>JAOANR010000002.1:16008735-16608735 GCA_030278955.1 Hygrophila difformis | reverse complement strand
GCATACCAATTTTTAGAGTGTTTGGTTGAGTATTCTTCGAGATATAGTTCAATCTTCATCTTGTGCCAAATCTGTCAACTAGGGTTTCTATCCGAGTAGTTTATTTGTTCAGCGTTTTTCATCAAGATCCGTTCATTTTTGGAAGAACTCGTCTAAATGAAAAATGTTCCTAATACTTTAAAGATGATGTCTGTAAATTTTCATAATTTTTGGAATTGATTTGGTCGACGAAAACGGATCTGGTATTTTCTGCTATATTTGGTGACAGATTCGAATTCCTAGCATGTTCAGTTTTGTAGTTCATATTTCTCCTAGCTATGGTCGTTTTTGATGGTCGACTTCTTCATGAAAATTGTTCATCTATGTGTCTAGTTTACTCCTGTTAAATTTCAGAATTTTTGGAACAACCTTCTAATTGATATGGATTTTTAAGTAAGCTGTGGTCGGATGAACAGTGGTCTTTGCACCCTTTTGAAAACAAGTTTCTGAAATGATTTTTTTGAGTGACTTAGAGTCCGAATTTGCTAAGGCCTATTTCTGAGAAAAATGTTTATTTTGATGTCGCCTAGCACCTGTAAAATTTTCAGAATTTTTCACAAAGTTTTACTACATTTCCTAATACGATTTTGGAAACTGCCACAGTGTAGTCTTACCGGTGAAATTGGTTTCGTACGTTTCGGTCGTTTTTGAGTCGATTGCTACTCTTTTACGAATCCTATGAATTCTGAAAATGTAGATATATGTGGTAATGATTAAAATGTGATTTTTGAAACTTTGTGAGTTTTGATCGAGTTAGATGTTCAATTTGGAGGGTAAGTGCACTTGGCGTGGGCTCGTTGGGCCGCCCCCTCTTTTTGGTGGCCAAAACGGCGCCAATGAAATATTGTTATGTTGCGTGATTGTATGAGTCTATACTCCTAGGTGTATCCGTAGGGGTTACCTAGGGCTCCGGAGTGTGTCTGTATAGGGTCCGCTACTTTCACTTGCCTTGCGGGTTCGATTCCCCAAGGTGTATGTTATTCCTGCGGGTTCGATTCCCCAGGATATTGTTGACTCCTATGGGTTCGATTCCCTAGGATGTATATTGGGTTCTTGCGGGTTCGATTCCCCAAGGACGGATGTCCTCGATCATAATGAACAATGGTAAACGAAGGTGTTTGAGCTCTTGCGGGTTTGATTCCCCATAAATGGTAAAAGAATGTATTTGAAATATGGAAACATTGGTAAAAGATTATGTTTGAGTTCTTGTGGGTTTGATTCCCCAAGAATGGTGTTCTTGAGCAAAAATGAACAATGATATATTATTCAAGTGGTAAAGTGTAAACTCTTCCGGAATTATTTTTACTCGACCTTCCTTTTTAAATCCCAAATTCTATCTTTAAATCTCTCTTCTAAAAACTTTAAAATTCGTTATGCTATACATTAACTTACTCAGTACCTTGGTACTGATAGATACGTTGTCTCTATTTTTTTTTCAGATGTTGAAGATTAGCACATGGCATTTACACTTGGGATGGGAATTTCCGAGGACTTGTCGCACTTGTTTTTAAATTATTTTACGAATTCCGAACTCATGTTTGGCCGTGTTTGGCCCTTAGCTTCCGCACGGTTTTAAATTATGTATATTTGACTTAACTCTGATTTAAACCTTCGGGCACTTATTGAATGGTTTTTAAATTATTTTTAAGTATTGGTACAACTTAGCCTTAGCATCTTCTCAAGTGAGCTCGAAATGGTTCGCGTCTTGCTTGGGGAGGTGTGGCGGTAATGCCCTGGCCTGGGTGATCAAATCCGGGGTGTTACAAAGTGGTATCAGAGCCCGGAATATTTTAAAGCTATTATTTTAAAGATATTATCTGATACCAAAGTGGTATCAGAGACCGGAAATTTTTTTAAAGCTATTATTTTTTCGGCCCACTATAGAGGCCCAAAATATTCAATATTACTTTTAAGCATTTCAAATATTATTTCCATGGAAACGAATTTTATTTTAAAACCCATGGGAATTATATAACAATTATTCCGACAAGTCTTGAGAAATGCATAAGTATTTTTATGGGGGGGATGCATTTGCATACATCCATCATTTTTTTTTAAATGCTCCGAAGTATATATATGCATGTCACGTGTATTTGATAATGTTCTTAGTTGGTATGTCGATTGACCTTGCCTTAGAGTCACTAACTTGGATCTAACCTTGCTTTAGCCTTAGAACTTGGTCAAGGGTGCTTAGTTTGCACATATCTATTCTCTCCTCTTACCCTTCCTATCATTTAGATCTTCCTAACTGTTAGCGTGCCTTAGATTAGAAACTCATCTTCGCGTGCTTGGATAACAGAAATGGCACCTAGGGGAAGGCCAAGGAGGGTAGTCCCAAACAGTGGTGATGCTAACGCACTTAACGAGAATGACATTCCTCAAAACGTAGGAGGGCGAGTGCCTCCTGTTCCCAATAATATGGATGAGCGTCTAAGGAATATTGAGGAAGTTCTCGTAGCACTAGGAAATGCCGAGGTGCAACGTGCACAAGCGAGTGTACCACCGCCGGTAGCCCGAGGCAACTACCTAGCATTGGTGAACCCCTACAAACCACCTCATTATGACGGCCAAGAGGACCCTACCAAGTTGGAGAATTGGATCCGAACTTTTGACAAGCTTCTTACTGCCGTCAAATGCCCCGAGAACGAGAAGGTTCGAGTGGCGACCTATTATCTGGATGGAGAGGCAGACGAGTGGTGGCAACATCTCCAAGGAGATTTGGCCGAGGTTGAGAAGGTGTATACATGGGGAGAATTTGAGGAAGCGTTGAGAGAGAGGTTTTATCCACTGAGCACTAAGGCTGCAAAGTATGAAGAATTTATTAACTTAAGACAAGGAGGAAAAACGGTGCAGGAGTACTACGCAAAGTTCAAGGAGCTAGTTCGCTTTGCTCCGAGACTTGTGCCCACTGATTCTGACAAGGCCCAGAAGTTCGAGATGGGGCTAAACCTTAGTATCCGAGAGATACTGGTTGGAGGGCAATACACTTCACTTCAGACAGTGTATGACCGAGCTGTAGCAATTGCTCGTGTCCAGCAGCTGAAACGAAAGAACAATGGTGAGTCGAGCAAGGGCTCGCAAGGATTTGAGAAAAAGAAGCGAAGTAACAATAATAACAAATTGAGGAAGAACGATGGTCAAACTAGGTTCGATGGACCTAAGGAGAAGGCAGACAGAGGTTTGAATAACAAGAGAAATGACACACGTGGTACATCCATACCACGATGCCCGCAGTGCCACAAAGCGCATCTGGTGCGCGAGTGCCCTAAGCGTGGAACTTGTTATAGATGTGGTGGGGAAGACCACATGATTAGAGAATGCAATATTCGTGAGGAGATGATCGAGAAGAGGTTGGATCTGGTGAACCCTCCACACGAGAATCGGCCGACTGGGCTAAATCATCCCAATAATCAAAGGACAGAGGCCACAACAGAATCGCAACCAGCAAGAAAACTCATAGGCAGTTATGGGGACATAACTGCGGTCCTAAGGGGGAGAGGATGTGATACCCCGCAGAGTTGTCACGCGTTGAGGTAAGAATTTAATTTTCGAGCCTTAATAATTCTATGCGTGTAAAACTACTTATGTTGGTGTTGCTTTCCGAGTGCGACCCAACTTCGAGGACGAAGTTGATTTCTAAGGGGGGTAGACTGTAATACCCGAGAAATCGACATTGAAAAATTAAATCCAAAATTGAAGAATTGGATTTAATTATTAAAACCGAAATAATTCCGAGAGAGCGGAATTAAATATTTTCGGATGATAGCAACTCGAAGAGAGTTATCGGATTATCCAACGATCTCGGATAATTCCATATTATGATTTTTAGAATTTAAAATCATAATATTTAAAAAAAAAAAAAAAAAAAAAAAAAAGGAAGAAGAAAACGCGACCAGGTGGCCGCGCGGCGGCGACGCGCCGGCGCGCCACCAGCGCGGCGGCGGCGGCAGAATGGTGCTCTCATGCATTGCACGCGTTTTCGGCTCCATTTTCGAGATGATTCAAGTCCAATCAATCCAACTTCGATTATCAGATACTTAGTGATGTTTCTAGACTCTTTTGGATAGATTTTGAGTGTATTAAACATCCACAATATTAAGAGGAGAGGGATACATGAACAAACTAGTCATTCATTGAACCATGTTGGGAAGTGGGGTGAATGGGGAGTAAAGGGGGGCTCCAAATTCGAATCTTGACTGCCATAATACTCCCTACACTTCCAAGGTTCATCAAGGCCCTCATTGGGAAGCTTAAACTCTGGTATTAACTCCCTAACAACTCCAAAAATCACCCCTATTCACCTAATCCGAAAATCAGATTTTTCACTTGAGTGTGGAGAGAGTTGTGGGTTGTTCATCCTTCTACAGGGAGTTTGGACGAGATTCAAGCCATCTATATCATTCATCCTTTGTTAGGTAAGGGTTCTACTCCAATCTCATGGTCCTAGATTCGAATCTCATGCCCTAATCACTAAGATCTCTTCCAACAACCCCAAAATAGGATTCGTTCGGTAGATCTTGGAAAGGAGGGGACTGTTTCGGTCGATTTTGGAGCAATCAAGAAGGGATTTTCGATTCTAATCTCTTGATATGTAAGTTAATGATGTGCATACCAATTTTTAGAGTGTTTGGTTGAGTATTCTTCGAGATATAGTTCAATCTTCATCTTGTGCCAAATCTGTCAACTAGGGTTTCTATCCGAGTAGTTTATTTGTTCAGCGTTTTTCATCAAGATCCGTTCATTTTTGGAAGAACTCGTCTAAATGAAAAATGTTCCTAATACTTTAAAGATGATGTCTGTAAATTTTCATAATTTTTGGAATTGATTTGGTCGACGAAAACGGATCTGGTATTTTCTGCTATATTTGGTGACAGATTCGAATTCCTAGCATGTTCAGTTTTGTAGTTCATATTTCTCCTAGCTATGTTCGTTTTTGATGGTCGACTTCTTCATGAAAATTGTTCATCTATGTGTATAGTTAACTCCTGTTAAATTTCAGAATTTTTGGAACAACCTTCGAATTGATATGGATTTTTAAGTAAGCTGTGGTCGGATGAACAGTGGTCTTTGCACCCTTTTGAAAACAAGTTTCTGAAATGATTTTTTTGAGTGACTTAGAGTCCGAATTTGCTAAGGCCTATTTCTGAGAAAAATGTTTATTTTGATGTCGCCTAGCACCTGTAAAATTTTCAGAATTTTTCACAAAGTTTTACTACATTTCCTAATACGATTTTGGAAACTGCCACAGTGTAGTCTTACCGGTGAAATTGGTTTCGTACGTTTCGGTCGTTTTTGAGTCGATTGCTACTCTTTTACGAATCCTATGAATTCTGGAAATGTAGATATATGTGGTAATGATTAAAATGTGATTTTTGAAACTTTGTGAGTTTTGATCGAGTTAGATGTTCAATTTGGAGGGTAAGTGAACTTGGCGTGGGCTCGTTGGGCCGCCCCCTCTTTTTGGTGGCCAAAACGGCGCCAATGAAATATTGTTATGTTGCATGATTGTATGAGTCTATACTCCTAGGTGTATCCGTAGGGGTTACCTAGGGCTCCGGAGTGTGTCTGTATAGGGTCCGCTACTTTCACTTGCCTTGCGGGTTCGATTCCCCAAGGTGTATGTTATTCCTGCGGGTTCGATTCCCCAGGATATTGTTGACTCCTATGGGTTCGATTCCCTAGGATGTATATTGGGTTCTTGCGGGTTCGATTCCCCAAGGACGGATGTCCTCGATCATAATGAACAATGGTAAACGAAGGTGTTTGAGCTTTTGCGGGTTTGATTCCCCATAAATGGTAAAAGAATGTATTTGAAATATGGAAACATTGGTAAAAGATTATGTTTGAGTTCTTGTGGGTTTGATTCCCCAAGAATGGTGTTCTTGAGCAAAAATGAACAATGATATATTATTCAAGTGGTAAAGTGTAAACTCTTCCGGAATTATTTTTACTCGACCTTCCTTTTTAAATCCCAAATTCTATCTTTAAATCTCTCTTCTAAAAACTTTAAAATTCGTTATGCTATACATTAACTTACTCAGTACCTTTGTACTGATAGATACGTTGTCTCTATTTTTTTTTCAGATGTTGAAGATTAGCACATGGCATTTACACTTGGGATGGGAATTTCCGAGGACTTGTCGCACTTGTTTTTAAATTATTTTACGAATTCCGAACTCATGTTTGGCCGTGTTTGGCCCTTAGCTTCCGCACGGTTTTAAATTATGTATATTTGACTTAACTCTGATTTAAACCTTCGGGCACTTATTGAATGGTTTTTAAATTATTTTTAAGTATTGGTACAACTTAGCCTTAGCATCTTCTCAAGTGAGCTCGAAATGGTTCGCGTCTTGCTTGGGGAGGTGTGGCGGTAATGCCCTGGCCTGGGTGATCAAATCCGGGGTGTTACATTCGCCGGTTGCGAGATTCACTCGCCCGAATCCGGATTTTCCGACTTCGGTTGAACTCCTTTCGGCTCAAGACTCACCAAGGCCGACCTTGGACGTCCCTAGGTCGTGCCTATCTATAAATAACACCTCTTGGCAGCCCCGAACACTTTTCAAAACCCTACAACTCTCTATACGTTTGAAAACCCAAATCCCGGAGTCGTCGGAGGCACGAAACCAAGGCAAGGACTGTTTTGGACTATCGTGGACGAAAATCGGGAGATCTCTAACGTTGTGGTAAGTTTTGATCCGTTCGTTTCTTTACAATCTTGATTCGAAAACGAATCCTAACTTATTCTTTTTCCTTTCGACATCACGAATCGGATCTAGAACGAAGAACCCGACGAACGGAGAAGATAAACGGTGGACTGGAAGCCACGCCTACGAATCGACTATTCTGGATGCCCAAAGATCTGTAAGTTAATCTTACTATGGTTTTGGGAGGGTTAAAATACACTTGATCTAACGATTTAAATCAAGAACGTAAAATCTGTCAAAACGAAATCTTTAATGGCGCAACATTTTTGCATGATTTTTCCGAACCCTTAAACCTATTTAAACGAGAAAACTTAAAACACAAAAAATGTTCCTAAGACGTAGATCTAGCGACTGTAAAAATTTCATAATTTTTCGTTAAGATTTGATAACTGAATTTGATCACAAACCGAACTGCTTCGAATTTGAATCTTGAAAGCTGGACAGAACATAGGTCCGAACTTGTAGACATTTTTGACATTAGATATAAACTGATTCAGAACTTTGGTCGAACATGAAAGTTGTAGATATATGTCTTAGGTATTTCTCTGTAAAATATCATCAAATTTGGAGTTAGTTTGCTATGGTAGATCTTGAAATCTTGAAACTGGTGTTAAAATTTTCGGACAGATTATCATCCAGTTAGAAATTGACGTTTTTCACCTACTTGCGTATCTCGGATCGAAAAACTTAAAACATGAAACTTGTTCATCTGTGTTTTCGAGTTACCGGTCGAATTTTAAAATTTTCGGAGTTAAACCGGATTTTTGATGAATTTTGAAGTAAACTGTGGTTGACCGAGTCAAATCTTGAAATCTTGTTGAAACGATGAAACTAGCCTTTAAGTGTTGAACGAGTAGAAGACTCTTTGAAATAAATACATGAAATCTGAAATTTAGGAAATCCCCTTTACAAACTTGATCTTTTAAAATTAGGGGGTGAGTGCTCTGCAGGGTGCCCTCCTAACGATTCACTTCGTGCCTTTATGGACGATGGTGACCTGCGCGAAATTTTGAGATATGTTGCCAAAACGGCATGAGATATATGGCCTACACTCTCGTGAATATCCATATGGGTTTCCCGAGGCTTCGGAGTGATACTGGGTATGGCAGATACGGCTGCGGCCGCCGGCTTCCGGCTAAACTTGACGAGATAGCGATGCAATCGTGAAATACTTGAAATACTAAATCTTGGGTGTAATGGGGATAGTTAAATATTTATTTATTGTCCTTTTAAATTGTTAAATGCTTTATTTAAATTAATTATGGCTTTTATTTAAATTATGCTAAATGTATTATTGATTAGTGCCCTGAATTAATTATGCAAATTGGTTAGGCAATTAAATTGAATTATTTATGATTTATTATCATGCTTTTATTTAAATATTAATTAATGGCTTTGAAACCCCACGATCATGTATGTATTAACTTACTCAGCAAGTTGTGCTGACCAAACCATTTATTTCCTTTTTCTTTACAGAGTATGTGGAATGAGCATGAGCACTATATGCATGGGGGAAATATTTTGGGAACTTATTATTTTAAATTCTTGCATTAGACTATAGTATAAACGGGCCTGTTTAATCCGTGATTTGGCCATGTTGGCCCTATTTACATTTTCCGCTGCAATACTTATACTTAGATACTATTATTCCGCTGCATTATAATATTTATTTTGAACTTATATTGAATGGGCTACTTGAATGGTTTTTAAATGTTTTAAATACTGCAATACCTAGCCTTGCATCTCTTTAGTGAGCTCGGAGAAACCGTGTCTTGCTAGAGAGGTGTGGCGGTGACATCCCGACCTGGGTGACCAAAAATCGGGGTGTTACACATTTCCTTCTCTGACGACGCTGAACTAGCTTGACGTCGTAATGTGGTTCGGCGTCGTAGGGGTAGCTTAGCGTCGTAGTTGATCAAAAATTTGTCCAACACTCATCCGGCTGGGCCCACTTCCTCTGTTCACTGTTCCGGCGTTGGCCGGCCGTTGACCGGCGACGGTGGCTTTTCCGGCGAAGTTCCGGTCAGACTCCGGCGACTTGGTCGGAGCTCCGGCGACGACGGTTGCGGTGGGGTCCACTTCTTCGACCTCTTTATGCTATTTTGATCTGTAAGTGCATCTTGAGGTCCGGCCTTGGCTCAAAATCAGTTTTGGTGAACCGGGTCCATTGTGATGGGTCCCGGGCTTTGTTCCGACTCATACTGAAGCAGCATTTTTACTCCGGTTTGGTGTTCCCCGGCTTTCTGCATTTCTTCTTCGAAATTCTGCTTCAGCAATTCAGCAACTTCATGGGTGAATTTCTTGGCTCTGATTCTCGAACAAGGACCATCTGGAAATATAAATGCTACAGTTGTGGCTCCCATGCCATTCCCTCCCCCTTCGGAAGGTTGAGCCATCAACCGATTAGAATCTTCCTCGTCCCGTTCGAACAACACAAGATCTGAAACATTAGAGCTTGGATTAATGTTCCTGTATTCTTCAGGTAATTCTAACTTGTACGCAATATCATTAATCCGCTCTAAAACTTTAAAGGGTCCATCTCCTCGGGGAGACAGTTTGCTGCGTCTCTTGGCTGGGAATCTTTCCTTTCTGAGGTGAAGCCACACCCAGTCCCCTGGTTTCAGTACCAATCTTCTCCTTCCCCTATCATGATATTTCGCATAAGTCTCCGCAGATTTGATCAGGCTTTCTTTGATATTCTTGTGGAGATCTTTAATAGCTTGAGCCCTGTTCCTGCCATTCACATTTAAATGCTCATTGATGGGCTATGGCAGAAGGTCAACCGGCGTTAGGGGGTTAAAACTATAAACTACTTCAAACGGAGACATGTGAGTTGCACTATGGATGTGCCTATTATATGCAAATTCAATGTAAGGTAGGCATTCATCCCAACTTTTATGGTTAGAGGTAGTGATGATACGAAGTAGGTTACCCGGTACTCTGTTGACAGCTTCAGTCTGGCCATCGGTTTGGGCATGAAAGGCGGTTGAGAACAGCAACCTCGTACCAATTTCACTCCATAGGGACTTCCAAAAGTAGCTGATGAACTTTACATCTCTGTCAGATACGATTGATTTTGGAATCCCGTGCAATATCAAGATCTCTTTGAAAAGCAGTTTTGCAATATGCAATGCATCACTGGTCTTTGTGCAAGGTAGAAAATGAGCCATATTTGAGAATCGGTCTACCACCACAAATACTGAATCTTTTCCTCTTGCAGTTCATGGTAGTCCAAGCACAAAATCCATTGAGATATCTAGCCACGGTCCAGCTGGTACAGGCAGTGCTTGATACAGTCCATGAGGCTTGACCGTCGACTTTGCCTTTAAGCACACTATGCACTTTGCAATAAAGTCTTCTACTTGTTTTCTCATACCAGGCCAATAAAATTTTTCAGAAAGTATTTCAGCCGTAGCATTCTTCCCGAAATGTCCCATTAGATGTCCATTATGGGCCTCTTGAATCAGCAAATCTCTAACTGAGCCCCTGGGAATACACAGCTTGTTTTCCCGGTATAGGAAACCATCCAACCTTGAAAATTCTTTGAAAGCATGTACCTCAGTCACTCGGTACGCCTCTTGAAAATCAGGATCCGTTGCATATAGAGCTTTGATGTGCTCGAATCCTAGCAAGTGAGTTGTGGCAAGAGCAGCAAGGGTCGCTCTTTGTGACAAAGCATCTGCGACAATATTATCTTTCCCTTTCTTGTAGCGAATGACATAAGGGAATCCTTCAATGAACTGACTCCATCGCGCATGACGCTTGCTGAGTTGATCCTGACCCCGAATATGCTTCAAGGTTTCATGATCTGTGTTGATCACAAATTCTCGACCTCGAAGATAATGTTGCCATACTCTTAAAGATCTGACCACAGCATAGAGTTCCTTATCATAGGTAGAATAATTCAATTGTGCTCCTGAGAACTTCTCACTGTGATAAGCAATTGGCCTTCCTTCCTGAATTAACACTGCTCCCATTCCCATTCCAGATGCGTCACACTCGACTTCAAATGGTAGGTCAAAGTTTTGTAAGGCAAGCACTGAAGCGTGTGTTAACTTCTCCTTCAATGAATCGAACGCTTTCTCTTCCGTTGACCCCCACTTAAAAGGATGGTCCTTTTTAAGCAGCGTTGTAAGGGGCGCGGCAATAACACTGTATTGAGAAACAAAACGGCAGAAAAATCCACAAAGTCCTAAAAACTGGCGAATCTCATGCACACTCTTAGGAGACAGCCAATCGGAAATGGCTTTAACTTTGGTCTCATCGACCTTGAGACCTCCTTGTCCCACTACAAAACCCAAGAAATTCAGCTCTTTCACATGAAAAGTACACTTTTCCATGTTGGCATAAAGCTTCACTTCTCGCAGCTTGTTAATCACCTGCAAAACATGTCGAATGTGATCAGATTCGCTGGAACTGTAAATCAAAATGTCATCAAAATATACAACTACAAATTTATTGATAAATGGGCAAAGGGTTTCATTCATAACTCGCATGAATGTTGAAGGCGCGTTCGTAAGTCCAAATGGCATGACAAGCCATTCATACAGTCCGAATTTTGTCTTGAACGCAGTCTTCCATTCATCTCCCGGTTGCATTCGGATTTGATGATAACCGCTTCGTAGGTCAATCTTTGAAAAGATGCTGGCGTGACCCAACTCGTCAAGCATATCGTCCAGACGTGGAATTGGGTGCCGATACTTGATAGTTATGGCGTTAATAGCACGACAATCTACACACATGCGCCATGTTCCGTCTTTCTTGGGAACCAATAAAATGGGTACGGCATACGGCGATAGGCTCTCTCGGACCCATCCTTTGTCCATGAGCTCTTGCACCTGCCTCTGCACTTCTTTGGTTTCCTCCGGATTCATTCGATAAGCTGGTCGGTTTGGAATTGAGGCGCCTGGCACGAAATCGATTTGATGTTCGATTCCGCGCAGAGGTGGGAGACCAGCGGGGACTTCATCCGGGAAGACATCAGAATTGTCTTCTAACATCCTACAAAAATTAGCAGGGATATTAGATGCAGCAGTGCAAGTTCTATAAGTATCATCAACAGGTTTTGCAAAAGCAAGAAACAGTAACCTGTTGAGCTCGGTGCGCGTATTGTTTGCTCGAATTCGGTTCGCGTTGTCAGTAGACAAGGAGTGGCAGAGGTGCTCTCTACGCAGATAGTTTTTCCTTTATCCTTCGCTTTGCGCTCTACCTCGTCCTTCTTCATGTTAGCTCGCAGAACTTCTTGATCTGCCCGAACCATTTTGACAGACAGTGGCTTGACATTTATTTTCTTTTGTTTAAAAATAAAGGGAAAACAATTGGCACGACCCTTGTATTTGACATCGCGATCATATAACCATGGTCGGCCTAGAAG
The DNA here is from genome assembly GCA_030278955.1 of Hygrophila difformis. Lineage (NCBI taxonomy): Eukaryota > Viridiplantae > Streptophyta > Magnoliopsida > Lamiales > Acanthaceae > Hygrophila > Hygrophila difformis. Next base: position 16,596,618 of record JAOANR010000002.1, on the reverse strand, counting down.
GATGTGACATGCAGTCATAGGAATGATGTCACAAATAACATTTTCAGAATAGGACCCGATCTTGATACGAATTTTTGCTCTTCGGTTAACTTTCAGATCGCTATTGTCATTCATCCAATGGAGGGGGTAGGGTCTTGGATGTTCTTCAGTTGGAATACCTAACCTGCGAACGACATAGACACTCACAGCGTTAGTGCAACTCCCATTATCCACAATTACAGAAGCAACATTACCCATTAAATCACAATGGCAGTAAAATAAATTCTCCCTTTGTTCATCAGCACGAGGTTTTTCTTCTGATCGTTCGGCACTAAGGGTCCGCATGGCCACCAGGTTGGTCAGTTTGCGATCCTCTTCAACAGTTTCCTCGGCTGTGTAGAACTCATCACTGTCATCGGAGTCCACATCCTCTTCTCTCTCAGCCTGTTCTTTCTGCTCATCAGCGGAGTCTATAATTCTCCACGTCCCGTCTTCCAAAAGTGCAGCTCTTTTAGTGAAAGGGCACTCAGGTGAGTAGTGTCCCCTCCGACCACATTTAAAACACGTGACCTCTTTCTTCCGATCCTTTTCAAATTTTGGTCTTTCGATGACCACGGGTTTAGGACCTTCCGGACGATAGGTCTTAGACTCCTTGGTCATTTCAAACCCCTTCGATTTCGGCTTATCTTCCCTTGGAACGAATGTCTTCTGATTCCAAGACTTTTGTGAACTGGATCCGGAATCATGTCTGTACTTCTGCACTCGAGGACGATCATCGGTCTCAAGTTTTATGGCTAGCTCCACCAAATCGGACAAAGTGTCATATGGCCGAAGCTTAGCTTCCTTTCGAACCTCGATTCGGAGTCCTTTGAGAAATCTAGACTTTGTGTAATACCCGAGAATTTTGCAACATAAAACAAATAATTAAATAAATAAACAATAAATAAAATAAATAAAATAAATAAATAAATTCAGCAAATAAATAAATAAAGATAAGGAAATGATAAATGAGATTTAACGATTAATTAAATAAAAAGAATTAAATAAAGATAAATAAATTGCACACCGAAATCCAACACCAATAAACTCGAGAATTCGAGTCCAAACATGCATTTAGACCCGAGTAAAAATTTAGAGAGGAAATAGGAACCCGAAGATGGCCCGGAAATCGGAATCCGAGAGCATAGAGGGATAGAAGTCCGAAAGAGAGGAGGAAAGGCACGACGGATCGCACGACCCACCCGGACCGGAGTCCAGGCGAGTGCCGCGCGGTGGCCGCGCGATCAATAGGGGAACGGCGCGCCACGGCTGCGCCAACGGGCAGATTCGCCGGTTGCGAGATTCACTCGCCCGAATCCGGATTTTCCGACTTCGGTTGAACACCTTTCGGCTCAAGACTCCCCAAGGCCGACCTTGGACGTCCCTAGGTCATGTTTATCTATAAATAACACCTCTTGGAAGCCCCGAACACTTTTCAAAACCCTACGACACTCTCTATACACAAAACCCTAGATCCGGAAGTCATCGGAGGCACCAAAACCGAGCGGGGACTGCCGTGGACGAATTCGGAAGTCTTCCAACGTCGTGGTAAGTCTGATCCATTCATCCATCTCGTTTTTATTCAAAAATGAAACCCTAACTTAGTCTTTTTCTTTCTACACCTCGAATCGGATCTAGAACGAAGAACCCGACGAACGGAGAGGATAAACGGTGGACTGGAAGCCACGCCTCCGAACTCGACGATCCCGGACGACTACGAATCTGTAAGTTGACACTTACATGGTTTTGGGAGTAACTAAAACACGTAAAACTAAAAGCTTAATCGAAACTTTCGTAAATCTGTCAACATACGATTTCTACTGGCGCAGCGAATTTGTCTAATTTTTCCGAACCCTTAAAAGTCTTCAAATGGAAAAACGTAAAACATAAAAAAAGTTCCTAAGGCTTAGATCTATCTCCTGTAAAATTTTCAGAATTTTTAGTGACGTTTTGATATCTGAAATCGGCCTAGAACCGGACTGTTTTAATTTGGATCTTGAATTTCTTGACAGAACTTAGGTCCGATCTTGTAGGCATTTTTGACATTAGTTTTAAGCCGATTTTTAGATCTTTAGCCGAACATGAAAGTTGTAGATAAATGTCTTAAGAAGGTCAATGTAAAATTTCGTTGAGTTTGGAGTAGATTTGCTATGGTAGATCTTGATAATCTTGAACTGCTGTACGATAAACTCGGACAGATTAATGTTTCTACGAAAATTGATGTTTTTGACCTGTTTCGGTATCTCTGGATTGAAAAAGTTAAAACACGAAAGTTGTTCATCTCGATGTTTCCGAGCCAGTGGAAAAGTTTCAGAATTTTTAGACATAAATCGGATTTTAAATTAATTTTAGAGTAAACTGTGGTTGACCGAGTCAAATCTTGAAATCTTGTCGAAACGGTGAAACTAGCCTTTAAGGTTTAAACGAGTAGAAGACTCTTTGAAATAAATACATGAAATCTGAAATTTGGGAAATCCCCTTTACAAACTTGATCTTTTAAAATTAGGGGGTGAGTGCTCTGCAGGGTGCCCTCCTAACGATTCACTTCGTGCCTTTATGGACGATGGTGACCCCGCGCGAAATGTTTTAGATATGTTGCCAAAACGGCATGAGATATATGACCTACACTCTCGTGAATATCCATATGGGTTTCCCGAGGCTCCGGAGTGGTACTGGGTATGACAGATATGGCTGCGGCCGCCGGTTTCCAGCTAAACTTGTTGATATCGCGATGCAATCGTGAAATACTTGAAAAATACTAAATCTTGGGTGTAATGGGGATAGTTAAATGGTTAATTATTGTCCTTTTAAATTATTAAATGCTTTATTTGAATTAATTATGACTTTTATTTAAATTATGCTAAATGTACTATTGGTTAGTGCCATGATTTAATTATGCGAATTGGTTATATTATTAAATTAAATTATTTATGATTATTATCATGCTTTTATGTAATTATTAAATTAATGGCTTTTAAACCCTACGATCATGCATGTGTTAACTTACTCAGCAAGTTGTGCTGATCAAACCATTTATTTTTCATTTTCCTTACAGAGTATGTGGAACAAACATGAGCACGTTCATGCATGGGGGGACTTATATATTGCGAAATATTATTTAAATTCTTGCATTAGACAATAGAATAAACGGGCCTGTTTAACCCGTTTTTTGACCATGTCGGTCTTATTTACATTTCCGCTGCCATGTTATACTTAAATATTATTTCCGCTGCATTATGATATTATTATTTCGAGACTATATTGTATGGGCTGTTTGCAAATGTTTTAAATATTTTTAAATACTGAAATACCTAGCCTTGCATCTCTTTAGTAAGCCGGAGAAACCGTGTCTTACTAGGGAGGTGTGGCGGTGACATCCCGACCTGGGTGACCAAAAACCGGGGTGTTACACTTTGTGATGCCCTCATCTTCGTTTACTCCGGCTTTCAATAAGAGAGTTTCTATTTCCTTATAATACTCCTCTACCGACCTGTCTCCTTGCACCAGAAAGACGAGCTTGTCAAATAGGTCCTGTCGGTAGTGAGAAGGTACAAATCTGTTCTCCATAGCCCGTGTCAGTGTGGCCCAAGTCTGAATAGGATCATAGCCATTCCGATGGATGTCATGAGTCACTTTCTGCCACCATACCAATGCGTAGTCTTTGAATGCACAAACATCCACATTGACTTTCTTGATGTCTGCGAAGTTATGGCAGTTGAAAATGAGTTCCATTGAGTGCTTCCATTCAAGGAATTCATCTGGATTTGATGTTCCCTTGAATGGGGGAATGTCAAACTTGATCCCCTTCAAATCTCGGTCGGGCTCATCATTTCGATTATTCCTGCGGGGGTTCCGGTAAACTTCCTCTTCCAGATCTGAATCGGTGTCCTGATGATGATGCCTGGCTGGTCTGTGTGGAGCTGATATGCGCGGGGGTTGAGGATTTGCGGGCGTTTGCGGTACAGGATCGTTTCGGCCAACTCGATGGGGTCCCTGTTGACGATTGGGGGTGAAATTCGTCTCGACCTGTTGCTGGGCCTCGAGTTCAGCTTCGGCCTCCTCCATTTCATGGCTTTGAACACCCTGAGGTCCACTGTGATGGCTTCGAGGGGTTTCGGAAGTCGAAGGTGGCGTGGCATGTGGAGTCTATTTGTCAAACACTTCATGTATTTTCAGTTCAAGGCGTCTCATGGTTTCTGATTGAACCGCGTTCCCGTGCATGGCCATATCATCCTTGAAACTATCAACCCGGTGATTCAAATCATCAATCCTCTGGTCCATGTTGTCCAATCGGCCAGTCATTCTCTGCAACATATCCATCAGATCCTTGTTTGAAGGTTGACCTGATCCTGCCATTTCAGAAGCTAGCACAGAAAAAGTTAAGCAGTATTTGAAAAGAAGATGAAAATAGTATGGCAAGTAAAAGAAGAAGAAATTATTTCATATAATATCAGATGGAGTTTATCTGGATCACTCGGATAAACACACACAGTTTGCTCACAACCCGATGTCTGAATGCTGGGTTAATTCACAAGCTGGCAAAAGCTGCTGTCCAAGTGATCACAAACAAATACCCAAGTATCCGGTGAGTGAGGTCAGAGGTGATGATGGACGCGCAATACACGGATCAAGTGTATCTGCTCGACTCAATACAAAAATATAAGGTGGGTTTATGTGATATGCAAATGCAGTCAATTTTAAGTTCAGCACCTTATATGAGCAGCTTTCACAACAACAGTGTATTTGGTCCCGATTTAGAAGTGTAAAAAAAAATAAACCTCACAAATAAAACACTCGGATAACCCGTGATACTCAAATGACTTCTCGGGCTAGGTTTCACAGGGTGCCAGTCCGATATCCACCTTATTGTACGAATACTCAAGTGGCTTCTCGGGCTAGGGTTTCACAGTTGTGCCAGTCCGATATTCACTTTATTGTATTAACACTCAAAAATCACTCAAAGATACGAGAAATTCCAAGCAATACAGTAATTAATGCTGGAATCCTCCAATTGCGACACGTGGCAGCCTCGGGCTGGTGGAGGGAAAATTTGAAATTTTGGCACCAGGTACGGCGTAACACTGAGGTACGACGTACTACTTCTTGGGCGACGTAGTGGCTTCGCGTGGCGTCGGCGGCTGAATTCTGCCTCTTTGGAGTGTTACGACGCTGAACTTGGGTACGACGCTAGACTTGTGTAGCGTCGTAGTGTCGTAGTTGTATAGCGTCGTACTCCAACCTTTGGACTTAAAATCTTGTTTCGCCTTGACGACGTGGAAGTAAGTTTACGTCGCTATCCTGGGATAGCATCGTAGAGTTGGTATAGCGTCGTACACCTTTGTTCTGCCTTAGAATCAGTTGCGTCGTTAGGCGTGGGCTACGACGTAAGGCATGTATAGCGTCGTAATCGGTTGGCGTCGTACTATCTCAGCCTACAATTCTTGACTTTCTTCACTTGTCTGCCCACTCCCTATGGCCGAATTACTACTACTAGCCTGGGATACTAATTATTACAACAATTAAGAACAATATCCCCAAACCTTACACATTGCTCAAGGAGCCGAATGTTACATATGATTGGACATTAATCATTACGGTTACAAACACACTAGACTTGCATGAACAATAAACTAATACAAATTTTTCACCAAGAACAATATGAGCTCGGATGAACAATAACAAGAACACCAAGAACACAATATTTTCCCAACAACCAAAATCTCACACACAAACCCCAAGTAACCCCACTGTTGTGATCAAAATGCTCAAATAATGAGATAAACTCAAATATCATGCATAAACAACACACAATGAGAAATATAAGGGTTCAAAATGAGAAAGTTGGTCTCGGCCAAGATGGGAAATTTCGAACACACAATATTTTTGGTATTTTTCGAATTAGGATATTTTTAGGGTTTTTGAAAGGTTATAACAAGTAGAACCAAGAGGCTCTGATACCAAAATAAATTAGGATGCCATGGATCTCTTGGTTGCCAACTTGTTTAGAAGGTGATTAAGAGAGGATTAGAAGAGTTTAGCGGAAGATTAAGAAAATGGGTGAAGAACCGAATTTGATAATGGAAAGATAAGGAAGCAAACCGCAACAAGGGCCGTCGGGGGAAGCAACCAAAGTATACGAACCTTGACCTCAACCCAAACCTTCAACTCGAGCCTCGGTTTGATAATCACAAGGATGCTTCAAGTCCAAAGTGATGAATGTTTCCCAACAAGCATTCAAAGGTGTTTGAGAGGGAGTGTGCTCTCGGTGATCTTTTGTAAGTGAAAGGAAATTTCATTCAATATGCCAAAAGATGTTTACAAATGTTGGGGAGGACATATATATAGTCCAAGCCCATCAAACAAGTACAATGAAGGTTTAAACAAGCCTACCATCGTTTAAAAGAGGAGAAAATAAAGAGCAAGGAAGAAAATACACGACTGGATAGACTACGACGCTCTACATGGGGTACGATGCAATCCTCGTCCGGCGTCGTAGTTAGGTCTAGCGTCGTAGGGCGATTTCTGGACCATAATGCTACTGGAAGTACTACGACGCAGTCCTCATTGACGATGTAACACTAGGATAGCGTCGTAGGAGCAGTTTGTCGTCGTAGGCTTCCTTTTCCATTTCCTTCTCTGACGATGCTGAACTAGCTTGACGTCGTAATGTGGTTCGGCGTCGTAGGGGTAGCTTAGCGTCGTAGTTGATCAAAAATTTGTCTAACTCTCATCCGGCTGGGCCCACTTCCTCTGTTCACTGTTCCGGCGTTGGCCGGCCGCTGACTGGCGACGGTGGCTTTTCCGGCGAAGTTCCGGTCAGACTCCGGCGACTTGGTCGGAGCTCCGAAGAGCTTTCGGCGACGGCGACGGTGACGGTGACGGCGACGGCGGTTGCGGTGGGGTCCACTTCTTTGACCTCTTTATGCTATTTTGATCTGTAAGTGCATCTTGAGGTCCGGCCTTGGCTCAAAATCAGTTTTGGTGAGCCGGGTCCATTGTGATGGGTCCCGGGCTTTGTTCCGACTCGTACTGAAGCAGCATTTTTACTCCGGTTTGGTGTTCCCCGGCTTTCTGCATTTCTTCTTCGAAATTCTGCTTCAGCAATTCAGCAACTTCATGGGTGAATTTCTTGGCTCTGATTCTCGAACAAGGACCATCTGGAAATATAAGTGCTACAGTTGTGGCTCCCATGCCAAAAGTAGCAATATATGTATAAAAAAAACGATGAGGGTTCTGAGTCCTCTTAAGCAAAATGCTAGGGTGCTCCCAGAATATAGAGTGGGGGCGAGACAGAATTAGGAAATCACTTTCCTACGAAAAAGATTTGAGAAATAATTCTGCAAAATAAATGTCCAAAACAGCTTGCAGTAACTGTCTTGGGTATGAACATTCTAATTTTCCGCGCGCTATATCTGTACAGCGTGGAGGGAGCAATTATTCATAAAATGTTCCTCAGATTTGGATAATACAAAGAATCAAATTCCTCGCAGTGATATTATCAGGAATACGGCGAGGATGTTTAATTCCTATTTATAACATAGGTGATATATATGTATACGGAAGACAACTTTGGCTTCCTTGAAATAAGGAACCAATTCTCACGCTATAACAGAATAAACCCTCGCTTTGTTTAAGTGAACATTGCGAGAGTTCTGAAATAACAAATTTTAGAGAAATAGGTTAATACGATCAATTCTCGCGTCATTCTTATGATAGAATGTAGCGAGAATTAATTCCTTATATGAAGGAAAATACTGAGTTTAACCAAAGTTTACAATTCTGTATCGCATCATTCTTTCAGAATAATGCGAGAGTATAATCCAATACCTTGATTAGGTAGTAATTCAGAGTTTTTCGGTTCTCAAAGATTATCACGCTATGCTTAACACTGTGTGGGTCTTTAGGAACTTAGAAAGATTCTAAACATCAATTCTTAAAGATTACCATGGAAATTAACATCAAAGTATAGTAACAGCTGCTAATTCATTGATTACACTATTCTGCATGAACAATACCTAACTCAGAATAATACTAAGGTTTTCTGATGATTTTACAAACAGAAATGAAGTGAGATATAAAAACATAAATGATCTGTAAGTTTAAAAAGATAAAATCTCTGAGAAGCTTAAAACCAATGTTTTATCGAGGATTATATCATCCGCACAAGGAATTAATGACTTTCGAATCATGGAATATTAACAGGATTTCAGAATTCGAAGCTAAAGATTAATTCAACTCTGAAATTCCTAAATTTCACCATAAAATCCCCTGAAATCAACCATTACTCTTCCAAATTCAGCTATAATCATACAAAGATTGCAATCCAAACGATAAAAACGTATGATTTAACAATTGATCTTCCTTCATATAATATGAATTGTGAAAAGAATTGCAAACGAATACACCTGGAGATCTGATTAACATCAGAATAATGCGAATTCGATGAATGTAGTCGTTGAAAAACAAAATGGCGATCGGCGATATGGCGGAACAGAATCATCCTGAATGCGTCTTTCTCTCCAAGATATTCTAGATCTTATCTACTGAACAACAATCGAACTAATCTAAAACGAAATCAAACTAGTCTAATATAGATTCGAAACTCAAATCTAAAGAACATAAAACGGAAATTTGCAGTATTCAAAACCCTAGCTATCCTACCTATGAAAACTTTAAAATTGAACGGGAGAAACTGAGATATTCTGAAGTCTCCGGCTGCCTCGAGCTGATCTCCCCAGGGATCTATTTGTAGATGTAACGAAATAACTGCCCCATGCCTGCGGTGATAACTGCTCGCACTTCAGATTAACTCTTGGCTCGCGCTTTGCTCCGTTCCATCAAAGCGTGGCTTCTTATGACGTTACCTTTCTTGACAAGGCGAGAACATCTCAGACTTCTTTGAATGAACTTCTTCTCGCCATAACTCTTCCAGATTTTCAGCTCACACAAACTCTTCTTCTCACGCGATGTCAAGTGATTATCGCGTAGACTTTTCAGCCTTCACATATTTTCCGTGAACTTGTCCAGATTTTAGCCTCAAAGTCCTTGCGATATTTCTTTTCTTCCCTCGCGGTGTTTATTCCGCCTCTCTCAGCTTGTTTCCTGCTCAATTAATAAAGCGAGGATGAGTTCAGATAAAGACACAGCGTGGAATACTTATGTTAAAATCTTCAACTTCCAGGCTATTTCTATGCAATTTCCAACTATCTCATAATCTCACTTTTTCCAAAATATTTGCACAACTTCTCCAATTATTCTTTAAAAATCTATGGAAACATGATCAGAAACTCATCATCAAGACACTAAATTGGACGAAAATGACAGTTATAAGTGACTGTCATCACCTGCTAAAGTAGCCACGGTAAAGGATTGGCCTGTACCAACCTCACAAACCGAGATAAGAAGTTTTCTTGGTTTGGCTGGCTACTACAGAAGATTTGTCAAGGACTTCTCAAAAATTGCGAGACCACTAACGCAAAATTTGAAGAAGGGATCAAAGGTTGTATGGACACCCGAATGCGAAGCTGCATTTCAGACGTTAAAAGAAAGGCTAACCACAGCACCAGTGATGCGTGTTAATGAGAAAGACGATTTTGAAATCTATAGTGATGCTTCCAAATTTGGGTTGGGATGCATGTTAATGCAAAAAGGAAAGGTTTTAGCCTATGCATCTCAACAGCTAAGGCCGAACGAGGAAAATTATCCAACTCATGACCTGGAGTTAGCTGCAGTTGTCTTCGCTCTTGAGATATAGAGACATTACTTGTACGGATGAAAGTGTCAGATATACACAGACTATAAAAGTCTAAAGTATATCTATACTCAGAAAGAGCTCAACATACGCCAGAGGCGGTGGTTAGAGCTAATGAAGGACTATGACTTAGGCATTACATATCACGAGGGAAAAGCCAATAAAGTGGCTGATGCACTAAGTCGAAAGTCAAAACATCTGGGTAACACAAGAATCTTGCTGCACGAGTTATATATGGAATTGGCATGATTTGACATTGAGTTAGTATACCAAGGTACGCCTACTCAGCAAATCAATGCCATCACAATCCAGCCAACCATTTTTGATGAAATCCGAGAAAGACAATCCGGTGACGTCAAATTGAAAAGGATCAAAGCAAAGATAGCTCAAGGTGAAGCTACAGACTTCCAAACTCACGAAGACGGAAGTATCCGATTTAAGGGTCTTGGTGCGTACCAAAAGCGTGTGAGGACCTCAAAGATGTATCCTCGAAGAAGGACACAAAACTCCTTATTCTGTATACCCTGGAGGAGACAAGTTGTACAAAGACTTACGAAAGATCTTTTGGTGGCCTAGAATGAAACGAGAAGTAGCAGAATTCGTGGAAAAGTGTCTGACCTGTCAAAAGGTCAAAACCGAATGGAAGAAACCTCTTGGATTGGTAAAACCACTAGAAGTTCCAGAATGGAAATGGGATAGTATTTCCATGGACTTTGTCTCAGGATTACCAATGACTCCCAAATGAAACGATAAGATATGGGTAATTGTCGATAGATTAACAAAAGCAGCTATATTTCATACCCATGAAAGAAACTTGGAGTATGGATCAACTGGCCAAGGCCTATATCGAGAATGTCGTACGGAGGCATGGAATTCCTCAAGACATTGTTTCAGACCGAGACCGTCGATTCGTCTCGAATTATTGGACTATGTTACAAGAAGCCTTTGGTACTAAAATAAAAATGAGCACGGCATTTCACCCAACAACCAATGGGCAAACTGAAAGAACAATCCAGACTCTTGAAGACATGCTAAGAGCCTGCGTTTTAGAATTTCAAGGAAGTTGGGAAAATCACCTACCACTAGTGGAATTCAGTTACAACAATAGTTATCATGCTAGTATTGGCATGGCCCCATTTGAAGCACTATACTGTAGGAAGTGTCGAAGTCCACTTTGTTGGACTAAGGGTGAGAATCCAATCCCTGTTGGACCACAACTAATTGAAGAGACAAAGCATGTCATTGAGCAAGTCCAACTCAAGATGAAAGCCGCCCAAGATCGACAAAAGACATATGCCGACCAGAGAAGACAAGAAGGAGGATGCGAAATAGGTGACAAGGTATTACTAAAAGTATCCCCTATGAAGGCGTGATGCGATTTGGAAAGCGCGGTAAGCTAAGTCCACGTTATATTGGACCATTCGATATCATTGCCAAAGTTGGTACATTGGCATATCGATTAGACTTACCAGAAAAATTATCTCGCGTTCATGATGTATTCCACATATCACAACTTAAGAAATATCATCATGACCTTTAGAGATTGATCCCGTCAGAAGTAATTGAATTATTTGATGATCTTACTTATGAAGAGTGACCAGTTAAGATCCCAGATACTAAAGAACGAGCCACGCGACGCAAAATCACTCGCATGGTCAAGGTCCAATGGTCAAACCACGACGAGAATGATGCCACGTGGAAAACTGAGGCAAAAATGCAAGCCAAGTATCCAGAGCTATTTCTTGAGACAGATACACCTACGGGGACATAGCTGTGAAAACAAGTGGGGGAGGTGATTCCGTAACCCTGCCCGATAGAGAATAAGGTAAGAAAAGTTTAATTATGTGCTTACCTTATTTTTTAGTCTTGCAATAGTTTATTTGAGAAAACTTCGAGGACGAAGTTTGTTCTTAAGGAGGGTAGATTGTAATACCCTAAAATTTAACTATGTTGATAATATTTTGAAAGAAATAATTTAGTATTATTTCTTAAGAAAATTAAATTGAATTGGGGAAATAAATTAATATTTCCCAAGATAGAGATTGGTTTGAGGGAAATGAATTATTTTCCTAGGGAAAATAATTTAGTGATTTGAGAACTATATATTTTCTAAGGAAAAATATTTGACAATAATATTAATTAGAAATAATTTTCTAACAACTTTTATATTAAGTATAATTGATTTTTAAATTCACAAATAAGATTCGAACCCTATTATATACATTATATTCTTGTTAATATAAGATAATAAATAATCTTATTTTTTTTTAAAAAAAAATATACATATATTATATATAATTGTGTAATAACCGGATCTTAAGAAAACTACATGGTTCAATAAATCATTCCAACTCAATAAATTATCAGCTATAGTGTATACATATTTGAAGATATATATAAACATTTATCTGCTCAATAGAATCCATTACATTACTCGCTCATAAGATACAAAATAATAATATTTAGTGATTCCTATAGATATGTAACAAGTAATAATGATAGCGCAGCAATTGTTTTTAATAAGATAAACAATTAGCAAAAGTATTTCTAGTCTTACTGCTAATCATGTGCAGATCAACGAAGCCAGGTTGGAGAATAGAATTAATAGATTAGATAGGGTAGGTTATAGCGTGCATGAGTCACGGATAGGCTGTCTACGTAGGATGCATGTTAACATACATGTCAAAATTTTACCTTAGATGCGTGCAAATAGCTCTACTGAGCCAATACCCTAGAAGTGACACATCAGTTCCATCCACCCCTATAAATACGGGTCCGCTGAGCAGTTGGGAAGCCACAATTTCACGCAGCAATAGAAATCAATCAGAGAAAGTTGAGTGTGGGAGGAATCTGTTAGGCTAGCAGCTGTTACTAGGGCGTAGTAAATACCGAGGGTATAATCGCTAACTACGGAAGAAATTGTAAGTAAATTTTATTCTACGGGCTTTGTCGTAGGATTAAATTTTTGTATGTCTAAATACCTTCGTGTTTTAATAATGTTAGGGTTTATTCATGCAATTTATTTATGCTGGGGTATTGCCCAATTATGTGTTTAACTAAATTTGGGGCTTGGCCATACATGTGGAAAATTAAATTTCAGTGTATGGCATTTGAATGATTGAATTGTTGTTATGCGAGATATACCCCAGAGGTGCATATCTTCGTGAGATATTTCGTGGGTTATCCAAGGGATTCCCTTGAACAGGATTGTGTTTGACCAAGGGTCTCACAGTTGTTTTCTAGATCGCAAAGTAGGGCCATCCTTGTGTACTCATATTTTGACTTCGGTCGTTATGAGGGCATGCTAGGTCCTATGAGATACCCCGGGTGTAGGCATCATAGCGGAGCTACATGTGGATTGAATTATTGTAACTGTTTTGACTTGCCATTTACTGTTGAGTCATAGTTAATTATTTGGCTATTTTAAATTACAATTTACTTTCCGAAAATTACCTTTTAATAGTAGATTGTCGTTATTGTAATTTTGTAAACTCTGATATTTTGCCAAATATAAATATATTTTTAAATTTAGTTAATAGTTTAAATAATGTTTGTAATTTTTTAAATAGCCTTAGCACTTTTAATTAAGTTAGCCAAGGCAAGGCCAAGACGAGCTTAATTGGAAGTGTGGCGGTAACAACCCCGCTTTCCTTTTGGTAACTTCCGGTGTGATTTTTAAGATGGGAAAACGGGGGTATTACATTCTTGGAATGGAAAAGCAAGATGGAGGTGTTATTTGATTGCCATAACTACTCCGAGTTCAAAAAAGTGCAAGTATCCGTAGTGGAGTTCAAGGAATATGCCATCACTTGGTGGGAAAAGTTCAAGAAGGATCTTGACCGAATGGGGGCTATACCGGTGGAGACATGGAGAGGACTTCTTAGAGCCATGGAGGCTAGATTTGTGCCACCTTTCTACTTGGAGGATCAAGAGCTCAAGTTGCAATCATTGTACCAAGGCAACCGATCGGTGGAGGAGTATGCCAAGGAGATGGAGCTTTTGATGATGAGAACACAAATGGATGAAAGGGATAGTGTCACCCGAGCACGTTTCAAGAATGGCCTTAGGCGTGACATCTTTGTAGTGGTGAACTTGCAAAAGTTTGACTCATTGGATGAGATGGTTCACTTTGCCATCAAAGTGGAGCATCAAAACAAGAGCAAGGGGCAAAGGGCTTTTCCAAAGCATGGTTATCAAAAGGAGTTCAAAAGCACATCCAAGCCGTGGCAAGCAACATCAAAGAAGGAGGATCCACCTAAAGAAAAGGAGCATGTCAAGCAAAAAGGGGAGGTTTCTAAGCCCAATTTAGATAAGCTCAAGAATATTACTTGTTTTAAATGTCATCAAAAAGGACACTATGCTTCTAATTGTACGGCTAAGAAAACTTTGATTTTGCATGAAGATGGTGTTTATGAGTATGTTGATAATGACAATGTAGGTGATTAAGCTCAAGTGAAGAGGAGGATGAGAAGGGCAAGGCCGTGTGCATTTATGTGAACTAGGAATCTACAAAGAGGAAGTTTTATGTGATGTCACTCCTATGAGTGCATGTCATTTATTGCTTGGAAGGCCTTGGCAACCGACAAGGCTATCCAATATAATAGACTTTTAAATTCTATCACTTTTTACCATGATGATACTAAGATTGTAATCTCTTCTTTGTCTTTGAAGGAAGTGCACAAGGATCAAGTGAACTTGAAGAAAAGGATGAAAGAAGATGAAGAGGAATACAAGAAGACTACTAGAGGTGCATCAAAGAAAGGAGAGCAAGAGGAAGGAAGCACTTCCAACATTTTGATTTCATACAAGGATTGTAAAAGGGAGTTGATTGATAACACTACTAGTCATTATTTGGTGTTAGTTTGTAAAGACTCTTTTGATGATGAAATGAATGCTAATACCATTTTCCCTTACTCTTTTTCTAGAATGCTTGATGAGTACAAAGATGTATATCCCAATGAGCTACCCGAAGGGTTACCACCAATAAGGAGGATAGAACATCGAATGGACTTCATTTCGGGCTCTTCCATTCCTAATAGGGCGGCATACAAGTGCAATCCGGAGGAAGGAAAGGAGATCCAAAGACAAGTCCAAGAGTTGTTGGACAAAGGATGGGTGAGAGAAAGCTTGTCACCATGTGCCGTGCTCGTGATATTAGTGCCAAAGAAGGATGGTACTTGGTGCATGTGTGTGGATTGTAGGGCGGTGAACGCCATCACCATTAAGTATAGGCATCCAATTCCAAGGTTGGATGAGATGTTGGACGAGCTACATGGAGCTCAAGTGTTCTCAAAGATTGATTTGAGAAGTGGCTATCACCAAATAAGGATGCAACCGGGAGATGAATGGTAGACCGCTTTCAAGACCAAAATAGGTTTGTATGAGTGGTTGGTTACGCCATTCGGGCTAACTAATGCACCATCTACTTTTATGCGTTTGATGAATCATGTGCTTAGAGCTTTTATTGGTCATTTTGTGGTTGTTTACTTTGATGATATATTGGTTATAGCAAAAGTGAGGAAGAGCATGTTGAGCATGTTAGGAAGGTTTTGGAGAAACTTAGGGAGGAAAAGTTATATGCTAACTTCAAAAAGTGTGTTTTTCATACTAATAGTATTGTTTTCCTTGGATATGTAGTTATCAAAGAAGGCCTTTAAGGTAGATGACTCCAAGATCAAAGCCATTCAAGAATGGACACCTCCTACCAACATTGGAGAAATTAGAAGCTTTTTAGGCTTATGTGGTTTCTTTAGAAGATTTGTTTCTAACTTTAGTATAATTGCTTCTCCTTTGACAGGGTTACTAAAGAAGGGAGTACCATTCAAATGGGGCAAGGATCAACATGAAGCATTTGAAGCACTCAAGTCGAAACTTACACAAGCGCCGGTGTTGGCACTACCCAACTTCGACAAGACATTTGAATTGGAGTGTGATGCCTCGGGTAAAGGCATGGGAGCGGTATTGCTTCAAGATGGTAAACCTATTGCTTATCATAGTGAAAAGTTTGGTGGAGCGGTTTTAAATTACCCTACTTATGATAAAGAGTTATATGCTATTGTTTGTGCTTTGAAAACTTGGCAATATTACTTGTTAGCAAAGGAGTTTGTGATTCACACGGATCGTGAGACGTTGAAGCACTTGAGGAGTCAACAAAAGCTCAACCGAAGGCATGCCGGATGGATATCATTCATAGAGACATTTCCCTACATCATCAAATACAAGAAGGGAAAAGACAACATTGTGACCGACGCTTTGTCTAGGCGTGTATCTTTAATTGCTTTTGCGTCTACCCACTTGTTAGGGTTTGAGCATATTAAAACTTTGTATCCGGACGATAAGGACTTTGGTGAACTTTATGTTTTGTGCCATAAGCATGGCCATGATAGGTTTTATAGGCTTGATGACTTCTTATATTTTGAGGATAAGTTGTGCATACCATCTTGTTCTATTAGGGAATTGCTTATCAAAGAGGTGCATGGAGGAGATATGATGGGGCACTTTGGATTGCATGCAACCATGGAGGTTTTGGGCAAGAGATTTTATTGGCCGGTAATGCGGAAGCATGTATCCGATTTTATTGCTAAGTGTGTTACATGTTTGAAAGATAAATCTACTTCTAAGCCTCATGGATTATATATGCCATTGCCTATACCTAGTGTTCCTTGGATTGATTTGAGCATGGATTTTATATTAGGATTGCCTAGAACTACTAGAGCCAACGATTCTATATTTGTTGTAGTTGATAGGTTTTCAAAGATGGCTCACTTTATATCATGTGCTAAGATTAATGATGCTCATCACATAGCAAAATTGTTCTTTAAGGAAGTAGTTAGATTGCATGGAGTTCTCAAGACTATTGTCTCTGATAGAGATACTAAGTTCATTAGCTATTTTTGGAAATTATTATGGCATGAAATAGGAACTAAGTTGTTGTTCTCTACTTCTTATCACCCTCAAACTGATGGTCAAACTGAATCTGTGAGTAGGGTTTTAGGAAACTTGCTTAGAATCATTGTGAGTAGCAATAGCAAAAGTTGGGATGAAAGTTTACCTTGTATTGAGTTTGCTTATAATCGTCATGTACATTCTGCTACTCATATGTCTCCATTTGAGGTGGTGTATGGTTTTAATCCACTTACACCCACTGACCTATTGCCATTGCCAAGCAATGAGCACTTGAATCCTAATGGCAGGGATAGGGCAAAAAGGATCAAGGAGATGCACATGCAAGTCAAGGAGAGTTTGGAGAAAGCAACTCAAACTTATGCAAAGTATGCTAACAAGGGGCGCAAGGCCATGGTCCTACAACCCGGGGATTGGGTTTGGGTCCACATGAGGAAAGAGAGGTTTCCGACCCAAAGAAAGGATGAGTTGTCTCCAAGAAGAGATGGGCCTTTTAGAGTGATTGAGCGTATTAATGATAATGCCTACAAGTTAGAATTACCGGGTCAATATAGAATTAATGCTTCTTTTAACATTGCAGATCTTACCTTTTATGATCGAGGAGATGAGGACCAAGATCGGTTGAAGTCTCAACCTTTTCAAGAGGGAGAGAGTGACAAGGATGTCCAAAGTCAACTCCAACTTCCGAGTGGACCATTGACTAGGCAAAGGGCTAAGAAGTTCCAAGAGGGGGTTCAAAAGGGCATTTCAAGGGATGAAGAAGCAAAGGAGGATTCGAGTTTGAATTCAACAATCAACATGCCGGGATTTAACAACCACGGAATCAACACCATGATCACTTGGGAAGAAAGATGACATGGGTTGGAGAAAGAATGAAGGCATTTGGAGAAGAAAGGAAGGAGAAACAAGCATAAAAGAAGAAAGAGACAAGAGTTGGGACATGTCTACCATGTTTTTCATTACAAGTCCAAAAACAACCTAGTTTATTATGTGTAATATGCAGGGATGACAATTGGACCCGGTGAACCCGAGAACCGACCCGGACCCAACCCGTTTAGCTCCGTTCGGGTCCTTCTTTTCGAGTCTGGGTCGGTTCTTGGGTCGGTCCAATCTAGATTTTTCGGGTCTGGGTCGGTTCCTGGGTCTAGGGGTAGACCCGACCCGACCCGACCCGACTGTATTATCTATTATCTATTTCACTATTTTCATGTTTTATTATAATGTTTTAAATGATGTACTGGAGTTTGTTGCTTTGCTCATCATATTTGCATGTTGGATTTCATCATTTGATTTGTATGTGTTAATTGGAAGTTGGAATAAATTGTATGATTTTGCAGGTGGATTGTTTTACTGCTGACATTTGCTGTTATTTTGTTGCTGACTTTTGGTGTTGTGATTAATATTTTGTTGCTGACATTTGCTATTATTTTTTTTAAAAGTTTGTTGTTGCTCAATTGCTGCTACTGTAGTGTTGTTTCGTAGCTATTTTTGTTGTTGTTTTTACTTTAAAAAAATATCGGGTCCTGGGTCGGGTCCAAAGTGTTTCTTATTATTTTCCATTAATTCTTTCAGGTCCACGGGTTCGCGGGTCTGGGTCCGGGTCCAATCGGTTTGGTTATGCTCGGGTCCAAGGAGTAACACCTCGGGTCTGGGTCGGGTCTTGGGTTTTAGATTTTTCCTCGGTTCGGGTCTTGGGTCCGGATAGACCCGACCCAGACCCGACTCATTGTCATCCCTAGTAATATGTTGTCTTGTTCATTGAGTTCTCATCTTGATATATGAGTTAGGAAATATCATACTAGATTGACTAGGTTGGTACTAGGTTCATGTCTTAGAGGGAGTTATGCTTGTTGGAAGTTAGAGTTGTGGGGAGTTAGAGGAGAGGTTAGCACAAGGGCCTTTTTTGGCCGAAATACTTGATTTTGAGGGAGCATAGGATCGGCCTAAGGGTCTTTAAATAGATCCTCCCACACTTGTAAAGATTTTAGACTTTGTTGAATTGAACATCCATTTTGAAAGTTGAGTAGTTTTCTCTCTTTCTTTGTTCTTGAGTGATGGTGAGAATCTCTCAAGTTTGAGTACCCAAACTCTTCCCTTCCACCACCATAGCATTGGCCGAACCACCACCACCACCACCCTTGGCCGAGGCATCTTGGAGAGGAGAGTATTCAAATCCGCTCTTTGGACTTAGTTTCAAGGGGTCGTGACACGGGAGGCTCGGAGGTGGCTTCATGGGGTCCATCTTGGAAGTTCAAGGCGTGGCGGCGTACGGTTCTGGCGTAGAAGGGTCGGGCTCGCATCGAGTAACTCTTTAGATGATCAAGACATATCTTCCTTCATCTTCATCCAAGTATTTCCTTCTTCCTTTTTCTTGTGATCTCTCGGCCGCTTGGCCTATTCTTTGTTTTTGTTTTGTTCAATCTCTCATTTTCGATTTTAGACACTTGTCGATCCATGGCAAGCCCATACCATACAAATTACAAAAGAAATAAAGGGGAGGGATAGGGGGCCGGGTGGAGATTTGAACCCGGAGTTGCGGGACTTACTACTAGAATAAGTCTCCAACCCCTAAAGTATGCAATTGTTGAACATATAGTTGATTGATATCATACCTCTTATAATATTGACTAAAATGTAATTCTGATTTCACAATAATTTCTTGAGTAATGGATGATGAATTTCCCGGAAACAAGTCTAGAGGGTTATAATAATTAATAGTAATCGGCTAGTTACATGACTCCATCTAATTAGTAGGAGTATTTCTCATCATAGCTTAAGCGGGTCTTGAGATATGTTTTAATTTGTTTCATAAAACCTGGATAAAGACATTTAATTTCTCCTAGTACAAATACTCAATTAAAAAAAAAAAAAAAAAAAAAAAAAAAAAAAGACTGTTATTTTTTTTTAAACAGTGACACTCAAGTCCCGGCAAAGGTGTGTGGGAGCCCAAATCACACAAATTACAAAAGGAGATAAAGGGGAGTGATAGAGAGCCGGGTGGGAATCGAATCCCAACCTATAGTTGGGAGAACGGAGGAGGGCTTAACCACTAGGTAAGTCCCAAACTCAAAAAAAAAAAAAAAAAAAAAAAAAAAAAAAAAAAAACTTGCTATTGTTGAACACATAAAATTGGGACATTGAACACGTCGAACCGATACTTCTTTAGCACGTTATGTCTAGCCTGTAATGAATTGGGAATTGAATAAATTTGCTGAAAAGAAACATAATAGTATTATTTAATGTATAATAAATGTTAATATTTAAATTCTCCCATCCCCACGATTCCGTTGAGTTCATGAATAGGAGCAAAATTATCCTCCTCAATTAGGCCCACCTTTCTTGCCGAAACCTCCATATATATATATATATATATACTAGTGATTGTGCTGTGCGATGCACAGAGTATTTAAGGTGTACAGCTGCCCATACACATCGTATTTAGGGTGTACAACTACCCATAGAGAAAAAAAGAATTGTGGGTGACAACACGGGGTTTCCTTATATGATACTTATTATATTCAAAGAAGTTTAGTTATACATACAACCAATATTCTATTTGAATGTTTATCAGCACAATTCTCATTCTCCAAAAGTAGTCATTCTTCAGTCTAGCTTGGCTCCAAATTCATGTCCGAACTAACAAATACAAATCCATAAGGGTAAAAGCGCAAAGAGAATGACTAAATAGTAGATTATTGGTTCCTACCGTGCCATTCGAATCAAATACAAATCATGAATTATTGGTTCTTGATTATTTGTATCATAAACGGTGTATCATGAACCAATAACTAAAGAGAATGACTAAATATAAAAAGAGAAATTATTGGTTCCTACCGTGCTATTCTCTTTGGCACGGTAGGAGTTATGCAAAGAGAATGACAAAATAGTAGTAGCCCAAAATATGTTGTGCATCGTGCCATTCTTTTTGTTACCGTCCCATGCCCAGAACTCCAGCAATTTTGTCACAGCCAATGACAGTTAAAATATTACAAAATACTTACCAATAAAAAATAACAAATCTATACATCACTTTCAAGTTTCAAGATTTACCAGTCCAGCTATACAAAGTGAAGGATGTTCAAGATCTCTTGGGCAATTGTGCCTTTGATAGCGAGGGTAGCTCCATTGATTACCACCACAATGTTTGTCAATGTTCAAGCGGTATTTGGACCTTCACAGAAAATGCCAACAACTTTCACATAGAAGAGATGTAATAATCAATCAGACTATCAAACTGTGGCCACACAAAACCACCTAAGCAATGAAACAGACACTGCTTGTAGATAAGATTCATTTAATCCATGAAAAGCACAAATATATTGACATGTTTGGCTCGTCATTAAAACCAAAACATGGCTTTAAGCAATGCCACACCATAAAACATGGGTTTAAACTATATTTGTGTGCAGTATACAAAACAATATAGTCAAATTTAATTGAATGAATTTATTAACTGAAAAATTAAATATAGCATATTAAATATTTAAACAAAGCCATGTTCATCAGCGACGACTAACCTCCTTTCCAAGCCCATTGTTTAAAGAAGCACACATAGGAGGGGAATCCAAATTTAAATTTTCAGAACATGATTCCCAGTAAGTATAAATGTGATGATACACACAACTCTCCACGCAGTAGACAAAAGGGAAATGATCCTTCTGCATCAAGTGATAATAATAAAACAAATAAATAATAAAGAGATCAAAATAAAACAAGCCACGAGAAAAATTTGTATGACACATTTAGGAATGTATCACAAAATATAAAGGAATAGTTTATGACTGAAACAAGGAAATTCCAATAGGAAATGGACATGGCATGTGAAAATCAAGGAATTAAATAAGGAAAAAGGAACTCTACACCAAAAAAAATTGACAAGTAGCATATCAAAACTTATTTCATGTTCAAATTGATTGGATAATAATAAAAGAAAATAAATAAAAGAAAAATAATTACTTGTTCGGGGATCCAAGGGTCAAGTAACGAAATTAGGCCATGCATGAATTGCACACACATCGACAGTGTTTCGTAGGCATTCATCTGGACCATGCTGCAACTAAAGAATTAAAATGTGAACAATCGTGTGTTCGGATAAGATCACAAATGCTCAAAACTATACAGCTCAACCTAACTTCAGATTTCAAACACCTACTAACTTCATCCAATTTGGTTATACCATAGATATGTTTAATCATTTTAATACATAGAGCATAGGAACATGTCAAATTTAGCTAAAATGATGTTCATTCTTATTCCCGAACTCAAATGATGCCCATTCTTATTCACGAATTAATATAAAAACTATGCTTAATAATTAATGCCTTTCTACACATCCTGTCCCAACATATACAATTGTTAAATCTCCACGAATGACCCAATAAAACTACTTCCCAAAACATAGATAGTCCTAACAATGGAATTAACTGACTATAAGAAAGCATAAATCAACCATAAGAAACCCCAACAAGGAAATAGATAGACATCAATCCACTCTAGTATTTGAGAGACAAGGGAGATCAAAAGTTAGAGAAGAACAAATGGGGCAAAGTAGAAAAAAAAATTAATAAAATACAGCAAGGGAAAAGCAAAAGAAAATATCTAATTTATACACATAAATAAATAATTGAAATTTTTTTGAACTCAGAACCCCCGGGTATAGTCAACATAGACCCATAACACAAGATTGTGGACGGGGGTTATTTGATGTGCCAGGGAAAAAAATACCATGTAAGATTGAATACGTAGCAGTCGAATATTATCCGCTCGGAAGAAATTCTATACTAATCATTTCTCCAAACCCCACATTAGAATCCTCAAAACTGAAAACAAATATAGTGATAAATTTTCCAAGCATGCCAAAGATTATGCAGAAAAATCAAAAAACACACAAATGGCGGGAAAATGGCACTCAACATCACTAAAACTTTTCCAGGCCAACCTACGCTTAATATTTAATAATATTGAAAGAAAGAAAGAAAAAAAAAAAAAAAAAGAGCTGTCCCTAACCTGTGTCAGCCACCAAAGATAAAAGATAAGTCTTCATGGAAGTGTTGTCTCAGATTTGTCTGGATTACCAGAGAAGCCGGCTGTCTTTTCAACCCATCAAATTGGTTGAAAGTGACCGAAGGTATTTATACAAATCCCTGCAAGCTGACTGGATACGAACTGTAGAACATGTCAAAGCCACAAATACTTGGGAGCAATGTAGCATTTTATCCTTCTTTGTATCTTCTTTGCGTTGCTGAGTTTTAGTGCTCTTCGGGCATCTAATTCAGCCATCTGAGCAACTCTCAGGAACACCTTTGTTTTTTCCTGTGTGCGACCACCAAACACATGGAGAACAAGCTCAATGGTTGGAAATGATATGTTTTACACTAAAGATTAATAACCAAAATTTTCCTGGAAAATCATTCAGGAATGATTTGAATTACCTCAACGCCAGTGAGACCCATTAAAAAAAAATAAAATGTTGGTTTTTCTATGGAAACAAAATAACATCAACTTATAAAGTAAAAAGTTTTACTACAAATAAGCCTTGAAGTGTTTGCAATAATTCTGTGAATCACAGCCGGCAGTGGTCCATTGAGATCCTTGTAATGATTCACGTTGAGAACAATATGCCTGCAACCACAGCATAATAGCATTATTCATGAATAGAGGGGACAGAGCAGGATAGTATCGTACAGATTCTTTCAAAGGCTATAAGATAAATTTAAAGAAACATTCTAGGATAAAATGAAAACTAATTCAATTAGGTGGAATAATTGCAGATTGAATTCAGGAGAAAGTTATACCTCCACTATACCCACCTTACTCAACCGCTCTCATCCATGCTACTTTCCATAAAAATCAGTAACCATTATGATCCCAACTAAGCTGAAATCTAGGAAAAATGCAGACTGAGGCTCAATAATAAGTGTAGCGAATAATGTCTTCATCTTCCATCTGAGAACCAAAAATAGCTACTCAATAAAATTAAATAAGCTCAAACAATAGCCAAATATTTAGTAAATGGAATCCAGTATTTTTTAGACATATCACTGTAGAAGGCGCAAATCCTTCATGAACAAAAAAGGACCATGCAATCCTGAAGGATCCATTCGAGGCCGGATGATAAGTGAAAACCCTAATGAACACCGGTTTCGAATCCTTAATAATTATAGTAACACAACTTAGTCTGTAGCTCTTTGATCTCAGTAAAGCTTCATGGGATAAAAGAAAATTTCTATTAAGTCTGCCAAGCAAAAATAAATAGTAAGAAAGTTATCTTAGAATGTATCTTAAGTGGAGTAGAGAAACCAACGTATTACACATAACAGACACTAATAATAAATAGAGTAAATAACCAAATCTAGGCCGCAAAGGGAAAAGCCATCAAATATAAATCCAAGCCAACTCTAGTCTGTCAACTCAAAGTCAGAAATAAATATATTTAATAAAATAAAATAATATTTAGGAAATTACAACCTAAATGCAAATACACAAGGTATTTTAAGGCCCAGGCAATAGTTACAGGTTGGATTGAAATTAATGTTTTATACTTAAACAAACATGTATGTATTACTTCATAAGGATGCTTAGAGAGTCCTCTTCAAGCCATCTCTCCCTCCCCCTAACTGCAATCTGTTGTGAAAAGCAAAGCTTTTAAGGCTTGTAAGCTGTTAAGGATGATATGCGCTAATCATGGAAGGCTAGAACTGACACACAAATAAGCATTTATATGCTTTCCATAGGCACATGTTTGCTCAATACTCCAGCCAATGCATACCATAAAATCATTTGAATCCAGATATTGAAAATAATGAGTTAATTACATCTTCCCTTGCTGTTGTACCCACAGAAAATTTCAATCCAACCTAGGGCTATAGCCCATGCCTTAAAATAACAACCATTGGGCTCACATTTGAATTAAGATAATACATTTTTCACAAGCCAACTTGTATTTGAATAATAACACCAGTGACACATCGTAAGCAGATGGACAAAATTTTGTTGAGAATTATGATGATCATATAAAGAAGAAAAGCATTATGAAAACAAGAAACCTTCCAATTTCCATTGAGGGGTGGCTCGCCAGTCAGAATAGCTTCATTGACAGTAGCACTTACAGCAAAAATAAGCATGCCAATAGTTAAAGACGTGTTATCTCCATCCAGACCGGTAGATCATCCAATGGACACCAAATCCTCAGGGAGAAGTTCTGTGCCAGAGAGATTTACCCACCTAAAATCAAATTTCAAAAAAGAGTTAATATGCAAGCATTGCCAACCCGAAAGCGAAGTAACAAAAGAGGTATAATAATTTGTGCAATTTGCATGACGTACTTGTCACGTACATACACCATTAAAGCTTGACTATCCACTTCTAAAAGTCTCAGTTAAAGTCTTCAAACAGCTCAGTTAAAGAAACAATGTTCCAGGCAATCCTCTTTCATCAACTTCTGGAATGCAGGTTGAGGATATTCAAATCTGCACAAGAAGAAAATCTATCATTAGCTGAAGAAATGCCCGATTTATATGCATAAGAGCATCAGACATTAAAGTTTCAACGAAATTAGTGTTCAATCACAAGGAAACTAAAAAAATATGAAATTGAATTGATTACCAAAGCTCCCAGCTGAGACAGAATGATGCCGAGCTTGTTGGGAAAACTTTATGAAACCAGGAAGCTCAACAATAGGATCCATAACTGCTACCAAGAAATTTTACAGCTGCAGGAGCATTATAATCATTAGTATAAATAGATTTTCAGACACTGTTAATAGATTTTTAGGCATTATAATCATTAGTATTAATCTCAAAATCTATTATACTAATAATGCCTCGTTATTACTGTAACATGATAGATTTTTATCTATCATATCCTTTTCAATTGTAATCTAGAAGCATGTATTATGAATGGCTGTGATTAAGGAATGTGATGTATACTGTTGATTTCCAATTAGCAGAGCTTCAAAATGATACGATTGATAAAACTCAGAATGCAAGCATGGATATATCACAATTGTGTATCATAAGAAATAGCTAGCAAGAGAAATAACTGTGGGGGTTATTTTACCTGTAGTTCAAGTAGGGTAGGAGCAACATGAACCAACACGAGTTTGCTTGCTTTAAAAATCCCTGTTCGCAAACCATGGCTGCATAATTCCTTTACTTAGCTCAGAAACGGAAGCAATATGTAACAGATATATATATGTGTATATATATATATATATAGAGAGAGAGAGAGAGAGAGAGAGAGAGAGAGAGAGGAGTCAAGAGACAGCAACTCATGCCTTAAAAATTGCCCCAATATTGCAGGAATGGAGCCCCTGTATAATCCTCGGACACCAATTTCTGGAAGTTTCCATAAAATTTCTGGGAAGCTGAGAGTTGAATCTTTCACCCGTGTCTAGAAAGTAAGTGGAGTAAATAAGATCAGATGACACAAAATTATGATTATTTGTCCCATCCAATTATTGTTTTCAATTATTATTTCATGGGGATTGCTTTGTACAATACAGAATCAAGCCAAAAATATCGAACTCAATATTTAACCACTAAATAAAAAGACAAAGTGGAGTTGACATAACATCATGCTATAAACCAGGATTGCTAAATGCTGGAACAAATGAACTAACATATCAACACATAAGCAAAAATAAATTTCGAAGTGCAAATTATAATAAGCACTTTCTAGCTTTAACTTACCGAGAGCTGTTGAAACTGAATTAAACACAACTGGTTTTCAAAAAATTAATTTACAACAGAATAGCACAACCAGCACGATGTTATCAATGGTACGTTTCTTTTACTCTATGTGGATACTCCCGTAGCATCTTCAGGTATCAAAATAAGAAGGCAACTGGTATGAATGTGCACACAACTTGGATAATGATGCCCAGAAGAAGGTTCTCGAAATTCCCCGATGAGATATTAAGGACTGAGGCCAGCCCCGCACCCACAAATGACCCCGCTGTTGAACCAAAGTTGTTTATGGACACGAACAGTGCAAACAGGGTTCCTTCCACACCAGGCGGGCAAAGTTGTCCAGATAAGATGAGGAATGGCATAAACCTACAAACAGGAGCAGTGAAACCTAAAGATTTGATATATGAAAACTCAAGATTCAAGATTGAGAGAATATTATATGAGCAGGAATGACTTATGTTTTCTGTTATGCAAGTAATGAAAAGATCCACTTGAACGCGGCAACTTTTGTACATACTTGAATTGGTTGACGCCATCTGCAAGTGCTGATCCGAAAAGCATCATAACCTTGTCACTTATGCCAACTGAAAGATTTGATCTCGAAACCAAGACTCCATCCAGAAGGCTTAGTAAAGACAAGCCAATATGAGCATACCTGAAGAATTTCAGACCCCCAGTAAATTAATGATGCACCAGGTTCAAAACAGCAACAGAGTAACCAGTGTGAACAGACTTACAAGAGGATCCTGCGTAATTTCAGCTTCTTCAAGTTGCAATTGTAGATAACGGTTCCAACCATCAAGCCCAACCATCAATGACACGGGCAGTACCCAGAAAAGACGCTTCGAATTTCAAAATTTCTGTCTGGTAATAGAACATGATAGTGGAGAAGTTGGTACGGTCACATGCGCCAAGAAAAACCAGATCATAGTTCATCAGAGTGTATACTTCCCCACAGAAGAAAATGTATAAAAATAAATAATTTATGCAAGCCTCCAAACAAGAACTAATTGACAACTCAACATAATAACATGTAGGATATAGATGGAAAGATCATAGTTCATCATAGTCTACTAAATTTCTGCATCATTAGAAAGATTTATGTTATTAATTGGAACCATTCAAATAAATCATGAAACGTTTTATATCCATATCCAAATGCATTCACTTTTTCTTGTATATCTACAAAGTAACAATGTTATATGTAGCAATATAATGCAAAAACAGCCAACAGATCCAGATAAGTGTCTTAGCATTTACCTTAATATGAGAGGTTGTCTAAAAGTGTCAAACAACGTAAATGAAGCCATTTTCAGGGAATGAAACCATTTTGTGGCCAAGTATTCATGGTCTTCAGGAACCTGGATTTTTCTGGCAGCAACTGGTCCTTGCTCCGCAGTTTTCTTGCTCCTCTTTCTCCTCAAATTGTTGGCTTTAGGCTTCCCAGCATAATTTTTATCTTCATGGGAATCTCCCCCATTTATGGTGTGGGAAACTCCATTTGACGTTTTAATTTTATCTCTGTCAGATGTTCCTCAACTAAACCACATGAGAATAGCTATATGGCTGATAATGCCGAAATGAGTAAGAATATTTTATCCGTTCGTAAATTCGTTAGAGCAGATCCCCCAAACAAACTTCCACATATTCCTCCCAAAGCCATTGACATCCAGGACACAGACTGAAGATCACCAGCAAAAGAAGCCCTATCCAAAGAAATTTTAAGACCTTATATGCATGGATCAAAATTACACTTACACAAAGACAAACATCATGATAAAACAGACAGTTGTCCATAACAATCATGAAAATCAGTGTTTAACATCACAACTAAGATTTATTCCATAATTTCCATTCAACAAACAGCTTAAAGGGAGAGCATGTATACTCAATTGTTAATGCACACCTCTCAAACCTGACAGCCTCAGCGATCATGGCATCAATCACAACATCAGACATTGTGGAACCCAAATTTTGCGCTGTCAATAGAATCATAAGAGGCACTGCTCCAGGCTGTACTAAAGGTTAGAATAATCCATGGAAAAAGGGACAGCAAAGTTGAAATTACTAAGTAAGGGATCCTTCTTCTTCCTTGAATTGGTATACAATCGGATAATATTCTGCGAAGAAAAGAAACTACAATTCAAAATTTTTATACAACAGCAAAAATTGACATGGATATAATAACTGTTGCTTGGGCTGCTTAAATGGTAATCTTTACATTTCCCTTCACTCATTGTGTGGACAAGAAGTGGACCGCTAACTGATTAACATTTGAACATTGCAATGCCTAGTTTACTTATTAAATGCTGCACCAGCACCTTAAGAACCGCTGCTCACATGCTCACCCCATGTGTGCTCCGAACTCTTACAATTTTAGTATTTTTCAAATAAACGGTTCATTTTGCAATATTATTTACACTTTAGCATCATAGGTTATTTTGGTTTTGTAAGCCTTCCTGTAGAGCAAACTTCCCACGTGAGTACTGAATAAAATTTCAACAGCTCCACCACGTAGCCCAATGCCTTCTATCTTTCCTGTGCACCTCTATTAACTTCCAACATTCAATTTTTCAAATGGTAATCCAATATACTGGCCAAATTAAACTTCATATTTATATGAAAAGAAGAAACAGGCAGACAAGAATTGGAACAAGACTATGAGGGGAAAAAAAATGTAGTAGTTGTGTTAGAGGTATATCCAATTAGTCAGAAACTGTGTATCCTCATATATAGTGAAACAACCCAAAATATCTAATTAAACAATAATGAACTACAATCCCAAAATTCCAACCAATTACAAAAGCATCAAATAACCATCACAACCACAACTTTCAACGGATAAGAGAAAAGAAGAGAAAAAAGAAGAAGAGATACCAGCACCACCGTCATCGTCCAGCGACGTTGTCGGCCACGCCGCACAACGGCCCCACCTCAATGACGGGAAGAATTAGGGACAAGAATTAGGGCTACGCAGGTAAAAATCAACAAGGC
Source organism: Hygrophila difformis (assembly GCA_030278955.1). Classification (NCBI taxonomy): domain Eukaryota; kingdom Viridiplantae; phylum Streptophyta; class Magnoliopsida; order Lamiales; family Acanthaceae; genus Hygrophila; species Hygrophila difformis. Next base: position 16,567,263 of record JAOANR010000002.1, on the reverse strand, counting down.
AAGTAAAAAGTACACGCACCGTTTAATGCAAGAGGCGGCCGTAGACTTCATCGGAGCCTCGTTCCGACGGGGATACCGCGACGGGCAGCGGCGTGGAAAGCATCCCCACCCCAAACCTAACGCAGAAGCAGGCGGGCGCAGTCACGGAAAAGCAGAGGAATTGAAGGCCGAAATTTACCAGCACGACACGGAAACGTACAGGGAAGCGGCGGGCGGCGGCCGCGGGCGGCGAAATCAAAAGAAACCCGGAACCCACCAGAATGCGCGGGGAGAGGGAGAGAAAAAGGAGCAAGACGAAGAGAGCAAAATGGAAAAAAAAAAAAAAAAAGGGTTAAGTCGGGGCAAAACCAAACCCGTGTAAAAAGAACTTAATCTAACGGCCATGATCTCAATTAGAAACTTGATCCAACGGCTCAGAATCAAATGGGAGATTAGAGCTCTCCCATTTATATAGTATTAATAGATATATATAGTCATTAGTCAAGGTCATCATGCAACTAGTTAGGGGCTTAATTAGGGCATTAATGTGGTCAAGTTACTATGACTTATGAGCATGCCCGCATGTGCATCAACTATTGTCGATTTTTAGAAGATCCTCCCTCGGTTTTATCAGAAACGCTACATTCTCTTTTAACAGGCATGCCGATACATATTTTTAACGATTAATAACTTAAATTATGTACAAGTAAGAATTATAATAAGTTGATATTAAAAAACTACAAGAGTAGACGAATTTAACAAGATCCCACTTGACTATATTTTTTCTTACATAACTACAATAAAAATTTGAATCAAAGTTAAAACTAATAGTGACAAATAATGCAACGTAGCCATTCTATTGAGACGGATGTAGTATAACACAAAATGCATAAGCCAGTCAAGACAAAATATATACCCGCATACATATAAAATTTTAAACACGTGAAAATTACTAGTACTATATTTTTATGGGCCCAATCTAGCTACTTTAATTTGCATATATTGTTTCCTCCACAAGCTAGCGATCATGTATTGTATTGTTCTCCAACTTAACTTAACTTTAGCACGAGAAAATTGTTGTTTTCATTTGGAAACATATATATGTAAGAAAATTGGACTGCAGTTGGTAGTTTGAATGTTGTATTCCGGTCAGAAGGAAATAGATTCCTCTTTAATCAATCTTATCCGTTTTAGGACTCAAAATCATATAATGTCAGAAATGTCATTAGCAAGTATCTGTCATGTGTTCTTGCAGTCTTGCTATGAACTACTACTAGTTATAAATCATTTTTTTTTTTTTTTTTGCAAAGTTGTATCAGAGAAACCACACGGGGAAGTGCTAGCTAGATCGGAGGAGGGGAAGGTTCTGTCGGTATGTAGGGCATTAGAGGAGCATCGTGGTGTATAGGTTCGTTCGTGTGGGATGGATGTCTTTGAGGTTGGAACTGGATCAGTAGGATCATAGTCTTCGACATTCACAGGGCCTGCACGACGTGCCTGATTATTCAAGCTACTATCTGGATCAATGTTATCCTCCTGCACACAGATCAGATGGTTAATTTAATCCGAGATATATAAATGATGCAGGTCGTGAAAATCCATGCCTGATGATTATATTGTGTACCTGAAACTTCCTGCTTCTCATTGCCCGTGCCACGGTCTTACTCTCGTGCAAAACCATGCCTGCATATATATATATATATATATATATATATATATATATACACACACAACAGTAGTACAAACACATATGTAATTTATGCACCGTTTATATGTTGGGATGCCCATTTATTTATATCAACTTGTATCACTCCACCTATCACCAATTGGTTTTGGATTGGAACCTCATATTCATCATATTTCTAATAGTATTCGATAAGATAAGTCATCGTGCTAAGCATACCATTCTCTCCAAACACCTGTAGTCTCAAAATTTACTGAATGAAACTACTGGTTTTATAGGATGGCATTCTGTTGGATCTAAGAATTCATGAACAATAAATGATTTATATATATATATATATATGTATGTATGTATGTCAAAGGGGATGGTGTAAAGTGTATACACACAACAACAATGGATCACCAAAGGACTAAATAAAAGGACATGGGAAAATGACTAAATAAGTCCCTTAAGTTCCTCTTTTGAATTTTGATCCACTTGGTTTCTTAATTTTGCCCAATTATCTATCTATCCCTTGTTGTTTGCCTTAGAGAAATCTAGCTAGAGAATTTGCAAGTCCTCTGTCCACTCAGATCTCAACACAGTAATTCTAACAAGAATATAATGCATTTTGTTCACAAATGACAAGTTTCAAAACTATCAATACCAATTAAGTCATTGTACATTTATAGAGAAGTAAGGGAATTTACCTGCCGGATTATTTGTTGTGGTGCTTTCTGTTTGGAAGTTACAGATGTTTACCAAGGCATACTACAGCCGTCACAGTTAAGCAACACAAGCAATATATAGAACCCAAAACCCTTGATATTTTTCATACTCCCTCCTAACATACATGAAAGTTATAATTATCTTGCAAGAAAAATCTAAAGAAACGAAAGGGCTAATTCTCCACCTTCAAAGTTCAAACCCTAATAGCAGTATCATCAAGGGTTGTTAGGAAATAAATGAGAACAAAAGTCCACACATGACATAGAGCAAAAAGCAAAGCAACAACACACAATTGCTGGCTTTGTTTGTTTTATGGAGTAAAATAACAAACTCATCCCTGCTGGCTCTATTGTAGCAGACGAGGAGGAGCAATGTGTAGCCTGTATGGCTGTATGTGAAGTACAATTAAACAGACAACATATGTAAAGTGACAAATCATGTTCTTTCTGAGCCAGAATTACAGTCAACCAGAAATTCTGGGGAGCTAATTAAACATACAGGCCAGAGCTAGTTAGTTCCCAGTTCCCATGCCTATTAATATAACAAACCAATCATCGCCATCCAAAAATCACCAACGAAAATTTAATTACTCCACTTTAATTAGTACTTGTTAGTACCCATATTTTGAGATAATGTGTTCCAACCCAATGATGAACACTAGATAGGTTCTCACCCCTTAGTCTTATCCGCGTGGTATTATTGGCAAGAAATCCTTGGGATCGGATAAGGCCGACTCTGCATGGCAAGGAGCGTCTCCCCAACGGTCATCCATCATTCCCTTATAGTGAGCAACTGAGGTTATGGCAAGTAGATCATCTCATCCAAGAAGGGAATGTTTCGGCTATGGAAGGAGGAAGATTTCGTGGGACTGACTATTCCCTTCCATAGCAGCAGGATTTCGAATATTCCTTTAAGAAGGACAAAGTGCAATGGAATGTGAATTATTCGAATTATCTATCTTGAGAAGCCATTGCAAACGTGTGTGAAATCCAATTCAATCTCCTCACTTAATCCGAAAGCTTCATCTATTGTGAAGGAGATTTTTCTCTTGAGTGTTCATCAGAGTCACCGTGCACATTGAACCCTTGATTGATTTCGACACCTTCAATCAAGGACAACACTCAAGTTCGTGTCAAACAAGATACTGCCCTTCAACGTTGCATCATAGGGAGGATCTTTTACAGGTTAATTCAAGGGAAACTTGGAGAAGGAGTCTTTAAGGGGTCGAAGAAGAATCGGAGCATTCTCACCAGAAAAGGGAGTTTCTGGTACTATCGATCATCTGCTTGGATTGAAACTTTTGACAAATTTCATACACGAGTATTTTCGAAAATATCCCAAGTATGAATTTATTAAAAGAAAAGAGTTATGATTCACGGGAAAGGGGTTTAAGGATATATTTCACTTTTTATTACTCATGTGGGAGACTTTGATTTCAAACGGCACTGTGGAACTCCCCGGCATGAAACTTTTGACAATTTTGTGCTATGGAGATCCTTGCCATGAAACTTTTGACAAGTTCCCACTATATTAGTATTTTCCGAAACATAATAATCCTGGTTTTCAATTTTATTTAATGAAACCAATTTATGAAGATGGATTTGGGATTAGGGATATATTTATAGGTTGTCACGTTTTTATTACTCGTGCTAAGAAACTGTGCCCCGAAAGCGCACGGTGTCAAAAATTGCAGTAATTTATAGTAAGACCGGATCGTTCACTGGAGGATGTGCGATAGAAGCAGGGCCCACGTCGTTTACTAAGATTTTCCACTCGGTTACTCGATTCAAGTCTTGCAATGGTTTCTAACTACTACTTGACATAATTTAAACTAGATTATGAAAGCAGTAAAAGATTATTCTACAAAGCATGATAAATTTAGTCTAAAAAGCGATTAAATCTATTCTAAGAAAGCGATAAAATTATACTAAGAAAGCGGATAAAATTATTCTACGAAAGCTGATTTAAAATGTGACAGAATGGACAGGGGGAAAATAATAAAGATTGGACAAGATTCAGATGAAACACAATTAAACTTCCATTTTAATACACAGATCTTCGCTTAGGATAATCCTTTCAGTTAGCTAACTCTCATGCTTTCTAGACTATGTTCCCTTTAACAGACAGGTACTTACAGTCATAATTTACATGCCTTAAGACCTCAACCTCTAAGATACCACAGATTGATAACTGCCCCTGCCGAGGTATGTTATCTCTCTATGGTGGATAAGCAACACCTAACATCCCTCTTGTTTGACATGCCAAGTACTCCTATCATCCCTCTTGTCACACCCAAAGTCTAGCTCTAATCCCGAACTAATCCATAACTCTTAAACCTTACAACCGGCGGCCAACCTCTAATTCTTCCGAGTGACCTCTATGAAAGCGTTTTAAAGAAAGCGGTAAAGAAAGCAGTAAGGAAAGCACTTTAAAAACCTATCACTCGGAAGTCTTAAAAGGTCATCCCATTCCGTTAGTATAAAAGAGCCCCTAGTCTTGGTGACTAGATGCAGATTTACAACTTCCCAAATATCAGTAAGCCACAGGGCTTATAACATTCGGTTAGTTATGAGATACAAACATGAGTGGAACAGACCTATGAAGACCTATTCCGAATGTACTCACTCGAGACTCAATTCTAGGCTTTGGCGGGAGAAGATAGTAGTTGAAAGAATACTCAACCCTACCTTAGAAATTAACTTAGACCTATATGTTGTTCCTCCCATATTATTTATCACATCTTATCCGAATCCAAGTGGACACTGATTCGATGTAATACTTAATAAAAGATTTCCAACACACAGTAATTTTGAGAAACAAATAGATATTTGAAAATCATTCCCTAAACAGGTACTAAATTCTCAATTAAAACACAGATCCTTTCAGTCTAGGAGAGACCTAATTGCTGAATCTGCTTCTAAGTTCTCAAAATCAACTCCCAGTAGAATATGAGTTAGTCATAACTGTCGAATTTATCCCTTACTCAGATCCGAATTTTATAAAGTGATTTTTGTGGAAATTTATTATGCAGCATCTGATTTAAATCAAGTCTTCTATGTACAAGGAGAAGGATCTCCAAAATATTATAGACCACAATACCTACATAATAATATCATGCATACATGTATATGAGAAGCAAAATAAATTACCCCAAAATATATGGTGGGGTTAGACAGAATTTGATACACGAAGATGGATTAGCCGGAGATAAGAAGAATTTTGGCTAAAGAGATGACAAAACAATTAGGGTTAATTGGATTGCAGTTATCTGTGGTCCAGTTAACCTAATCATTAAGGTGAGATGATTTTAGACAGCAGAAGACCTTAAACGACAGTGATCGCTATCATTAAGACTCCTGCTCTTTGTGAAATGAGAGAAAAACCTACATATTTTCTCACTGTAGTACTATTCGAAAAGTGTTGATCGACACCATTGGATAACATTACAGCTCAAAATTCAGGTTTGAAATTAAGATAAAGAAAAGGAAACTGTATCCGGATAGGAGTCAGCTGAGCAGCTATTATAATCCCGGATGGACGAACCGCCAAGGCTTCCACCGACCACTATCCAGACCATGCAAAATAACAACTAATAATTAATATTCAGACTACGAGCTAGTTTATCCGTGTGGGAATACCCGCCAATATTAGTCTGATATATTCCTTACTAGCTGTTTCACACAATACGGAAAAGACCGAAAATAAAATAAGAGAATCTTTTTGTTACTGTGTGAGTGTTAATCACACAATAGTTTAGACACTCATAAATTTAGATGCGTAATGGATAAGAGTGGATGTAATGGGCCTAAGCCCATTGCACCCATGCAACTTACACAACTCAGGAAGACAAAATGTTTTTGAGGTTTTAAAATAGAAGGAAGAAAGCAATTCGGTCTATTAGGCACAATGCACATTAGACCGAATTGAGGATGCAGGAGGTATGAAGTAATACTGTACCCAGTTAATCCTTGTAAAGTCACGAAGCATCCTCTAATTCGAATTGTCAAAACAATTCGGTCTAAACCGAATGGGACAATTCGAATTGATGAAGTCATTCCTTCACTCAAATTTGGCTAAGGCATTTACCCCAAAATGAGGGTAATTCGAATTGGTAAGAGAATTCGGTCTAGACCGAATTGGCAATTCGAATTGGTAAAAGACATAAAATAAACTACGGCATGAAGGGATGGAATGCATACAATATGGTGTACAAGGTCAATTCGATCTATGGGAGGAATTCGGTCTAAACCGAATTCGCACAGACCGAATTGCTTGTACACCACATGAGAATGATTTTTGCTATGTAATTCGGTCTCATGGGCAATTCGGTTTAGACGGAATCACCTAGACCAAATTGCATATAGATTTTCAAATAAGGCATTCAACAAATATTTTTTCCATGCAATTCCATTCTCATGGGCAATTCGGTTCGGTTTAGACCAAATTGCCTCAAATCGAATTGCATGTCTTCTCTCACATAAGAGATATTTTTGTGCTCGCAAGTACATGTTCGGTTTACACTGTATGATTTATGATGGATGAGAATTACCTAATCCTTCATTTCACATCAATGTCACCTCACAGCCACACTAGTGAGCAAATTAGGGAAAATAGGCATAATAGGTTACGTGTCTAGCAGACATTTGGCATGAATTAAACCCTATTTCTACAAACAAGACATCAAAGGTTAAAGAACCTAACATACTAAGAAAATAAGAACTGCATGCATAAAGGCAAGAACACTTACATTATCTAAGGCAATAATAAGCTAAAACAAGAGACCAAATCAGCAACATAAGACATTAAAAATAAAATCTAACAACCCTAAAATCATCTAAAACCTAAGAACACTCATTTGAAGCACTAAGGTATAAGAACAAGCCAAAAACCCACTAAACATGCATTTATTGAGTATGTAAGTCAACTAGGACATAATAAATGTAACCTAGTTGAAACAAGCAAACATTCTAGCATTTATTGCTAAGGAAAGCATTAAATAAGTGCCAAACACTTGAAATAAAAACTCATTTCTGGATTTCTTCTTGTATTGACACTTGAAAGCAAATAAACAACCCTAAAACCATCATTAACTTGAGGGTAGGGTTCATTCTAACTACAAAGCATTTAAAGTGTATGGTGATGGCTACACTAGAGGTAGTAACAAGCTTCTATAAAAAAAATAAACTAAGATCAAAAGCATTAAAACTACACTACAAGCTTGAAAAATAAACTAACTAAACTAAACTACCTACCTAACCCTTAAGGGGTGGAAAGAACCTTCTGCTCCTTCTTTTTGTCTCCCAGCAAATGTCCAAGTGTGAGTGTTCGGATTTTTTCTTGTGTTGAGGAAGGTCAGCTTTTATACTTCTTCTCGGAACCCTAGGCCCATCAGGGCCCATCCACAGTGCCATGCATTTCTCACGTGCTCAAAGCTACAATTTTGAATGTGATTCGGTCTCCTCAAGCAGTTCGGTTTAGACCGAATTGGTGAAATGAGGTCTTTCTTCTTGATCTTGAGCATGGAATGTGGTGATTCGGTCTATGGGTAGACCGAATTGGCCTTGTCGAACTGATGATGGCTCCTGCTTGGCTTCCTTGTTTTGAGGCAATTCGATCTATGCAATCAATTCGGCCTAGACCGAATTGCATATATCGAACTCCTTCTTTTCTTTTCTGCTCAAGGTCTTCTTCCCATAGTGCAATTCGGTCTAGGGGTCAATTTGGTTTAGACCGAATTGCCACAGGCCGAATTGGTTGCTCTTTTCTTCTTCAACACTTCTCTTTTTCTTCTTCTTTTCAACAATTCGGTCTAATGAGCAATTCGGTTTAGGACGAATTGCGTATAGACCGAATTGGTCTTCAACACTTAACCAAAATTTCAGATTGTGGGATTTTCATTCTTTTTCCCATCTTTTTGATTTTTGTGGGCTATTTTATTCTTTTGCCCATCTTTTCATTCCTTTTTCTTTTCTTTTTCCTTTTTTTCATGTTTTTGGATTTTTCTAACACAAATACAATTAAAATTGCATATTTTTGTGTCTTTCATTGCCAGCTTATTTTTCTTACAAACTTGCATTAATCTGTCGAATTCAACTCCTTTCTCATTGAAATAAGATGGGAATACGATCAAAATGTCCGTCTCAGACACGGAAATGGATTGGAAATAATGGACAATTTTGGCTATTATCAACATCCTCACATTTAATACTGATCATCCCCGAGCAGTCAGAGTCAGTGCTCCTAAGAGCATGGACTCTGCACATTCAATCCATTTGCGTGGCTTCAAAAATTCCATTCTTGTTATATTGGGATAATACAATCAAAATTACAAGTGTTAAACTCTCTTGATTGCAGTATTTAATGAAATGATACTTCTCACTTAAAAGATATACAAATCAATCATTATTGTTAATTCTTCTTGAATATATGTATAGAAAATGTCATTGGTTTAATTTTTGAATTCAAGCATGACATGAACATTAATCAATTTGAACAGAGCTGTAACACCCCGGTTTTGGTAACCCAGGCCGGGATGCCACCGCCACACCTCCCTAGCAAGACACGGTTTCTCCGAGCTCACTAAAGAGATGCAAGGCTATGGTTTTTCAGAATTAAAAATATTCAAACAGCCCATTCATAAATAATTTAAAAATAATACATCAGAGTTGCAGCGGAAAATAATATTTACATATATAGTGCAGCGGAATTTAAATATAGGGCCAACATGGCCAAAACACGGGTTAAACAGGCCCGTTCATGCAAATTTTAGTCTAACGCAAAATTTAAAATATAATGTAATCCCCAAAAATTCCCAGTATGCATATGATGATGCATATTCTTCAACTCTGAAAGAAAAAGAGGATAAATGGTTTGGGTCAGCAAAAACGCGCTGAGTAAGTTAACACATAGCATGGGTTAGGGGTTTCAAAGCCTTTAATTAAATAAAATAAAAAGATGTTTTGAGCTTTTTTTAAAAATTCTTCCCGATACGCCACCATCTCAACAATATTTAATTTAGCCGACAATCCGGCGGCCGCAGCCAATTTCATAAAATCTGAGCTTTTTTAATTTATTTCCCGTTACGCCATCATCTCAACATTTCTCGTTTCTTTTATAGTCACACTCGTCCGTATAGGCACGATGCGAAGAGCTAGAGGGGCACTCTATCGAGCACTCACCCCCTACGTCGATCACTCTCGGCCGTTTTGGCACGAAGTGAAAAGCTAGAGGGGCACTCTATCGAGCACTCACCCTCTACATAACATAGGTCACACTCGTCCGTATAGGAACGATGCGAAGAGCTAGAGGGGCACTCTATCGAGCACTCACCCCCTACGTCGATCACTCTCGGCCGTTTTGGCACGAAGTGAAAAGCTAGAGGGGCACTCTATCGAGCACTCACCCTCTACATAGGTCACACTCGTCCGTATAGGCACGATGCGAAGAGCTAGAGGGGCACTCTATCGAGCACTCACCCTCTACGTCGATTAAGTATCTCATGTGTTTTGATTTAGTGTAACGGGATTTTCAAAAGTATAGTTATATCGTATTTCAACGTCTCGACCGTTTGTTCGAAATTTCAAAATCTCTTTGATTTAAAAATCACAGTTTGCGCCTTTTTGGTTTAAAAATCCATTACTTAGGCGATTGATCTGAAATTTTCACAGTAGCTCAAAAACATCCCAACGAACAACTTTCGTGTTTTAAGTTTTTCGGAAAAACGATGGGAAGCATGTCAAAAATCAAATTTTCGACTCAAATAGTATGCTGTCAGGATTCAGGTTTGACACCTTTCAAAGATTTGACTTTTTGACATATCAAATGGACTTCAAAAATTCTGAAATTTTACAGACACATTCTAGACATGATTTCCAACAACTTTTGTTTAGATCACATAGATTGGTTCGGGCTAGAAGTGATAGGAATAAGCTCCTCAAGATCGGTTATGAAATCTGTCATCCTTTGACAATTCCTAAAAACGCAGAATATGTCCGATACGATTTGGGGTATCAAAACTTGATGAAAATCTTTGAAATTTTTACACAACATAGCTTATGATCTTTGGATCAAAATCTTAGTTTTGAGTTTTCAGGTTTGAACACTCGAAGTATTAGAAATATGCTCATCAAGTTCGGTTAAGAAATCTGTCAAGGTTCTTGACATCGGTTCTAACGCAGATCGGATCGGCTCGAGTTTGGAGGTTCAAATCTCAATGAAAAATTCTAAAAACTTACAGTAATATTCCAAACTCATAGATCTACAATTATTATGTTCAACTCCAATCCTAGATCGGTCTAGATCTAAGGTAAAAATAACCAACAAGTTCGAACGAAAATTCTGTCAAGGATTCTAAGATCCAGATTTGATACTCTTCGGTTTTGGGTCGGTTTCAGGTTTCAAAACATCATGAAAAATTCTAAAATTTTTACAGTAGCTAGATTAATGTCTTAGGAACACTTTTCATGTTTTGAGTTTTATTGTTTGAGCAGCTTTAGAGGTTCGAAAAATTCATACGAAAACGCTGCGCCGGGGGTTTTTCTTGTTGACAGATTTTAGAGTTTTTAAAACTCTATGTTTGGTTGCATTTTAAGTCACCCAAAACCATAGTAAGGTTAACTTACAGTGGGGATAATGTCTAGGAAGTCACGGGGTCGTCCGGAATCCACGGGATGTCACGAACGAATCTCCTCCACCCGATTTATTCTTCCTTTGGCTCCGATTTGTGTTTGAATACGAAGATTCGTAAGTTAGGATGATGTTTATGATCTTAAAATCATAAGTAAACTTGAATAACATCTTACCAACAATCCAAAGCCTGCAATCCTTGATCTACACACTTCCTTGGTTGGATTTGGTTGCCGGAAACTCGTCGGAAAGTCGCCGGAAGTTCGTCGGAAGAGTGTTTGGCTTTTGGGAGAGTTTTTGGAGAGTTTGGGGTGAATGATTGATGAAAATGGCTGAGAATGGGGATGGGATTGATTACATAACATCCAAAAAGATGCCACACCCGTGATAGATCAAGATTCCCACCTTTGGGACCCAAAAAATGGCAAAAAGTCCCAAAAACACATAAATCCCGACTGCTACAGTAGCATGCTACAGTAGCGTGCTACAGTAGCATGCTACAGTAACTTTTTTTTTTTTTTTTTTTTTTTTAAATTTTTTTTTTATATATATATATATTAAGATTCTTATCTTAAAAAAAATCATATTGTGGGAATTTTTGTGATCTTGTAAGTCATACATAGCTTCAAAAAGGAATATATTCTTTATTTGAAAATGACAAGATATGATTAATATTCCACCCTACAATTTCAAACCATAGTCAAATTATTCCCAATTATATTATGGCATTCTAGAATAATTCATAAAAAAAATATGGGTAGAATGATTAATCAAGGATATATAGAAAATAGATAATTCTCATTATAATTTAAACATGTAAATATATACATGTATATACATGTGTACATGTTTGGAAAGATTATTTCAAGACCAAGGTATATATGTGTATATTAACTTGTATATGGATTTAAAATATTCTATGAACCATATACTTATTACACTTGATATTGAAATCCATATATTTATTTGAAAAGACAAATATATATAATTTTTTTCAAAGTATGTTTTGTAGAAAATAATATACTAATCTTTAAGCACATATTTGAACATATAAATATATATAGATTTGATTAAAAATCTACTTAGTGAATTGATCAAAATATATATATTCATACATATATATCGGGCAATTTCTATGGTATTACAATCTACCCTCCTTAAGAATCAACTTCGTCCCCGAAGTTGCGCGACTTATTGACCGATTGATTGATTGCGATTGTATCATTAAATTTCTTCCGACTTCACGGGTTCTTGGAATTAAAATTCTTTTCCTTCTTGAATTTAATTCCAATTGTCTTGACTCAATTGATGGAATGTCTTCGGGCTTCCTTTCCCTCTTTTATTCCATTTTGAATTTGAATCTATCGGCGTTTTATTTCCGAGCAATAATTTATTGTGATAAATTATTTTCTTCTTCTCGGAGATGTTTCGACATTGATCGGAATAAATTTTATTCCTTTGGACGTTGATAAAAATCTGGGGTATTACAGTCTACCCCCCTTAAGAATCAACTTCGTCCCCGAAGTTGTGTTTCGGCTTTTCTCGCGCTAAGAGTTAGGGTCCTTTTGTTACTTGGGATACAAACTATTCGGGTTTCAAAAATAAATGCTTATGCATTCTTACGGGGTATTACATCCTCCCCCCCTTAAGATTACAGTTATGTCCCCATAACTGCCTATGTATTATTCGCAACCAGGTTCGGGTATCATCGCATATGATCCTTCCTCAGTATTCTTCTAGGTGCCATTTTCTGTTATAGAAGCACGCAAAGATGAGTTTCTAAGTGATTAAGATCTAGGACTAAGGCAAGGTTAGTCTTTAGCAAGCGCTCCTAAGTGAAGATCATGTCGAGTTCTAAGGTAGGAGTGTTTCTTATTACCGATAATTCACATAAAAAGGGTTAGTGTATTTATGTATGCATATGCATATGTGATCCCCCCAAAAAAAAATTTTATGCATGCATTTATTTATCCATGGGTTTTAAAAATAAATTTATTCCATGGATAGATTAAAATAAGGATAAAAGGTTTGGGCCACTATATTGGGCCGAAAGAAATAAATTATTTGGGCTTTTTTTTTAAAAAAATTTTGGGCTAAAAATTTGGGCTTTAACTTCAAAATAATAATTGGGCTCTTTAAAATAGTAGTTTAAAAATATTCCGGGCTATGTGAAATAATAGCTTTAAAATATTCCGGGCTCTGATACCACATTGGTATCAGATATTTTCTTTAAAATAAATAGCTTTAAAATAGTCTGGGCTCTGATACCACATTGTAACACCCCGGTTTTGGTAACCCAGGCCGGGATGCCACCGCCACACCTCCCTAGCAAGACACGGTTTCTCCGAGCTCACTAAAGAGATGCAAGGCTATGGTTTTTCAGAATTAAAAATATTCAAACAGCCCATTCATAAATAATTTAAAAATAATACATCAGAGTTGCAGCGGAAAATAATATTTACATATATAGTGCAGCGGAATTTAAATATAGGGCCAACATGGCCAAAACACGGGTTAAACAGGCCCGTTCATGCAAATTTTAGTCTAACGCAAAATTTAAAATATAATGTAATCCCCAAAAATTCCCAGTATGCATATGATGATGCATATTCTTCAACTCTGAAAGAAAAAGAGGATAAATGGTTTGGGTCAGCAAAAACGCGCTGAGTAAGTTAACACATAGCATGGGTTAGGGGTTTCAAAGCCTTTAATTAAATAAAATAAAAAGATGTTTTGAGCTTTTTTAAAAATTCTTCCCGATACGCCACCATCTCAACAATATTTAATTTAGCCGACAATCCGGCGGCCGCAGCCAATTTCATAAAATCTGAGCTTTTTTAATTTATTTCCCGTTACGCCATCATCTCAACATTTCTCGTTTCTTTTATAGTCACACTCGTCCGTATAGGCACGATGCGAAGAGCTAGAGGGGCACTCTATCGAGCACTCACCCCCTACGTCGATCACTCTCGGCCGTTTTGGCACGAAGTGAAAAGCTAGAGGGGCACTCTATCGAGCACTCACCCTCTACATAACATAGGTCACACTCGTCCGTATAGGAACGATGCGAAGAGCTAGAGGGGCACTCTATCGAGCACTCACCCCCTACGTCGATCACTCTCGGCCGTTTTGGCACGAAGTGAAAAGCTAGAGGGGCACTCTATCGAGCACTCACCCTCTACATAGGTCACACTCGTCCGTATAGGCACGATGCGAAGAGCTAGAGGGGCACTCTATCGAGCACTCACCCTCTACGTCGATTAAGTATCTCATGTGTTTTGATTTAGTGTAACGGGATTTTCAAAAGTATAGTTATATCGTATTTCAACGTCTCGACCGTTTGTTCGAAATTTCAAAATCTCTTTGATTTAAAAATCACAGTTTGCGCCTTTTTGGTTTAAAAATCCATTACTTAGGCGATTGATCTGAAATTTTCACAGTAGCTCAAAAACATCCCAACGAACAACTTTCGTGTTTTAAGTTTTTCGGAAAAACGATGGGAAGCATGTCAAAAATCAAATTTTCGACTCAAATAGTATGCTGTCAGGATTCAGGTTTGACACCTTTCAAAGATTTGACTTTTTGACATATCAAATGGACTTCAAAAATTCTGAAATTTTACAGACACATTCTAGACATGATTTCCAACAACTTTTGTTTAGATCACATAGATTGGTTCGGGCTAGAAGTGATAGGAATAAGCTCCTCAAGATCGGTTATGAAATCTGTCATCCTTTGACAATTCCTAAAAACGCAGAATATGTCCGATACGATTTGGGGTATCAAAACTTGATGAAAATCTTTGAAATTTTTACACAACATAGCTTATGATCTTTGGATCAAAATCTTAGTTTTGAGTTTTCAGGTTTGAACACTCGAAGTATTAGAAATATGCTCATCAAGTTCGGTTAAGAAATCTGTCAAGGTTCTTGACATCGGTTCTAACGCAGATCGGATCGGCTCGAGTTTGGAGGTTCAAATCTCAATGAAAAATTCTAAAAACTTACAGTAATATTCCAAACTCATAGATCTACAATTATTATGTTCAACTCCAATCCTAGATCGGTCTAGATCTAAGGTAAAAATAACCAACAAGTTCGAACGAAAATTCTGTCAAGGATTCTAAGATCCAGATTTGATACTCTTCGGTTTTGGGTCGGTTTCAGGTTTCAAAACATCATGAAAAATTCTAAAATTTTTACAGTAGCTAGATTAATGTCTTAGGAACACTTTTCATGTTTTGAGTTTTATTGTTTGAGCAGCTTTAGAGGTTCGAAAAATTCATACGAAAACGCTGCGCCGGGGGTTTTTCTTGTTGACAGATTTTAGAGTTTTTAAAACTCTATGTTTGGTTGCATTTTAAGTCACCCAAAACCATAGTAAGGTTAACTTACAGTGGGGATAATGTCTAGGAAGTCACGGGGTCGTCCGGAATCCACGGGATGTCACGAACGAATCTCCTCCACCCGATTTATTCTTCCTTTGGCTCCGATTTGTGTTTGAATACGAAGATTCGTAAGTTAGGATGATGTTTATGATCTTAAAATCATAAGTAAACTTGAATAACATCTTACCAACAATCCAAAGCCTGCAATCCTTGATCTACACACTTCCTTGGTTGGATTTGGTTGCCGGAAACTCGTCGGAAAGTCGCCGGAAGTTCGTCGGAAGAGTGTTTGGCTTTTGGGAGAGTTTTTGGAGAGTTTGGGGTGAATGATTGATGAAAATGGCTGAGAATGGGGATGGGATTGATTACATAACATCCAAAAAGATGCCACACCCGTGATAGATCAAGATTCCCACCTTTGGGACCCAAAAAATGGCAAAAAGTCCCAAAAACACATAAATCCCGACTGCTACAGTAGCATGCTACAGTAGCGTGCTACAGTAGCATGCTACAGTAACTTTTTTTTTTTTTTTTTTTTTTTTAATTTTTTTTTTATATATATATATATTAAGATTCTTATCTTAAAAAAAATCATATTGTGGGAATTTTTGTGATCTTGTAAGTCATACATAGCTTCAAAAAGGAATATATTCTTTATTTGAAAATGACAAGATATGATTAATATTCCACCCTACAATTTCAAACCATAGTCAAATTATTCCCAATTATATTATGGCATTCTAGAATAATTCATAAAAAAAATATGGGTAGAATGATTAATCAAGGATATATAGAAAATAGATAATTCTCATTATAATTTAAACATGTAAATATATACATGTATATACATGTGTACATGTTTGGAAAGATTATTTCAAGACCAAGGTATATATGTGTATATTAACTTGTATATGGATTTAAAATATTCTATGAACCATATACTTATTACACTTGATATTGAAATCCATATATTTATTTGAAAAGACAAATATATATAATTTTTTTCAAAGTATGTTTTGTAGAAAATAATATACTAATCTTTAAGCACATATTTGAACATATAAATATATATAGATTTGATTAAAAATCTACTTAGTGAATTGATCAAAATATATATATTCATACATATATATCGGGCAATTTCTATGGTATTACAATCTACCCTCCTTAAGAATCAACTTCGTCCCCGAAGTTGCGCGACTTATTGACCGATTGATTGATTGCGATTGTATCATTAAATTTCTTCCGACTTCACGGGTTCTTGGAATTAAAATTCTTTTCCTTCTTGAATTTAATTCCAATTGTCTTGACTCAATTGATGGAATGTCTTCGGGCTTCCTTTCCCTCTTTTATTCCATTTTGAATTTGAATCTATCGGCGTTTTATTTCCGAGCAATAATTTATTGTGATAAATTATTTTCTTCTTCTCGGAGATGTTTCGACATTGATCGGAATAAATTTTATTCCTTTGGACGTTGATAAAAATCTGGGGTATTACAAGAGCCTCACATATAGTAGAATCGGAAAGTTCACTCACTCTCAAAGTTGGCTTTTAGACAATACACTCATAATCAAATTCAAATAAATTCTCCCACAAGCTTGTAATTAGACCAACTCGCCACCTACTCATTTCCTCAAATCGAGATCTCGATGTCTTATTTAAGGTTATAACGGGGCATACGGTTGTAACATTAGGTATGGAAGGGATATTATTGGGCTAAAAGTGACATGATCCTATTCCACTTTAACTTGGCATGTTTTTATTTAAGGACTATGATCATCAACAATTCTTTCTTTCTTTTGTTTTTCTTTTCTATTGCATGACATTAGACTTTGTCTAATTTGCTTTGTCAATTGCAACTTATATTTGTTGAATGAATTTCAACTCTCTTTTTTTTTTTTTGATCGGTTTATGGATACCGATTGATATTTTTGATGATCATGAACCATAATGCCTTGGTGGAATTGGTTTATGCACACTTGAGTTTGATTGTCTTGGTCTTTTTGTAAGGTTAGGAAAAATATGGTGGTTTCAAAGAAAAATTACGCTTAAAGGCTCAGAGTGGTTAATCCTAAAGGAAAATATTCTTGGGTTTGGATTTCAAACGAAGGCCAAAAATTTTTGGTTTTCTAAGTGCCTCGATCATATGCTCGATTTCGGGAATATGGCATGGTCTTGAATCGGTCCCAATTGCAAGTTCTAGTGTCCTTTAATCGAATTGATTTTCACACAACAAAAGAAATAATGAGTAAAAATGACTCGGCTCAGATCTCACATGGTATGGTTTGATCATGTCATACCTTTATTCCTAAATTTAGCCTTTGAGAAATTCTTGAATTTCATTCAATTAAATTCTCACATGAAAATTTTGTTTTTCTTCCAAGTGATCATATCATTGGATTTTTATAGCTCAAAACCTCAAGAATTTATATCATGCATATTTTTAATTGTTTTATCCCAATTTAATAGTTTGAAAATTTCATCCTTAGCCTAAATTCAACATGTGAATTTAGGTGACAGATTTATGCTCGTTTTATGCCGGTTATTTAATTGAAAGCAGTAAAAAGATACTGTGAACATGCAAGCATGTTACAGCTTTGTTTTTGGCGTGACAGTCACTTATTCATCTTGGACTGTCACACATCTTTTTCAAAATATTTTTGAGAATTCAAGACGAAATTCTCTTTGTGAAAAGCGATAAATACATCAGTTACAATAGATTTCCACAGTATGAACGAAAGTGCACTGAATGGAAAATCTAATGCATAATGTTTACATTGAAGCTCGCATGAATGTGATCGCGTTGGCTCAATCTTTCTTCTCTGAATGGTGCTTGGAGGGTCCGGTGTCGTCTCTTGGAGGTGAGGTAGCTTCCTGAGTATCCTTGTAACACCCCGGTTTTTGGTCACCCAGGTCGGGATGTCACCGCCACACCTCCTTAGCAAGACACGGTTTCTCCGAGCTTACTAAAGAGATGCAAGGCTATGGTTTTTTTTTCAGAATTTAAAATATTCAAACAGCCCATTCACATATAATTTAAAAATAATACATCAAAGTTGCAGCGGAAAATAATATTTACATATATGTATCGCAGCGGAATTTAAATATAGGGCCAACTTGGCCTAATCACGGGTTAAACAGGCCCGTTCATGCAAGATCTAGTCTAATACAAAAATTCAAACTAATATATCATCCCAAGCTTCCCGTGTATGCATATGACGATGCATAATTCTCAAATCTGGAAGAAAAAGAAAAAGAAAATATGGTTTTAGTCAGCACTACGTGCTGAGTAAGTTAACACATACATAACTATGGGGTTTCAAAGCCATTATTTAATATTTAAAGAAAACATGTGCACAACACCACATAATTTAACTTATTTATCTAACAATAATTAAATGGCATAATTTAAAGGATAGAGATTTCATAAGATCATAAATATAATTTGCAAAGCAATATAATTATAGGACATAATTTAAAAGCATAATCCAAAAGGAACAATTTTTCGAGTCTTCTAGGTTCATATCTCATGTCTCATGTTTCAAGTTTATGTTTCAATTGCCATTCGGCAAGCTTTATGTTTCAATTGCCTTCCGGCAAGCAGTATATTTCAATTGCCTTTCGGCGAGCAGTATATTTCAATTGCCTTTCGGCAATGAGGATATTTCAATTGCCTTTCGGCAAGCAGGATATTTCAATTGCCTTTCGGCAAGCAGGATATTTCAATTGCCTTTCGGCAAGCAAGATATTTCAATTGCCTTTCGGCAAGCAAGATATTTCAACTGCCTTTCGGCAAGCATCGTATTTCATGCGTATTTTATTTCAAAGGAATTCTCAATCATTTAAACCTTAAAGGCTAATTTCTCAAGTTTAGTAAGTTTCTCAAAATATACTATTTCAGGACGCTATCCGCTCCGATATCATTCAAAATCTTTTTCAACAAGATTTTTCAAGATTTGACTCGGTCAACCATCGTTTACTCTTAAATTCGTCTAAATTCAGATTTAATTCCAAAAATTCCGAAATTTCACTACTGACTCAGAAACGTCGAGACGAACAACTTTCATGTTTTAACTTTTTCAATCCGAGATACCCAAATATGTCAAAAACGTCAATTTTCGCAGAAACACAAATCTGTCCGAATTTTATATGTCACAGTTTAAAGATTTCAAATTCTACCATAGCAAATCAACTCTAAATTTAATGAAATTTTACAGAGACCATCTTAAGACGTTTATCTACAATTTTCATGTTCGGCAAAAGATTTAAATCGGCCTAGAACCCTAGTCAAAAACGTCATCAAGTTCTGACCTAAGTTTCGTCAAGAATTTCAAGATCCACATCCTAGCAGTTCGGTTTCGGGTGGATTTCATACATCAAATCATCGCAAAAAATTCTGAAATTTTATGGAGGTGTTCTTAACATATAGATCTACAACTCTTATGTTCAACGCCAAGCCTAGATCAGTCTAGATCTAAGGTAGAAATCACCCACAAGTTCGAACTAAAGTTCTGTCACCGTTTCAAGATCTAAACCCAAGGCAGGTCTGTTCGTGGTCGTTTTCGGATATCAAAACACGATGAAAAATTATGAAACTTTTACAGTAGATAGATTTATGTCTTAGGAACGTTTTTCGTGTTTTAAGTTTTTCCGTTTGAAGTCGTTTTAATGTTCGGAAAAATTAGACAAAACTGTTGCGCCGTTAGAAATCACATGTTGACAGATTTACGAAAGTTTTGATTAAGTTTCTAGATTTAAATATTTTAAATACTCCCAAAACCGTGTAAGTGTTAACTTACAGAGTTTACGAACGTCCGGGATCGTCTATTCGAAGGCGTGGCTTCCAGTCCACCGTTTCTCCTCTCCGTTCGTCGGGTTCTACGATCTAGATCCAATACGAGGTGTAGAAGAGAAAAGAAGGAGATTAGGATTCGTTTTCGAATCGTTTATTGAACAAGGATTGAATCGAGACTTACCACGACTATGGAGATCTCAGAATTTTCGTCCAACAGCGTTCGTCTTGGTTTCGTGCCTCCGACGACTCCGGATTTAGGGTTTCGAATGTGTAGAGAGTTGTAGGGTTTCGTAAAAGTATTCGGAGCTCCTAGAAGGTCTTATTTATAGATATCTAAGACCTAGGGCGTCCAAAATCTGACCCCAAGGGTCTTGGGTCGAGAGATGTTCAACCGAAAGTCGAAAAATCCGCGTTCGGGCGAGTGAATCTCGCAACGGGCGTTTCTGTTGAGTGGCGCGGAGTTGGCGTGGAGTTTGTGAAACACCGCGCGGAGACCGCGCGGACCCGGAATGGGCTTTGTCCTGGGCCGGGCCGTGCTATCCTTTGGGCCTTTCCTCTTCCTCCTTTCTTTTGGGCCTTAGCCTTCTCTTTGGGCCTTTTCTTCTTCTATTTTCTTGGGCTATCTCTTGGACTTTAAATCCTACTTTAAATTTATTTGGGATCTCAAATTAATTTCGGGTTCGAAATATTAAGTCCATCTATATTTGGTTCCCGTGCAATAATTTATTTAATTAAATTATTTTATTTATTTATTATATTTATTTATTTATTTATGTTATGTTGCAAAATTCCCGGGTATTACAGTATGGTCTCCATCAGGTCAGTTTGTTTGGTGAACATCATTTCGAACATTTTCCTCGTCTTTTCTTCGCTCTCAACTCTTATCTCCCACATCTTAACGATTGTGGTTTCCAGTTCGCACCTCTTGTACACAATGGGGAGATCCCCAGCTGCTTTGAACTTCTTGCACACCCTTCTGACCGCGAAAACTTTTTTGAGGTCATCCTCTCCTATGCGGGAGAGGATTTCTCCTAGAAGTTCCATTGGCAGGTCCAGTAGTTTGAGCCTGTCCTGTTCTAGAGCTGGACCAGGCAGGATGATGTCCCTGGCGAAGCGAAATTGAAACTGTTTTAACCAAAAAAAAAATTTTAAAAAAAATATTCAAGTTGAAAAATCTACATCCTCACATTTTGAGCTATGCTCTAAATGTGAGTTAATTGGTTTTACTTGAATTTATTGAGCTATACCATATATTAAAAGACAGGAAGTTAGATTATAGAATCTAACTATTATTACAACCGAAAGGCAAAGGAAATAAGAGGAATAAGGGTCTTGGACCCTTACAAATTTTTCTTAGACTAAAATAGTCTAAAGATTTTTGAATGGCCAAAGGACCAAAAGATAGAGTTTTTATAGGCTATTGAGCCTACAAAAGGAAAGTGTATATTTTTTATCACTATAAAAGTGATCAAAGGCATATGAAATGGGAAGATGGATATTTAATAATGAAGAATTCAATACATAAGAAGAGTTATGCAATTACTAGCACAAGGTGATGGACTAAGAGAGAGAAAAAAAATAAAAAGGGGAAAATAGAAACAAGCATACACATGCAAAAAGGTTATTTTTGGATTTTATGAAAAGTGTTGACTTGTTTATTTAATGAAGTTGAGGGTGTGAGTGGTCCCCCATTTGAGTTTTTGTTTTGGGAAATGGGTATTAATGAGTGAGCAAAGTTGCTACCCTTGTTTATTCCCCACATATCCCAATAATAGGCATGTCAAACACTTGAATAAACACAAAATTCTGCCAACTATTGTCTTTTTAGACAAAAGTGCCAAAAACACTTGTCGGGAAAAATTTTGGCATGGTTTCCTCTGTAATACCATGTTTCCAGTGTATGCAAACATCAACTTTTCAGTTGAGTTTGCAAGTGGTGGTAAACAGGTACCCCACAGAAGCATTTATTAAGAGGGATGCATAATACAGTACATGCAAACACAAAACAACATACGAGAATAGTCCATTCACATCAGTATCATGCAAAATTTGCCAATAAATCATGTTTCCAAGTGTGTCAACATAGATTCAGCAACATCTTCAATATGCGTATCCAACACATTATCAAGTATCCAAAAAGGCAAAATTAACACAGTGGTTGAAGGAAAAATAACCCACTGTGTTAACCCATTTTCACATTTCAAAGAATTACACACAGAGAACACAGCATTTGAACAAACACTAACAATGGCAACACAAAATCACAAAATGAAACAAAAACAGATTTTTATGGGTTTTGAAGCCCAAAGTTTTCAAAATAGAAGCATCCCTACACCACAGAAAGCTTAAAACATTAACAATGGCAGTTCGAACTCAAGCAAGAAAAAGCCCTAGTTCGGACTACTCTGTTATAGCCTATTCCGACCACACCCAACTCATTCCGACCACTCCCTGACCACGCTCAACACGAAAACAGTCCTCATTCCCCTCCCCATTACCGATTTCGCAAAAACGAAGAAAAAATGAAAACTGAAATCACGAAAATGAGAGTGCGAAATCGAAAACAAGACACTTACCCGACACTCTCAGTAGGATTAGACGAAGAAGACGCCATTTCGAAAGCTTTGGACGGATTCGAACGAGGTAAAGCTTGGATACGAGCTCTGGTTTCGCGAGGAAGATGAAGTTCGCGAGAGGGGGTTCTGGGAAATGTTCTAAGTGCGGAGGGTGAAAGTGAGGGAAAAGAGGGGGAAAAGGGAATATATAGGGTTTGGGACAGGGGAGCAATTCGGTCTATGGGAGACCGAATCATCAATTCGGTCTAGACCGAATCATCAATTCGGTCTAGACCGAATTGATGTGGTCTCCAAGTGTCTGTGAGAGATTCGGTCTCTTAGGCCAATTCGGTCTAGACCGAATTGGCATGGAGACCGAATTGAGAGGAAAACAAACAAACTCTTACTGTAATGTGGACTTTTGAAGTCAATTCGGTCTAGACCGAATTGGTCTAGAGACCGAATTACAGCAAGAAGACCGAATTTGGGTACTTAGTAAAATAAAAGGGAATGCGCTTTTGTGAGGCAATTCGGTCTATATGGGCAATTCGGTTCGGTCTAGACCGAATTGCCTTATAGATCGAATTGCTCACTTGCAAGAATAAAACTAAGGAATCAAAATGCCTTTTGTAGATCAATTCGGTCTATTCAAGGTCAATTCGGTGTAAACCGAATTGATATAGACCGAATTACTTACTTGGCCAAATTTACACCAGGATGGAACATGTGTCTTGGGAAGTCAATTCGGCCTCTTAGGCTAATTCGGTCTAGACCGAATTGGTTTGGAGATCGAATTGGTTAAAATTTCCAAGGCACACCTCCAATGCGATATGTTTCAAACAATTCGATTTAGACCGAATTGATTTGAGATACAAAATAGATCGCATTCAACACTTAGAAAAATTTGAAACTTTTCAAATTTTACCATTTTCTGAAATTATGGATTTTCTTAAAATAAGCATACTGAAAACACACATTTAAACAGAAATATTACTCTATGACAAATTGCTTGCATAAATTAGGTTGGATTAACACTCTCATTTTATGGATTTATTCCGGATTTTAAATTTCTCTAAATTCAGAAATTACTTTCCATTAAATTTAGTATTAATCCAACCGGGAACATGGTTTTTTGGAGCTTTATCATTCTTTTTGTTGGTTCCATGAATTCCTGCAAGGCAAATGAAACTTTTGACAAGTTTCGTTAACACGAGTATTTTTATAAAATATATCAAGTTTGAATTTATTAAAAGAAAAGAGTTATAATTTATGGGAAAGGGGTTTAAGAATATATTACACTTTTTATTACTCATGTGGGAAACTTTGATTTCAAACGGCGCTGTGGAACTCCCCGGCATGAAACTTTTGACAATTTCCTGCCATGAAGATCCTTGCCATGAAATTTTTGACAAATTCCCACTATATGAGTATTTTCTGAAAATTAATCATCCTGGTTTTCAATTTTACTTAATGAAACCAATTTATGAAGATGGAGTTAGGATTAGGGATATATTTATAGGTTGTCACGTTTTTATTACTCGTGTTAAGAAACTGTGCCCCCGAAAGCGTACGGTGTCAAAAATTGCAGTAATTTATAGTAAGACCGGATCGTTCACTGGAGGATGTGCGATAGAAGCAGGTCCCACGTCGTTTTACTAGATTTTCCACTCGTATTGCTCAAATCCGTTTTGAAGTTGGACTAACAACTACATGACTGAATTTAATCTATACTCTGAAAGCAGTTAAATAAGCTGAAGAACATGCTGATATTGAATCTAAAAAGCAGATGGAAATAATTCCACAAAAACAATAAAAGCTGTAAATCTACGCTATAGTGTCTATGAAGCTGATTCAAAATGATGACAGAATGGACAGGGAGAAAAGAATAAAGATTGGACAAGGTTTAGATAAAACATAATTAAACTTTCATTTTTATACACAGATCTTTGCTTGGGATAATCCTGTCAGAAAGCTAATTCTCATGCTCTCAGCACCATGTTCCCTTTAACAGACAGGTACTTACAGTGTGAGTTTACATGTTTTTTGGACCACAAGTTCTAAGATACCACATATTCATAACTGCCCCGGCCAGGGTATGATATTTCATCTGTGGTGACCAAGCAACACCTGACAAGTCATTAGTTGAAATGCCAAGTACTGCTATCATTCCCCCGCGTCACACCCAAAGTTTCTAATCAAGCCCTGAACTATCCCTTAACTCTCAGTCCTAGTAGCAGTTAGAAGATCTAGAGACACATCCGAGTGACCTCTACGAAAGCAATTGAAAGAAAGCGGTAAAGAAAGCATTTAAAATCCTATCACTCGGAAGTTTCAAAAGCTTCGTACTGGTAGTAGAAGAAAGCCCCCAGTCAGGATGACCGGACGTGGATCAAGAATTCCCGAATCTCGGTGAACCGCTCGCAGTGTTCACTTCCTTTCGGGTGGTTATGAGATACAAACTAATTAAACGAACTAATAGGTTAGTTCGTTCCGGATGCACTCACTCTGGACTCAAAAATAGGCTTTGGCAGAAGAGGATAGCAGTTGAAAG
Organism: Hygrophila difformis; assembly: GCA_030278955.1. Lineage (NCBI taxonomy): Eukaryota > Viridiplantae > Streptophyta > Magnoliopsida > Lamiales > Acanthaceae > Hygrophila > Hygrophila difformis. The sequence continues at coordinate 16,541,978 of JAOANR010000002.1, read as the reverse complement.
GAACTCAACCCTATCTTAGAAAATAACCAAGGCCTACGTATTGTTCCTCTAGAATTATCTATCACACTGTACTTGAATCCAAGTGGATCCCATCTCGGTGTGATAGTTAAGACTAAAGTCCCAACACATAGCAATTTCGGAAAATAATAAATGTGAAAATCATTCCCTAAACAGGTACTAGAGTTTCAATAAGAACACAGACCCTTTCGGTCTAGAAGAGACCTAATCGCTGACCCTGCTTCTAATTTCCCAAAATTTAACCCTCGACAGAATATGAAATAGACATAACTGAGGAATTTATCCCTTACTCAGATCCGGATTTTATAAATAAATTCTTGTTAGAAGTTTAAGATGCAGTATCTATTTTAAATCCAGACTTCTAATGTCCAAGGGAAGGATCCCAAAATATTATGGACCACAGTAGCTACATAATAATATCATGCATAAAGATATATGGAAGTGTAAAATCAATCAACCCAAAATATAATGGTGGGTTTAGACAGAACACGTAACACAGAATGAGGTAGCCGTGAGGCCAAAAGAGGTGGCAGAGTAATTAGGTGGAATGCAAACATCTGCTTTCCAACTTCTCAACCACTCGGATGGAGCGAATTTAGACAGCAGAAACCCTAAAATGGCAGTGTCGCTACCAGTTGGGCCCCTACTGTCTGCGAATTCTGACAAAAACCTACATGCTTCCTTTCAGCAATATTCATTAGCTAATATTGACAGATATTAACCAACTTATATTACAGATTGGAATTTGGGTTTGGAAATTAAGATAAAGAGAATAAAACTGTATTTGGATAGTAATTAACCGAGTGGCTACTTCATTTCCCGGTGAAAGGACCGTTCGCCTGACCTCGTTAGTTATTATCCAAACCATGCAAAATAACAAACAGTAATTAATACACAGATTACGGGCTACTTCATTTCCCGGTGAGGGGACCGTTTGCCGACATTATTCTGTAATATCTCTTACTGTTCGTTCATACATCACGAGAAAGGATGAAATAAAATAGAAATAAAGAAAGGGCCTTGTATGAGAGACATTGGTTTCTCATGCAAGGTTATGGAATCAATCCATAATTAATGTCTTAAATAATCCTTCACACCATAATTAATTACAGTCCGGATTATCTATTTAAGGCATTAAGGTTTTGTTTATAGAAAAATATTTTAGGGGGAATTGAACAAAGATGCTTTAATCAAAGTAATTATCGATCTTAATCATTGCTAATTATGATCTTTAATTATTGACTTAAGGGTTCAATTAATTAATGAAGAAAATGGAGAAATGGAAAATCTGGCAGAAACTGCCAATTACGACGCTATACAGATTTTACGACGCTATCCTAAGACAGCGTTGTTGGAACAGCGTCGTCATGGAGTGGTGATAGAGGTAAAAATTTTGGTGTTTAAAGTGTTTATGTACGACGCTAAACATGATTACGACGCTATCCTAAGGTAGCGTCGTAGTGTTGATGTCGTACATGGGAGTTTAGAATAGAGGTGCAACGACGCTATGCATGCCCTACGACGTTAAACGTGGTCTACGTCGTAAGGTCTAGCGTCATAGTGAGGAGAGATGGTTTGGAAAGAGAAAGAAGTTGCTACGACGCTATACACTAAATTACAACGCTATCCTAGGATAGTGTCGTAGGTGTAGCGTCGTAGGTGGATTTTCTGAAGAGTTAGAAAAAGGGGAGGGTACGACGTTATGCACTAAATTACGACGTTATCATAGGACAGTGTCGTGGTCATATCGTCGTAGGTAGGTTTTTATGAAAATGAAGAGTTTTGGGGTCCTACGACCCTAGACAAACATTACGATGCTATGCAAGGATAGCGTCGTAGGTCTAGTGTCGTAGGGCAAAATTTTGTTCACATTCTGAAGTAACTACGACGTCAAACTCTGCCCTACGTCACTATCAGTGGATAACATCGTAGGCGGTTAGCGTCGTAGCTAACTCAGTTTGTGTTGTTGGTCGGGTAATGCAATCTTTACGATTGCAAACCCTGTTTTCAAGTTCATGGTTCATTAATGCAAAACAGTAATAAAGTAACAGGAAACAGTAAGCCAAAATGTAGAAAAACATGGCATAATAAGCTAAAAACACACACCCATGAACCACAAACCCAAATAAGGGTTTTCAACCATAGAGAATGCATAAGAACCAAAAAGAAAGAAAGAAGACAGAAAACCCATTTGCAAAAGAAAATAAAATGACCAAATGGTCATTAAACCAAAAATAAAGCAAGTAAATCCATGGAATTATTTCCATTTCATGTTTTTGGGACTCTTTGAAGCTTAACTTCCCATTTTTCATAAAATGGTTTGATAATACCCATCATTTGGGCATTTCAAACCTAAATAAGAGTTTAACAAAACTGAAATAAGTATAAAACTGGCTACACTAATCGGGAAACATAGAGAAAACCACTAATCTAAACAAAATACAAACTAAACTAAACTAAACTACATGCATAATTTAAATAATACAAGAAATAAATTCTAACTAACTAACCTAACTACACACTGCTCAAAAACACCAGTTGCCTCCAAGTGTAGGGAATGTATGAAGTGAAGTGACAAGACTAGGGAGTCAACACCTCTATATATAGGCGAGAAACCCTAGGCCCATGGGCCCTCAGGCCTTTGAATTTGAATTCTGCAGCTTGGTACGACGCTATACTTGGCTTCGTCGCTATCTTCACTACGACGCTATGGGTACTGCGTCGTAGTCTTCCATCTCAAAACACTCTTTGTCTCTAAATGGACAGCCTACGACGCTATACTCCGTTACGTCGCTACACTTGGTCTACGTCGCTATGCTCGGCGTCGTAACTCTTCTTCTTCAGAATCTTGCCTCCATTTCTGCCTACGACGCTATACTCGACTACGACGCTATACATGCTCAGCGTCGTAATTGTGGCTAGCGTCGTAATTTCCTGAAAATATCGAATTTTTGTGGGTTTCATTTCTTTTCCCATCTTTTTATTTCCTTTTTCTTTTCTTTTCTTTTTCTCATGTTTTTGGATTTTTCTGGCATAAATGTGTAACAAAGTTACAAATTTATGCATTTTTCATACCAGCTCAATATTTTTACAGATATGCATAAATCAGTCCAATTCTATTGCTTTCTTATTTAATATAAGACCGGAATGCGATCAAATGCCCGTTTCAGACACGGAAATGGATTGAAAATAATGGACATTTCTGGCCATTATCAACATCCTCACATTTAATATTGATCGTCCCCGAGCATTCAGAGTCAATGTTCCCGAGAACACGGACTCTACATATTCAATTCATTTTCGTGGCTTCATAAATCACATTCTTTTTGGATTGGGATAAGACAATAAAAAATTACGAGTATTGAATTCCCTTGATTGCAGTGTTTAATGAAATGATACTTGCTCACTACATCGGGCCTACAAATCAAGCATTATTGTCAATCCTTCATGAACATCATGTTTGAAAGATGCAAAGATTAAGAGTGAGAATTAAGGTATGACACAAATATAATTAATGGAACAGAGTCTCACATATAAGAGAATCGGAAAATTCACACACTCTCAAATGGGGTTTAATCATGAACGCTCATAATCAAATTCAATTAAACTATCCCATAAGCTTGCAATCAGACCAACTCGCCACCGGCTCATTTCCTCAAATCGAGATCATGAGGTCTTATTTAAGGGTTGTAATGGGGCATACGGTTGTAACATTTGGTGAGGAAGGGAATTATTGGGCTAAGAAGTGGCAAAAATAAATACTATCATAACTTGGCATTTTTATTTAAAATTTATGATCATCAATGTTTCTTCTTTCTTTTGTTTTTCTTTTTCTATTGCATGACATTTGACTAAGTCTAATTTGCATTGTCATTTGCAATTTATTTGTGTTGAATTAAATTCAACATTTTTTTTTGATCGGGTTTTTGAATACCGATTGATATTTTCTTTGACGATCAAAATTTGTAATGCCTTGACAAAATTCATTCTTGCACACTTGCGTTTGAATTTTTGGTCTTTTTATAGGCTAGGAAAAATATAGAGGGCTTCAAAGAAAAATTAGGCTTAAAGGCTCAGAGTGGTTAATCCTATGGGAAAAATATTTTGGGTTTGGATTTCAAAAGAAGGCCAAAATTTTGGTTTTCTAGGTGCCTCAATCATATGCTCGATTTCGGGAATATGGCATGGTCTTGAATCGGTCCCAATTGCAAGTTCTAGTTTCCTTTAATCAAATTGATTCACACATCAAAGAAAATAAATGAGTGAAAATGACTCATGGCTTAATTCTCACAAGGTTGGATTGATTCATGTCATACAATATTCTCAAATTTAATCAAAGCTTAATTCTAACAATTTATTCAATCGAAATTTTCAACATGAAGATTTATTACCCAATAAGCTGATCGCATCATTAAATTTTTATAGCTCAAAACCTTAGAAATTCATGTCATGCATATTCTCAATTTATATTATCCCAATTTAAATTTTGAAAATTTAATCACGAGCCTAAATTCAACATGTGAATTTAGAGCAGGTTTATGCATACTTTTTGCTGGTTATTAAATTTAAAGCAATAAAGAGGCACTGCTGACATACGGAGTATGTCAACAGCATATTTTTGGCCTGACAGTCACTTATTCATCTCGGATTGTCAGACATCTTTTTAAAGGAAATAAATAAAAATTGTTTGCGGATCTCAGAGCTTTAGTTCCATTCATGGAGAGCGATAAATTACATCATTTACAAGAGATTCTTATGCAGTTAGTACGAACCTGCGCACAAAAGAATAACTCCCTCATATGATGTTTACAATTAAATAATATAAAGCATTTTAGGATTAACCCTTCCTTCAGTCCTAGGGAAAGAAGATTCTGCTCCAGAAGATTAAGTTTGTTAAGTCACATCGCAAGCACCAGCCGTTGTGTTCTACCGGGTGTCCTCGCCCCCTTGGGCAGTAGTTCCGAATTACTTGGCCTCCAAATAGACCAGGGTTGTCCAGGTTATCTGCCAGCCATGAGATGGTGTTGGTGGCTGTGTAGGCCAGGACTGATCTATCAGTTGCCATTCTCTCTATCATTTTTATCCCTAGAAGAACTTGGCTCTCATCGTGCTTACTCAACAACATCAGTCCTCGCACGAAAATTGACGCTTTGTGATTATCCTCTATCCCTAGTCGCAGCATCTCGCAGGCTTGCTCTTCATCTCCTCCTGTAAATGCTTCTATTGCCGGGACGATCTGAAGGTTGAAATTTTCTGCCTCTATGCATTTTTGCAGAAATTCCTCCTTCTGCCTCCGAATACGTTGTTGCCACATTTTCACGGAGGAGAGTTCCAGTTCGCATCGCTTGTAAACGATTGTGAGATCGCCTGCGTCCCTCAGCTTTGTGCAAGTTTCCCTAGCTCTGAACACTTCCTTCATCTCATCCTCCCCGATTCGGGAGAGGATTTCTCCTAGCAGCTGCAATGGAAGATCCAGCAGCTGGGTCCCTCCGGGCACTGGGTCCGGGATTTGGAAAATGTTGTCCCTGAAAAGATAGAGGGTGATGAATCCAATTTTTATAATTTTCTCAGAAACCATTCAAGTTTGGAAACCAACATCCTCACATTTAGAGCTTTGCTCTAGATGTGAGATTATCAAATTTCCAACTTGAATTTTAATATAAAGCATAGGTAAAACAAAAATGGTCAAAGACCAAAAATCTTTTTAATGGGCTATAGGGCCCAAAAACTTGATTTTCCAATTTTTAAACAATCTCGAGGTGATTATTGAAAGTGCAATGGAATGGAATCGATGAATGTGAATTGGTGACGCGGCGGCTCGGAACTGCTCAACTTGAACTGTTTGGACGAGAAATGGGCAGTTCAAGTGATAAAAATAAGGGAAAATCATTTTTTAATTTTATAAAGGTTGACCAGATTTGTTTTAATAAAAGGTGGGATTTTGTGGTCCCAATTTTTGGAATTTTCTAAGTGATAACAGTCTACATGATGAGAAGAGACTGCTATTTTATTACACTAGTTTATGTTCCATTGGGAACAAAATAGGTTGGTCAATCTTAAATAGAAAGAACTACCTACTATTTTGTCTATTTCAAAAAGGTCACTTTTATTGAAAAGTGGTAAGCTCCCATTGGGTGCTTGTACCATGTTTCCAAAAACAAGCAAACATTTATTCCCAAAAGATTTTGTCATGCTGCCAACAGGTATGCCAAAAAGAACACCCAAATGAATGCTCCCTTCACCCACAACAGCAAGCATAAATCATTATTAACACAAAATTAAACCTCACAAGGTTTGAACAAAAATACACACTCGAGCTTTTAAAAATCTTAGAGAAACTAACAACATCATGGTGCTCAAAACAACACCCTAATGCTCATCAGTTTGATTTCTCAGATTTTGGGTTTCAAAAATTTCAAACCCTAACTGCTCTTAACCAAAGTTTTTGTGGGTTTTAGAAATCAAAAGCTCCACAAGTTTTTAAACATATTTATCCTTAAACAGCAGCAAAATCAAACATCCACATCCCATATCATGCTCGGCCAACACAGGTAGTATCAAAGGGAAAACTGAAACTACTCCCCCTCTTAAAACCGAAAGCAAACAAAACCAAAAACAAGAAAATAAGAAAGCAAACAAGGCACATTATGCTACTACAGGTTATTTACAAACATAAGACACTAAATACCAAACAAAATTGCAAAATAGGGGGGAACTCGAGAATGGGAGGGCCAAATGAGACATCTTACTCCGATCTTCCCCTTGGGGGAGAAGGAGGCATCGGTCCCAAGTTTGGAAAAAGTCTGAAAAATCTTGCCATAGTATCCCCTGGTTTTGGTAGGAAAAAAGTTGCGAAGAACTGTGCGCTCTCTCACAGGGAAGTGGGTTTGAAAAATGAGAGTGAAGAGTGAAAATGGGGAAGAAGAATGGGTTGGGGTATTTATAGACGGGAGAAATGCTGTTACGACGCTATACTTGTCCTACGACGCTATACTATTGGTACGACGCTGGTGTAGCATCGTAGTTCAGTGTAGCGTCGTAGGTCGGGAGTGAGATGAAGGGGTACTACGGCGCTATCCATTTACTACGACGTTATAGGATAGCGTCGTAGTTAAGGACTGCGTCGTAACTGAGTTGACTCCCGTCGACACTCAGATTTCAAAATTTTCAAAATTCTGCGGACTGGGCCCGAGTAGATGAAATTGGGCCTCAGTTGGTTTTATTTATTTTGGACTCAGAAAATTTTAGTTCAAAACATTTTTATGTTATGACGGGCTGAATTAATAAAATCCTACTTGCATAAGATAGGTTGGATCAATTCCACTTGTTTGGGAAAATTATTCCGGATTTTAAATTGCTTTAATTTCCGGAATTATTTTCTTGAATTCATGGAATCAATCCAACCAGGAACCTAGTTTTTCTGCTGTATTTTTTTTTTGCTCCTTCTTTTTGGTGGTTCCATGGTTTCTGCAAGACAAATAAATTACCCATGTTAGATTTTCTCCAATTATCAACATCCTCACATTTAGAGTCTTAGTACTCTAAATGTTTAATTGACTTTTGGATACTTTCTATTTTTGAATTAAAATTACGGGTTATCCCAACCGTGGCTTCGAGTATATGTTTGATCTCGCGATTTGATACCTCGACTTGTCCACTAGTTTGAGGATGATAAGGCGTGCCTATCTTATGGAGGATTCCAGTTTTTATCATAAGGTTCTCAAAGGATTTATTAACAAAATGTGTTCCTCCATCAGATATTATCACCCTAGGTATGCCAAATCAGTTAAAAATGTTGTTCTTGAGGAACTTTATGACTTGGCTACCATCATTGGTTGGTAATGCGACAGCTTCTACCCATTTGGACACGTAATCGACAGCTACCAAGATATAGTAGTTCCCACAAGAGGGTGGAAACGGTCCCATGAAGTCAATGCCCCATACATCAAAGATCTCAAGTGCGAGAATCCCCTTTTGCGGCATCTCATCCCTCTTGGAGATGTTTCCTAATCTTTGGCATCTGTCGCAGGCTTTTACATACACCTTGCAGTCCTCATTAATAGTAGGCCAGAAGAAGCCACACTCGAGTACCTTGTGGGCAGTTCGAGTGGGACCGTGATGACCTCCATATTCAGATTCATGGCATTTCTTGGTGATCTGGTAAGCCTCAGACTCAGTCACACACCGTCTGATTATTGAATCAGCGCAGTGTTTGAATAAGAAGGGATCTTCCCAGAAGTAGTTTACTACTTCTTTGAAGAATTTTGCCCTTTTGTATTTCGGCTGAAATCCTTTCTCTTTTGCATAGAACGACGGTCTCAGCTACGACAGTACCTGCATATTCCCCAGGTTAGAATTGGTTCGATTGTGCATACATATTTATATATATAAGCAAACTATGAGCAATCAGGAATGTAATTCTCTAATAAAACGGTGTTGCATCCTCCCCGGCAACGGTGCCATGAAACTTTTGACAAGTTTCGTTAACACGAGTATTTTTATAAAATATATCAAGTTTGAATTTATTAAAAGAAAAGAGTTATGATTTATGGGAAATGGGTTTAAGGATATATTCCACTTTTTATTACTCATGTGGGAAACTTTGATTTCAAACGGCGCTGTGGAACTCCCCAGCATGAAACTTTTGACAATTTCCTGCCATGAAGATCCTTGCCATGAAACTTTTGACAAGTTCCCACTATATGAGGTATTTCTGAAAATTAATCATCATGGTTTTCAATTTTATTTAATGAAATCAATTTATGAAGATGGAGTTAGGATTAGGGATATATTTATAGGTTGTCACGTTTTTATTACTCGTGTTAAGAAACTGTGCCCTCGAAAGCGCACGGTGTCAAAAATTGCAGTAATTTATAGTAAGACCGGATCGTTCACTGGAGGATGTGCGATAGAAGCAGGTCCCACGTCATTTTACTAGATTTTCCACATGTATTGCTCAAATTAGTTTTGAAGTTGGACTAACAACTACATGACTGAATTTAATCTATACTATGAAAGCAGTTAAATAAGCTGAAGAACATGCTAATATTGAATCTAAAAAGCAGATGGAAATAATTCCACAAAACAATAAAAGCTGTAAATCTACGCTATAGTGTCTATGAAGCTGATTCAAAATGATGACAGAATGGACAGGGAGAAAAGAATAAAGATTGGACAAGGTTTAGATAAAACATAATTAAACTTCCATTTTTATACACAGATCTTTGCTTGGGATAATCCTGTCAGAAAGCTAATTCTCATGCTCTCAGCACCATGTTCCATTTAACAGACTGGCACTTACAGTGTGAGTTTACATGTTTTTAAGACCACAAGTTCTAAGATACCACAGATTCATAACTGCCCCGGCCAGGGTATGATATTTCATCTGTGGTGACCAAGCAACACTTGACAAGTCATTAGTTGAAATGCCAAGTACTGCTATCATTCCCCCGCGTCACACCCAAAGTTTCTAATCAAGCCCTGAACTATCCCTTAACTCTCAGTCCTAGTAGCAGTTAGAAAATCTAGAGACACATCCGAGTGACCTCTACGAAAGCAATTGAAAGAAAGCGGTAAAGAAAGCATTTAAAATCCTATCACTCGGAAGTTCCAAAAGCTTCGTACTGGTAGTAAAAGAAAGCCCCCAGTCAGGATGACCGGACGTGGATCAAGAATTCCCGAATCTCGGTGAACCGCTCGCAGTGTTCACTTCCTTTCGGGTGGTTATGAGATACAAACTAATGAAACGAACTAATAGGTTAGTTCATTCCGGATGCACTCACTCAGGACTCAAAAATAGGCTTTGGCAGAAGAGGATAGCAGTTGAAAGGAACTCAACCCTATCTTAGAAAATAACCAAGGCCTACGTATTGTTCCTCTAGAATTATCTATCACACTGTATTTGAATCCAAGTGGATCCCATCTCGGTGTGATAGTTAAGACTAAAGTCCCAACACATAGCAATTTCGGAAAATAATAAATGTGAAAATCATTCCCTAAACAGGTACTAGACTTTCAATAAGAACACAGACCCTTTCGGTCTAGAAGAGACCTAATCGCTGACCCTGCTTCTAATTTCCCAAAATTTAACCCTCGACAGAATATGAACTAGATATAACTGAGGAATTTATCCCTTACTCAGATCCGGATTTTATTATTGAATTCTTGTTAGAAGTTTAATATGCGGTATCTATTTTAAATCCAGACTTCTAATGTCCAAGGGAAGGATCCCAAAATATTATGGACCACAGTAGCTACATAATAATATCATGCATAAAGATTTATGGAAGTGTAAAATCAATCAACCCAAAATATAATGGTGGGTTTAGACAGAACACGTAACACAGAATGAGGTGGAATGCAAACATCTGCTTTCCAACTTCCCAACCACTCGGATGGAGCGAATTTAGACAGCAGAAACCCTAAAATGGCAGTGTCGCTACCAGTTGGGCCCCTACTGTCTGCGAATTTTGACAAAAACCTACATGCTTCCTTTCAGCAATATTCATTAGCTAATATTGAAAGATATTAACCAACTTATATTACAGATTGGAATTTGGGTTTGGAAATTAAGATAAAGAGAATAAAACTGTATTTGGATAGTAATTAACCGAGTGGCTACTTCATTTCCCGGTGAAAGGACTGTTCGCCTGACCTCGTTAGTTATTATCCAAACCATGCAAAATAACAAACAGTAATTAATACATAGATAACGGGCTATTTCATTTCCCGGTGAGGGGACCGTTTGCCGACATTATTCTGTAATATCTCTTACTGTTCGTTCATACATCACGAGAAAGGATGAAATAAAATAGAAATAAAGAAAGGGCCTTGTATGAGAGACATTGGTTTCTCATGCAAGGTTATGGAATCAATCCATAATTAATGTCTTAAATAATCCTTCACACCATAATTAATTACAGTCCGGATTATCTATTTAAGGCATTAAGGTTTTGTTTATAGAAAAATATTTTAGGGAGAATTGAACAAAGATCTTTTAATCAAAGTAAATATCGATCTTAATCATTGCTAATTAAGATCTTTAATTATTGACTTAAGGGTTCAATTAATTAATGAAGAAAATGTAGAAATGGAAAATCTGGCAGAAACTGCCAATTACGACGCTATACAGATTTTACGACGCTATCCTAAGACAGCGTCGTTGGAACAGCGTCGTCATGGAGTGGTGATAGAGGTAAAAATTTTGGTGTTTAAAGTGTTTATGTACGACGCTAAACATGATTACGACGCTATCCTAAGGTAGCGTCGTAGTGTTGATGTCGTACATGGGAGTTTAGAATAGAGGTGCTACGACGCTATGCATGCCCTACGACGTTAAACGTGGTCTACGTCGTAAGGTCTAGCGTCGTAGTGAGGAGAGATGGTTTGGAAAGAGAAAGAAGTTGCTACGACGCTATACACTAAATTACGACGCTATCCTAGGATAGTGTCGTAGGTGTAGCGTCGTAGGTGGATTTTCTGAAGAGTTAGAAAAAGGGGAGGGTACGACGTTATGCACTAAATTACGACGTTATCCTAGGACAGTGTCGTGGTCATAGCGTCGTAGTAGGTTTTTATGAAAATGAAGAGTTTTGGAGTCCTACGACCCTAGACAAACATTACGACGCTATGCAAGGATAGCATCGTAGGTCTAGTGTCGTAGGGCAAAATTTTGTTCACATTCTGAAGTAACTACGATGTCAAACTCTGCCCTACGTCGCTATCAGTGGATAGCGTCGTAGGGCGGTTAGCGTCGTAGCTAACTCAGTTTGTGTTGTTGGTCGGGTAATGCAATCTTTACGATTGCAAACCCTGTTTTCAAGTTCATGGTTCATCAATGCAAAACAGTAATAAAGTAACAGGAAACAGTAAGCCAAAATGTAGAAAAACATGGCATAATAAGCTAAAAACACACACCCATGAACCACAAACCCAAATAAGGGTTTTCAACCATAGAGAATGCATAAGAACCAAAAAGAAAGAAAGAAGACAGAAAACCCATTTGCAAAAGAAAATAAAATGACCAAATGGTCATTAAACCAAAAATAAAGCAAGTAAATCCATGGAATCATTTCCATTTCATGTTTTTGGGACTCTTTGAAGCTTAACTTCCCATTTTTCATAAAATGGTTTGATAATACCCATCATTTGGGCATTTCAAACCTAAATAAGAGTTTAACAAAACTGAAATAAGTATAAAACTGGCTACACTACTCGGGAAACATAGAGAAAACCACTAATCTAAACAATACAAACTAAACTAAACTAAACTACATGCATAATTTAAATAATACAAGAAAATAAATTCTAACTAACTAACCTAACTACACACTGCTCAAAAACACCAGTTGCCTCCAAGTGTAGGGAATGTATGAAGTGAAGTGACAAGACTAGGGAGTCAACACCTCTATATATAGGCGAGAAACCCTAGGCCCATGGGCCCTCAGGCCTTTGAATTTGAATTCTGCAACTTAGTACGACGCTATACTTGGCTTCGTCGCTATCTTCACTACGACGCTATGGGTACTGCGTCGTAGTCTTCCATCTCAAAACACTCTTTGTCTCTAAATGGACAGCCCACGACGCTATACTCCGTTACGTCGCTACACTTGGTCTACGACGCTATGCTCGGCATCGTAACTCTTCTTCTTCAGAATCTTGCCTCCATTTCTGCCTACGACGCTATATTCGACTACGACGCTATACATGCTCAGCGTCGTAGTTGTGGCTAGCGTCGTAATTTCCTGAAAATATTGAATTTTTGTGGGTTTTCATTTCTTTTCCCATCTTTTTATTTCCTTTTTCTTTTCTTTTCTTTTTCTCATGTTTTTGGATTTTTCTGGCATAAATGTGTAACAAAGTTACATATTTATGCATTTTTCATACCAGCTCAATATTTTTACAGATATGCATAAATCAGTCCAATTCTACTGCTTTCTTATTTAATATAAGACCGGAATGCGATCAAATGCCCGTTTCAGACACGGAAATGGATTGAAAATAATGGACATTTCTGGCCATTATCAGCAAACATAAGAAAATTATTAAATTTTCTCCAAATACAACATCCTCACATTTAGAGTCTTAGTACTCTAAATGTTTAGTTGATTTTTGGATACTTATCGTTCGAGAAGAATGAATATGTAATAAATAATTATATAGATATATATATATATATTTATTGAGCGTAGGCCGGCTCTGAAGTCGTTTGAACTTCTTTTTCGGGGTCGAACTGCCCTAGATACTCCTTCAATCTGTGTCCATTCACCACCAGCTCCCCCTTGTCAGTTCGAATCCTGACAGCTCCACTTTCAAACACGTGCACCACTTCGTATGGCCCTTCGCATCTGGATCTAAGCTTTCCGGAGAATAGCTTCAATCTAGAATTGAATAACAAGACATTTTGGCCAACATAGAAGTGTTTAGACTTTATACGACGATCGTGTAACTTCTGGGTCCGCTCTTTGTAAATCCTCGAGCTTTCATAAGCTTGCGCACGTATTTCCTCAATTTCATTGAGGTCCAACTTGCGCTTACTCTGAGCAACTCGTGGGTCAAAATTAAGCATTTTTACGGCCCAGTAAGCCTTATGCTCTAATTCTACGGGCAAATGACAGGCTTTTCCAAAGACAAGCCTGTATGGGGACATCCCAATGGGAGTCTTGAATGCAGTGCGGTATGCCCATAGAGCATCATTGAGTTTACGCGACCAGTCTTTGCGGGTTATCCCCACAGTGGCCTCGAGTATGTGTTGATTTCGCAGTTAGATACCTCGACTTGGCCACTGGTTTGGGGATGATAAGCGTGCCGATCTTGTGGAGAATCCCACTTCTGCTCATGAGATTTGCAAAAGCTTTGTTGACAAAGTGGGTTCCTCCGTCAGATATGATTACCCTAGGTACACCAAATCTATTGAAAATATTGTTTTTCAAAAATTTGATGACTTGGTGACCATCGTTGCTTCGCAGCGCAACCGCCTCGACCCACTTAGACACGTAATCGACAGCTACCAAGATGTAATGATTCCCATCAGATGTCGGGAATGGTCCCATGAAGTCAATACCCCATACATCGAAAATCTCAAGGATGAGAATTCCTTTTTGAGGCATTTTATCCCTCTTGGAGATATTCCCTAATCTTTGGCATCTGTCGCAAGCCTTAACAAACGACCTGCAATCCTAGTAAATGGTAGGCCAATAGAAACCACACTCGAGCACCTTGTGAGCTGTTCGAGTGGGGCCATGGTGACCTCCATATTCCGATTCATGACATTTTTTAGCGATTTGATAAGCCTCATGCTCAGTTACACATCGTCTAATAATCGAATCTGCACAATGCTTAAAGAGATAAGGATCTTCCCAGAAGTAGCCAACTACATCTTGGTTGAACCTTGCTTTTTGTTTCTTGTTTTGGAATGGTGGGGTTATTCCACAAGCTAAAAAGTTAGCAATGTCGGAAAACCATGGACAAGCTTGATCATGAAGGTGCAAGGCAAACAGTTGCTCATCCGGAAAATTTTCATTGACGGCTATCTCATTTTTATCATTTTCTATTCGAGATAAATGGTCAGCAGTACCATTGTCTCTGCCTTTTCTATCTTTTATTATGATGTCAAATTCCTGCAACAAAAGTATCCACCTGATTAATCGAGGTTTGGCATCTTGTTTGCTGAACAAGTATCTCAATGCAGAGTGATCGGTGTATACTATGGTTTTCGTACCAATGAGGTATTGTCTGAATTTATCAAACGCAAAAACCACAGCATACATCTCTTTCTCCGTGGTGGTGTAATTGACTTGGGCTTCAGTCAGGGCATGACTTGCGTAATGAATCACGCAGTGCCTCCCTTCCTTATGTTGCCCAAGAACTGCACCCACGGCGAGATCACTTGCAACGCACATTACCTCGAAAGGTATTGACCAATCGGGAGGTTGCACTATTGGAGCAAAAATCAACATCTTCTTGAGCGTGTCAAAGGCTTGAACACACGCTTCGTTTATTACGAAAGAATTTTCTTTACAAAGCAAATTAGTGAGCGGCTTGGCAATTTTAGAAAAATCTTTAATGAATCTCCGGTAAAAACCGGCATGCCCTAAGAAACTCCTAACTGCTTTTATTGAGTTTGGTAATGGAAGATTGGATATGACTGAGACTTTGGCCCAATCGACTTCGATGCCTGCGCGCGAGATGCGGTGACCCAACACTATTCCTTCGGTGACCATGAAATGGCATTTCTCCCAGTTCAAAACTAGGTTAGTGTCCTCGCATCTTTTTAAAATTTTTGCAAGATTTGTCAAACATTCATCAAAAGTATCTCCATACACAGAGAATTCATCCATGAAAACTTCAATGCATTTTTCGATAAATTCTGAGAAGATAGACATATGCATCGCTGAAAAGTGGCAGGCGCATTGCAAAGTCCAAAAGGCATGCGCCTGTATGCAAAAGTTCCATATGGGCACGTGAAAGTGGTCTTATCATGATCTTCACTAGCTATTACAATTTGATTGTAACCAGAGTACCCATCCAAAAAGCAGTAATACTCCCTCCCGGCCAACCTCTCCAGCATCTGATCAATGAACGGCAAGGGAAAGTGATCCTTCCGCGTAGCGGTGTTAAGCTTCCGGTAGTCGATGCAAACTCTTCAACCGGTTACTGGGCCACTTCTTCACCTTGCTCATTAGTCGTTATGCACATCCCCCCACGCTTAGGTACTACCTGCACTGGGCTAACCCATTTGCTGTCGGATATAGGATAGATGATACCAGCATCTAAGAGCTTGATAACTTCTTTCCTTACCACTTCTTGCATGTGGGGGTTCAGACGCCTTTGTGGTTGCCTAGAGGGCTTGTATTCCTCTTCCATTAAAATTATGTGCATGCAAACAGAGGGCCTTATTCCTTTTATATCAGAAATGGTCCATCCAATTGCATGTACATATTTCTTTAGAATGTCTACCAAAGCTTTTTCTTGTTCTTGTGTCAGCTTGGCTGACACAATTACCTGTAATCTTTTATGTTCAGCGAGAAAAACGTACTTAAGATGATCCGGAAGTATTTTAAGTTCACGCTCTGGCGGACATTCAACGGAAGGTAGTAATTTGCGAGAAATGGTTGGGGGTGAAAGATCAGATTTACCTTCAGGACCCTGTGTCAGTACAGGGTCCACTTCCTCTTCCGTGGTGCTCTTTTCCTCCTCCGGAGTGAATTCAACACCGTCGAACTCTTCAAGATCCCCAGTGATAGGTTCTTCGAAGTGGACAGCGTTGCAGCTTCTTTCTTGCTCGGCACCTTCAGGCGTCAGTACCTGTTTTGAAACTTTGTCCGTCATCACAGTCATAGAGTCTATGCTCTCATCCTCACACCTACTTTCTATTACATCAAACATGGAACAAGATCCCTCATTCGGGAATTTCTGCAGCTGTTCCATGTCAAAAGAGATTTCTCTATTGTCGACCCTCAATGTGACTCTTCCAGATGTGGCATCAATTAGTGCACCGCCAGTGTCCAGAAACGGGCGTCCCAGGATAAGTGGCATTTCAGAGTCCTCTTCAATGTCAAGGATGATGAAGTCAACCGGGAAAAGAACTTGGCCGGTTTTGACTACCACATCCTTGAGGATTCCCACGGGCTTAGTGATTGATCTGTCTGCCAGTTGCAGTTTCATCTTGACCGGTTCAATCTCTCCGAGCTTTAAGCGAATTGCCATGGCTAGAGGCATCACGTTGATGCTGGATCCTAGATCACATAACCCCATGCTCACTTTGGCCTTTCCAATCTGTACTGGTAGCGTGCAACATCCAGGGTCCTCTTTCTTTTCGGGCAGTTTCCTCTGAACTATGGCACTGCATGTGCTGTTGATAATGATCACCTCCTCCTGCTCTACCTGCCTTTTCCCTGAAATTAATTCTTTCAAGAACTTAGCATAGGTGGGCATTTCTGAAATCATTTCCACGAGAGGAATGGTTATCTCTACAGACTTTAACCGTTCTAGAAATTTCTTGAATTTAAGGTCATGTTCCTTATTTTTAAGTCGAGTAGGGTACGGCACCCTTGGCATGTACTTATTATTATCAATTTTTGGTGGTAAAGAGAAGGAAGTTGTACCTTCACCCATACCCTTTTCAGCTTCATTTGCAGCTTCAGCCTGCGTGTTTGTTGTATCTGATTTATCCTTTACCAGCTCAACACTTTCATCTCCTTCAATCTTCTCCTTTTCCTTTTCCACCTCCAATGAAACCTTTACTTTCATAGCTTTCTTCTTCGCAGATCAAACGTTTCCCTTCAGAGTCTTGCCTCCCCGCAATGTGATTGCTTTGCATTGCGGGTTGGCTTCAGTGCTGCTCGGCAGTGTTCCCTTCCCCCTGTTCTGCAATTCCTTAGCCAACTGGTTGACCTGCGTCTCCACATTTTTGATTGATGACTGCAGCTGCTGGTTTATCTCCCTTTGATTGGAAATAAACTGAGTCATCAAATTCTCCAGGTGAAATGGTGGCTTTTGGTTGTATTGCTGATTCTGATCAGGTTGGGCTTGGAAGTTTTGGAAATTCTGGCCTTAGTTTTGGTTTGGCCTCTGTTGGATATGGGGTTGAAAGTTCTGATTCTGATTCTGGAAGTTCTGCACTCTCTGCTGAACGAATCCTTGGTTCTGAGGTCTGAAGTTCTGCTGAGGGTTTTGGTTTGCAAACTAGTTAGGCTGATTTGGTTGTGTCAACAAATGCGCATTGAGTGCATTGTTGTTGGAATAGGCGAGGTTGGGGTGGCGGTTTTGGTAGTTCCCTGCGTAATTGCAGCTTTCGGTAGCTAGTTGTTGGCATGTGTCAGTTGGATGTGGTCCTTGACATAGCCCACAAATTGCTCCCGATTGTTGTGTTTGCGCTTGGCTAGATGAGCCTCCTGCCTGAGAAGTACCTGCTCCCTTTCCTTTCTCCTGTCCTAGCTGTATCGCAGCCACCTGTTCCTGCAATTTTTCGAAATCTGTTTTTCCCTCACTCACAGCAAAAACTTTTCTAGGGGGGCCCACTTTCTTGTCACTGCTGTTCAATACAGATCTATTGACAGACATTGTCTCAATCTTTTCCCAGGCTTGGTCCATGGGCAAATGGAGTAAATGTCTCCGCCTGCAGCGTCCAACATCATTCTCCATGGATGGGTGAGCCCTCCATAGAATTTTCTCAGTTGCTCCCATGGTTGATATCCGTGTTGGGGGCATCGCCTCAAGAGGCTGGAGAACCTCTCCTTTGCGTCATACAATGACTCGCCCGGCTTCATCTTGAACTCTCCAATTTTCTCTCGTCCTTCGTCTATCTTAGATTCAGGAAAATACTTCAACAGAAAACTCCTTACCAAATCTGCCCAGGTGCTCCTCTGATTTATGGGCAATGATTTATACCAATCCTTGGCACCACTAAACAAAGAAAAGGGAAACAACATTAGTCTTATAGCATCAAGTGAGACTCCCTGATTTTTGATTGTATCGCAGAGCTCCAGAAAGGTTTGGAGATGATCATGGGGATCCTCATGATTTGCACCGCAGAATTGATTGTTTTGCACCAAATTAATGAGTGCCGGTTTGAGCTCAAAATTGCGTGCAGGGAATTGTGCTCTCCCAGGCCTATCCAGATAAGGCTCTACGATTGGCTGCATAAAATCAGCTGCTGCTTGCTGCTGTTGATTCCCTTGCTCTGCTTGGTTTTGATACTGCTGGTCGTAGTTGGGATTCTGTTGGAACATATTATCAGGATCATGAGGGTTGTTTTGGAACTGGTCTTGATTGAAGGCTTGATTCTGGTATTGCTGGTTTGGTATATTTTGGTTTTGTTGGTTATATTGGTTAGGGGGTGGCGGTTGTTGGTGGAATTGCTGATACTGTTGCTGATTTGGATTAGGTAGATTTTCCTCCTCGTTGGCACGATTTGGGTGTTCTACCATACCCCCATCAGCTCCATTACCAGGATTATTGGGTGGTTGGTCTATTGGTAAGATCGGGGGAATGTCCTGGTTCTCTGCCATATCAGATATTTCACTGCTTGTGGTTTCGGGTGAGGTACGAGTCTGGGCTTCCTGCTTTTTCCTTCGTCTGGCTTGCGCCCTCAGTTGGCGAGCGGTCCTTTCTATTTCTAGATTGAACGGTAGCTCAGGCAATGTGGCCTTTCTCCTTTGCATAAGCAGTTTGTATCAAGATTTGACAGCACCTGCACAACCCCCAGGTTAGTGATGGTTCAAGAATATATACAAAAACTATCTATGAGTAAATCAGGAGTGTAGTTCTCTTAATAAACGGCGCTGCATCCTCCCCGGCAACGGCGCCTTGAAACTTTTGACAAATTTCATGGTGCAGCCGGGGTAGACAATTCAATCTTAACAGACATCAGCGCTCAATACTTAATATAGTATCATTTATTACATCTGTCTGACACACTGAAGGTCCCCGGCAACGGTGCTATGAAGCTTTTGACAATTTACTACACGAGTATTTTCGAAAATATCCCAAGTTTGAATTTACTAAAAGAAAAGAGTGATGATTCACGGGAAAGGGGTTTAAGGATATATTTCACTTTTTATTACTCATGTGGGAGACTTTGATTTCAAACGACACTGTGGAACTTCCCAGCATGAAACTTTTGACAATTTCGTGCTATGGAGATCCTTGCCATGAAACTTTTGACAAGTTCCCACTATATGAGTATTTTCCGAAACATAATAATCCTGGTTTTCAATTTAATTTAATGAAACCAATTTATGAAGATGGATTTGGGATAAGGGATATATTTATAGGTTGTCATGTTTTTATTGCTCGTGCTAAGAAACTGTGCCCCTGAAAGCGCACGGTGTCAAAAATTGCAGTAATTTATAGTAAGACCGGATCGTTCACTGGAGGATGTGCGATAGAAGCAGGGCCCACGTCGTTTACTAAGATTTTACACTCGGTTACTCGATTCAAGTCTTGCAATGGTTTCTAACTACTACTTGACATAATTTAAACTAGATTATGAAAGCAGTAAAAGATTATTCTACAAAGCATGATAAATTTAGTCTAAAAAGCGATTAAATTTATTCTAAGAAAGCGATAAAATTATACTAAGAAAGCGGATAAAATTATTCTACGAAAGCTTATTTAAAATGTGACAGAATGGACAGGGGGAAAATAATAAAGATTGGACAAGATTCAGATGAAACACAATTAAACTTCCATTTTAATACACAGATCTTCACTTAGGATAATCCTTTCAGTTAGCTAACTCTCATGCTTTCTAGACTATGTTCCCTTTAACAGACAGGTACTTACAGTCAGAATTTACATGCCTTAAGACCTCAACCTCTAAGATACCACAGATTGATAACTGCCCCTGCCGAGGTATGTTATCTCTCTATGGTGGATAAGCAACACCTAACACATCATTAATTGACATGCCAAGTACTCCTATCATCCCTCTTGTCACACCCAAAGTCTAGATCTAATCCCGAACTAATCCATAACTCTTAAACCTTACAACCGGCGGCCAACCTCTAATTCTTCCGAGTAACCTCTATGAAAGCGTTTTAAAGAAAGCGGTAAAGAAAGCAGTAAGGAGAGCACTTTAAAAACCTATCACTCGGAAGTCTTAAAAGGTCATCTCATTCCGTTAGTATGAAAGAGCCCCTAGTCTTGGTGACCAGATGCAGATTTAGAACTTCCCAAATATCAGTAAGCCACAGGGCTTATAACATTCGGTTAGTTATGAGATACAAACATGAGTGGAACAGACCTATGAAGACCTATTGCGAATGTACTCACTCGAGACTCAATTCTAGGCTTTGGTGGGAGAAGATAGTAGTTGAAAGAATACTCAATCCTACCTTAGAAATTAACTAAGACCTATATGTTGTTCCTCCCATATTATTTATCACATCTTATCCGAATCCAAGTGGACACTGATTCGATGTAATACTTAATAAAAGATTTCCAACACACTGTAATTTTGAGAAAGAAATAGATATTTGAAAATCATTCCCTAAACAGGTACTAAATTCTCAATTAAAACACAGATCCTTTCAGTCTAGGAGAGACCTAATCGCTGACTCTGCTTCTAAGTTCTCAAAATCAACCCCAGTAGAATATGAGTTAGTCATAACTGTCGAATTTATCCCTTACTCAGATCCGGATTTTATAAAGTGATTTTTGTGGAAATTTATTATGCAGCATCTGATTTAAATCAAGACTTCTATGTCCAAGGAGAAGGATCTCCAAAATATTATAGACCACAATACCTACATAATAATATCATGCATACATGTATATGAGAAGCAAAATAAATTACCCCAAAATATATGGTGGGGTTAGACAGAATTTGATACACGAAGATGGATTAGCCGGAGATAAGAAGAATTTTGGCTAAAGAGATGACAAAACAATTAGGGTTAATTGGATTGCAGTTATCTGTGGTCCAGTTAACCTAATCATTAAGGTGAGATGATTTTAGACAGCAGAAGACCTTAAACGACAGTGATCGCTATCATTAAGACTCCTGCTCTCTGTGAAATGAGAGAAAAACCTACATATTTTCTCACTGTAGTACTATTCGAAAAGTGTTGATCGACACCATTGGATAACATTACAGCTCAAAATTCAGGTTTGAAATTAAGATAAAGAAAAGGAAACTGTATCCGGATAGGAGTCAGCTGAGCAGCTATTATAATCCCGGATGGACGAACCGCCAAGGCTTCCACCGACCACTATCCAGACCATGCAAAATAACAACTAATAATTAATATTCAGACTACGAGCTAGTTTATCCGTGTGGGAATACCCGCCAACATTAGTCTGATATATTCCTTACTAGTTGTTTCACACAATACGGAAAAGACCGAAAATAAAATAAGAGAATCTTTTTGTTACTGTGTGAGTGTTAATCACACAATAGTTTAGACACTCATGAATTTAGATGCGTAATGGATAAGAGTGGATGTAATGGGCCTAAGCCCATTGCACCCATGCAACTTACACAACTCAGGAAGACAAAATGTTTTTGAGGTTTTAAAATAGAACGAAGAAAGCAATTCGGTCTATTGGGCACAATGCAGATTGGACCGAATTGAGGATGCAGGAGGTATGAAGTAATACCGTACCCAGTTAATCCTTGTAAAGTAATGAAGCATCCTCTAATTCGAATTGTCAAAACAATTCGGTCTAAACCGAATGGGACAATTCGAATTGATGAAGTCATTCCTTCACTCAAATTTGGCTAAGGCATTTACCCCAAAATGAGGGTAATTCGAATTGGTAAGAGAATTCGGTCTAGACCGAATTGGCAATTCGAATCGGTAAAAGACATAAAATAAACTAAGGCATGAATGGATGGAATGCATACAATATGGTGTACAAGGTCAATTCGATCTATGAGAGGAATTCGGTCTAAACCGAATTCGCACAGACCGAATTGCTTGTACACCATATGAGAATGATTTTTGCTATGTAATTCGGTCTCATGGGCAATTCGGTTTAGACCGAATCACCTAGACCGAATTGCATATAGATTTTCAAATAAGGCATTCAACAAGTATTTTTGCCATGCAATTCCATTCTCATGGGCAATTCGGTTCGGTTTAGACCGAATTGCCTCAAATCGAATTGCATGTCTTCTCTCACATAAGAGATATTTTTGTGCTCGCAAGTACAGGTTCGGTTTACACTGTATGATTTATGATGGATGAGAATTACCTAATCCTTCATTTCACATCAATGTCACCTCACAGCCACACTAGTGAGCAAATTAGGGAAAATAGGCATAATAGGTTACGTGTCTAGCAGGCATTTGGCATGAATTAAACCCTATTTCTACAAACAAGACATCAAAGGTTAAAGAACCTAACATACTAAGAAAATAAGAACTGCATGCATAAAGGCAAGAACACTTACATTATCTAAGGCAATAATAAGCTAAAACAATAGACCAAATCAGCAACATAAGACATTAAAAATAAAATCTAACAACCCTAAAATCATCTAAAACCTAAGAACACTCATTTGAAGCACTAAGGTATAAGAACAAGCCAAAAACCCACTAAACATGCATTTATTGAGAATGTAAGTCAACTAGGACATAATAAATGTAACCTAGTTGAAACAAACAAACATTCTAACATTTATTGCTAAGGAAAGCATTAAATAAGTGCCAAACACTTGAAATAAAAACTAATTTCTGGATTTCTTCTTGTATTGACACTTGAAAGCAAATAAACAACCCTAAAACCATCATTAACTTGAGGGTAGGGTTTATTTTAACTACAAAGCATTTAAAGTGTATGGTGATGGCTACACTAGACGTAGTAACAAGCTTCTATAAAAAAAAAATAAACTAAGATCAAAAGCATTAAAACTACACTACAAGCTTGAAAAATAAACTAACTAAACTAAACTACCTACCTAACCCTTAAGGGGTGGAAAGAACCTTCTGCTCCTTCTTTTTGTCTCCCAGCAAATGTCCAAGTGTGAGTGTTCGGATTTTTTCTTGTGTTGAGGAAGGTCAGCTTTTATACTTCTTCTCGGAACCCTAGGCCCATCAGGGTCCATCCACAGTGCCATGCATTTCTCACGTGCTCAAAGCTGCAATTTTGAATGTGATTCGGTCTCCTCAAGCAGTTCGGTTTAGACCGAATTGGTGAAATGAGGTTTTTCTTCTTGATCTTGAGCATGGAATGTGGTGATTTGGTCTATGGGTAGACCGAATAGGCCTTGTCGAACTGATGATGGCTCCTGCTTGGCTTCCTTGTTTTGAGGCAATTCGATCTATGCAATCAATTCGGCCTAGACCGAATTGCATATATCGAACTCCTTCTTTTCTTTTCTGCTCAGGGTCTTCGAACTCCTTCTTTTCTTTTCTGCTCAGGGTCTTCTTCCCATAGTGCAATTCGGTCTAGGGGTCAATTTGGTTTAGACCGAATTGCCACAGGCCGAATTGGTTGCTCTTTTCTTCTTCAACACTTCTCTTTTTCTTCTTCTTTTCAACAATTCGGTCTAATGAGCAATTCGGTTTAGGCCGAATTGCGTATAGACCGAATTGGTCTTCAAAACTTAACCAAAATTTCAGATTGTGGGATTTTCATTCTTTTTCCCATCTTTTTGACTTTTGTGGGCTATTTTATTCTTTTGCCCATCTTTTCATTCTTTTTCTTTTCTTTTTCCTTTTTTCATGTTTTTGGATTTTTCTAACACAAATACAATTAAAATTGCATATTTTTGTGTCTTTCATTGCCAGCTTATTTTTCTTACAAACTTGCATTAATCTGTCGAATTCAACTGCTTTCTCATTGAAATAAGATGGGAATACGATCAAAATGTCCGTCTCAGACACGGAAATGGATTGGAAATAATGGACAATTTTGGCTATTATCATGGATGTTGGAGTAAAAGATTACTTGTTCACTATTGTTCGTATTACAACGTGGTGTTCGAACACATAGTGGAACTCTCCTGGATTGGTATCCCCCAGACGTAGGCCTTGGGCCGAACTGGGTCAACAACTCTCTGTTTGTTCATGTTTATTTTCTGCACTTATCTATCGATTTAGTAACTAATCTACTAACATTATATTTAAAGGTGTGGTTGAACAAACAGTTGTGATTTAGGTTTTTAGCCTTGACGTAAAGGGGACTAACAAGTGGTATCAGAGCGCACACACCTTCGGGTGAGATCCAAGCGTCAAGATGAGTCGTGAAGGAGGAAACATTTCCAGGCCACCTTTGTTGGATGGAACAAATTTTTCCTATTGGAAAACCAGAATGAGGGCTTTTCTCATGGCCATTGATGAAGGAGTATGGGATGCTGTGGAATCCAAGATCGAGCGTCCCACTGTCGAGGACGATGAAGGTGTCAAGACACCAAAGCCCAAGGACAAATGGACTGCCGAAGAAAAGACCTTATCCTCCATGAACTCTAAGGCTCTCAATGCTATCTTCAACGGGGTTACTGAAGAACAATACAAGCTTATCTCCTCGTGCGACACGGCTTATGGTGCATGGGCAGTACTGGTAAACTCCCATGAAGGTATGGCTTCTGTTCGATCTTCCAAGTTAATTTCTTTAGAGTCACAATTCCACAAACTAATCATGGATGGAAATGAAAGCATTGTTAGCTATGTTGGTAGAATTCGTGACTTGACCAACCAGGCACACCAACTTGGGAAGACTTATTCCTAGCAAGAATTGGTGAGAAAGATAGTAGGAACAATCCCTGACAGGTTCAATCCCAAGATTGCTGCCCTCGAACTCTACAAGGACTACTCCACCATGCAAGTAGATGAACTAATGGGGATTCTCCAATCATGGGAAATGGATCATTGCAAGGAAGCCGGGAGCAAGAGCATAGCCTTCAAGGCTGAGTCCAAGTTGGTGAGTGACAAGGAAGCCGAGATTGATAGTGATCACAGTGATGATGATGAGATCTCTCTTCTCACTAAGAGACTGGCCAGACTCCTCAAGAACAAGAAAAGAAAGCAAGGGTATCCTAGCGGAAAGGGTGAAGGATCGAACTTCAGGAGAGACTCCAAAAGGAGATCCAAACCCTATGGCAAGGATCAACAGACTGAGGAAAAGCCCAAAGGACCAGAATGCTATGAATGCAGAGGCTTCGGTCACATTAGGGCTGATTGTGCTAATCTGAAGAAGAAGGAGAAGAAGACCTACCACATCACTTTTAGCGATCATGACGAGGAACCTGAATACAGTGAAGAAGAATCTGAGCATGGGATTGCTCTTGTGGCACCAGGAACATGGGACTCAGACTCATGTTCAGACACTGAGTCACAACATGGTATCTCTTCTAAACCTGTAAATAATGATTTTTCTGATCATGATTGTGCGTCTCTTAGCAGCAAAGAAGCAGATAAAATAGAGCGTCTCATGGATCTCTACAATGAAGTATTCGAAAGGCTGGAAACTTCAATGCTGAGATCGAAGATATGCAAAGGACCAATCAGGATCTTAGAAATGAGATTGAGAGGCTCCTGGACGAAAACAAAGACTTACTGTCTAAAGCTGAAGTGGTGTCCATACATGTGACTGAACTCGAGGCTGGAATACTCTATGAGAAAGAAGAAAAGGAGAAGATCTCTTCAAAGCATGATCTTCTGACTGTGGAAATCACTGATCTCAGGGAAAAACTCAGCAAATTCGAAAAGATTCTCTCGGACATGAATAAAGGCAAGGCAAAACTGGATGATGCTTTAGCAGCTGGGAAATCTCATGGGAACAGACAAGGACTTGGATACAATAACTCAGGCTCCACTTCTACCTCAAAGGAAAAAACCAAGTTCGTAGCTGGAGGCCAGCTCAATGAACAAACACCTACTCGGAACACCAAGACCATTCATAAAGGTTCCAAGGATCCTGGCAGAAAAAGGAATATGTTCAAAGGACCTCTTGTTTGTGATTAATGCAGGAGGTCACAAGATAGATCACTGTCGGAAGATCATCAAGGATCTCCTAGAAGGAAGACCCGTTACCCGGCCTAATGAAGAACTAAAGAAGAGGATCTCCATAAGGCGTGAGTGGGTTGCTAAATATTCTGCCATGTGTAATGTTGCCTTCCTAACTTCTAGACAAAAGAATAAGAGTGCAACTTGGTACTTCGATAGTGGTTGCTCGAGGCATATGACAGGAGACAAAGATGTCCTTAAATCATTCAAAGACATTGATGGTGGATCGGTGGTCTTTGGAGATGGTAAGAAAGGTCGTCTCTCGGGACAAGGAACTCTCCACGGAAATGGCCTGCCCAAGCTCAACAATGTCTACTATGTGGAAGGACTGCATGCCAATCTCATAAGCATAAGTCAACTATGCGATGAGGACTTGACTGTATCCTTTAACAAAAAATATTGTGAAGTTCTTGATCCTAACGATGTGTGCGTCATGAGGGGTCTGAGATCTCGAAATGACTGCTATTTACTTGTGCAAACCTGTAATTTTGTGAAGGATGCAGGAGGTTCCCGGAATCTACTATGGCATGAGAAATTAGGTCATCTGAACTTCAGAGATCTAATTAAGCTAAGCAGAACAGGAGCCGTTCATGGACTTCCAGATCTAAAGAAACACGCCTCGGATTTCTGTGAAGACTGTGTCAAGAACAAGCAAACTCGTGTGTCCCATCCCGTGACTGAACACAATGCAACAACACACTGTCTGGAACTCTTACACATGGACCTCATTGGACCAACTGAAATTCCTAGTCTGGGAGGTAAACGGTATATATTCGTTTGTGTAGATGATTTTTCCAGATATACGTGGGTTGATTTTATCAGGGAAAAGAGCGAAGCCTTCAAAGTTTTTATGAAACTATGCAACCAAATTATGAACGAGAAAGACTGCAAAGTGAAGAGAATTCGCAGCGATCATGGGAAGGAATTCGAAAATCAGGCGTTTGATGATTACTGTTCCAGCCTTAGAATCAAACACGAGTTTTCAGCACCACAAACTCCCCAGCAGAACGGAGTGGTAGAGAGGAAGAATCGCACCTTGCAAGAAATGGCACGAGTTATGATCAACTCCAAGAAGGTTCCTGAGTTTCTCTGGGCAGAAGCAATCAACACGGCGTGTTATATGATAAATAGAGTGTACATCAGGCCCAAAACACTTATGACTCCATATGAATTATGGAAGGGTAAAAAGACTTCAATATCATATTTTCACATCTTTGGTTGCAAGTGTTTTGTACTTAATGACAGGGAACACACCGGGAAGTTCAAGGAGAAAAGTGACGAAGGCATCTTCGTTGGGTATTCAACCTCAAGCAAGGCCTTTCGAGTATACAAATCTAGAACCAGGAAGGTAATCGAATCCACGAATGTCACTGTGGAAGATGCACCCAACAGAGGTACTCCGGTCGAGTCTCAGGAGGAGGATGCAGAGAAAGACACCCAAAGCTCTGGTCAAACACGATCTTTATCAGGGGACAAACTGGAAACTACTACTGAAAGTGAGGAGATCCAACCCAGTGTTCAAACACCCGTTGGAACACCGTCACAGTCAGAAGCGGTTGTCCCCCAAGTCAGAATTCATCGCAATCACAACCCAGAGGATGTGATTGGGGATGTACTCGAAGATCGGATAACTCGAGTTAAGAAGAAGATCGACTATAGAGAGTTTGCAGGATTGCATTATTTCACCTCCAGGATTGAACCTACCAGAGTTGAAGAAGCTCTACAAGATGAAAACTGGATTAATGCCATGCAGGAAGAGCTTGCTCAGTTCAAGAGGAATGAAGTATGGACCTTGGTCGAGCGTCCAGATCACACCAACGTCATTGGCACAAAATGGGTTTTCAAGAACAAGAGTGACGAGAATGGGAATGTGATTCGCAACAAAGCCAAGCTCGTTGCTTAAGGATACACTCAAGTAGAGGGAGTAGACTACAGTGAGACCTTTGCACCTGTGGCAAGACTCGAAGCTGTGAGACTACTTCTTGCCGTTGCATGCTCGATGGGTTTCAAACTCTACCAGATGGACGTCAAGAGCGCCTTCCTGAATGGTTGGTTGAAAGAAGAGGTGTATGTGGAACAACCTAAGGGTTTCGAAGATGCAGACTTCCCTGACCATGTCTTTCGATTGAACAAAGCTCTCTACGGGCTTAAACAAGCACCAAGGGC
Organism: Hygrophila difformis; assembly: GCA_030278955.1. Classification (NCBI taxonomy): domain Eukaryota; kingdom Viridiplantae; phylum Streptophyta; class Magnoliopsida; order Lamiales; family Acanthaceae; genus Hygrophila; species Hygrophila difformis. The sequence goes on along the minus strand of JAOANR010000002.1, from coordinate 16,513,342 downwards.
ATGGTACGAGAGGCTTTCAAAATACCTGTTCGAAAATGGATATAGAAGAGGGAGTACAGACAAGAGCATGTTCATCAAGGAAGACTCCAAAGGAATCATCGTGGCTCAAGTCTATGTGGATGATATCGTGTTCGGATCAACCTCCCATGTGCTCAAGGACAAGTTCATCGAGACTATGGGTAAGGAATTTGAGATGAGTATGGTAGGGGAATTAACATTCTTTCTTGGCATGCAGGTTACTCAGAAAAAGGAAGGAACGTTTCTAAATCAATCAAAATATGCCAAAAGCATTGTCAAGAAATTTGGACTGGAATCCAGCAAGCCTGTTCGAACACCGATTGGAACATCTGACAAACTCCACAAGGATCTGGCAGGAAAGAGTGTTGATCAAAAGATGTATAGAGGGATCATTGGAAGCCTTCTCTACCTCTCAGCAAGCAGACCCGACATCAGTTACGCCTTAGGAGTATGTGCCAGATACCAAGCAGATCCAAAGGAGTCTCACCTCAAGGCTGCAAAACGGGTGATCCGATACATTGCTGGAACACCTGATTTGGGCATATGGTACTCCAAAGAATCCAACCTACAGTTGATCGGATACACTGATGCGGATTGGGCTGGTAATGTCGACGACAGAAAAAGCACCACAGGAGGATGTTTTTACGTTGGAACCAACCTGGTGAGTTGGTACAGCAAAAAGCAGAACTCTATATTCCTCTCCACGGTAGAAGCGGAGTATATTGCAGCAGGGAGCTGCTGTGCACAGCTCTTATGGATGAGACAGATGATTAGTGACTATTGCATTGACCAAGACAAGCTAGTGGTTCTTTGCGACAACATGAGTGCGATAAGTATTTCAAGAAATCCAGTGCAACACAGTCGAACCAAGCACATTGATATTAGGCACCATTTCATCCGAGAACTAGTGGAAGATGAAGTAGTGTCCCTGGAGTATGTTGGAACACAAGAACAAAACGCGGACATCTTCACCAAAGCTCTCGATGGAGATCGATTTGAAAAGTTGAGGCGGGAACTTGGTCTATGCACCATAGCCTAAGTTCCAAAAGATCTTGGGGGATCTTCTTCGTCAATTTTAACCGGCTAAGTTTTCTTTAAAATTTATTTAAATATTACATTAGCCTTATTATAAGGGATCTCCTATCTTGCACTTTCCTAACTATGTTTTTATTTCAGGGAATAAAATCGTTATTATTATGGAGCAGCTTGTCAACAATACTCAAAAGGGAAGTTATTTTTAACTTGGTAACCGGCTACCTAGGTGGGAGGGAATAATGATCTCACGCCTCCAAAATAAAAGGGAAGTTATTATTTAATTTAGTAGTGTCCCTTTCGGAAGTTTTCCCCCCGCAATCTTTGCCCTCCTTCTTCTCCCGCTCTTGTACAATTCCTTCGTGAATCATCTACTCCCGCAGTGTTCTTTCTCTTTCGTGCAGAAACAATGGTGATGACGAGGAACAATAGTTCCAACACTGAGACAGCACCGCTCCTAGCACGCGGAAGCCCTCGCACCAGAGGTGGAAATCGAGACGGCAATCGAGGAGGACGACGGGGACGCGGTAGCACTGGGAGAGGCCGTGGTCGTGCTCTGCCTGATATGACTCCCTCAAGTGTTGCTCCGACCACCACTGCTACCCCAATGGCGCCTATTTCTGACCCACTCGACATCCGTGTTGAGATGGCGCAAGCAATCGCGTAAACTGCCGCTAGTGGTGCCCTAACTGCATCCCAACTGGAGAATCCTCAATCGGCGGTTGGAACCTCACCCCCTCAAGGAGAAACTGCTCTCAACACGTCGCCTCCATCACTAGTCCCAGTGCCAACCGTTCAAGTGCCCTTATCTACCCTGGCGGATACGGCAATACAATCTCAGAGTCCTCCGAAAGGGAAAGGTAAAATGGCTTCTCATAAATCTGTGGTTTCTGGCAATGTTGATGCAGGGAGTTCGACCCCTCTATCCGAGCACCAAGATGGCACTCAGTCCGATGCTCCGACATCCACCCCTGTTCCAGACACCAGCACTCCAATGCCCTCAAAGATTCCTGTGGAAACTGGCCCTGTGTCGACTCATGTTCCTAAAGTGGCGATCAAAAATGCGGGTTGTGGGAATTCTGGGAGTTCAGATGATGACTCTGAACACTCCTCAGAGTCCACTGAGTTGTCTGATGAATCAGACAAAAATGTTGAGATCAATCCAGACGAGGAAGATTCCAGTGAAGACTCGGGTGAAGAGGATGATCCAGTGGATAATCGTGCCACCATCTCTGCTGAAGAGTTTCTCAGGCGTGAAGGTCTTACAGAGGATGAATTGAGAAGTGATGAAGACGATCAAGAGGCTACAGACAATCCAAAAGGTGGAATTGAGGGGGAGAAATCACCTACTTCGGATGATGTTCCTCTCAGGGCTCTTGCTCAAAAGAAGGCCCCTGCCAAGAACTCAAAGAGGAAAGCAGATCAAGCCCCATCAAGCTCTCAACCTCCGAGGAAGAAGAAGGTCCCCACTGATGATGCTGAGGAGGATGTGGCTCGGGATGACATCCCTGAGATCGTGGATACCAATCTGGCGTAAAGCTCCAAGTTCTACTCATTGAGCTCACTGACATTCTTTGAGACTGTGTTGCGAGAGAGGAAACTCAAACCTGAGGTTGCGTTTAAGGGTCCAAAGTGTGATGAGATTGGTTGGACAAGCTACCTTGAGAAAAGGCATCTCCTTCGATGGGCATCCGATCTCCAAGGAAGTAAGCAATCCATTGTGAAGATGTTCTATGCTAACCTCAGAAAGTCAGTAATTGTCCCAGGCAGCAGCTGGTTTGGGCGTGTATTTGTCAAGAGGCAGCTTGTTCCTCTCAAGGATAAGGACATCTGTGAATTCATCGGTGTCCCTCAGTGTGACTTTGACACTTTGTTCAGACCAGGCACAAAGTTCAACAATGTCCAGATTGCCAAAACCTTGACTAAGGATAAAGAGAAGAGCATGAAGGGCAGAGGGTTGAGGTCAGGCAATCTTACTCAGAAATTCTTTCTACTATATAAGTTCATTTCTTCCAATGTGATGCCTACTGCAAACCATTCGGTTGTTTCAAAAGAAATGTGTCAATTGATGTTTGCTATTGATGAGAACAATAAGGAGATCAATTATGGCAAGCTAGTGCCCAATCAAATGGTTGATATAGCCGAAAACTTGAAAAAAGATAGCTCCACTCTCATCCCTTTTCCAGCCCTCATCTATGGGTATTTGGAGTCTGTGGGCATTGGCGGACACCCCAAGGAGTTGGTGGACACCACCAAAGTGTTCAAATTCACAGCCAAGCTTCAAGACAAAGTCCAGGACATTCCAAGCCCTGATGGACCTCCCATTCCTCAGTCTGCCCTCGACCAACTCAGAGACATGCTTGCAGAGCGCCAGGATGCAATTAGGAGGAAGAGAGAGGAGCTGGATGAAGAGGAAAGAGCCCTAGCTGAGATGGCAAGACTTCTCCCTGAAGTCTGGGACTCTGACCCGGAGGATGAAGTGACTGAAGCTGCCACAGATTTCTATGCCTCCACGGATGAGGATGACTCCTCTCAGGAGTGATTGGTGTCCTTTTGACACATTGTGATCCAGAGGGGGAGAAGACGCGCTTGATCAAAGATGCCTGTCTCTGGTAAGTTTTTCTTTATGTTCAGTCTTTCTGTTGGAACTTGTTTTGTGAACTCTAGGACGTTAGTTTCGTTATTTGTTCTTTTGGACTTTCGTTATTTTGTTGGACTCTCTGCTGGTATTTTTGTACATACTCCTCTGTTTTAGCTTATCTATTTGTACGGAGCATTAGATAGGATGATTGGGATTTCTTTTGCTATGTATTGGTGGTTGGGACTCTTTACTTTGTCTCTCTTGTATTGTGTCATCATTGGGAGATCTTTGATCTTTCTGGCTCACATTATGTCAAAAAGGGGGAGATTGTTAGTACCCATATTTTGAGATAATGTGTTCCAACCCAATGATGAACACTAGATAGGTTCCCACCCCTTAGTCTTATCCGCGTGGTATTATTGGCAAGAAATCCTTGGGATCGGATAAGGCCGACTCTGCATGGCAAGGAGCGTCTCCCCAACGGTCATCCATCATTCCCTTATAGTGAGCAACTGAGGTTATGGCAAGTAGATCATCTCATCCAAGAAGGGAATGTTTCGGCTATGGAAGGAGGAAGATTTCGTGGGACTGACTATTCCCTTCCATAGCAGCAGGATTTCGAATATTCCTTTAAGAAGGACAAAGTGCAATGGAATGTGAATTATTCGAATTATCTATCTTGAGAAGCCATTGCAAACGTGTGTGAAATCCAATTCAATCTCCTCACTTAATCCGAAAGCTTCATCTATTGTGAAGGAGATTTTCCTCTCGAGTGTTCATCAGAGTCACCGTGCACATTGAACCCTTGATTGATTTCGACACCTTCAATCAAGGGCAACACTCAAGTTCGTGTCAAACAAGATACTGCCCTTCAACGTTGCATCATAGGGAGGATCTTTTACAGGTTCATTCAAGGGAAACTTGGAGAAGGAGTCTTCAAGGGGTCGAAGAAGAATCGGAGCATTCTCACCAGAAAAGGGAGTTTCTGGTACCATCGATCATCTGCTTGGATGTTGGAGTAAAAGATTACTTGTTCACTATTGTTCGTACTATAACGTGGTGTTCGAACACATAGTGGAACTCTCCTGGATTGGTATCCCCCAGACGTAGGCCTTGGGCCGAACTGGGTCAACAACTCTCTGTTTGTTCATGTTTATTTTCTGCACTTATCTATCAATTTAGTCACTAATCTACTAACATTATATTTAAAGGTGTGGTTGAACAAATAGTTGTGATTTAGGTTTTTAGCCTTGACGTAAAGGGGACTAACAGTACTATTTCTTTTTTAATCAGAAACAGAAAATTGTGGATCAGTGGCGATGAGTGAATGAGTGATGGTATATCGTACTAGTGAATGGGTCGCAATTGATTGACATTGGCGGTGGCTAGCTATAGATGTGGATTTTGGAATGTGGGAAATGTAAAAGGGCAAAGGTGACAATATCAAGATGATAGTCCTATAGTAAGGCCACCCCGTTTGGAATCACTTTTGCGCATGTGCTTTTGGTTTTTGCTTCTGCCAAAAGTACTTTTGATAGAAAAATAGTGTTTGGTTTGATTTTTAAAAAAAAAACAAGAAAAACTGCAAAAGTGCTTCTGGGAGAAGCAGCCCAAAGGTGCTCTCCGAAAAGCCTAGTAATGTGTGCAAATTCTTAAATGCCCCCACTAACATATTTAAATTACACTATAAATATGTACTATTCTCATTAATAGCATGTACTTTTTGGTAATTATAACATTTTAAAAGCACTTTTCATCTTTACACATCCAAACATATTTTTGAAAAAAAAACTTTTTTTTTCAAATATTCCATCCAAATACAAAAGTTACATGCTTCTACTTTTGACTTTCATTTTTGCTTCTGCTTTTTTCAAAAGCCAATCCAGACGGACATAAGTGGTGCATGTTTGTAATTTTGGTGGCAGGAAGTGTAATGAATTGGGAGTGATGATGGAGTAAATGCAGAAATGAATGTGGGATGCAATGATAAGCGAGCCTTCTTCAGACTTCAAGTTCAGGGAACACTTGATTAATCCGGACCATTAATTAATGAGTGTCTTGATAAAGTGATGCATCATTTAGCAAGACTTCAAATTGATGGTACTCACTCCTCAGTTCTCCAAATTCCAAAATGAATGTTTTAGATAAAAATAAAAATAAATAAATAAAAAATAAAAAAATTGTGGGTCCAAAACATTCATACCAAATTGAACAAATTTATTCATACCAAGGTTATAAAAATCAAATCAAATCAAATTCTTGTTGCTATTCTAGAAAAAAAAAAAATGCAAAGCAAATTGAACAAGAATTAAATAAAATTTTCAAAATACAATGTACTCTCTTCATTTAAATTTTTAAATGGTTATCTCTTTCAGCTTAAGTTTTTTTAATTAGCTCATAAATTTTTATTTTTACCATTTAACTAAACAATTTCGTAATAAATATTAAGAAACATTAGTATTTATTTATATAAAATAAATGACAATATATGTAAAACACGGCATAAATATCTCAAAATGATAAAAAATGAGAATTACTATGAAACGTTTTTTAAATTTCTAAAAAGAATACTAGAAGGAAGGTCTAGAAACAAGATTAAACAATGGAAACAAGGTTTGAAGATTAGGGCTTCGCCGCATAAGAGCTTCTCCAATAACTCCTTTAAATTAGAGGAAAACTCTAAAATAATGTTTAACTCTCCTCCAACAGTTCACCAAAAAAAACTCTCCTCCAACAGCCAACGCGAAACGTCAGATGGGACGATACATTTTGCAGGAATGAACAGTAGAACGGCAATTGTAGCGGTGGACTGTTGCTTCCGCTATCCACTATTTGGCTTGTTTTGTTTTTTTTGTCTTTTTTTTCTTTACGATTTCTTTATAACTATTACTTTTATAATTAAATTAATTAAATTACATAGTATACATATATTTTTTTGTATTTCCTAAATTCCTAACGCTGACTTTCTTTATTTATTTTTTTATCTTTTTTATTCTTTTCTTTTTTATTAATCATATTCTCAACTTATTATTATTATTTTCAGTTTATATAATTGATTTCTGCTAACAGCAAAAATTAATTTGTATGTTCAAATACTAAAAATTTATCAATAAAAATTATGTATTTTAATAAAATTTAATTAGTAAATTTGAGTATAATATATATTTAAAAATATAATATACAATAATTTGATAAATTTAAATGAATAGTAAAAAGAATCAAAGTGGAATATTCTTAAATAGAGAAAAAAATAGAGTGGATTGTTGGAGAGAAATTGTAGGAAATTATAAATTTAACTGGAGAATAGAGTTAGAGTTATGGTTTGGAGAATAGAGTTAGAGTTGACATAATAAAGTTATGGTTGGAGATGGCCTAAAGCTTAGATTCAATGATCAATTTAGACAAGCCCGTTAAGAAAAGCCCATTACCCAAAAATCCAGAGAAATTGTCCTCAAACCTGTTCGAGATTTCTTCTTCGACAACTGAAGGAGGTCCCCCCGATTTATTTACCAAATTGAAGATTTTCGTCTTCCCCGGCCGGCTCGTCATATCATATTTTCTAAAATTTTCTTGATACTCGTCGACACTGGTGCTGGAGGAGAATAATGTCGAGTCATGGTGGAAGCGGCGGCGGAGCAGCGGTTGCGCAAATTCCCACTAGTTTCGGCCACGAACTTAGGGCTTGCCTTCGGTGCCGCCTCGTCAAGACTTACGACCAGGTTTGCTTTCCCTTTCCCTTTTCCTTTTCCTTCGCGGCTTCTTCTTGTGTACCCGTCCAAAAAGAAGAGGAAGGCTATGTACTGATGATTTGCGTACAACGCGTTGCAGTTTCGGGAATCTGGGTGCGAGAACTGCATGTTCTTTCAGATGGCGGATGATCACGAACGCGTTGTTGAAGCTACGACCCCCAATTTCACTGGGTTTGTTTCTTTTATTGTTTACCCCATTCTTTTGTAGCCAATTTAGCATTTTTGTTTTTGGATCGAATGTTGAAAAGGAGCTTTTTTTTTTTTTTCAAAAATGTGTTTGGATGTGTAAAAATAAAAAGTGCTTTTGAAAATGTAAAAAAAATATGTTATTTATATATGATAGTATATATTTATAGTGCAATTTAAATAAATTAATTGGGCACTTATGACTCTGCACACATTATTAGGTGCTTTTGGCTTCTGCATTTCGGAGAAGCACCATGTGGGCTGCTTCTCCTAGGGTTTAGGATTTAGCACTTTTTGCAGCTTTTCGAGGTGCTTTTGTTTTTTCTAAAAAGTCAAAACAAACACTCTTTTTCCTTCAAAAGTGATTTTGGCAGAAACAAAAGCAAAAGCACTTGGAAAAAAGTCAATCCAAACAGGCTCTTAGTAATTTCAAACAATTGTGGTGAAGGAAAACGAAAAAATAAGGTTTTTATTTATTTACTGTTTTTTTTTAATAATAAAATGGTATGTGGTGTGTTTATTTTGGAGTATTTTTTGGTTTGCAAACAGGATAATATCTGTCATGGATCCATCTAGGAGCTGGGCTGCTCGTTGGCTCCGCATTGGTAAGTAGCTTCTTCTGATACTTTAATTGCAACGATTGCTTTATCTGTAATAAAGCAAACTTTTCATGTATGTGGTCATGTGGATCAGATGTGATACATTTAAGCATGTCTTTATTCGCCTGTTTGGATAGAAGAAATATGATATGATCAATTGTGTTGGAGTATGCTAAAAAATGTGCTTGTAGAAAATCAACAATTTTTTCTTCGATTGGTTGATGCAGTATTTCATGTTTCGGGCATAATGAGCTAAGCTATGGGCGTTAATTGCACTCATTTATCCAGCTTGATGTTTCAACTTTCAAGTATATGTAGAATCTCGTATAGTAATCTGTCTAGCTCATATATCACCATTAAATGGTGTGAGCGGATTTTTTCTGCCCTTTTGCAACCTGTCGTATAGCGGAAATATTTCTTTAGCCAGAGGGCTATAAAGCAAATTTCAATGAAATTTATCAGCAGAACTGGAAGTCCCAAAAGGCCAAGATTCATTTTTCACTTCTTATTTTTCGTTTGTGCATTGCGATTTTTCATATATCTGATCCCACATTTCAATACTGGCAAAGATTTTTCATATATCTGATCCCACATTGCGATTTTAAATTATTATTATTATTATTATTATTATTATATTTTATCTACAGAAATGTAAGATAAGGAGGTGGGACTGTGTGGTCTAATTTATCACTATAATTCTTATCTCGGAGTTCGAGGCAGGGTTAGCCTGCGCCCTGCATTTTGCTTTGTGGATATCTAACTAAATATAGAGCTTAAGTGGCTTCCTATGTTTCGATTAATTGATTGTATAGTGTATGCATAAATGTTTATTCATCTTCCATCTATAATCTGTGTGTGCCAGTGGAAGAGCTTTTGTGATGGGATACCCAGAAATTCAGAGTTTGAATGTGTCTCTCATTGATTCAACACATTATCCTGATGATTACCTCCTTATTTTCTTCTTTATCTTTTTTGTTGCGATAAAGGCTTGAATTTTTTTTCTCAACTGTGTGATATTTTAATTTTCAGGTAAATTTGTTCCTGGCTGTTACACTCTTTCAGTCTCTGAAGCACTCCCTCATGACTTGGTGGTATGCTATTTATTATAAATGAATATCCAAGTAAATCAATATTTTCCACATTTGCGATGGTGTCAATAATTAACCTTATAGGTTATGTTTATTTTGGATTATATTCGGAGCCAACAATTCTCATCTGACACTAGTAAATTTCACACTGTTGGAAGATTTCCAGTTATCATGTTGTTCTTCAAGTCCGTCAAAAAACCACCATAAGTTTTCCCCTGCCTTAAATATTTCAATTGTTGACCTTTCCCAAATGCCTTGACAGTGTAGTGTTTTTGACAATCAGCTGCGTTTTCTATTAGCTCATTATATGTCTGAAATAGTTCTAATGCTAATTTTGAAACTCTGCAGATTCTTTGTGAAGAAGAGCGTGTGCCATATGTTCCACCAAAAAGGATATGAATGACTTGCTGAGTGTACATTTATTCAGAGCTACTTATCTTATTGATGATTGTATTGTAAGAAATTGTTTGTGCTGATGGTTGAAGACTACCAACATGTAGGATGTTAGGACAGCCCTTGTTTGGGCGGACGAAGATTTCCTTTCTAATTTATGTGTGTGTTTGTAGTCGAACTTGCCATTTGAGGGTTGCGTAATGGAACTGTTGATATTATTGTATGCTGCAGAAAGCCCTTGTGGTTTTAATGTGCCTCTTAGCCTGACAGCCTCTGTTCCATGTTTTGGACTTTATAGTTTTGGCCATGGGCTTTTTGTGGTTGCACATGAGTCGATGTGCTTGCTTGACGAGGGTCTTGTTTGGTTGAATTTTACACGATACAGGTTGGGTTTTTCCTGCGGATGATGCTCACCAGGTGCGCTTTGATGCTTCATGGGTTCTTTTACTACAAGATTCTTGATGGTTTCTTGTTGGTCACATCTCTCTCCCATTCTGCTTTTTTGTACAACAAAGAAATTCAAATACAACCTATCCGTTTCATCTCTCATTTCAAAACTTATAGTAGTGTCTTGGATCGATTCATAAATGATTGTTTATTGAGCCTATATATTTAATATTTGAAGTTTTCAGCCCTCTCTCTCTCTCTATCAAGACACCACCATCATCTATTCGGCTGGGCTCAGGCGAGTATAACATGGGGCAGGGCAGGTTGTATCCAGACATGGTTTTATCGACGTGATGTCTCAGCAATGGATTCCTTGGTTTGTGTTATGTAAGGCAATGGCAAGCATTGAAATCATCATGCTAATCCTAAATGCAAAGGAGCAATCAATTGGACGATGATGCTAAAACAATGAATGCTCTTCGTATTTGAACATACTCCTTCCTATATGCTTTCTATTGTGGAAATGTTTTTTTTTTTTTTTTTTGGAAGAGCCATTGAAGGCCTGGAAATGGGTGGTGGGAGTCCATGGCACATAAATTACAAAGGGGAATAAAAAGGAGGGATAGGGGGCGATCGAACCTCCAACCTTCCGTTGGAAGTCTAGGGACTTAACCACTTGGGCTAAGTCTTCGTCCCTTATGGAAAGGTTTTTGAATAAGCATGCCTTGGATAACAATATGCATTATTATTATTATCTATACAAAAAACTAGCACACCCGCGCCGCACAATGCGCGGGAAATAAAATTTACATTTTTTAGAAAAAATAGTATAATAATTTAAAAATTCAAATATTCTATTTTCTAAACTTAATTTGGTCATGTCCATTTTCGACCACATATTATTAAGAAAAAGGTGAGAAAAACGATGATTAAAAAGAGAGATCGTACCATAAAAATGTAAAGTAAAATTTCCCGGAAGTGAATATCGTGTTGTTGACTGCACATGCAGAATTGTGCATAGGAGCTTTTATGTGATGCGCGCGATGGTTTATGTGATGTTTTGATAATGGGTGATGGATTGCACAATTATGTCATGATTAAGTAATGACAACACAATAATACTCTCAAACATCACAAAAATTATACTTCCCATTACGCCTGCACATGCAGGCAGTATATTGTCCGCACCCTAATTATATTGAAATATCCCTACCAAAATGTTTATAAAATAAAAGACTGATATTTATTCACCATAATTTACATGAGATAAACAAATTGTTAGAGCACACTTTATATTACATAGGATGAATGTATTTCACCTTAAAAATTCAACATAAAATTTATGACATACAGGCCAATATATTTTCCTAATTTTGTTAAGTCCCTTGACTTCCAACGAATGGTTGGAGGTTCGATTCCCACTGGCCCTCTATCCCTCCCTTTTATTGCCCTTTGTAATTTGTATGGCATGGGCTTTCACCACCCCTTTCCCAGACCTTCAATGGCTCCTAAAAAAAAATTAATTTAGACCATAATCAATTTAGTTTTACATTACTTAAATAAAATTAACAAATCTTTATCTTCTATAAATAAATAAAATGAAATATTATAATACTAAGGGGGTGTATTCAATCTGGACTCTATAAGATTTTTAAAAACTTTTAAAGTTGGGGTGTATTCAATTTAGATTTTAAAGAGGGAAGACGTCATGACTCGGGCTAGGGTTTCTCCCGAGCGAGACCAAGGGGCGACGGCGCATGCAAACGTGGAGGCAGCAAGGTCCAATTTTTCTTCGTTTAAGGCAGCCTTGAACAGCGATAGCAAGGGCTCGGAGGATGTACGGATGAAGCGTGATCTGTTGGCGGAGAAATTAGTCCGGAAAACATATGTTGGGGGAGATAAGCGGATTCCAAGTTTTGAGATTGCGGAGGAGCTTGAGGAGGAAGCATGTCGCGACTGGCAGGACGAGTTGATCGTTAAAACGATGGGGGTCATGGTGAGTTTCCGCATCTTGAATGAACGGCTAGGGCGGTTGTGGAAGTGCGTGGATGTGTTTGACCTGATCGACGGTTACAACTATTATATTGTGAAGTTTCACCAGGCGGAAGCACGGGATAGGGTTATCAACGGAGGGCCGTGGATGCTGTTCGATCACTATTTGCCAATTATGAAGTGGCGACGGGAATTTGATCCTTCTACAGATGTGATTCAAAAGACAATGGTGTGGGCGCGCATGATGGATCTATCGGTGCAACACTTCAAGGAAGACTTCTTGCACGCCTTTGCATCGGATATCGGAGAGGTGGTCAAATTTGATAAATGCATGATGGAGCATCAGCGGGGTCGCTTTGCAAGAGTGTGTGTGGAACTTGATCTAAATGAACCTGTGATTGGGAAATTTTTGGTTAATGGACGATGGATTCGTGTGGCTTATGAGGGCTTGCATCTTATCTGTAAAACATGTGGCGTTACGGACACTTTACAAGGGATTGCAAGCATGGGGAGCGTCAAGACAAGTGTCAAGGGGATGCTAGGGATGAAGCGGAAGAGAGGGAACGGGCGCGGAAGGGTAAGGCGAAGGTGGGCGGCGAGGAGTTGTTGCAAGGGGAGGTTCGGCAGAATCAGGCTGAAGGGAAAGGGACTGTGGTGGAGGGGAAGGATGGTGCTAGCGTTGGGGAGTTGTATGGTGAATGGATCACGGTTGAGCGGCGGAAAAAGCGCCCGCAGCCTAAGGTTCCGGCTAAGCAGGCGGTGCACCCGATGCCTAGGCAGCCAGTGCAGAAGACGACTCCACCGAGGGGACACGATGCGTCCCATGACAAGGGTGGTGACCTACCGCGTACCAATCCGCAGGACGGGATAGGGAACAAGGGGGCAGGGGATCTGGTGAAGCCAATGGCACAAGAGAAAGCTTCGGGCTTTTTAAGTATCTTGCCGCCAGCGAAGGGGACCAAAAGAACTAGGGTCGATCCGGAGAGCTCAGGCGCGGCTGTGGTGCAGGATGGTGGGCCGACTCCGGTTTTGGCTATTGGATGGCAGGAGACATCTGGGACATTGGATAGTAAGAGTAATACAGATTCTCGCAGTGAATATTGGGCGGATGCATTGGAGGATGTGCAGTAGGAGGGGATTGGATTGTACTTCTAACCTTGTCTTATGGATTTTACGAATCTTAAAGTTATGTCCTGGAACGTGCAAGGGCTAATGGGAGTTGAGTCTCAGCATTGGCTGGTTAACTGTCTTAGGTCTCATAGGCCGGATATTTTGTGTATCATGGAATCGCAGGGGAAGTTTGATCGCGTGCGCATGCTGTTTTGGCGATTAGGGTTTGAGCCGTTGATGATCCATGAGACAGTGGGGAGGGCCGGTGGTTTGTGGGTCTTCAAGGCTAGAGGATGCACTTATTCTTGTACTCTTATGGACGCCCGCAGGAGGATGATAAGCTTGGAGCTTAGGGCGGGGGGCGTCTCCTGGGCACTTACCTATATCTATGGCAATCCGAATTATCACAGGAGGAGGACCGACTGGGGTAACTTACAGCAGCTTGTGGGAGTGGTGCAGGGTGCATGGATGGTTATGGGCGATTGGAATGAGATCATGTCGGAGGAGGAAGTTGGCGGTGGCGTCTTTCTCCCGGATCGATCGGGGGAGTTTCGGGGAGTACTGAATGCATGCAATCTGACTGGCATTCCGTCGGTGGGTACTAGATTTACGTGGTCGAGGAGAGTGGGACCTGACGGGTGCATACAGAAAAGGCTGGATAGGGGATGGCTTGGCATGACTTGTTTGGTGAAGCTCGCATACAGCATTTGGCACGGCTAGGCTCGGATAATTGTCCGATTATGCTCGTGTGCAAAGATCTGTTGGATCCTAGGAGGCCGCGCCCGTTCCGGTGGGAGGCGGCATGGGCACGACATGCAGACTACGCTGATATAGTTAAAGGATGTTGTGAGCGCGGAGGAGGGGGATTGGTGACAGATTTATTGGCGGACATGGCATTGCGGTCGGTCACATTTAATGAACAAGTCTTTGGCAATATCTTGGATCGTAAAAAGGGGTTGGAAAGGCGTATTTAAGGGATTGAAAAGAGGTTGGAGACCTGGGATTCGGCGTGGCTGCTGCGGCTGGAACAGGAACTTAAGGCGGAGTTGGAGGAAGTACTTATTCAGGAGGAGCATTTGTGGTATCAAAAGGCACGCGATCAATGGATCAAGCTGGGGGATCGAAACACGGCATACTTTCATGCACGTACTAAGATGTACAGGAAGAAGAATAGGATTTATGGATTGCAGATTGGCAATGATGGATGGCAAACTGACCAGGCCACTCTTCAAGCACATGCACAGAACTATTACCAAGAGATGTTCATGTCTAGGCCGGTTGATGAAGGGGTGGCGCTTCCAAGCTTGAGTGCGATAGCGGGTGCTTGGAAGGTACAGATTGGCCAGCCTGTGGTTAAAGAGGAAGTCGATATTGTGAAAACACAGATGCGACCGTTTGCGGCCCCGGGACCGGATGGCTTTCCGGCTGAGTTCTATCGACGATATTGGAATATGCTTGGGGATCACATTTTCTGAATGGTAGGAGAGGCTTTCCGGACAAGGACTCTACCCCCGGCGATGGCTCACGCGTTTATGGTGTTGATCCCAAAGGTGGATATACCGCAGTCAATTACTCAATTTAGGCCTCTAACTCTTTGCAATGTCTCCTTCAAGTTTCTTACGAAGGTCATTACAAATAGATTGAGGCCCCTTCTATGCGAATTTATTGGTCCGTACCAGTCTGCTTTTTTGCTGGAACGGGGGACCCGAGATAATGGTATTCTTGTCCAAGACCTGGTTTACAAGTTGCATCGGCGACGAGGGGCTCGGAGGGGGGCTATATTGAAAATATATTTGGCGAAGGCGTATGATTCGGTTAGCTGGGATTTTCTGGAAGCGTGCCTCGTTGAGATGGAGATCCCTAGAGCGCTCAGGGAGTTGATCATGGTGTGTGTCAGGTCTTCTTCTTTTTCTATTTTGTGGAACGGATCACCGTTGGATAGGATTCAAGCTGGTCGGGGGTTAAGGCAGGGGGACCCCTTGTCGCCTTATTTATTTGTCATCGTCATGGAGAAGCTCTCGCAGCTTATCATGCAAGAAGTTGATGAGGGCAGGTGGCGGCCGATTGGAAGTGGGACGGCAGGGGTGGCGGTTTCACATGTTATTTTTGCCGACGACCTTGTACTTTGTTCGGAATTGATAGAAGCGAGTGTGTTGTGAATGGGAGATGTTATGAGGAGGTTTGGTGCGGCTTTTGGACTACTTATGAATGGAGCTAAATCGGTGGCGTTGGTGGCGCTGGAGCTACTGATGAGGAGAGGAGTTGGTTGGAGCAACACATGGGCATCAATATTGCGCCATCCATGGGGAAATACTTAGGGTTCCCGGTTATCCGTGGCAGGATGAAGGCGACTTACTTTGATGATTTACTATGCCGGATTGATAGGAAGTTGGTGGGTTGGGCGGCTTCACTCTTGAATATGGCGGGACGAGTTACTCTTGCCAGGGCTGTATTGGCGACGATTCCGACTTATGCCATGCAAGTGCACTTGTTTCCGAAGTCTATATGTCACAAAATTGACCAAAAGGTTAGTAGGTGGATTTGGAAGGGCTCGGCTGGCAAGGGCTTGCATCTGGTGGCTTGGAATAAAGTGGCTAGGCCGAGGAAGGAAGGGGGATTGGGGTTGAGGAAAGCAGCTGACATGAACATGGCATTGATGGGTAAGTTGTTGGGGGATTATATGGTGAATAAGAATAAGCTTTGGGTCCGATGGTTGAAGGGTAAACATGGAGATAGTGAAGGGTTTCCGAGGCCATGTACTGGGGCTACCAGGAAGTGGAGAACCTTGGTGAAGCTCACGGATGTTTTCCGGATAGGGTATGGCGTTCGGATTGGCAAGGGTGATAGTTCCTTGTGGTACACGCCGTGGTGGAAGGGTAGCCGCTTGGGGCCATTGATGCCTTTTGTTCATTACAATGATGTGGCTCTTAGGATTAAAGATGTGGTAGAGGGCGGACGTTGGGCGTTGCAGAAGCTGTATACTTGGATGCCGTTAGAGATTAAAAATGCTATAGAAGGGACGAGTTGCCCTCTGTTCATGGAGGGGGTCTCGGATATCCTACATTGGAGGTTAGAGCCATCGGGGTTATATAGTGTAAAGTCCGGCTACCACTTGGTGCGGGAGGGTGGCTCGGATGACAAAGGCTGGGACTGGATGTGGAATTGTTGGATTCCGGAGAAAGTTGGTCATGTCTTTTGGCTAATATCGCATGGATCTCTGGCGACGAATGAGGTAAGGCATCACCGGGGGGTGGCCAATTCCCCGTTATGCTTGATTTGTGGAGATGAGGTGGAGGATTGGAAAAACCTTTTCTTTGGATGTCGATGGGCTAAACTGTTGTGGAGGCTTTTGGGCGTGCATGAGGTGGCCGATATTCCAGGGTTTGCTCCATCCGAGACCCGACATTGGTTGCAATATATGTGCAAGGTGAGGAAGTATGTTTTTGTGGCTGGGGTGTGGATAGTTTGGATGGAGAGGAATCAAAGGGTGTTTCGCGGAGTAGAGTCATCGAGGCGGAGGCTAGTCCGGAAGGTGATCATGCTTAGCGCAGCGCTGGCTCGCGAGGAGGTGGCGAAGACGAGTGACGGAGGGGACCTTATCGTGAAGTGGGTTGAGGGAGATGTTGATGGCGTGGTTGTGCACACGGATGGCAGCGTGGCTGTTGAGGCGGGGAAAAGTGGTTTTGCGGCTGTCTGTCGTACGCCGGCAGGAGAGTGGAGGCGGGCGGTCGGAGGACAGTTGGGGTTGAGAGGGATTCTTGAAGTGGAAGTGTTTGGTATATGGCAGGGACTGCGTATGGCAGCCTCCATGGGCGAGCGACGTGTTACTCTTTTTTCGGATTCCAAGGAAGCAACTCGTTTGGTGGAGAAGTTGAAGTCATGTTCTCACAAGCTTTGGCCATTGATTAAGTCCATCCGGGAGGTTAGTAAGTCGTTTGAGTTGTGTTCCGTCCGCCATGTCTATAGGGAGGGTAATAGAGTGGCGGATGCTTTGGCAAAGTTGGCATGTAGTGAGGAACAGTTCTTCACTACGTGGGCGTTTCCACCGGATCAGGTTCTATCGTTGCTTCATGAAGATTGCTCTGGCAGAGGTGTTATGCGGCGTACTGCGTCGCTTTGATCGTTGCTTTTTGGTTTTTTTCATTTTTTATTTTTTGTCGTTTTTTTATCTTTCTTCTAGCAGCCGATGTGGCATTGTTCACCAAAAAAAAAATTAGATTTTAAAGGGTCTTTAAAAATTTTGAGGTATTCAATTCAGATTAAAAAAACTCTTTAAAAATCTAGGTGTATTGAATACAGATTTTAAAAAATCTTTAAAAATTTTGAGGTATTCAACCGTCCATGGATTTTAAATCTTTATAAATTTTAATGGATTCTTTTAAAAAATATAACTAAACAAAATCTATCCAAACAATCTAAGATTTCTATATATGGATAGTAGGGGGTATCCACTCCATATGGCCATGTTCATTGATGACTCCCAAGAGCTCTTATCGATGGAGTTGTTTGGCACCTCGATGTCGACAAAATATAGATTTAAAAAAGGAGAAAAATAAAGGGATAAATGAGAAAATGTAGAGTCTACACAAATCAATCAACTCTACGTGGAGTTTATGTATTTTCCAAATCCATCAACTTTTTAAAATCCATAACAGTCTAAATTGAATACACCCCCCTAAATCTTCAAAAAAATTATTTTGAATACCTAATTTATAGGGATGAAGGTCGGATAGGTACGGATACTGATATTATCCATATATTTATTTTAAATTCGGAATCCAATATGGATAAGACGGATATGAATACAGTTTTGAATATTTCGGGTTACGGACACGGTACGGATACAGGACGAATATATAATGGATACGGATTCAATCAGATACAGAATATTGGATAAATTTTTATATTCTTTTTTGAAAATTTGATAATTTTAATTAAAATTACCTGATAATTTGGTATTTTTTATAATTATTGATAATTTTTAATTAATAAATAATTATATATTAATATATTCGGATATCCATATTTAAAATTCAGATAATATCCTATCAATTTTCGGATACGGTTGGATATTTTCGGATACGGTCAGATATTTTCGGATATGAATATGAATGCGAATATTAAAATACGGATTCAGATTCAGATACGAATATTGAAATATTTGGCCGGATAGTCGGATGCGGATTCGATTCGAATATAATCGGATACGGCATCAGATAGGTCGGATATTTACCGTACCGCTTTCACCCCTACTAATTTAAGAAAAGCGAACTAAATCATTTGAAATGAAAGAATATGAAAAATCTATATCTTCTATAAATAAATAAAACAAATAAATCTATATCTTCTACAGTCTAATTTAGTACTATAATAAATAGTGTAATACTTCCTCCGTTTTTTAAAGATAGCTACATACCCACTCAGCACGCAGTCCAATGCACATTTTAAACCATTAATAATTCAAATTCGGTAAATGTAAAAATTCTAAAAGTTCGATATTTAAAATCTACAAGACGAGACGAATCTAACAAGATCACACTTGGCTATATTTTAACTTGTATAACCATGGGAAAACTTTAAGTCAAAGTATATAAGTGAACAATACTCATTAGTCAACAGTAGCTAACAAAAAAAACGGAGGGAGTACATTCGATTTATACGTATTAATTAATACTGTACTAATCAAAAGTGCACATAAAATTTTATGGGAGGGAGTGTATAATTAACATTTTATAAATAAATAAAATTAATTAATCTTTATCCTCTATAAATAAATAAAACAAAATTTTCTAATACTAAATTTTCGAAAACACCATTTGCCTAATTAAAAAAGCCAATTAAATCTTTTGAAATCAAGGTATAAGAAAATCTAAATCTTGTATAAATAAATAAACTAATAGATCTATATATCATATATCCTAATTCCATACTATAATAAATTGTCAAAAATGTTATATAGATAGATTATTAAGGTCGACTTGATTAGTAATAATTATACTTTGTCACAGAAAAAAATAATCACGAAATACATATAATGTTGAATGAAAGATAATCTAAAATTATTAATTATAATATAAATAAAGTAAAATCATTTTGTACACAATAATCTATTAATTAAATGGTATAAATCATTTTGAATCAATTATTTCTTGTTGTATATGTAATTTATTGTGCTTGTGAAATAATTAAGTATTCTCTATATGTATTGACAGTAAAATATAGAGAAATGCTAAAGCATAAAAGTAAATCATACAAATATATATAATTGACAGAAACAATATACAAAATACATTAAAAAAATGAAGATACATTCAAATAAAATATAATTTTTTTTAACTCATCACAACCAAATATTACATCAAAATTAATAACAATAGGAGCAAAGTTTACCACTATGTTGTGAAGGTTAGGCATAATATTTTCGAACCTAAGTTCTTCTAATCAAGCCACATAAGGGATAGAATCACAGAAAAATACATCATAAATTGTATTTAAAAAATTCTGAATTTGAACAACAATGTATGTGATTGTAGAAAAATCCACTGTCATGTTAAGAGAATCTCAAAGTCGTCTTCATCCCAGTTCACATTTTTCTTGTCCCCCGAATGTAGATTATAAAAGCATTCGATCACACCCTTGCCAAATTCTCTTTTTGGGAAGAAAATTGATGTACATGCCTTTAATCCACTCTACCATTCAACATTATCAATGGATATCCCTGCAATTATAAAGGCAAAAAAAAATCAAGATAAATAAAAGAGACAATATTTGAATTTTCCTCCTTCCCTGAACTGTCTCATTTTATATGAAGAGAATCTTCGATATACACACATATGTTGTACGGAAGATACACTTTTTCTTAAAAAATTGGTGAAAGAAACTTGTTAAATGATTAAAATCACCTAGAAAACATAAAGTATCATAAGATGATATCAAAAAAATAGGAAAAAAAAATCTAAAATACAAATAAAAAAAAAAGTATTCATAAGACATGCTACAACCATATACATACCGATTCACATGAGTCAATCTCGTACACGCTACAAAAACCAAAAGATGAATAAACATTATATTAGAGAAAAATTACTAAAAATTATAAGCAATAAGAAAAATTGCAAAATATGAGATTTGGAATAGAGATGACTGAAACGAATAAGGATGATCGGATGTATTTATAGTTAATTCAAATATGCGTATTTAATGAAAATAATTTAAAATTTTAAGAATATTATAGATTATAGATTATAGATTTAAGGAGTATATATGATATGATTGAGTTTGTTGAAATTAAATATTAGATTATATTATGGATTTAGGTAGTATATATAATTGAGGTAGTTGAATTAGATTATATATATATATATATATATATATATTAGATTTAGTGGGTATATATGATTGTTGAAATTGAAGAAAATAGTCGGATGAGGTGTTGAAAAAGGGGGTGGGGAAGTTGGGAAAATTAGACTATATTACTTTTATATAAATACTAGCATACCCGCCCGCGCAATGCGCGGTAAGTAAAATTTATATATATAATTTTAAAATAAGATAAGATTTCAAAAATTCAAATATTGTACTTATTACATAAAATTTGGTTCATGCGGAGTTGGAGACTTAATCATGTGGTAACTCCCCCAACTCCCAACCTTTAGGTTGAGGGGTTCGAATCCCCATCCGGTCCTCTATCCATTCCCTTTGTTCCCTTTGTAATTGTGTGGCATGAGCTCCCACCACCCTTTCCAGACCTTCAATGGCTTCTTCAAAAAAATTTGGTTCATGCTAATTTTCTGACCACATTATTGAGAAAAAATGTGACAAAGTGGTTTAGCAACTTTGTCAATTAAGTTATTTTCCTAATATTGTTGTTTTATTGATTTAGTGGGCGTTTGTTTGTGCATTTTGGGCGGAATTATCTGATTATTGCATTTGTAAAACGCAAATAATCAGTTAATTCTGTTTTTGTACTAACTTCCAATAATCTATTATTTGCCTTTTGAGGGAATGAAAACGCTATTTTCTTGCAGCCCCACTTTGGTGCTGCAAGAAAATTGCGTGTAGCCAAAAATATATTTTACCATATTGTTGTCTTTTGAGGTAATGAAAAATACAAATCCAAACACTTTTTCATGATTATCTGATTATTGCGATTTGAAACAACATAAGCTCATCCAAACACTTAATTTTCTACAGCATGTTTTGTTACAACAATTATCTGATTATCCTTTTCTAAACGCTGCAGCACTTTTTAAAACGCGCATCCAAACATCCTCTTAGCCCATAATCAATTTGATTTTACATTATTTAATTTATATTAATACATTTTTGTCTGATACGAATTATGTAATATATTTGATTTTACATTTTTAAATTTATAATTTCCGAGATATAATTTTAACTCCATTTTATATGTCATATTTTAATTTATTATTATATATTACACTAATAATGCTACTGGACTACTCGACCAATGGCATGCCTCCCGCACCTGGCGAGACGTCTTTGACCGATGTTCAGTTCATCATGTACTTTGCAAGTGTAAAATGGTCGCGGATTGCCTAGCAAAATGTGGTGCATCTTTAGAAGAATTCTACACTACTTGAACATTCCCCCAGACTTCACGCACATGGTGTTAGCGGCGGATTCTTCCGGCGTATGGTTCCCAAGAGCCAAAGTGTTAGCTCTTTTTTTCCTTTATGCTTTTGGACACCTCTTTTTGTTGCTCTTTTTTCCCTTTATTTACTTTTCAATTTGTTATTTGGCGTCAGCTTCCCACAAAAAAATGTTAATAATTTTAGAACATTGTTCACATACATATGGAGTGACTAATGCAAATCTAATCATGAATATATAATTATCATATTATACTATATTATACTTCCTCCATTTTTTTTAAGTGTTACACTTTCTTTTTTTGGGTGTTTCATAATAAATGTTACATTACCATATATAAATGCTTTTAAGGGTATAAAACTTCCACTAAAGCATTTTTATTCCTTGCATTGAATCTCGGGTCATTTCTTTATGTTACACTTATTTTGAAATGAAGGGAGTATTATACTATATGTAGGGATGAAAACGGCATGGATATGATCAGATAGTACTGGATACAAATATATATTATCCCACATTTTTTTTATCGGATTCGGATCGAATATAGATATGCCGGATACAAATACATGTCGGATATAGATTTAATTGGATACAGATTATCGGATAATTTTTAATGTTTTTTGAAAATTTGATAATTATATAGGAGTAATAATTTTATATTTTGTTATAATTATTGATAATTTTTAATTAATAAATAATAATATATTTTTAATTAATTATTGTTGGATGAATTAAATGTGATTGTTGAAAAAAGGGGGTGGGGAAGTGGGGGAAAACTTGACTATATTACTTTTATATATATATAGATAGATATAGATATAGATATAGATAGATATAGATATAGATATAGATATAGATGGCTATTTAGAAAATAACTTCACGGTTAATTTTCAAAATCATTTAGGAGAATAAATTATATTGTTAATGACTTTGAGTAATTTTGTAATAATATTTCTAGTTTATTTCTAAATAATAAATAAAATAACAATCTTTTACTCCCTCTATCTTTTTGGATTTGCACCAATAGTGTTTTTGCACATTATTCATAATTTAACTTTGACTCAAAGTTTTATCATAATTATATAAAAAAAACGTAGTATGCAATATTTTGTTAGATTTACCTAAACTTATATCTTTAAATTATTATTTATCATTGAATATATATCTTTAAACTTATATCTTTAATAAATAATAATATATTTATATATTCGGATATCCATATTTAAAATCTGGATAATATCCTATCAGTTTTTAGATAAGGTCAGATATTTTTGGATACAAATATGAATGCATATATTAAATTACAGAGTCAAATTTGGATGCGACTATTGAAATATTTCGCTGGATAGTTGGATACAGATTCGGATTCGAATATAATCGGATACAGTATCGGATCGGTCTGATATTGACCGTACCCCCTTTCACCCCTAATTATAAGTATATATATTATATAAATATATAGTACTATATTTATTCAATTAGACGAAGTTAAAAGATGTATATCATAGTAAATCTTTTTAATTTATGTAGTGTTATTATACCGTTTATATTAATTAATAATTTCTTAAAAATATAGGATCGATATCCACCTTATATATATATATATATATCTAATATATATATGTAAGACTTTTCTTATGAACAGTAATTTTCCATTGTGTAATTCCTATTCTGTCCTTGGTTTCTTTTCACATTCCTTCGTTCGTTCTTCTTTCTACCCATTCTTTTTTCTTTCTTCCGCTCGTCTGCCGCACTTCCTTTTTCATTTTGCTCAATTCCTCACATATCCATCAGTCAAAACCATTAATTTATTAGTTCTTTGGATTAAGATTATAATTCTAATCGTACTTAGATGGAGCGATAGTTTTCCCTTGCGCTGTTGCCGCCCGTCCGCACCCCCACGCCGCCGCCGGTGCACGCCTTTCTCCTTTCTGCCGGTTTCAAGCCTCCCGCGAATGCTCTCTCCTGCGGCCCTGCCGCAGCCCCTGCCCCACCGCGCGATCGTCCCTGCGAGGCCGCTGTCTCCTTAATCTGCAATATGTACCCACCGCGTCCGACGCGAGTCACCGTGCCGCACTTGTTGGAGATCGAGAAACCGAAGCCGAACCCGCTGCAATCCCATCGCTATGGCGCCCTTGTGTGCCCTCAACGGTTTTGGGTTCGTGCTTTCTGCCCTAATCCCTTCTTCAAATCTCATTCAGCTTGTCGTCGCCTATTTTTTTTCTTCCACTCTTCGCCCCTTTTCCTCCCATCGCTATGAATTTTTTTTTAAATTTCTTTTTGGTAGAAATGGGTTTTGTGTTTTTATTTGCTTCTTCTTTCCTGCAATTTTGGTATAATTTTTTGGTAGAAAGATCGAGGAACCTCCATTGTCATGCTCAAAAGTGTCTCAGAGGCAAAGTATATTTCATTCATTAATCCGTCTATTTCAATTTTGGACTAAACATTTCAGTCTCCGCTCTTAGTTATTCTGGTGATGAATACTGATTGGTTTATGTGTTTCTTTATTAGCCCTTAACATATCATGCTATCTTCTGTTTTCCAGGTTTAAGCTTATTCTTCAACCTATTGCTGGTGCATGCATAAAAGAAGAACATGGTATTGGTCCTCACTCAATAACGCTTCCTATTGGGAAAAAAATCTACTTTCAGATTGGTAAGGTACGTTGGTGCAATGTCTCTCTTGGCTATCCTTTCATACAATTCAGTTCTTTTCACTAAAATTCAAGTTTAGGCCAATTTAATTCTATGCAGTTAGTAGTGAAGTTTACTACTTTAATATGTAAATTTGCAGTGAACATTATGCCATTCTGTGTTTCTTATAATGACTCGTTGATAATTTTATGATATGCAGCCTCTATTAATTTAATTCTACCGCTTGCAATAACTGGTCAGAGAGCATCTTAAAATATTGTCTTGTATGATTGGTTCTTATAACAATTTGTCTTTCTATGAATTTGAGCGAATACATTTCTTTTTTATATGCAGGAGTTGCAAGAACTTCACTCAGTTCTGGAGGAGGCTAAAGTTGATATAGTCAGTCTGTAGGCCCCAAGGTTTCTTGTAAACAAGGTAATTGATGATTTTATTCCATTTTTATCCATGGTCATCAATTTTTCCAATGATTCATGCTATTGCAGATCTTTTTTTTTTTTTTGAATTTCTACAATCTTGGCTTCGTTCCAATTTCTGTGTACCTGTTGAGAGTGAGATTCTGAGATACAGGCAGTGATTGAGCTTTTAGGTGTGTTGATAACTAACTTTTTAGTAACTTCTTTGGCAGCTTTTTTAGGCTTCTATTTTTCAGTGGATTTCGGACTTAAATTTCTTGGTTGTTTCATTTTTTTGAAATGCATGCGTGTTTCTTAACTGGATGGAGGATTTTTTGTTCTTTGGGTTTGGGGATTTTGTGTGGCTTTTGTTCTCCTATGCATAAATACAGTAGTTTGTTTGCTTGTGAGTTAATTCTGTTTGTGGATGTGTTTTTCGTGTGTGTGTGTGTCCTTTAAAATTTTTCAAAGAGGATAATGATTTTTAGATGGAACTGCTTTTGCTTGAAAATTCATGGCTTTTCAAGTAGCAGATTCAACTATCCTCATTTTCTCTTTTGTTTGATTTACTGTTATCACAAATTTAAAAGTGCTGGAAGTTGATATTTTAGACTTTCCCTTCGAAGATGAATGTTTTGACATGATTGTAGAGAAGGGATATTCATTACTGTTCCTTGTTACAATTACTACCGTTCCTTGGTAAGGAAAGGGTTGTTTTCTTGAAATATCACTTTAAATCTTATAGCATGGTTTTTCTATTTTCACTTAAAAAGATAACCATGTGGTGCAAATGCTTTTCTTTGTTCCAGTCGCTGAATTAGAGAAGCTTTTTCGCAACTATGGAAACAATTCCAATAGTGCCAAGGCTTCTTTCACTCATTCTCAGCACTAGGTTTAACACTCCTCTCGGTCTTCTTTGTTCACTGAATATTTCCGCCTTTTTCATGTATTTTTGGGTTTCAACAGGAATTATTTGTACACATACATTTGCTTAAGCAACTAAACAGTCTGCAATTTAGAAACCTGAAGAAGCTGCCAACATGTGTTTGGATAGAATTTAATTAAGCACCTTTATTTAACTTTGAGGAATTTTAACATAAAGATGAGTTAATGAAATGCTACGTAATATCTTATACATGTTAGGTTTTATATTTATTTATTAATTTACTAATTTGAACATTCAATTCCTTTGTATATATTTCTATACGTTTTTTAATGCTAGAGATCGGTTAAGGTTCATTGCTTAATGAGGAGGTAGTGTGGCTATATTAATTTAAGCTCCAGTATTTCCCCATCATAGTGTCTGAAAAGTAAACTCTTGCCATGATCGATTTGCTATAATATTGTTGCTCTAATTTATTAAACTAATTTTATGCTGTGTATTTTCTTCTATTGTCTAAAGTGTTAACTTTTAATGATTACATTTTTATTTTGTTATACTACATGTAGAAGATAAGATCAAAGGTAACAAAAGCGATGGAGATATATTGTAGTAAAATGATAGCAGTGGCGTGTGTTGAATAATGAATATGTTTAGATAAGCTTATGATAATCAAAATGATAGCATTGCCTGCAATCATTGTTATTGATTGAACTTTAACGTTGACTTGCTTTTTTTATGACGCGTGTAGTTGGAGAATGTGAGCGGGCGCCCGTCCGGAGTTGGAGAATGTGAGCAGGCTCCGGACCGAGCGGGAAGTGTAATCTTTAAGACACAGAGCAAAAAGGACTACAAATAGATTTCAAGTATGTTATCAACTCTATTTAACCAACCCCAAAATACTACTCAATTATTTTAAACTATTTTCTATTTTACATGCTCACTTTCTGTTACATAGAAATATATTTTAATTGCTTATATTATTCTGTCAGGCTGCATTTAAAGAAGATTGTAAATACGCCGGGTGGGAAGAGCTCAACAATCTCTAAGAGGAGTACTAAACACCTGCTAATCTAGTTGAGAAATGGCACCTATGGTTTGATCATGTAATAGTTTTGTTTTCTACGGTACCCAGCATGTTCTGTCCAATCAAGTAATCACTTGATTCTTTCTTATTAAAATCAATAAATTCCTTTTCTCATATAACTCATTTCTTAACCTCCTGTGCCTATAGTCCATTTAATTTAATTTATTTAATTTAATTTTTAATATTAACAGGAAAATATATTAAATCCCAGACATCAGGTAATACCATTCTTTAAGTGGTTGTTTCTGCTTAGAATTTAGATCTGCTCATTTATTCTTTTATCCTTTGATATGCACTGTGTGCATTACTTAGTTCTTCCATTGTTTTTACTTTTTACCATATAAAATTTGTATTTCATGCGTTATGTCATTTCCTCACCGGCGCGCGCAGCATAGCGCGCGCTACCGGCCGATTCCTAGTATATATATATATCAACCATTCAAAATTAGATTGAGATCTTCTATAATAATAACAAATCACTATGCTAAATAAAAAGTTGGGAAAAAATAAACAACTAATTTAAATCATTCCCTATCCAATTTATTAGATTATTCCCAATTTTTCCGAATTCAATTAAATAATGATTGTTTTCTACTTTATAGTGAACTTAAATAAATTAAAAAATATGTAAAAAAAACATATCCAAATGGAAAAAATCTATTAACAAAATGGAAAAAATACATCAACAAAAAAATAAAGTGGAAATATCTCCAAATTTATTCTCTTCAGTTTTTTTTTTCAAATTTTGAATAAAGACAAAAAAACAAACAATAAAAAAATCAACATAAAATAGATTCATGATATACAAAGATTTTGAGTAGTATACAAAGGAGAATCATAAAAATAATTTGTAGAGTATGACTTAATTGCAATCTTGAATTACAACATGTAATCCTGTAAAAGTCATTGGAAAACCATTAGAAATATATATTTAATAGTACATAAGAAAAAACAAAAAAAAAACCCACTAATATTCACGTTTGAGTAAAAAAAATCTTACATGAATAGCAAGACGAAGAATATATTGTAATCTCAGAAAAATTAACCTGCAACAAAAGAAATATAGGAA
Source organism: Hygrophila difformis (assembly GCA_030278955.1). Taxonomy (NCBI): domain Eukaryota; kingdom Viridiplantae; phylum Streptophyta; class Magnoliopsida; order Lamiales; family Acanthaceae; genus Hygrophila; species Hygrophila difformis. The sequence continues at coordinate 16,485,509 of JAOANR010000002.1, read as the reverse complement.
AATATTGGGGTGTGAAACATTGTAATACATGAGAAGAAGAAACAAAAGACATTGTTTTAAATATAAAATCAATGTTGATAAGACATAAACAAAGAATGAAGAAATAAAATATGAGGTGATGAGAATTTCAAGGCAACCATGATATTAGATAAATGAATGGAATATTTATAGAGAAATAGGAGGAGGTTTGATGGAGATATATATGCAAATATTGGATTAATAGAATTAAATTTGACGTGATCTTCTAAAAATATATAATCTATATAATAAATCCTTAATACTTTTTAGCATGTGCAGACTCTTTTGTCCTTATTAAATTTAATTCATCCTTCTTAATTTTAAAGGGTTAATCAGTCATTATACGTTCATTTTTAGATCAACGGCTCTTAAGTTTACACGTCATATGCTGACTAATTCCACGTCATTGGCCACATCATCAATATCTATATTTAGAAAATAAATCTATCTATTAATATAACAAAATCTTTAGAAAATCTTCATATATATTTTAAAAAGATATAATTGAATACAAATATATATAAATTATTTGATTGTATATATAATATTTTAAAAAATATTAATACTATAATATTATTAAATAAATTTAATTAGGTTACAGATTTATGCCTAAAAAATATACAATCATATATCAATATAAGGAATATAATAATTATATTTTAAATAAAAATATTTCATTAAAAATATGATGTAAACATTAAATTGACCCTAAATATATTGATTAATGTAAAATAACTAATAACCTAAAAACTTTTATACCATTCTAAACAAATTCTACATATTTTTTTTCGTTTTAAAGAAGAAAATAAAAAGAAAGTAAAAAACTAAAACACATCATAATTTAATTATTCTCATATATTTCAGTATAAAATAAAAATGTATATGAAATTTGGAGTAAATTATTATACAATTTTTTAAAAAAATATTTTGTACTGTAAAAGAATATAAGAAGTATACCCCTAAAAGACTTGGTATCGGAGTATAAATTCGATTTTAAGGTTTATAATAATAATGAACTGAAAAATAATAAAAATTTAATTAAATTAAATGAAAATATTAACTACCAAATTTTTTTCATAATCAATATGAAAAAGAAAAAATTTGATAAAATATTATGGACTAAAATAATATTTTAAAAATTAACAGAAAATCAAAACGTATTATAGTTAAAATTTATTTTATAAAATTATGGATTAGTCCATAAAAACTAATCACAACAAAAATTTAAAATAGTAATTTGTGTGATTTGGGCTCCCACACACCTTTACCGGCACATGAGTGTCACTGTTTATCAAAAAATTAAAAATACATTACATAATAAAATATAAGTTTTAAATGATGAAAAGATAATAAAAAAGTATAAATAATATTTTTTTAAAAACTTTAGGGATAATAGTCAAAATGTAAAACATATTAGGAGTAAAACTAATATTTTTTTAAATCTTAATAATACAAAAAATACTCCATCAGTTCCGGTAATACCATCCCAAAACTTTTGGGCACGGTATTTTAGGTATAATGAGTTATTGTGATAAAGCGGAGTAATTAGTTGATGCGGTGTTTTAGTTGATGTTTATGGAGTAGTTTTTCTAAGAAGGGAAATGTGACAATTGTAGTGGGACAGACCAAAAAGGAAAGTGAGACAGAATTAGTGGGACGGATGGAGTAATTTTTTCTAATTTTGAATAGTTAAGGAGTATTTATTTTCCACTTACTCTCATCATTTTAGATATGAAATAAAACTATATACATTTAATTTTGTAACAGTAAAAATAATTTATTTTATATTATTTCTACCTGAGCTTGAATTTCTTTCATTCATCTTATTATCTCCTTTATTTTCCTTTTAATCTTTTTGTTGCATGCATTTCAATCACTATTTAAACAAAAGAAATTGAATATCATGTAATCCAAAAAATATTATATTATCATTTTATATCGTTATATTCGTTCAACACCCGTGCGTAGCGGGCGAAAAAATCTAGTAGTTTAAATTAGTTAAAGATATTGTAATATTTTATTAAGAATTTGTTAGGATATTGATGAATATTGATAAAAGAATTATATTAAACGTATATTAATTAATATTGGATATTAATATATATTTATGGATATTTCAATATATAATATTAAAATTTTAGGATTAAACATTGTTGGATGAATTAAATGTGATTGTTGAAAAAAGGGGTGGGAAAGTGGGGGGAAACTTGACTATATTACTTTTTTATATATACTAGCACACCCGCCCGCGCATTGCGCGGGAAGTAAATTTTATATATTTATTAACCAATATTGTAATATTTTAAAAATTCAAATATTTTATTAAATTTAATTGGGGAGATAACAACTTAAATAGGCCAGAAGAAGGAGGTTCTTCTACTTTTGGGCCACAATATTTTGATTTAGGGAAATAGGTCATTACTCATTAGAAATATTTTCGGCCCAAATTTAGGCCATTTGGCCGGAATTCGGGCCGTGTGATGGGCACGCGCTACACAATGGCCTAAAAGTGAGAATATTTGTTCTGGTGGTCTGTTTTAGTTTTTAAATTACTTGTATTTTATATAATTAAAATAAATATATCCATTCTGTGCCATTATGTAAATCCGAGTTTGTAACACCCCGGATTTGGTAACCCAGGCCGGGACGCTACCGCCACACCCTTCCAAACAAGACCCGATTAAATCGAGTTTGTTTAAAAGGATGCTAAGGCTTAAGTTGCATCATCGACTTAAAAATATTTAAAATTATTCAAATAAGCCCGAATTTAATCAGAGTATATCACGCATAATAATAATAATAAGCAGTGCGGAAGCAAAAATAAACAGGGCCAAAACATGCGGCCAAAACCAGAGTCTAAGTCCAATGCATAATTTAAAATAAATAAAATGCGACAAGTCTTCTTTTTAAAACAAAGTGGAAATCCCATCCCTCCATGCGATGCTTACTCTGCGAAATCTGAAAGGAAAAAAAATAAAACAACAATTTATCAGTACAAAGGTACTGCGTAAGTTAATATATAGCACAACGAATTTTAAAAGTTTTTAGGAGAATATACAAAATAATATATTTATTTAAAAGACGAGTAAATAAATTAAATTAAAATTCTTACACATATGCCACGAACATTTTACCAATGTTAGTTATGATCGAGGACACCCCATTAACATATCCTAGGGACGAACCCACAGGACCAACCTTTGGGACTTTATACCCACAAGGACTCAAATATATCCTAGGGACGAACCCTTGGGATCAACCTCTGGGACTCGTACCCACGAGGTAAGTGCATGCAGCGGACCCTATACAGACACACTCCGGAGCCCTAGATAACCCATACGGATACATCTAGGAGTATAGACTCATACATCACAATAATCAATGCCGTTTTGGCTATAAAAGAGGGGGCGACATAATTCACCACATTGGCATCCCACTCGATCAAAACTTACAAAGTTTTAAAACCACATTTTATCATTTCATAATATTCACCACATGTTCAGATTCCATATATATCCAAAACCGAGTAACAATCGACTCGTAGTTCATCGAATAATCAAAATAGCATTTACCGATTAAAAATGCCATTACAACAGTTTCTGAAATCGCATTTAAAAATGCAGTAAACGATTTTTAAAAATTCTGGAAAAATTACAGTAGCTAGAAAACATCAAAATAAGCATTTTTCATAGAAATAGCCATCTCAAAATTCGGACTCTAAGTAGGTCATTTTAATCGATTTCAGAAAGCTATTGAAATTCAAATTCTCTTACTTCAGTAAATTCGACCACAGTGAACTCAAAAATTCATATCAATTTCATATGTGCTCCAAAAATCATGAAACTTTACAGGGACGTTCTAGACACATAATGGAACAAATTTCATGAAGACATCAAGCACTAAAAACGATCATAGGCAAGGGTGAATCGAACAACAAAACTGACTACATACATACATTGAACCTGTTCCCAAATGCGCAGAAAATACCAGATCGAATTTGAGTGACCAAAACTTGTCCAAAAATTATAAAAATTTACAGAGAGCATCTTTAGGACGTTAGGAACAAGTTTCATTTTGGAAGGTTCTCCTAAAAATGTACGGATCATGGTCGAATTCATAGAACAATAAGATTGGTCACAAGAAAACCCTATTTGACAGCTTTTATGAGAAATAGAGATGATCCAATATCTCGAGTTATACTCAACCAAAACTCCTAAAAATCGACGTGCACAATACTAACTTACTTGAGATGAGTTTAGGATCAAAAATCTTCTTGGAGGAATTCTGGAAAACGACCAACTCGACCCCAACAATCAACACTTCTACCGAATGCACCTATTATGGAGTTGTTGGAGGAAATTCTCAATTCTAGGACAAGGGATTCGAATCTAAGACCAAGGAAATGAAGTAGAACTCTTACCTACACGTAGGAGAAAGGTTTGGACCACTTGAACACGTCCAACTCTCTGCCAAGGATGATGAACAACTCACAAAACTCTCACTACTCTCTCTTGAACTCAAATTTCGGATGGGATGCAAATGAGTGAAATGGAGGCTGAGTAGGGGCTATTTATAGAGGGGTAATTGCTCCAAAAGCTGCCATGAGGTAGTGGGAATGTGAAGGAACAAATTCTAACCCATAACCCCCGAATTAATCCCCTCAATCATCATCCAAAACCCCCACTCTCCCATGACTTCCATAGGATCCCCTTGGTGCCCAAGTTCCATCATTGAGCTGACTTTGTGGGACTTTATTACACCCAAAACCTATCCAAAATCATCCCCACACATCCTCCAACGTCTGAAAAATCAAATTAGAGTCGTTTGGGGTCGCCCACCACCAATTCATGGCATGAAACGCATGAAGCGTTTTGAATCTGCCATAACAGCAGAGTGGCGCGCTGGTGGCGCGCACCGCGCGGCCACCGCGCGGCCACCTGCTGTCGATTTTTTTTTTTTTTTTTTTTTTTATAAATATTATGATTTTAATCTCTTAAAAATCATAATATGAATTACCCGAGATTTTTGGGATAACTCGATACATCTATCCCGAGTTGCGATTATCCGAAATATTTAATCCCGTTCTCTCGGAATTAACTCGATTTCGATAATTAAATCCAAATTCTTAATCTTCGGATTTTAAAACTTAATGTCGATTTCTCGGGTATTACAGTCTACCCTCCTTAGAAATCAACTTCGTCCTCGAAGTTGGGTCGCACTCGGATTGATAGTAATGCATGTAATGATTCGCACACATAAAATATTTGAGGTTTGAAAATTAAATTCTTACCTCGGCGTGCGACGACTTTCTGCGGGGTATCACATCCTCCCCCCCTTAGGACTACAGTTATGTCCCCATAACTGCTCACGAATCGAGTTGAAAAAGGTTGGGATACTTCTGCTTCATATCTGCTTCCAACTCCCACGTCGCTTCTTCGGTACCATGATTAGACCATAACACCTTTACCATCCTCACGGTCTTGTTTCTTGTGACCCTTTCTTTGACGTCCAGTATCTCGATCGGATACTCCTCATACGTCAGGTCATCATCCAGCTCAATCACATCAGTTTGCAAGACGTGAGTTGGATCATGCACATATTTCTTCAGCTGAGAAACATGAAACACGTTGTGCACCCGTGATAATTCCGGTGGAAGAGCCAATCGGTAAGCCAAGGTACCTACACGATCTAAAATCTCGTATGGACCAATGTAACGAGGACTCAGCTTCCCTCGTTTACCAAATCGCATCACCCCCTTCATGGGTGAGACCTTTAGCATAACCTTGTCTCCCACTTGGAATTCCAACTCTTGTCGCCTCGTATCGGCATAGCTCTTTTGGCGATCTTGTGCGGCCTTCATCTTTTGTTGGACAATCTGGATTTGTTTACTCATATCTTCAATGAGTTGAGGTCCAACAACTACAGAATTTTCATCCTTTGTCCAGCATATCGGACTGCGACACTTGCGTCCATAGAGAGCTTCGAACGGTGCCATGCCAATACTAGCATGGTAACTGTTGTTATACGAGAATTCAATTAACGGTAAGTGGTTCTCCCAACTTCCCTTGAATTCAAGTACACACGCTCTAAGCATATCTTCAAGTGTTTGTATCGTCCGCTCAGTTTGACCGTCGGTCATCGGATGAAAGGCTGTGCTCATCTTGATTTGGGTTCCCAAGGCTTCTTGTAATTTTGTCCAAAAATTTGAGACAAATCTACTGTCTCGGTCCGAAATAATGTCATGTGGCACTCCGTGCCTTCGAACCACATTATCGATATATGCCTTGGCTAGTTGATCCATCGACCAATTGTCTTTCATTGGTATAAAGATGGCCGTTTTTGTTAACCGATCAACTATTACCCAAATTTTGTTCATCCCTCGAGGAGATCTTGGTAAACCCGAGACAAAGTCCATGGAAATACTATCCCATTTCCAACTCGGGATCTCCAACGGTTTCACCAATCCCAATGGCCTTTGCCGTATTGCCTTTACCTTTTGGCAAGTTATGCATTTAGCCACAAAATCTGCAACATCTTTCTTCATTCTCGGCCACCAATAGATTTTCTTCAAATCCTTGTACAGCTTATCACCACCAGGGTGTACTGAATAAGGCGTACTGTGGCCTTCCTCCATCAATTTCTGCTTCAATTCCTCACACTTGTGAGGAACGCACCACCTTCCTTTAAAGCGAATACTCCCGTCATCGTGGACTGTGAATCCTACCGCTTTTCCCTCGTCCATCTTCTCCTTGATCCTCTTGAGATTCTCATCATCCGGCTGAGCTGTCATAATCTCGTCAAATACGGTAGATTCAATCGTCACGGCATTCACCCTTTCTACCACAGTCCCATAATGGACTAGTTCAGTTTCCAACCTTGCTAAGTCCATATATAGTCCTGACGGTAAAATAAGAGTGTTCGTCGTGTGCTTCGCCTTTCGGCTTAATGCGTCTGCCACGACGTTTGCTTTTCCTTCGTGATAGGCTATATCCAGGTCGTAGTCCTTGATTAACTCAAGCCATCTCCGTTGCCTCATATTTAACTCCTTTTGAGTAAATATGTACTTGAGGCTCTTGTGGTCCGTGAACATCCGACATGTTCGTCCGTATAAGTAGTGTCGCCAAATCTTGAGAGCGAACACCACCGCGGCTAATTCTAGATCGTGCGTCGGATAATTCTCCTCATGCGGCTTGAGCTGTCGCGATGCGTAGGAAATAACCCTCTGGTTTTGCATAAGTACACACCCGAGTCCTTCTTTTGAAGCGTCACTGTACACTTCAAAATCTTCCGTTTCTGATGGAAGTATCAGGACTGGCGCTGTTGTAAGTCTTTTCTTGAGTTCATGGAAAGACTTTTCGCACTCTGTAGTCCACTCAAACTTTAATCCCTTCTTCAGCAGTTGGGTCATTGGCCTTGCAATCTTGGAGAAATCTTTCACGAATCTTCTGTAGTATCCGGCTAGTCCAAGAAAGCTTCTTACTTCTGTCTGACTCGTCGGTGCCGGCCAATCAATTACTGCCGATATTTTTGCCGGGTCAACCGACACTCCCTTAGCCGATACTATGTGCCCCAAGAATGCGACTTCCTTCATCCAAAACTCGCATTTCGACAGTTTTGCGTACAGCTGATTCCTCCTCAGAGTTTCGAGCACTTGATGCAAGTGTTTCGTATGCTCCTCATCATCCCTTGAGTAAACTAGAATGTCATCGATGAATACGACGACACAAGAATCTAGCAACTCTCGGAAAACACTATTCATGAGGTTCATGAATACTGCGGGAGCGTTTGTGAGACCAAAGGACATTACGGTGAATTCGTAGTGCCCATATCTCGTACGAAACGCTGTCTTCGGTATATCCTTCTCGGCTATACGCAGTTGGTGGTATCCAGATCTCAGGTCGATCTTGGAAAATACCGAAGCTCCTCTCAGTTGATCGAAAAGGTCTTCGATCCTAGGTAGCGGGTACTTGTTCTTAATCGTGACTTGATTAAGACCTCTGTAGTCTATGCATAACCGAAGTCCACCGTCCTTCTTTTTAACGAATAGGACTGGCGCTCCCCAAGGTGACGTACTCGGTCGAATATAACCTTTGGATAACAACTCTTCTAGTTGTTCCTTCAGCTCTTTCATTTCTGCTGGTGCCATGCGATATGGTGCCTTGGATACCGGTTCGGTTCCAGGTACCAGATCAATCGTGAACTCAATCTCTCGCTCAGGTGGCATCCCTGGAATATCTTCTGGAAAAACGTCAGGATATTCTTTTATGACTGGGATCTCGTCGATTTTGTTTCCCTCGTCGTTGAGGTTATGCACATAGCATGCATATAAGTGATAGCCTTTCCGTAAGAGGTTGTAGAACCTCAAGGCATTCACTACCTTAGCGTTTTTCTTTCGAGGCTGCATGTAATACACAACCTTCCTCCCTCGACTCTTGGCTAAGGAAATCTTCTGCTTCTGGCACTCAATAACAGCTTTGTATTGAGTCAGAAAATCCATGCCTAAGATGACGTCGAAATCCCCAAGATCAAACTCAATTAAATTCGCAAAGAATTCTAGATTCTTGATTACTATCGGGGTTCCATCGTATCGTTTCAAACACGATATCACCTTGCCCGATGGTAATTGAATTCCTAAGTTAATGTTCGTAGGCGCTGGTAGATCTAAGGCAGATATAATCCTTGTAGATATTAAAGAACAGCTCGCGCCTGAATCGAACAAAACTTTAACGGGTACGCTTAAAGCAGTAAACGTACCAGTGATCACTTCTCCCTGAGCGGCCAAATCCGCTTGGTTGATCACGTTCAAGCGTCCCACGGCTCCGCCTTGATTTCTCTGCTGGTTGTGATTCTGGGGTGGCCCTTGAGCTTGCTGGAACCTTTGTCCTTGATTGTTATGCTGATTCGGCCCAGTTGGATGATTCCCAGTTGGACGAATCACTAAGTCCAGCCTCTTCTCGATTGTCTCCTCTCGAATTCTACAATCCCTTCTCAGGTGGCCTTCTCTGCCACACCTATAACAAGACCCAGGTTTCGGGCATTCGCGCACCAAGTGCGGAATGTTGCATTGCGGGCATCGGGGTATGAAAGCACCCTGATTCCCAGGCCTCCGATTTCCATTCCCTCCTTGGTTGAACCCTTTGTTCCCAAATCTTCTCTGTCCTTCATTCTTCGCCAGGTCGTTCCCTCTCCTAAAGTTGTTACCACTGTTGTTGCTCCGGTTCCTCTTATCAAATTGATTCGAGCCCTTGCTCGACTCCCCATGGTCCTTGCGCTTCAGCTGTTGAACCCGTGCGATTGCCACTGCACGATCGTAAACAGCCTGCAGAGTTGTGTGCTGTCCGCCAACTAGAATCTCCCTGATGCTGAGGTTCAGCCCCATCTCAAATTTCTGGGCTTTGTCGGCATCAGTCGGTACCAATCTTGGAGCGAAACGGACGAGTTCCTTGAACCTCGTATAGTACTCCTGGACTGTCTGAGTACCCTGACGAAGGTTGATAAACTCTTCGTACTTAGCCGTTTTCGTGCTAAGAGGGTAAAATCTCTCCCTCATCATCTCCTTGAATTCTTCCCAAAAATAAACTTGCTCTCCATCCGCTAGTCCCCCTTGGTGGTTCTGCCACCATTCATCCGCCTCCCCACTCAAATAGTACGTAGCTACTCTCACCTTCTCATTCTCGGGACATCTGACGGCGTTCAAAAGCTTATCAAATGTCCTCATCCAGTCTTCTAGCTTTGCGGGATCTTCTTGTCCTTCGTAATGGGGCGGCTGGTATGGGTTTACCATTGCCAGATAGTTAATACGGGCTGCCGGCGGAGGGTACCGCCGCTTGGGCCCTATTAACTTCGGCGTTGCCCAGTGCTATGAGGACTTGCTCTACAGTCCTCAACCGTGCGTCTACAACATTGGGTACAGCGCCCGCCTGTCCTCCAACATTAGGTGGGTTTGCACCCACTGGCCCATTTGCCCCGTCCGGGTTCAGTGGTGCGCCACCTTCGGCTGGTACATTAGGGTTAGCGTTGTTAACAGCAGGGTTTTCCCTTCGCGGTCTTCCCCTTGGCGGCATTCTGTTAGATAAGCACGCAAGGGTAAGAATCAAATTCTACGGTAGGTTAGTAGTCAAGTTAGTAAGTTCTAACATCTCAAGTATGCAGAATTCTAAAAGAGACGACGCACAAAGGAAAGGGGAAAATGCTTCACTAGATCATTTAGGAAAAATATTATAAAGCAGCTACAATGGAAGGCAAATCAAGGTAATATAAAATACGGAAAGCAATAGATACTCCAACGATATGATGCAATCAATCTAGTAGATAATCGGGAGAATAGCCGAGGAGTGCCCTGTCATGCTCATACTCCCCATCGGAGTCAAGAGGTATCGGTGGGTCCACTATCTCTGCCTCCGGCTCCTCCTCATCCACGCCCTCAATATCAATATACATGTCTGGGTCCTCCTCTTCTTCCTCTTCCTCCTCAGGTTCCGGTGCATTGAGTCGGTTTTGAAGGTCAACAATCTCATGCTCCAAAGTAAACACACGCCCCCTAAGCATGTGGTTGTTGTGTTGCTCCTCATGAAACAGAGTTTCAAGAGCAGCGATACGGCCCAAATCCTCCTGTCGAGCATTCCTCAATTTCTCCAACTCTTTCTCGATACCTTTTACATGGTCCTTATATGCACTAACCTCATCACGGCTATGTCTTAACTCATGCATGATGCTAGTCATCGAACATAGCATATCGGTCATCATGTTAAAAAGCTTTGGATCTGCCATCTATAAATAAATATTTAACGAATCAATATCTTGCACATTTCAAGCACATATGTTAATGCATATGCAACCCCCCAAAAATAATATTTCGAGACTTGTCGAATTTTTGAGATATATTTTCCATGGGTTTTAAAATAAATTTCCTTTCCATGGAAATAATATTTAAAAAGCTTAAAAATAATATTTAATATTTTGGGCCTCTATATTGGGCCGAAAATAATAGCTTTTAAAAAAATTCGGGCTCTGATACCACTTTGTAACACCCCGGATTTGGTAACCCAGGCCGGGACGCTACCGCCACACCCTTCCAAACAAGACCCGATTAAATCGAGTTTGTTTAAAAGGATGCTAAGGCTTAAGTTGCATCATCGACTTAAAAATATTTAAAATTATTCAAATAAGCCCGAATTTAATCAGAGTATATCACGCATAATAATAATAATAAGCAGTGCGGAAGCAAAAATAAACAGGGCCAAAACATGCGGCCAAAACCAGAGTCTAAGTCCAATGCATAATTTAAAATAAATAAAATGCGACAAGTCTTCTTTTTAAAACAAAGTGGAAATCCCATCCCTCCATGCGATGCTTACTCTGCGAAATCTGAAAGGAAAAAAAATAAAACAACAATTTATCAGTACAAAGGTACTGCGTAAGTTAATATATAGCACAACGAATTTTAAAAGTTTTTAGGAGAATATACAAAATAATATATTTATTTAAAAGACGAGTAAATAAATTAAATTAAAATTCTTACACATATGCCACGAACATTTTACCAATGTTAGTTATGATCGAGGACACCCCATTAACATATCCTAGGGACGAACCCACAGGACCAACCTTTGGGACTTTATACCCACAAGGACTCAAATATATCCTAGGGACGAACCCTTGGGATCAACCTCTGGGACTCGTACCCACGAGGTAAGTGCATGCAGCGGACCCTATACAGACACACTCCGGAGCCCTAGATAACCCATACGGATACATCTAGGAGTATAGACTCATACATCACAATAATCAATGCCGTTTTGGCTATAAAAGAGGGGGCGACATAATTCACCACATTGGCATCCCACTCGATCAAAACTTACAAAGTTTTAAAACCACATTTTATCATTTCATAATATTCACCACATGTTCAGATTCCATATATATCCAAAACCGAGTAACAATCGACTCGTAGTTCATCGAATAATCAAAATAGCATTTACCGATTAAAAATGCCATTACAACAGTTTCTGAAATCGCATTTAAAAATGCAGTAAACGATTTTTAAAAATTCTGGAAAAATTACAGTAGCTAGAAAACATCAAAATAAGCATTTTTCATAGAAATAGCCATCTCAAAATTCGGACTCTAAGTAGGTCATTTTAATCGATTTCAGAAAGCTATTGAAATTCAAATTCTCTTACTTCAGTAAATTCGACCACAGTGAACTCAAAAATTCATATCAATTTCATATGTGCTCCAAAAATCATGAAACTTTACAGGGACGTTCTAGACACATAATGGAACAAATTTCATGAAGACATCAAGCACTAAAAACGATCATAGGCAAGGGTGAATCGAACAACAAAACTGACTACATACATACATTGAACCTGTTCCCAAATGCGCAGAAAATACCAGATCGAATTTGAGTGACCAAAACTTGTCCAAAAATTATAAAAATTTACAGAGAGCATCTTTAGGACGTTAGGAACAAGTTTCATTTTGGAAGGTTCTCCTAAAAATGTACGGATCATGGTCGAATTCATAGAACAATAAGATTGGTCACAAGAAAACCCTATTTGACAGCTTTTATGAGAAATAGAGATGATCCAATATCTCGAGTTATACTCAACCAAAACTCCTAAAAATCGACGTGCACAATACTAACTTACTTGAGATGAGTTTAGGATCAAAAATCTTCTTGGAGGAATTCTGGAAAACGACCAACTCGACCCCAACAATCAACACTTCTACCGAATGCACCTATTATGGAGTTGTTGGAGGAAATTCTCAATTCTAGGACAAGGGATTCGAATCTAAGACCAAGGAAATGAAGTAGAACTCTTACCTACACGTAGGAGAAAGGTTTGGACCACTTGAACACGTCCAACTCTCTGCCAAGGATGATGAACAACTCACAAAACTCTCACTACTCTCTCTTGAACTCAAATTTCGGATGGGATGCAAATGAGTGAAATGGAGGCTGAGTAGGGGCTATTTATAGAGGGGTAATTGCTCCAAAAGCTGCCATGAGGTAGTGGGAATGTGAAGGAACAAATTCTAACCCATAACCCCCGAATTAATCCCCTCAATCATCATCCAAAACCCCCACTCTCCCATGACTTCCATAGGATCCCCTTGGTGCCCAAGTTCCATCATTGAGCTGACTTTGTGGGACTTTATTACACCCAAAACCTATCCAAAATCATCCCCACACATCCTCCAACGTCTGAAAAATCAAATTAGAGTCGTTTGGGGTCGCCCACCACCAATTCATGGCATGAAACGCATGAAGCGTTTTGAATCTGCCATAACAGCAGAGTGGCGCGCTGGTGGCGCGCACCGCGCGGCCACCGCGCGGCCACCTGCTGTCGATTTTTTTTTTTTTTTTTTTTTTTTATAAATATTATGATTTTAATCTCTTAAAAATCATAATATGAATTACCCGAGATTTTTGGGATAACTCGATACATCTATCCCGAGTTGCGATTATCCGAAATATTTAATCCCGTTCTCTCGGAATTAACTCGATTTCGATAATTAAATCCAAATTCTTAATCTTCGGATTTTAAAACTTAATGTCGATTTCTCGGGTATTACAGAGTTTTTAATAGAATATAAATTCCTACATGTGGCCTATGTATATCCCACTTTTTATTTTAATTATATAAAATAAAAAATAATTAAAAAAACTAAAATATGACACCATAATGAGGCTTTTTCACTTTTAGGTCATCACGTAGTGAGTGCATATCACACGACCCGAATTCCAACTAAAAGAACTGAATTCGGGCACAAAATTCTTCTAATGATCTATTTCTCTAAATCAAAATACCATGACAAAAAAGTAGAAGGACCTACTTCTCATGCCTAAATTTAGTTACTATCTCTTAATTGGGTTATATCTATTTTCGGACCACATATTATTGAGAAAAAGTCACAAAGTAAACTTTTCGACCCACACAATTCATTTAGTTTAGTTCTCCTTTTTTTGGTTTAGTTCTTTTATATAAATTTAGATAAAGTCAATTTTTAATTAAAATTTAAATTTATTGTGAGGTCAAAATTAAAATAATTTTTATGGTTAGATTTAAATATTTATTTTTTATTTATTAGGTTATATTAATTTAAAATATTTTTATTTATTAGGTTATATTTTAACCTCATATATTACCTAAAAATAAATAAAGATAAAAACACTACTATATTTCCTAATTAAATACTATAACAATATTGTAATATATTTTTTATACCATACGTAACCATTAATACTATAAGTAATTTACTTCTACAAAATTTACATTTCATTTATACCAAAAATATAAGGGTTTTATAGGAGGGAGTGTATAATTAAAATTCATAAATAAATAAATCTATATCTTTTATAAATAAATAAGACTAATAATATTCTTTTTTTGGTAAATATTGACACTCATGTGTCGTCATGTGTAGGAGCTAGTCACACAAATTATAAAAGGGGATAAAGGGAAGAGATAAGGGCTCAGATGAGAATCGGACCCTAACCCTAAGGTTGGAATAAAACTAATAAATCTTTATCTTATATAAATAAATAAGCTAAATCTTATAATACTATTAATCCAAAAAATGTTATAATACTAAATCTTCAAAAACATTATATCAGGTGCTTAATTAAAAAACCAACTAAATCTTTTGAAAGTAAGGAATAAAAAAATCTATATCTTCTATTAAAAAAAACTAATAAATATATATATACATATATATATTCTATATCCTAGCTAATTTCATACTATAATAAATCTTATAATACTGAATATTCTAATACCTTTCATTTTATAAAAAATGTAATAATTAATATTATAGCAATCTGCTTGTGCATAATCAACGGGGTTTTTTAAGGGATTTGAGCGGGAAATTTAACAATAGTTTTATATAAGGATTTATAGGATGAAATGTATAATTAAAATTTACAAAAAAATAAATTTATATCTTTTGTAAATGAATAAAACTAATAAATCTTTATATTCTATAAATAAATAAAGCTAAATTTTGTAGTTCAAATTCAGAATTTTTTTAAGTAAAATTTTTGATGTATTTTTCTATGATTTTATCTCTTATGTAGGCCGAATAGATGATCTTTGGTTCCAAAATAGTAGTCATGACCTTCAAAAGATAGTTGCGAAATATAATTCTAAATAGTTATCAATTCTTATGTAATGTTTAGATGTAATACGTTGTTTAAAAAATTATATTTCCTTTTTGATATATCTTCAAATTTTTAATATGTAGAATACTTAATTATATGATATAGGATATATAGATTTATTCGTTTTATTTATTTATAAAAGATTTATATTTTTCTTACTCATTCCTTTAAAAAAATTGATACATAAGAGATAAAATCATAGAAAAATAGATTGAAAATTTAAACAACAACTACGATAAGATATCCTTGATTTCATCAGCGAAATCAAACGAAAGATATACAATCCATCTCCCGCTCAGCCATATCAAGAAAATCCACTATCATGTTAAGAATGTCAAGATCATCTTCATCTCAGGCACCATTTTCTTGTATTTTTAGGAAGAAAATTGATGTACATGCCTTTAATCCACTCAACCATTCAACAGAATCGATGGACATCCCTGCAATTGTGAAGCCAAAAAAATAATGTGAAAGATACAATCAATATTTTTAAATGAGGCAATATTTTCATTAATATAAATCAATAAAGAATGCTCAATCCAATCTTAAGAAACTTTATAACCTAATCACAAAGAAGACATCCGGATACCAAATCGAATCATTGTTGATGAAACTGAAATAAAAAAAGGTATATGAACAATAGTAGATAAATACATTACACATGCAAAATAACAAATATACATAAATAATGGAATATGAAACAAATATTCAAACATACTATATATTAAAAGAAACACATAGGATATGAATAAAAAGAAACAAAAATAGAGATGAGAAGATAAATATTAAAAACCGACCAATGAAAGAGCATGAGGAGAGGGAGGAATGGAAAGGAGTACCAATATGCATCATGCATGTGTAGGATATGAACAAAGAAATTTAGTATAAGAGGTCATATATAATACTCATCAAAGGAGGAAATGCGAGGGAGGTGTTGGATATTAATGAATTTTTTAAGATTATATTACTTTTATAATATATATTATATCTATATATATAGTTGAAGGGGATGTTGAAAAAATGGGGTGGGGAAGTGGAAGGAAATTAGACTATATATTATTTTTATATAGACAATAATAATAATAATAATAATAATAATATATAGATATATAGATATAATATATATGTGTGATTTCAATGAGAACGAATTTTATATTTTCAAATTTTAGAGGGAATTTTGAGTATATATAAAGGAGAAATACAAAAATAATTTGTAGAGTATATATGATATGATTGACTTTGTTGAAATTAAATATTAGATTTATTATAGATATTATATATTTAAGGAGTATATATGATTAAGGTAGTTGAATTAGATTATATATATATATTATAGATTTAGTGAGTATATTAGTTGAATTATTATATATGTATATATTATAGATTTAATGAGTATATATGATTGTTGAAATTAGGGAATAAAAGTTGAAGGAATTGTTGAAAAAAGGGGGTGAGGGAGTGGGGGGAATTTAGACTATATTACTTTTATATATATATAGATATAGATATATATATTTATGGATATTTCAATATATAATATTAAAATAATAGGATTAAACATTATTGGATGAATTAAATGTGATTGTTGAAAAAAGGGGTGGGGAAGTGGGGGGAAACTTGACTATATTACTTTTATATATATATAGATATAGATATAGATAGATAGATAGATAGATATAGATATAGATATAGATAGATAGATGTGATGTAATACTTTGAAAAATAGATTCGTTTTTATTCATATATAGTGATAGTGTTAGCTTTAATGATATCAAATACTAAAAAAAAAAAAATTCTTGTGGAAAATTATCTAAATAGAAAAAGTTAAAAGTTTTGATGTAGTTGTAGGAATTGGTTATGTTTGTACGTTTGGCAGTGCCTCATGAGTTGCCACACTGTTTCCGTATGCATATCTGTCACTGTCAGTGAGTTTTTTTTCCTTTCATGCAACGCTGCTCTGCAAATAAGTATTTCCTCTGGGCTCATTCCGCAACTCCTTCAACTTCAAGGTTTCCCATTGTTTTTTTGCTCTCTGATTCGATCCTCAATTGACTTGTGAAATTGTTTGATACTCGGTTGCTGCAGGCAAACAATGTCGAAGAAGCCTGGTGGCGGTAAGCGTGTGGCGGAACTACCTACTAGTTTCCGCCATGAACTTAGGGCTTGCCTTCGTTGCCATCTCGTCAAGACTTTCAACATGGTTCACTTTCTGTTTCCCTAGCTCCTTTTCGCGATTTTGTGAATTTTTTCCCCCATCCAGAAGAAGATAACTTGATATGAGTACTATTACTATACTATACGATTTGCCGCAGTTTCTGGAATCTGGGTGCGAGAACTGCCCTTTCTTTGAAATGGACCAAGATAGAGACCGTGTTAATGAGGCCACTACCTTCAAGTTCTCTGGGTTTGATTCTCTATTTTATTTTCTCTATCTTGCTCCTTTTTCAAACAATCTAGTGTTCTCTTGAAAGATCCGAAGATGATAGATTGTTCCCTTTTTTGGGATTTTCTCTGTGTAATTGAGAGTTGTTTATTTCTCTCTCACTTGGTTTGTCATGGGTAAATTGCAACTAGGGTGATCTCTGTCATGGATCCATCCAGGAGCTGGGCTGCTCATTGGCTCCGAGTTGGTAACGTAGCTATAGTTTAATTACGAATTTTCCATAGTTGCTTTTTCTCTGTAATTTTTCAAAATTTTACCGTACTTTGTAAATTGAGAGTTGTACCGAAGTTGTGTTGTTTTATATGGCATTATGCTCGAGCGAATGCCATCCGACAGAGGAAAATGACAATGAATTCTACACATTATGTTGCTCATATGTGTTTATAGTAGAAGAGAGATCTTAATCATGATTCACCGATTTACTAGTTCATCTTTAAGCATAATTTAGTTATTGGCTTGGTGTTCCATTCATATGTTTGTAGGTTCTTATACATTATAAATCATATATAACCATCCAATTGCAAGCTCCAAGACTGCCAATTTTTTGGAACTCTAAAGCCGTGGTAGAGGTGTTTCCGTGTTTAATAGTGGAAAAATGTTTTACTCCTTGGAGGCTGCAAGACAAATTCTCACCTTTTGAAACTGGAAAATCAAAGATGCATTTTCATTTTTATTTTTGCACTGGACTATTTCTTATAGCCAAACCACAACCCACATCACGACACAGATATAGTCTATTTACCACGTTCTCTCTCAACAGGAAAAGAGGTTGAGGGAATGGTTACATTTGCCCTGGACTCTGGTTCATCGTTTGGGAATTTGGGACTTTGAAGTTTTACTAACAAAGAGTTTCAAGGAGGGCTTATCCTGTGATTTGGTGTTCTGTCATATACTACTACTTGTTTAACTGTGAATTGATGGAACTTTTATGTTGACCGTGTTGGTAATTTGTCACCGACATCCTGTTATTTCTTGTTTGTGATAGTCATGTCTAAGCCCTTCGTAGGGCCGTATGGTCGATATGGAAGACTAACTTTTAGTTCATTAATTAATTCCATGGTTTTCATTACTGGGTGGATATTGCCTCAGCTTCAGGCTGTAGCTAGTCAGGGAGCATTATTATAATGGGCTAGTCGTAGGATATGAACCATGAAGTATCAGGGTTTGAATGAGTCTAGTCTCCCTTTGTGTTTCTGGACATGAGTCTGATAACATCATGCATAGCTCCATATTTTCAGCTCTAATTGTTGATCATAAAAGGTTTGGTCGTGGCTTATTCTTCTTACATACGTTGCATGCTTTAATTATATTAACCTTTTCAGGTAATTTTCTTCCCGGCTGTTACGCTGTTTCGGTATCTGAAGTCCTCCCTATTGACTTGCAGGTATGACGTTGTAAATGAATCTTAAGTAAATCAAGTCATTCCACTGCATTGGTCTTTTTAATCACTTACCTTATCAGTTGTGTACCTTGGATAATTTGGAGCCAAAAATTTCAAATCCTTACAACAAAATCCTTTTATCCAAGTATGAAAATTCATTTATCATCAACACCAGTCTGGTCATAATACCCTTTGAACCCCGTCATTATTCTGTGTAGGTTACCACTAAAAGCAGTAGTTCTTTTGAAGGTGGAGCATTAACAGGGTTTTTAAGTTTGCATATATATATATATATATATATCCCTTAATAAATAAAGTGAATTGTTTATCCTATCCACATTGTTCATGAAATTTCCACTGGGGCTTATTTTTTTTTAAAAATAGTACTACTAATGTAGTAATGCTCTTGGGATATTATGCAGATTATTTGTGATGACCAGAAGATGCCTTATGTCCCACCAAAACGCCTTTGAGTGACAATTGGTGAATGCATTTTGTGTTTTGTCGAGCGCTTATTACCTAGTGATGATGCACATTACATGATATCAAGTGCTGCTTTGGTGTGAGCAAAATTTGTGGATTCTTGTTAACCATACCATCTTGAAGAATATGTAGGGAAGATCAAATTTAGCTTTTGAAATTGTGTGTTCAATTGAGCATGAATAACACCATTTCGAAGCATCAAAATATGGAGTTATGGTTCTCCAACAGAGCACCATATATATTCTCGGCAATGGTACTTAAATTTGGGGCACTTCTAGAGTGCCGCTTGTGTAGACAAAGGTAAGTGTTAAAGAGTGCCACGGCTGTTGATTTTTTTCCATTTGTTAAATAAATATAATAACTTCATTAATTTAAATATAGTTGACAACATTATTTTTGTATATTTTTAAAAAATATATATATTTTTTTTAATAAATATAATTTCCATTGTGATTGTTACTAAACGAATTGAGAAACAAATTCTAAAAACATCATATCAAACATATGCAAAATAATAAAATGATGAAATGATATAATATAATTTTTTGGTTATGAGAGGTTAAGTTAATTATCTTATCATATTTTTTCACTTTTTAGTTTCAATGTACTTTTATATTATTGTTTATTTTTATATTTAAAAATAATTGTTTTTTTTTTTGGGAGGAGCCATTGAAGGCCTGGAAAGGGGTGGTGGGAGCCCATGCCACACAATTATAAAGGGAAATTAAAGGGAGGGATAGGGGGGTGGGAATTGAACCTCCAACCTTCCGTTGGAAGTCAAGGGACTTAACCGCTTGGGCTAGGTCCTCATCCCAATTGTTTATACTATGAATGCAATATTTGTTGAAAATTTACAATATTGTATGAATATATGATTCTTTAATTTGAATTTTAATGATATGCTTATTTTAGGTGAATACTAGGGTATCCACCGGCCCCATTGGACCAGGACTAATCATTCGAGAATCAGATGAGTATTGAAAAGTTGTCTTTCCCAAAAGATAATTATGCATATGCTAATATAACTTGTTTATAATGGTAAATTGATTATTTCAATTTTAAAGTTTTATAAAAGAATAAATTATACTAGTATAGTTAGGAAGGGCAATATTAACGTTAATTAAAAATTGATTTAACTGATACTACACTTTTAAATAAGAAGCAGTTTTTCCTCGAAGAACCCTTCTTTCTCTTCCCGCTGTTCTTCTTCTTTTCCGCTTATGGCGGATGAAGAACTGGCGGATCACGGCGGTGTCCCACCTGATCTCGATGCTTCTCGTTCCCTCAAACGTCCTCGATCATCTTTCAGCGATGTAGTTCGCAAAGGGGCTGGTTTTGTTCATGTTACTTTGGAGGACGACTCGGAAGATCTTGCCGGCGACCCATCGGATATTGTTACTACTTTCATAGATGGTGCTCCAGTTGTAACCTTCTCCCCATCGTATAAAGAACGCCTCATCCGTCCATGGCTATATTAGAGAATGATTACATTTCCATATTACAAATAGGAAGGAATATCTTGTACATTTAATCTATTCCGTGACTGACTCAATTGTGAGAGATCTTAGGATCTTGATTGTAATTCTCTTACTACATATACCCCTTGTACGCTTCATACTCAATATAGAAAATACATTACACACTCTTACATGGTATCAGAGGGGTTCCGATCAAAACCCTAAGCCCGCCTTCTACCGCCTGCACCTCTCATCTTCCTTTCTTCTTCCTCATGTCGACCACTGATGATTCAACCACCGGAACCGATGCTACACCCTCCTCGTCCCTTCCACCCATCGTTCCTATCACAGCCCACCATCATCTACCCATAAAACTAACCCTAACCAGTTATCCCCCATGGAGAGCGCATCTGATGGCACTATTACGTGGTCATAATCTCCTCGGCTACGTCGATGGCACATTCCCTTGTCCCGCCCTCCGCAGTGACGCCTCCAATGCGGAAGAAGTGTCCCATTGGGTCCATCAGGACCAACTCCTTCTTGCAGCCATCATTGGCTCTCTGGCGCCAGATGTGTTGCCCGTTGTCTCATTGAAGGAAACCTCCTTTGATGCCTGGACTGCCGTTACCCGCCTCTGTTCGGGCAAGTCCAGATCACGTGTGAATCAACTCAAGAGTGAGTTATACCGCATGCAGATCAAGGATCGATCCATCACTGATTACCTTCGTCATGTCAAGGCTAAGGCAGATGAGCTCGCTCTTATTGATGAACCTGTGAGTGCTGATGAACTCACCCTCTTCATCGTAAATGGCTTGGGTCCTGAATATGCCTTGATTGTGGGCCCCATCCGTGCTCGGGAAACGCCATTTGGTTTCGAGGAACTTCATGATCTCCTCTTTGAACACGAACTCTCGCTCAAACTTCAAGAAGATTCCCAACGCCATTTGATTGCCACGGCTAATGTTGCCACCACACATCGTGGCCCCAATTCCTCCAGAGGTGGCACCCACGGATCCTTCCGTCACTCCGGTCGCCACAACCACACCCATGATCGCGGTTCTAACTCCGGGAACAATGGTCGTGGTCAGTCCTTCTATCGTGGCAACCGAGGCAGTCGCGGACAATACTCCAGCAACTCCTCCAACAACAATCGTCAGGTTATTTGTCAACTCTGTGAGACACTCCAGGACATGCTGCTCCCACCTGTCGCAGGCCTCA
This sequence comes from Hygrophila difformis, assembly GCA_030278955.1. Taxonomy (NCBI): domain Eukaryota; kingdom Viridiplantae; phylum Streptophyta; class Magnoliopsida; order Lamiales; family Acanthaceae; genus Hygrophila; species Hygrophila difformis. The sequence goes on along the minus strand of JAOANR010000002.1, from coordinate 16,463,343 downwards.
AGCTACTGCCCAATATGCATTCTCTCCAACACATGCCAACGATCATCCCTGGCTGTTAGACTCCGGGGCGTCTCATAACTTAACATCAGACTTGAACAACCTGTCCATCCATTCTGAATATGATGGAACTGATGAGGTTCGCATTGTCGACGGTGCTAGTCTCCCTATTGCTCACACTGGTAAATCTCAGATCCTCTTTCCTCATCGCCCCTTTCATCTTTCTGATGTCTTGTGTGTTCCATCTGCTCGCCAAAATTTACTATCTGTCAGCAAGTTTACCAAGGACAATAATGTTTCTCTGGAATTTTTCGCTTCCTCTTACGTTGTTAAGGATCTGGCCACGGGGGCGCACGTCATTGACGGGCCATGTATTGATGGTGTTTACCAGCTTCAACCACCACCTGCTCGTTCCAATAAGCTGGCGGCTGCTGCTCATGTTCGAGCCTCCTCAGAATGTTGGCATGCTCGATTAGGGCATCCCTCATTTGATACATGTTCCTCTGTTATTAAACAATTTGCTTTACCTGTTCTCAATAAATCATCTTTCACCACTAAGTGTGTTTCTTGTCAATTAAGCAAATATCACCGGCTTCCGTTTCATATTTCATCATTCACTGCTACTCATCCTTTGCATTATCTAAAAACCGATGTCTGGGGCCCCGCGCCATCTACCTCCATTGATGGCTCGAAGTATTTTCTATTGATTGTTGATTTATACACTCGCTACAGTTGGGTTTTCCCTCTTCATGCAAAGTCTCAGGTTGCTTCCCTATTTTCACAGTTTCAACGTTTGGTTGAGAAGCAGTTCAATTTCTCTATTAAAAATGTGTATTCTGATAATGGTGGAGAGTTTATTGCCCTTCGATCCTTCTTCTCCACTCACGGGATTTCTTGGCTGACTACAGCGCCCCATACACCTCAACAAAACGACATAGTTGAGCGTCGCAACCGTCATATTTTGGAGGTCAGTAGGGCACTCCTTCACAATGCCTCCTTGCCTGATTGTTTCTGGACCTATGCCGTCCAACAGCAGTGTATCTCATAAACCGTATGCCAACGCCCATCTTACATCATCGCAGTCCATTTCACGCTCTATTTGGTCGCGTCCCAAACTACTCCAAACTTCGAGTTTTCGGTTGTCGTTGCTTCCCGTGGTTAAGGCCCTACCTCCCTGGCAAACTGACTCCTCCGTCGTTGCCATGTCTTTTCATTGGTTACTCAACCTCTCAAGCAGCATATAAATGCCTTGATCCCACCAGTGGTCGCGTCTATATCTCGCGGCATGTGCACTTCCTTGAGGATGTATTTCCAGGCTATCCTTCCTCCACACCAGCCGCAGATGATGCTCTTCCAGCTCCCACCAGTCTTTCTATCCTCCCGCACACCATCAATGAGCTATCTCCGGTTCAAATGGCTGACACTACCGCTTCCACCGCTGGCTCAGTCCCCACTCCATCAATGGACGGCCATGAGCAGGCTACGCCTTCACCAGCTGAGGCTTCTGTCCAACCCGCCGCTCCATCACCTTCAGCCCCGGCCATGGTTGATCCAGCGCTGCTTCCGACAACTGCTCCAGTCCGCACTCATCACATGCGAACTCGGAGCCTCAACAACATCTTCAAACCTAAGCAGCTGTTCCTCGCCACCAAACATCCGATTCCTCCTATTGACGAACCACGCATTGTCAAGCAAGCCTTGGCCTCTGAAAATTGGCGCAAGGCCATGGATGAAGAGTTCACAGCCTTACAGCGTTTCAACACCTGGGAATTAGTTGCCCCGCCTTCTGATGCTAATATTATTAGGTGTAAATGGGTCTACCGTATCAAGAGGAAACCCGATGGTACCATTGACAAGTACAAGGCACGTCTCGTTGCAAAGGGTTTCCAACAACGTCCGGGCATCGACTTTCGCGAAACCTTCAGCCCCGTCGTAAAGCCGGCTACCATCCGAACGGTTCTATCTCTTGCTGTTCAACTAGGTTGGTCACTCCGTCAACTCGACGTGAGTAACGCCTTCCTGCATGGGAGATTGGAAGTTCCTGTCTACATGTCTCAACCTCCGGGGTTCATTGATCCAACCTCCCCCTCACATGTGTGTCTCCTTCGACGCATGCTATATGGTCTCCGACAAGCCCCTCGTGCTTGGTTTTCGGCCCTCAGCTCGGCCCTTCCCAACCTTGGTTTTAAACAATCAGTATCCGACCCTTCTTTGTTTATTTTTCACCAAGGATCGATAAGGGTGTTTGTTCTTGCTTATGTTGACGATCTCATCATCACAGGTTCAAGTGCTAACTTCATTTCGGTTGTCACCTCCCATCTCATGCAGTCCTTTGCTGTTAAGGACCTCGGTCCTCTCACATACTTCCTCGGTGTAGAGGTTGCCCACTGTAAGGAAGGGTTGTTCTTGTCTTAACACAAATACACGGTTGAATTACTTCACAAATTCAAATTGGATGGTGTTAAGCCCGTTAGCACACCTATGTCCTCCAGGTTATTAACTCTCAACGGGTCAGCAGATGCCTCTCACTATCGCAGTGCTATCGGAGCCCTGCAATATCTCACAATAACATGTCCGGACATCGCCTTCTCAGTCAACAAACTAGCACAGCACATGTCATCGCCTCTAGCTACTCATTGGGATGCTGTCAAGCGTCTGTTCCGGTATCTCAAAGGTTCTCTTCACCACGGGTTGTTGCTTCGTCGAACTCGTTCACTTAACCTCACAGCTTATTCAGATTCTGACTTTGGTGGTGATCTCGTTGATGGCAAGTCCACTTCGGCATACATAGTCTTCCTTGGTGATAACTCGGTCTCCTGGAGGTCCCGTAAACAACGCGGTGTTGCTCGATCATCTACGGAAGCGGAATATCGTGCTCTCGCAGCTGCTACCTCAGAAGTATGTTGGGTGCAACATCTGTTCACTGAACTTGGAATCTCTCTTCCTAAATCCCCAAGATTCTATGTGACAACATGGGCGCTACCCGGCTAGCATTACATCTTGTTCATCATTCCCGAATGAAGCATATCGCCAACGACATTCATTTTGTTCGTGACTTGTCCTCCAAAGGCCATCTCAGCGTCGCTTATGTCAACACCCGTGATCAGCTCGCTGATCTTCTCACAAAGCCTCTTCCGCGGGCTCGCTTTCTTCTCCTTCGTTCCAAAATCTCTGTAGCCGATGGTACGTCGATTTTGCGGGGGCGTATTAGAGAATGATTACATTTCCATATTACAAATAGGAAGGAATATCTTGTACATTTAATCTATTCCGTGACTGACTCAATTGTGAGAGATCTTAGGATCTTGATTGTAATTCTCTTACTACATATACCCCTTGTACGCTTCATACTCAATATAGAAAATACATTACACACTCTTACAGGCTGAATGCGGTGATCATCAAGGTGGTAGGACAGAATGTTTCTTATAAGATCTTGAAGTCAAGATTGGAACATATTTGGCCGGCCTTTCGGTCAGTCCCTTTTATTGATATTGATCAAGGTTACTATGTGGTGAAGTTCCAGTCGCAAGAGGATACTTTTTTTGCTCTGACGGGGGGACCTTGGATGGTGTCCGGCCATTACTTGCACGTCCAACCCTGGAGCGAAGATTTTGATTCAGATACGAATGTTATTCATTCCATGGTTGCATAGGTGCGTTTACCTAAATTGCCGACATTTGTTTATACTCGGCGGACGCTCCATCATTTGGGCACTCACATCGGGGAGGTCGTGAGAATTGATTCTAACACTGACAAATCTAAGAGGGGAAGGTATGCCCGGTTGGCCATCAGGTTTCCTTTGTCTAAGCCGCTTGTCCCACATATCACTGTTGGAGGTCGTATCATCAAACTCGAATACGAGAATCTCAAGCTTGTTTGTTTCAAATGTGGTTTATATGGTCATGTGCAATCTAAATCTCCGGACATCCCCAAAACTGACCCCGTCCTCAAGAGAATCCTGAGGCTAATGAGATAGTCAAGAATCCCAATCAGTCGGCGACCACGTACGGGCCTTGGATGATTGCGCAAAACCGTCGCCCACATCCTACCCAATCTCGAGGCCCGCAGTCTCAATCTTTTCCCCAGTCTCGCAATCGTTTTGATGCCTTAGATGAAGAAAGGGATTATATCCCACCTGAATCCGAACATGCAGATCCCATGGATGATGGTTCTCCTCAGGCTTATTCTCCACCCCCCCAAACACCTCTCGCCTTCGCGGGCTAACTCCATAATTAATGTCAACCGCCCCAGATGACGTTCACCATCTCCTGCCTCTGAAGCTACGGGTTCTCATGCTGTGACCCCTGGCTGGTTGCCTCAGCCATCGGGTGCCAAGATGAAGGCAGTCAAAACCTCTCTGCCCCCAGATCACCATGCTGCTGTGATTGTAAAGGATCCTTCTTCCCAAGCTCGTAGCCAGGCCTGAAGAGCCCAACCTTCGGGAGCCCTAGCAAAGACTATCCAAACCTCTCTCCCGCCTGAGAAACATACTACGGTTATAGTTGTGGATCCTTCCACTTCATCTAGTCGAGAGCCAGATCTACCAATCCTTTCCATAGCAGCCGCCCTCCGGAAGCCCAAGAAGATGTGGACCATGATCCCATGGATACGTTGAGCACTGTGCTATCGGGGTGTTAGAGCGGCAGGCGGTCGAAAGCATGCTTCCACCGCTGAAGCCTGAGGTGTTCTGTTGTGTTCGAGTATGCGAGGAAGAGGCTTCTTCAATTTGATTGTTGAAGTCGACAGTAAGGATTCTATCAACATTATTGAGCTAAGATGGGTATTGCTTCTGCCGTTTTGCTGTGATGTTGGTTAGTTGCTTCCTGGATTTTAATTTTTTTGTTCGATGGTTCTGAGTTTTGGATTCTTCTAGGCCATTTGGTTGTTGAGATTGGTTTGTTCCTGGGCTAACCTTTTGTTTCGGCTTGGCCTGTTGTTCCTGGGCTAACCTTTTCTTGTTAAGCCTCTTTGCCTTGATCTGATTAGTCTGTATCTTTCTGTGTATACTCTTTGATATAATACCGGCTTCGGCCCTCCATTTCTCACGGAAAAAAAAAAAAAAAAAATTGATTTAACTCAAATAGGAGAATTGTTTAAGAAATATGGAACTTCAAATCCAAAACTTGAATTATAACTTCCGATAAATCCAAAACAAATGGGCCGAAAAAGCGGTCAGTAGCCCATTAACCTTATCTTAGGAAAATTAAAAGGCCGATTCAGATTTCAACTGTGAGTGTGACGTTGCTTCTAGAATCTTGGCTGCTTGGTGATGTGATACGTAGGAGTACAATTGATTTGTACGGCACAGTATAAGATACTACGATTAATCTCAACAAATAAGGAAGGAAAGCTGGAAAGAATCGAAATCTTCAGTCTTCACGTCTAGATACCCAAATCCCTTTCCAAAGGGAAGTGGTCCACCGCTTCTCAATTCAGTCTTCATGTCGCAAGCTCGTGTTTACGCCGACGTCAATGTTCATCGCCCACGGGATTATTGGGATTACGACTCTCTCACCGTTCAGTGGGGGTATAATTTTTCATTTTTATATTAATGCTGTTGCAACTTGTACGTATTTCCCTCAATCACAATTTTTGTTGTTACTTTTTTCAGTTTTATTTTGGCTGAATGGATTTTTTATTTGGGTGTTTATGTTTGGAAAAGCTCCAGTTCAATAGTTCTGGCTTATTTTGGAATCTTTTGAATGGGTAGATAATAAATTGTTCCAAGGATGTTATCAAATGGAAATGTCAAATGATTTCATTATCTGTTCTGGGTGGGTGACTTATATTCTCTTCAGAGTAGGACTTGCTGGGCAATGGCCTGATATAACTCCTGTGGTTCTGATAAACAGTTTTATCCTCTAATGAAAAATTGTGAATTATGTGATGCAAGGTTATTGTATGATTGAATTGTAGAATCTTGAGAATCAAGATGAAATGACTGAATGGGGGTGGCCTTGTTTTAGGTAAAATTGGCCAGCAGATGAGATTCAGCTCTCTTTCGCATTAATGTGCTACTGGATGCTACATTGTTTTAGTTGTTAGTCTCATTGTAACATGTTATATGTTTTAGATTTGGGGATCTATTTTGGATGGTTGGATCGCCAGGAATAGCTTAAGATGCCCAAATAGCCTTGCAGAAGTTTAGTATTATGCGTAATATACTAGATTAAGTCCCCAACCTTTTGTTGGCCTTTGTGTCCTCTGGCTTGTTTTCTAGTTCTATGGAGCAATATTTGATCACTGGTCAGCACCACTTTGAGCATATGACATTTGTCATTTCACCTGGTAACTTTGAGGCAAATGGTTCTTTCTTGTGTATGGACAATGATATTTCCATAAAAGAATATATTATCATTTTTTGACTTAAGTAGTTAAGTGCACCAAAGAGACCCTTACGTCTTACTTAAATCACTTCACTTTGAACCTTATAATTGGACAAACCGTTTATTCATTCTGGAGAATCAACTTTGGGAACATTATTAGCTGTTCTAAGGATAGCAATTTGATGCTAATGATGGGGAATTCAAGGTTTTGACTTTTGAGAATTCCGGTAGGAAGAAACTGGTGTGTATCTTTAGATAATCTACTGAATCATTTTAAAACATTTCCGAAGTAGTTTCGTGGATTTTGCATTCTAGTTACATTGGTTTTCATTATTGTTTGCCAAGAATGGTGATAATCGATTAGAACAACATGCATTTGATCCAATAGTTCAATTCTCACATTCTTAGAGTCAGATCAAGAGAACCAATGGATAATTTTACTAAACTGCACACCAACAGAACTGAAGACAGCACCAAGACATATAGATTCAAGTAGCATTGTCTACTTCTATGGATTTCTCGTTTTATTGACATTGAGATAATACGTAATAGAATTCCAGTCCTTGGGCGTGGTTCAGATAGAGCTGTTTGGTATGGTTATGGGTTCCAAGTGTCAGACATCACATTTTCTTTTGGGTAACTCTCGGCCATCGTTTGGTTCAAGGAAATTTTATTACAACATTACAAAAGTGTCTCAGAGGTCCACATATTTATTTGTTACTGTTGAGATATAGAACACAACATGTGCTTTTATTAATGTTATTACTTTTCTGTTCCGTTAAAAGTTACTGTAGTCCAATTTTGCGCCCTCACGTTCTGTTCTGCATCACAAGAATGGTTAGTTCTTAAGATTTAGGAGATTGGGCGAGGAATAGAACTTAATGATTTGGTGGAAGTGTTCTTGCAAAGTTAATTCAAAGTTAAAACAGAGAGTGAGATGCAAAAAAAAAATTCTGATATCTTTTCATTGTTCTATAAAGAATTAAAGATTACTTGATTTTGCTGGTTCTGGGCACTAACTGTACTTGTGTAAAATTGTAAATCCAATGACTGCATATTAATTCAATTATTAATTGTTACTGGATTATATCTTCTATGTGGAACTTCTTGCTAGTATCACATACATGTTTCCTGGTATATTCAGCGATCAAGATGATTATGAAGTGGTTCGGAAAGTGGGAAGGGGGAAATATAGTGAGGTCTTCGAAGGTATAAACGTGACAACCAACGAAAAGTGCATCATAAAAATACTCAAACCAGTCAAGAAGAAGAAGGTAATCATCAGTTTATATCTAGTATCTAGAAATAAATTTGATATTAAACTTAATTTTTGGAGCTTGGTACGTGTTCTTAGGTGGTGAGATGCCTACACTTCTCCAACAACCATGTCACAAGTAACCAAATTTTAAATATTTACCTTCTATAAGATCGTTTCCAAATTAATCTAGGTGACTTTGTAATGCATGGACTTCAAGTCTTTATTGGTGTATTTTTTTATATATTATTATTTATTTTTAAATTATTGAAACAAAGTCTGAATCTATGAATCTAATGCTTTTTTTTCTATTTAACTTTCTTTTAATTTCCTTGAAGGGTATAATGGAAATCATTAACAGATGCATACCCTACTCATAATTATTTTAAGGCTATTTATCATCTTTGGAGAAAAGTGCTTTGTTTATGGCGCACTGTATAACTTGTGTAGGAGATGGTGCTTTGTCATTCAAATAATTGTCACGATCCAAAATTTTCATTTGGGTAATAAAAAAATTTAGTTTGGTTCTTTCACAAGACTTAAGCAATCAGCTTCTGTCAAAGCATAGGTGTTACACATGCTGTCACACCTTTTTACATCTTGGCACATTTATACAACTTGACAAGTAGTGGTTCATATCTTGAACTCAAATAAGTGCAACTCTGAACAGATGTGAATGTTTTGATTCTTGCTAGCACTTCAATTTCTATGATATTATATTTGCCACATATACTAGTTAATGATTATTTTTCGAATGGATGCAGATAAAGCGAGAGATAAAGATCCTTCAGAATCTTTGTGGAGGCCCAAATATTGTGAAGCTGCTTGATATAGTCAGAGACCAGCACTCGAAAACCCCTAGCTTGATTTTTGAATACGTGAACAGCACTGATTTTAAAGTTTTGTACCCAACGTTGACCGATTATGATATACGCTACTACATCTATGAGCTTCTCAAGGTAGCACTTTCTAACTTATTTGTCCTTATATGGTTTCTTTTATAGGCTTTTGGTTTTCTATTTCTTTTTTTTTTTTTTAAAAAAAAGGTACTAGTGGTTATTATTTATTACTTCATGGTTTTACATTTTGCTTTGATTTCATTTCTGAGATGGTGACTTAACACTAACTATTTGAATTGAGGATGAATGGCAAATTAATCAAGATTTCCCAGGAGAGGAAATTTAGCAAATTAATTAAATGTCAAAGGCATGATTATAGCATCAGGGTTTTCTATTCATTTAGTATGTTTTTAATCTGGCCTAGTATTGAGCAACTCAATTAGAAGCATTATATCATCTTCTCAGTACTTGAGCATATTGTGGATATTTATTAGTATGAATGAATGAAATTTTAATGGTGATAATTTGGATTTCTTCTAACTGCCTTTCAACATAGCTGTATTATTCATAATCTGTATTTTGTAAGATTTCAAGTGTCTTTAACAGTGTCACTTGCACCTTGCAGCATGGGCTTAATATCTGAATTATAGATTTGGATGTCACATTTGATTGGTAATTGCAACTTCATATGTAGGACATGAATTTCTTCAATGAAAATATCCAATGCTTATGTTTAAATTTAATGTGTGTACTACTATTTATGTAACTCTAATTCCTTGATTAGTGATTGCTTCAATATTAACCCTGAATTGTAATTATGTCTTCTTGGAAATTTAAATTTGACAGTTACAAACTGTTTGGATGGCCTTCTAGAAAAGGGAAAGCCAAAAACAGCCCCTAAGTTGCTTCTATTGTAGAAGTAAAAGCTAAAAGCACTATTCAAAATCTATTTAAAATAGATCCTAACGATTTTTTTCTTTTTTTTCTTTTTTTTTTTTGTGTGTGTGTGTGTGTGTGTGTGTGTATTAGATATTCTGCTTGTTTTGGCAGAGTTTGCTATTTCTTAAAAATGATGAATAACTTTCCTATGAGCTTGTGAAGATGTTAAGAAACAACTGTTGTGAACTGGTTGCTCATTGTTTGAAAATTGCAGGCATTGGATTATTGTCATTCTCAAGGAATAATGCATCGAGATGTCAAGCCTCACAATGTTATGATTGATCATGAACTGCGAAAGCTTAGGCTGATTGATTGGGGGCTTGCTGAATTTTATCACCCAGGAAAAGAATACAATGTCAGGGTGGCTTCAAGGTTTCTAATTTACATTTTCTTTTCCTTTTGTGAGAATGGGAAAGCGCTTAGTGGCCCCACTTAACCTACAAATAATGCTTCCAAGTCTTGCTTGTGGGGTTTTAAAGATTCAAAATAGCAACATATCTTGTCTTTATAATACTATCGCTACTTGTCACTTTCAAAATAGATTCCAACTGATTTGCACTTCCATTTGATTTTGCAATCCAAACTATGTTTTCAGATACTTTAAGGGGCCTGAACTGCTCGTAGACTTGCAAGATTATGACTATTCTTTGGACATGTGGAGCCTGGGTTGTATGTTTGCTGGAATGGTGAGAATCATTCTTCTCAACATGCTTTTCTGCTTTTCTTTAGATATTGAAATTTCTCTACCATATCCCTTCTGTCCTGCAGATTTTTCGTAAAGAACCATTCTTCTATGGTCATGATAATCAAGATCAGCTTGTCAAAATAGCCAAGGTGTGTTTGGCCTGTCAAATGAGTTTTTCAATTTGCAATTGTATATTGCTTTGGAGAAATCTGTTCTCATGAAATGCTACCAGAGACTAGGATCCTGTTTCCCATTTACTTGAATAATCAGCATAGGTTTTTCTTTCTTTGTCTTCATTTTTATTATATTATATTTCTCTCTCTCTCTCTCTCTCTCTCTCTCTCTCTCTCTCATTACCTTCTTTAACATACATCATGGTATGCACTTACACTTACGACAGCATTTGAATGTCAAATAATCTCTTTAGACAAAGTTAAAAACTGATCTTTTGGTTCCTTCACATAAAATTGAGTGATTGGTTGCAAATATACTCTCTCTGTATACAAATATTTTGTCAGTCGTGAATATTTGCCTGTTTTTGTATTAGAACAAGGTTTTCTCTGTTTCTCACACTCTTTGGTTTGTTGTGAATCTTCAAACGTAAATATTTGTTTCAGGTTTTGAATAAATAAATGTTTGTGCGACTTCGACAGGTCCTTGGGACAGATGAAATGAACTCATATCTAGCCAAGTATCGTCTTGAATTGGATCCTCACCTGGATGCGCTTGTTGGAAGGTATTTAAAATTCAGTCCTCCATTTTCCAGCTCACACACACAGTGGTCTAACCATAAAATGCAGGAGAAAAAAAATGATGAATGAATGGATTCCTCCAAATGGATCCATGACCCCTGTAATTAATTTTCACGGGTTTGTCATAGGAAAAAAGGCCAATATAGTCCCTTTTTTTTACAAAAAAGCCAAATCAGTCCTTTTTTAATTTTTTGGCCCAATTGGTCCGCTACATATACTAATTACGTCCCAATCGGTCCTTCACCCACTAATTATGCCCTAATTACACATTTTAGGCCAAATCGGTCCTTTTTTTTCAAAAATCTAAATTGGTTCATTATTAATTTTTGCCCCCTTTCATTCAGTCCAATGCACATTTCAAATCACTAATAACTCAAATTCGATATAAGTAAAAATTCTAAAATTTCGATATTTACTCCCTCCGTCCCACTTGTATTGTCCCATTTTGACTTTTGACACTGTTCATTGATCAACTTTGACCTAATATTATCACAATTATATCAACAAAAAAATATAGTCAAGTTCGGTCATGTTGGATTCGTCTAATCGTGTAGTTTTAAAATATATATTTTTTATAATTTTTACTTTTTTACATTTTAAGATATTAACTGTTAAACAAAGGCATTGGACTACGTGTCAAAAAGTTGAGACATTTCAAATGGGACAGAGGGAGTATAAACTACACGACGAGACGAATCTAACAAGATTCTACTTAGCTCATTTTAATTTGTATATCAGTATATCTAGGTCTGTCTCGTCGTGTTAATAACGGACCTAGATATACAAGTTAAAATGAGCCAAATAGGATCTTGTTAGATTCGTCTCGTCGTGTAGTTTATAAATATCAAAATTTTAGAATTTTTACGTATATCAAATTTGAGTTATTAGTGGTTTGAAATGTGTATTGAACTGCATGAAAGGGGGCAAAAATTAATAATGGACCAATTTAGATTTTTGAAAAAAAAAGGACTGATTTGGCCAAAAATATGTAATTAGGGCATAATTAGTGGGTGGAGGACCAATTGGGACGTAATTAGTATATGTAGCGGACCAATTGGGCCAAAAAATAAAAAAAATGACTAATTTGACTTTTTTGTAAAAAAAAAAAGGACTATATTGGCATTTTTTCCGGTTTGTCATATGTAGCCCAAGGAATGTATGAAATCATATTATCATGTGCAAAGCTATGAATATGTTTCCAAACCCGAGTTTCTGTTGCTGATTTCTTTATATTGCTCTTCAGGCACACTAGGAAAGCATGGTCAAGATTTGTTAATTCAGACAATCAGCATCTAGTTTCGCCAGAGGTTATTTATGCTGCATTTCTACACTCCCTGAAAAATTTCATCTTTACTCTCTTACAAAGATATTTGCCTAGCATCACTATTTAATTTATTAGGATTTTACTATTTAATGAACAGGCCATTGATTTTCTTGACAAGCTGCTCCGCTATGACCATCAGGACAGGCTTACAGCTAAAGAAGCAATGGTTAGTAGTACTCTTTCTCCATTCTGCCTTTACTTTTTCTTCAGTATGGTTCATATTTTCTGAGGATACCACGGTTGAGGAAAAAATGCCAAAATGGTGCCATAACTTTTCATTTTCCAATTTGGTGCCATAAGTTTAGAGTTTTATAATTTGGTGCCATAACTTTGCTAATATTCTCCAAAATGGTCCCATCAGTCCTTAATCACCCACATTTGCTTATGTGGCATGAGATTAATATAAATAATTAATTTACTTGTGCTATTTAGGTGACACTAAAACATTGACTGAGTTTAATCTACACATGTGCATACTTTCTAGCCCATTTGGTGTGTACTTGCAGAGTACGAATGACACCTTTAAATCAGAAATAGGGTCAGAAAGTGTCCACATATGTAAGTCAAACTCAACCAATGTCTGTATGACACCTACATGGTACAATTAAATTAATTATCTACACTAATCTCGTACCTCGTCGGTAAATATGGTGATTAAGGCAAGATGAGACCATTTTAGAGAATATTAGCAAAGTTAAGGCACCAAATTAGAAAACCCAAAACTTATGGCACCAAATTGGAAAATGGGCATAGTTATGGCACCTTTTTGGCATTTTTCCCCCACGGTTGATGTTACAATTTTATCGTTTGTCTATATCTATATTTTACTTTCAATATTTAGAATGTGCTCTTTACATGTACATTTCGCTCCTTTATGTCAATATCTATAACTCACTGATGCTACTTGGATGGCTTTCTGCAATGACCATATGTATCCTATGGAGCATTTTTTATGGTTTTTGATATGACTGCTCACTCTATGGAACGTTTCTGTTCTTATTTCAGGCGCATCCCTACTTCAACCAAGTGAGAGCTGCTGAAAACAGCCGGATGCGGATTCAATAGCTGCGATAGTTTCTCGAAACTCTTGTTTCTTATCATGACTTACTGTATTCTAAGGCAGCCATTGGAGTGACTGAAATTGTGTCTGTAACGAATAGATGAGGGATCTAATTGTTTTCATGTTCAACAAACCCAGAGTCTTCCCAGCTGTAAAGGATTGTCTCAATGAATGTTTTACACCATACCCACAATCCTCTCAGCCTACTCTCTTCTACTTTGGCATCTCAAGATTGTAATTCTTGCAAGTGCCAACCGTGTAATGGCAGCAGAAAAAAACAGACAAGAAAATTCCACAAAACCATGTACCATAACAGTTGAACACACATAAACCATCAAATGTTGAGGAAACAGCTTGTAGGTGGGTTTACAATGACAAAATAGGGGCATAGTTGAAACTTTTGGAAGCTTTGCTTTGCTTTGCTTTTACAAGCTCGTGAGAATTGCTTTGATTGAATTATTTCTTGAGGTGTGGAAAACATGTGAAGAGATCAGACTTGGGATGCTTAGCCTCAGCATGTTCCTTGCATTTCACCTCTGAAGTAGTGCAGATAAATGTTTGCATACAAACCTTACACTGCCCACAGAAATCAGAAACCACCAAACATTACACAAAACAGGCTAAAGGCAACAGCAAAAAGTTCAGAAAAAGAAAGAAAGAAAAAAAAAAAAAGAATAAAATCAAGAATCAAAACCTGGATGTTCATGGCCTTCTTGTTGGCCTCAAGCTGACTTCCTGCACAAGAGAATCAAGAACCACCCACCCACTTCAATTAATGGTCCAATTTTGATTACCAAAGAAAGATTGAACAGAACCAAAAACAAAATTGAAGAAGAAATCAAACATATACTAGGGACACACACACATATATATATATATATATATATACCCTTGGCAGCTTTGTTCTTCTCCAAGTTCTTCTCACGGGCCATCTTTGATTTCTGACCATTTCCTCCACCCATACTGGCAAATGAAAACTCTTGTGATCTGATCCAATGATCCTTGCTGGAGAGGAGAGGTGAGGAGGTCAGCAGCAGATCAATATCCAACAAGCAATGTAAGAGGGAAACTAATTTATATTGGCGAATGGGGATTGAGATTAGAAGATGACAGAAGAAGTCAAGAACCCGGAAAGGGATGTGAAATTTCATTCCATTTTTGTGATTATTTTGAGGTACATATACATTAAAAAAAAAAAAAATCAAAATGGAGGGGCCAAGTAGAGTGGCGTGTGGTATCAATGGTTATCAGTATTCCAGCTAGATTTGCACTACTAATTTATTCTCAATACCATATAGGAGTAATTTAGGACATAGGATATCTTTTTTTTTTTTTTTTTTTTTGGTCCTTTTGGTGTTTTGGAGTAGTAGTATTAATTACTGTACCGGTTATATACACACAAAATAAATATGTTAGGGTATACAAATTTAAAGTAAAATATTTCCAAGTGTATTTTTATGTGTTTGAAGTAAAATGTTGTGTGTATATAACCGGGACCAAACAAGCTAGCCACGGTTGGGAGTTGGGAACTCCTAGAAGCTTCTAAGCAATGACATGGTTCATTTGGCGGCTTGTGGACATATGGACGGTTAGGATATGCTTGGTGCCGTGATCCCTGGATCTCCCAAAAAGCGCAAGGAATATATTAATGATTGAACCGTCTTCTACTTGGAGTAGTTGACTAGTAAAGAATTTAATTTTGTCACATTATCATCTTGTTAACCCCAATATTTTAAGCCCGACAAATTAGGCCCAATGGATTTAGTCCAATCCATTTTCCGAGAGGCCCAATCCAAAGACTCATTAAGCTAAGCACAATCAAGAAGTCCGGTCCAATTTGTGAGTTATCCGGATAATGACCAAGTGATGAGATGCCGCCATCTAGTTCAAGATTTATCCGATGACCAAGTGGTGGTGAATAGCTGGCTAGACATTGGAGAGAATCTCGCAACATTGGTAGAATGGCAGCAGATTTGGAAGTCAGCCATCATCCATGGAGAAGAGATCACGGCAGCATTAATGAGGCGCCATCAAGGGAGAATTTCATGGGATGTTACCAAGCCTGGCAGCTTACCCATTCTAGGTGTCGTAGTCTGCCTCTATTAATACAACATTAGTGGCATCTCAAAGGGCATCCACACACCCCCAAGAGGAATCACACTTTCATTATCTTTACTTTCTGCCATTTCCTTTCTGCAAGTTTTCTTTCGTGTTTTTCCATTCTGCAATTTTTCATTTCTTTACAGCTTTATTTAAATTCTTGTCATTCCCTTCAGTGAATCTTGTAATCATCTTCAACAGTATTCAATCAAAAAATTCTTGGTTAACAAATTGGCACGCCCAGTGGGACACGAGATTGAGACCATATCCGCTTAGGAGTGTATGCTACTTAGATCTGGACGAGTAGTAAGGGACTTGACTCAAAAATTCGAAAAAATGTCGCTACAAGAGAGCACATGGGTTAGAACATCCTCTGAGAACGCCGATAATACGGCGAGTACTTCTCAACCACAACAGGGAACAATGCGAATCCCTACCCTATCTGAGCAAATGCGGCTATCGATGACTGAATCGATGGCCGAATTCATGCCTTTACTCACAAGGCACCTAATGGATGTGTTGCGGCCTGCCATGGCCGACCAAATTGACAAGATATGTGGATCATTATGTACTCAACAAGATGGATCTGCTCCAGCACATGGCACTATTGTGCCGCCATGTCCAGGGCCGTCTGGCGGCCCACAGCGGAGTTGGGGAATCACACTTGGCCAGCCGCCATTCCCGGAGTCCGGAGGCCTGGCCACTTTGCCCCCATTCCCATATCAAGCCACCTATGCTTTCACTCCTGCGGCACCTAGCATGCCGAACTTCGGTTATGCGGCACCTCCCGTGCCGATGTATGCTTCATCAAGCTGCTTGATGGCGGCCAGCGCTATACCAGGCTGTACGACAATCCCCGATGCATCCGGCATGGCACCACGTCAAGCGACGGCAGTGCCCCTAAACCCTAGTTGGATGCCGCCGACGGAAAGGGGGCAGGCACCACAGCCATATGAAGTGGCTTTGACACCTTCCATGCCTCCCACATCTGCTATGCCTGTACCGGCGCCCGCACCAAACCCTAGTTGGATGTCGCTGGCGCAAGGGAGGCAGGCACCACAGCCATATGGAGTGGCTTTGACACCTCCTACGCCTCCCACAGCCGCCATGCCAGTAGCGTCTCTCCCACCGAACCCTAGTCCGATGCCGCCAACGCTAGGGGGGCAGGCGCCACAACTATGTGGAGTGGCCGCGACACCTGCCACACTTCCAGCCGCCATGCCTCCTACACAGGCACCGGCGGTCTCGCCCGAGTTGCTGGCAGACGTAATGCAGCAACATTTTGGGATTCAACTAAGGCCGATGGAGCGGCCTACATATAGGAAGCCATACCCTGATTGGGTAGACACTATGCAGCCGTACCCTAGGGGCTTCAAGATGCCCGAGTTCACCACCTTCTCAGGGGATGATGGCAAGTCCACTGTAGAACATGTGGGCAGGTTTACTGCTCAATGTGGCGAAGCAGCGGCCAACGACTGGCTGAAGCTAAGGTTGTTCAGCTCATCTCTGACTGGACCTGCATTCACATGGTTTGCTTCATTGCGGCCTAACTCAATTCAAAACTGGGCCGATCTCGAACGGGCATTCCATGACAGGTTTTACACGCCACTGTCACAGGTGAGTCTCGCGGACTTAACTAATGCCAAACAGTTTACCAATGAGGCAGCAAGTACATTCATTAATAGATTACAGCGACTCAAGAGCCGATGCACAATGGTGGTCCCTGATAGGGAGATAACCAACGTTGCAGTGGCAAATATGTTGCCAAAACTGAAAGAGCATTTAATGGTGCAGGATTCCACTAATCTTGCCCAGCTGGCCGAGAGAGCGGCCCGCTTGGAAAAGTTCCTTGATGAACAAGATGAGAAGCGTCTACCTATACACGGAACTCGTTTTGAGGAATTGAAACACGATAAAAAGGAAAATGAACCAAGGATGGTGGCTAATGCAGTAACCATGGGTAGTAAAAACCCTGGCTAGTAGCCCTGAAACACCATCGACAGCGGCCATGGAGGCCGAATAGTTGCTGGCGTATGAGTGGCGGCCTGAATGATGATGGCGCCTGGTTGAGGATGGTGGCCTCACTGACCACGCGTGAAGGTGGAGGCCTGGGCAAAAGCCAATGGCGGCCGGGCGAAAGCGAATGGCGGTTTGTGCCCCCAGGATGGCGGCTGGAAGCTGAGTGGCGGCCTGAGTTCTCTGCTGGCGGCCCGAACTGATGAGGATGGCGGCTGGCGGCGTCCAAGCTGGCGGCGCATGGCAAGGCCAAGGCTGGCGGCTGGCGGCCAGGCTGGGCACTCATGTGCTTGGCGGCGTTCGAAGACTCCTGGCGCAGGCTGGCGGCTGGCGGCCTCAAGCAGAGAGTTGGCGGCCCGTGATGGTCTGGCGGCGCACGGCAGGGCCAAGGCTGGCGGCTGGCGGCTGGCGGCCAGGCTGCACACTCAAGGGCTTGGCGGCGTTGGAAGACTCTGGAGCACGCTGGCGGCTGGCGGCTTCAAGCAGAGAATTTGGTGGCCCGTGATGTTCTGGCGGCGCACGACAAGGGCAAGGCTGGCGGCTGGTGGCGTTTGAAGACTCTGGCGCGAGGCTGGCGGCCAAAGAGAGATGTTGGCGGCCCGTGCTTGGCGGCGCAAGAGCTGCCTGGACGGCTGGCAGCCAAGGTGATGCTGGCGGCCCAAGTGATCAAAGCTGGCGCCCGAAGAGAGATGCTGGCGGCCCGTGCTTGGCGGCGCCTGCGATGCTGGCGGCCCGAGGTGGCGTCCCGAACAGATGGCGGCCTGGAGCCGGAGCTGGCGGCCGGAGATGAGGCTGGCGGCCCAAGTGATCAAAGCTGGCGGCCGAAGAGAGATGCTGGCGGCCGGAGATGAGGCTGGCGGCCCAAGTGATCAAGCTGGCGGCCAAAGAGAGATGTTGGCGGCCTGGCTGGCAGCCAAGGTGATGCTGGCGGCCCGGGGTGGCGTCCCGAACAGATGGCGGCCTGGAGCTGGATGGCTGGCGGCCCAAGTGATCAAAGCTGGCGGCCGAAGAGATGCTGGCGGCCCGTGCCTGGCGGCGCAAGAGCTGGCGGCGATGCAGGTGGCTGGCGGCTGGGCAATGCTGGCAGCCGAGCAAGGTAAGGCTGGCGGCCGGGTGACGCTGGCGGCCCGTGGAGATGCTGGCGGCCGGGCGACGCTTGGCGGCTCGTGGAGCTGTTGGCGGCACTCGAGCGAAGCTGGCGGCCGGGTGATGCTGGCGGCTCGTGGAGCTCGAGCGAAGCTGGCGGCCGAGCGAGGCAAGGCTGGCGGCCGGGTGATGCTGGCGGCCCGTGGAGATGCTGGCGGCTGGGCGACGCTGGCGGCAAGCAACAGTTGGCGGCTGGAGCGTGGCTGGCGGCCAGGGCAATGCCTGGCGCTCAATAGACCAGGTTGGCGACACCAAGGGAACTAGGCTGGCGGCGCTTGAAGGACCAGGTTGGCGGCGCTTACAAGCTGGCGGCCGAGGGGTTGGCAGCACTCCAGCAGCACTTGAAGACTCCTGGAATGAGCTTAATGGGTCAGGCTTGTGATTCAAACGCGCAGATCTGTCTTAAAATGCTAATCAGACAAATTGCGCGAGGGGGGCATCTGTTAACCCCAATATTTTAAGCCCGACAAATTAGGCCCAATGGATTTAGTCCAATCCATTTTCCGAGAGGCCCAATCCAAAGGCCCATTAAGCTAAGCCCAATCAAGAAGCCCGGTCCAATTTGTGAGTTATCCGGATAATGACCAAGTGATGAGATGCCGCCATCTAGTTCAAGATTTATCCGATGACCAAGTGGTGGTGAATAGCTGGCTAGACATTGGAGAGAATCTCGCAACATTGGTAGAATGGCAGCAGATTTGGAATTCAGCCATCATCCATGGAGAAGAGATCACGGCAGCATTAATGAGGCGCCATCAAGGGAGAATTTCATGGGATGTTACCAAGCCTGGCAGCTTACCCATTCTAGGTGTCGTAGTCTGCCTCTATTAATACAACATTAGTGGCATCTCAAAGGGCATCCACACACCCCCAAGAGGAATCGCACTTTCATTATCTTTACTTTCTGCCATTTCCTTTCTGCAAGTTTTCTTTCGTGTTTTTCCATTCTGCAATTTTTCATTTCTTTACAGCTTTATTTAAATTCTTGTCATTCCCTTCAGTGAATCTTGTAATCATCTTCAACAGTATTCAATCAAAAAATTCTTGGTTAACACATCTGTCATAATTAAAATGTAAATAAATGCATCTTCATGACCGCAATCGGCAAGGAGAGGAATAGTGGAAGTTGCCCGGGAAGACGGATATACCAACATATCCACAATCTAGAAAACTTAATCACATAAAATTGATACTAAAGTGAAACTTCATTTAATTTAAATTGGGGTAACGAATACTAGTACTTAGACTATTTTTATTCTTATTTTTATATCCTCCACTCCAACAGAGAATGTTGTTTTTGGTACTATAGTATTGGACATGGAGTTCCTTTTGGTCCTAAGCTAGTAGTACTATTTTTTAATGTGTGGAATTGATATGCAAATCTCTTGCAATTTTGTTGATCTCATGACACAAAAAAGAAATCGTCCATAGAGTAATTAATATAGGGGTATGCAGTGAAGTGGTGTTTCAATTCATCAAAGGACACAATCTTTCATTTGAAATTTGATAATTTTGGGTACTCCAGCTACAATAGAGTTAGTGTGCAGCTGCTTCATCTGCCTGCACGTACGGAATGATGTCTACTTTATGAAAAATGATGCCAGCTTCATGAAAAATGATGTATACTCTAAAAAAATAATCACTCTGTCCCATTTGAAATGTCCCAGAAGTTTTGGACACGCAGTCCAATGTATTAGTTTAACAGTTAATATCTTAAAATGTAGAAAAGTAAAAATTATATAAATATATATTTTAAAACTACACGATCAGACGAATCTAACAAGACCGAACTTGATTATTTTTTGTGCTTATATAATTGTGATAACATTAGGTCAAAGTTGATTAATGAACAGTGTCAAAAGTCAAAATGGGACAATATAAATGGGACGGAGGGAGTATATTTTTTTCAAGCGCACCTATCATTTCACATATACATCATTTTTGGTTACTCTCGCATCATTTTTAGTTGCTCTCTCATCATGACAGCAGGTGCAATGTACTACCATGCATATCTTTGACTTGAGTGATTAAATGTCTTTAATTTTTTTGGGTGGTGGAAGTTGGTAGCTTTTCAGCATAATATATAAATGCAACCGACTTCATTATATATTAGAGCTATTTGAATAAATGAGTCGGCTCTCATTTGACTTGGTTGAATTGAGATCGACTCATACTTTTTAGTATTTGAAAAATAAATAAAGCAATTTAGCACTACTACTTAAAAATATACTACAGTATTTTTTAGTGAACCAAAATATTTCGTAGAATTCTTCTAAATCGAAGATTAAATACGTATGAATCGGTTTATTAGGTGTACATCTCCCAAAAACCAAAGTAGTTTTCTGCTTTTACAATTCTTTAGGACGGGTTGGTCCCCTAACTTTAACTTTATGGTTGGGGGTTCGATTTTAATCCGGTCCCTTATTCCTCCCTTTATTCTATTTATAATTTATGCGACTTGGATTCTCACAAACTTTTGCGAGTATCAATATTTACTAAAAAAAAATTTCTTTTAGGACCGGTTGGGAGAGAGTGAGAGAGAGAGTGATCCGCTACCTACAAATTTACAATAGAGAGATGATGATATCCTCGTATCCCTGAAGGACTCAAGAGTCAAGGGTCTAATATGTCATTCAATGCAAGGGCCCAAAAATAAATTCAAGCCCCAGACTAATATATTTGGGTAGTTTGGGAGAGGGACCTCTTGAAACATGATATTAGAGTCAAAAACCCCCCTTTTCATAAGTTTAGAGATAGGGACCCCAAAACTTTGAAACTTAATTAACATTTAAAGATTAACCTGTTCTAAAATGATTGACGTGAAATATTAAAATATCCTTGATTTTATTATTTATTTATTTATTTATTTATTTTTATTTAATTTACTGATTATTATTAATTAATTTATTATTATTATTTATTATTTAATTAATTATTTATTATTATTATTATTTTAATAATATTTTTATCATTCTTATTTAGTGGTTCTGTGTATTGTGTATTTTTTATCGAACACTCTAGTATATGAAAAGTGAAAGACTTGTATTGTAGTAAATATTCTGTTGTGTTTGTTCTTACAATATCAAAATATTATGTTATGGATTCTATTTATGATCTTTTGCAGAGAACGTAATAATCTGAAATATATGCCATGATCATTTACAGTATTTATCATTCAAAGTAAAATTTCAGGGTCTACCTCGCTTCCGTAATATAAGCTTTTGTGGTTGAAATTTCTGATCGAGTCCTTCAACGAGTAACCTTCTTTCCTCGTCTGCTATCCTTCTTTCAGGCCTCCTGCCTTACTCCGGTATGCACGACCTCTCGGAAATCACTGTATCGATGACTTGACTCTAAACACATCTTTCACTCACTCACATATATTAAGAATTATGGTAAACTTTAGAAAAATATACTCGAAGATATTTACTGGAATGATCAGGCTATTGTGCTTAGCCGATCATCTTTTTATTGAAAGCTTTTAAAATCACTCATAGTTTTACATCAAAGAGAGAACTAAAGATTACAAAGAAATGCAAAAGAAAGAGTATTCTGGTGGGTATCTTCACTTCTGCCTTCTTCATAAGCATTGCCTCCTTTTATAGATGGAGTTCTGAAGATCTAATGGTCCTGAATTGAGATACGTGGCATCATCTTCTCCCTTCTTTTCTTCTCCATTATTGATGTTCGGTGGCTGTCACTTTCTTCTTTAATCATGCACTTTGAGCTGTCTTCTTGTAATAATTCATCTGGTGGCTATGCATTATTGTCTTCAATAATTCACTTGTTTATTGATTTTCTTCTTGGTTTGCTTGTGTACATTCGTCATGGCATACGTCTTGCTGCATTATTCTCTTCTTAGTGCTACATTGGTCCTCTTTGTCGTCACTGCTTACTTCACTTCGTTGTCTCTTTCCGAAGAAATGTTCTTGTCTTCAGACTTGTGGTGGATTTTTCTACAGCTTTCTTCCAGATACTCTTAACTTCTTCTGAGCATTCAAAATTGTATGTGTCAAATTTCTGAATTAGTCCTGCTAAGTTTCCTGATCTGAATTCTGGAGTGTTCAATTGTTCAATCATTACGATTTCTTCATTTCCAAAAAAGATTCATGCTCCTTGGTTGTATAGTCTTTTCATCTGTTCATGGACAGCACGTATTCCCATTGCTCTTTTGAAGTGGATGTATTTGTCATTGAAGATTTCTGTTTTGGGGGTTCTATAGTCTTGAGGATAACTTTCTGGTTTAGTGATTTCTTCTGCAATAGCAAGATGGTAGGAAGAGTGTTTGACTTCTGGACTGATAGAAAATATTTTTAGTTTCTGGGTTTTTGGTCTTATGTTTAGGGCTTCAATTAATACAGGTAATTTGGATATTTCGGTTCGTAAAGGGGACAGGAAAATAGTTCTGATAAAGCTGAATTTGAAACAGTTCGAAACAAAGTTTGGGTCGCAGCCTGGTAAAATAGTTACTTGTGGATGTAAGGATTTGGTGAATTCTGTGTAGAATGATGTTTCTTGTCTGGGTAAAGAGTATATGTAGCTGCTCAGAGTATGATATTCTGCTAAAAAGTTTCTTGTTTCAGGGCTAATGGGTGTTGGTTGAGGAATATTATCGCAAAAATACTTCTTAGTTTCTACAATATTTTTCGACAAGGTCGAAGGTCTTGCATCCCCAGATTGTCTTGCTTGTTTGTCCTCTTTTGGAACAGAATTAGCTTTCCCTTCCTGGTTTGAAACACCAATATTTAGTTCTTCAGGGGTATAAAAGTATTCTTCCATAGTAGTTAGTAATCCCTGCAAACATTTGTTACATTCATATATATCGTCATTGATAGTCTTATGTTCGTCCATAAAGCTCCCAACAATCAATTGTTGTAGTTTTAGTTGTCTGTCCATAGTCGACTGGAGTAGTTTTTGTAGTCGATCTATTTCATTGTAAATGTGGTCAGTCAGACCAGCATCATCCCATTGTTCATTGTTCTCCATATTCAGGGTTCCTGCTCAAAAAATCAGCTAGATAATTTTCAGTCCCTTTAATATATTCAACAGTAAAGTCGTACATTGACAAAAAAAGTCTGATATCTTATTATTCTTCTATATTGGGGTTTATTTGGAACTTTATTATAAATTAAAGGTTTTACTTGTGTATTGTCAGTTAATACTTTAAACTTTCTACTTAATAACCAAAATGAAAATTTATCTATTGATTTAATCACTGCAAGTAATTCTTTTTCATTTGTACTATAGTTTATGGCTGCTCCTTGTAATGTTCGGGATGCATATCTACAAATTTCACCAGTATCGGTTTTTAATAATCCTGCCCAATGGTAGTCTGAGCTATCGGTTTGTACTATTAAATTATCTTTTTCGTCAGGTAATCTTAACGGTGGTAATTTGGAGCATTCTTCTTTTAATTGTTTGACGATTTCAGTATGTTGATCATTCCATCATATCTTATTATTTTTTCTGATCAATTTTCTTAGATCATTTGTCTTTTTTGCTAAATTTGATATAAATCCTTCTGCATAATTTAGAATTCCAAGAAATCTTTGTATGTTTAATTTGTTCCTAAGTTCATCAGGCATTTTAACAAGTTTTGTACTTATGTGTGGTTGCATTTTAATTCCAAATTTGTTTAATATTAGACCCAAAAATTCTATTTCATCTTTGAATATTTCTGCTTTCTTTTCTGATAAAATTAATCCATGATCTTTACAAAGTTTTGCAAATATATCTAAATGTTTTTTATGTTCTTCTATAGTGTTTGAGGCTATTAGTATATCATCTACGTATACAAATATAAAGTTACTAATTTTTTTAAATGTTTTATCCATTTTTCTTTGAAATATTTGTGGTCCATTTTTTATTCCAAACGGCATAACCTTCCATTCATAGTGTCCTTGTGGTGCCCTAAAGGCTGTGTATTTTATACTTTCTGGATGCATTTTAATTTGCCAGAATCCATTTTTACAATCAAAATTTGAATAAATAGATCTTCATCTAGCTAATCCTATTAGATTTTTTTTAGGTAGAAAATATCCATCAAATATCATGTTTTTGTTTAGTTCCTTATAGTTTATTACTAACCTTGGTTTCTTTCTTATTTGTTCACTACGATTTCTAACCAAGAAAGCCTGACTATTATGTTCTGCTATAGATTCTTGAATAAGATCTAATTCTAACAATTCATTTATTTGTTTTCGAAGTTCTTCAATATCTTCTTGATTATGCATCATAGGTTGAGTTCTTATTATTATATCGTCGTTTTTCATTTTTAATTCTGCATATATTTTATTAAGATTCTATTTTTCACTTGGATTTTCTCCATAGTTTTCAGAGATGTATTTTATTGTCTCATGAAGTTCATATTTATCAAAATCTTCTGGCTTTTGAATTAGCACTTGTTTTTTAATTTTGTGAATTTTAAATTTTATGTAATAAGTAATTGATTGTTTTATAATTTCTCCTTTTTCACCACGTTTTTGAAGCACTCTGTATGGTTTCCTTATTCTCGGAATAGTAATATAGTGGTTACATGCTGATCTAAGTTGGATATTATATCTATCTACTCTAAAGCTTTGAAATAAACTTGTAAAATCTGTCCCTAATAATACATCAATTGTTTTTACTGGGCTAACATATACTTCTTGTATTGTAAATATTTTATTACCTAAAATTATTTGAACATCTTTAGCTATTTTATTAATAATTTGACTATGTCCAGTAGCTCCATGTACTTCTATTGGTCTTTTATTTACTTCCCATTCTTTTATTAAATGTTCTTGTATTAATGTGATTTCTGCTCCTGTATCTAGTATAGCACATGTTGTTATATTTGTTTGTAGTATAGTTAACTCTAGGTATAATGTTGTTGGAAATCTAATTTCTTTCATATATATGCTTTTCCTATTACGAAAGCTTTTCCATTTTTTGTTTTTCCACTAAAAATTTCTCCTGTTATCGTATATTTGTTTAATGAGTCTAAAAACTCATTGCCTAACAAGACATGATAGGTGCTATTAGATGTTCCTTCTTCTTCTGCTACATAACATTTTACTTCTTTTATTAAGTATGTACCTAGTTTTATTGGTACTATTACTATTTCATTTACTCTTTTTACTTCTCCTTCAAAAGTAGTATATCTATATTCTGTTTCTATATGCTTTGTTAATCCATTTATACAAGTTTTTCCTATATGATTCTTACCAGCTCCAGTGTCTACTAATATATTTGGCCCTTTTATCCAGTTTGTGCCATTATAATATTCTATATTAATTCTCCATGTTTGGGCTTTTTGTTTACTCTTTTCATATGGGATATCAATACTATGTCTTGGTTGATCAAGTATTAGATTTGTTCTTGGGCTATAATCTATACTTTTTCTGCTACTCATTGTTCTTCCTACATAGGATAATTGTGGTCTCCTATTTTCTAATGGTTTTCCAATTTCTATAGTATTTTTCTTGTCTGCAAGATCAATTATCCAATCATCTTGTAACGTGGGATTATTCAATTCTGGTAATATTAGATCTGCTATTGTGTCTCTACATGCTTCGTGTATTTCTATTGTCTTTTTTTTATCATCATAAGGTTTTAGTCTATTGCTATTTAGGTAGCTATAAAAAGCACTATAATGTACTGTAAATATTTTACTTTCATTTTTCATTACATCATTCCTATGTACTTTTATGTATAGGGTTAATGTTTCGTCTATATTTTGATCTTGTAAAGATACACAATAGTTTGGGTAACATGTAAATAGTAGTTTTTGGTAAATTAGGTTTCCATTAATAGTTCCTAAGTGTGAGTCTTGTGGATTTAATAATCTTGAATCATGTAGGCTTATTGTTACTGGTAAGTCTATTCCACTTCTAATAAAGATTTTATTAGAATCTTTACTCCTGCTAAATGTACGTATTGTATTTTCTCTGTTTTCTTTCTACTTAATTTTTCTAGCCCTTTATTTATTATATCTTTGGTTAAAAGGTGCAGTTTGAGAGTAGTATTAGTGTTACATACATCTACTGTTTTTTCTAGTTCATGATATTCATGAATTACTATATTATTTCTTGAGAATGTTCTTCATAGTATATTAAAATTTGTATGCTTGAATCCATGTTTTAGATCTAATCCTTGTATTTTATTAATTTGTTCTGGACTTAAGATAGCTTTTATTGCATATCCTCTTTGTCCTTCATATTGTTCTACATATTCTATTTCTTTTGTTTCCTCTTGTTCTTCTGTGATTATTTCTTTATCTTTATTCATTTTCTATTTCAGAGAATTTTACTTCATATATCTCATCTCCTAATTCTGATTCACTTATACTTTCTAGATCTGATTCTATTTCTTTGAATATTTGTTCATCTATAATATCATATTCCATAAATCTTACTTGTTTTTTCTTTGGTTTTGTACAATCACTTGCAAAATGTCCTATTTCTCCACAGTTATAACATTTACATGTGGTTGGATTCTTTTTATTTTGTCTTTTATCATTTCTTCTTTTATAATATTTTCTTCCAAATTTTGGCTTAAAGAATTTTTTCTTGTTAAAGATTTTAAGTCTTTTTCCTTTCTTAAATTTTCTTTTTATTGGTTTAAATTTTTTAAATCTCTTATTTTTTCTATATGATTTATTTTTTCCCCATTCAAAATTTTCTGCATTTTCTTGACAGCATAAATCAGCAGCTTTATTATATATTTTAGTCTAATATTTTTCTTTGGTAACATAACTCAGTTATTACCTGTCTTATTAATATTATTCGGCTTTCTAAATTATTCGGATAGTCATTTTTATTTTGAATCCATGTTTTCCACATATATTCATCCTATGGTGATGGTAGTTTTGAAAATATTGAGTTCATGGTGTGTTCATTATTTTGTGAGCTTGTATAAGCTGTATAATAGTAACTTTTAAATTGTTCAGAGAATTGATCAAAAAAGCATAAATCTCTTAGTCTTATTTTATTTAATCTCAGTAACGCTTGATCTCGTTCTTCTATTATAGCATTATTATCTAAGCTCTGTACTCCTAGGAATTCTTCTTGTATGATATTGATAAATTCCTCTATTCCTATGT
Source organism: Hygrophila difformis (assembly GCA_030278955.1). Taxonomy (NCBI): domain Eukaryota; kingdom Viridiplantae; phylum Streptophyta; class Magnoliopsida; order Lamiales; family Acanthaceae; genus Hygrophila; species Hygrophila difformis. The sequence goes on along the minus strand of JAOANR010000002.1, from coordinate 16,435,819 downwards.
TTACATCTTGTCCAAATCCTTGAGTAATTGTATTCATATAAGTTTGTTTTGTATTTGAGGAAATTCCTGCAAGGAATTGTGCCACATTTCCTTGGACTAGATTCCATATTTGTAATGTTTTTGCTCTTGACGTACTTTCTTCTGACATTAAATGTATCCTTATTATCTGTTTCCATTTTTCTAGTTCTAGACTTGGCTGTTTAAGACAATCCAGGTTCAGAAATATTGCATCTCCTGGTCTCACATTTCCTATTCTTGTTTCTTTTAACTCAAAATCTTCATTGTATTTCCAAATTTCAAATTTCTTTTATAGAGGTTGTTTTTCTTATTGGAAAATTTCTTGAAGGTAAATTTTGTAATCTACTTTGATAATTGTCTACATTTTGTCTATTTGTGGTTTGATCTACTTCCATTGGTATAGTTCTTGTTACACCTTCTCTTGGTAAGATAGTGCTACTTTCTCCGACTACTTCTGATGATGGTAAATATAATCTATAATTATTCATAAAGACTTTATGTTGTTCTTCCAAATCGCTTTCATTGGTTTCTAATTCTGTTTCTGAAAATGTTCCTGTATATATTGGTTCTAAATTTAGTCGTTCTAAATCACTACTTAATTCATTTATTAAGTCTTCTATACTTGTATTCATTCTGTTTCTTTTTTATCTTCTCTACTTTCTAATTTATCTTCCTTTAGTTCTTCGTTTATCTTTTTTAATTTTTCTACTTTGTCTATCAGGATTCTAATTTTGTTTTGTTTGTTTAATTTTTCTATTTCTTTCATCATTACTCTATGATCGAGGCTTCCTGGTTCTGGTGTCTTCTCCCATTTCGGTAGTGGGAGTGACATTTCTAATTCTACTTGCTTTTGTGGAGTTTTAATTATTGTTTTATCTATGTATCTTTCGATATTGTAGAGTCTTGTATCTAGACTTATCATTAGTTCTTTTATTAGTTCAATTCCATCTTTTATTGTTTCTAAATCTTCTAGATAACTCATCTTCTAATATTTCTTATGTTTCTAATGAAGTCATTTACTTCATCTATTTCAGTTTCCTTTTCTAATTCTTCTATTTCTATTATTTCTAATTCATTTAAATACCATTCTTTTATTAACTCCGATTCTTCTTTTTCTGGATCTATATGTTTTTGTATAATTACATATGCTTCTCTTTCATCTATCATTTTAGAAATCTTGAATTTTATTCTTAATAATTTTTGTTTCATTATTATTGTACTTATATCTTGTGGTTGACTTTCTATTTCATGAATTTTATTAGTCAGTCTTTCTAATGTTTCATTTTCTAACTTTATTCCTGGCATTTTATTAGTCTTCACTATAATTTGATTCTTGATCTGAAAATTCGGGTGAAGGTGCTCTAGTAAACATGGTGTTATGTATTATATATCCTGGAAACATTCTATAAGTTGTAATTTCATTGTTGATTATAGTTAATTTGACTTGTGATACTAACTCTTGTTCTTCATCTCTTTTTGATATAATTTGTATTAAATTACCATTATATTCTTCCGTTTCGATTATATAGTTTCCTATCCAAAGTAATCTTTTTCCTCTATTTCCTAGTCTTATTCCAAATTCTTCATCGTTTTGCAGTCTATTTAATCTTCGTCTTCTTCTGTCTATGTATGTTTTTCTTTCTTCTATTTGTTGATCCATATTTTCTATTTCTCTTTGGCTTATTTCATGATCAGGATTAAATGTGGGTGTTAAAAGTCTTCGATTATCGTTGGTTCTTATTTCTATAAGTGGTCTTATTTGTGGTTCTAATCCTCTTATTCTGTTTATAAATGCGAATTCTTGCTTGTATCATCAAGCTATCGGTGTTATTTTGTGCATATTCATCATTTCTATTTATTATATAGTTTTCAACATCGAGTGGATTAATCGTACTTAGTGGATAATCTATTTCTTGATTTTCATCTAAAGGATATCTTGCTGTTGGAATATATTCTGGGTATAGTTGTTCTGAAGTATCTAATCTTAATATTGACATATGATAGTTTAATATATGATCATTATTATTATGGTTACTCATGTCCAGATTAATCGTTCTGGACTTTGATACCAAATTGTTAAAGGGGTGGAATATAAAAATGTTTTAATTAATTTTGTTGTGTTACTGGTTGTATTTAATCAGAACAATAATATTCACCATAATTACTTAAATTGTCTGGTATTTCTTCATCATAATTTTCACTATCAGATCCTATTCTTAGTAAAATTATTCTGTCCCAAAACTTTTTTCTTCTGAGTAGGGATATACCTTTTGATTATATTCAGTTAAAAATATGAGTATAGTATAAACAATGTCATTCCAATTTTCAAATCTTTTCTTCCATAGTTTGTAAATATATTCCATATTCGTATATTAATGAATATATTTCTTCTTGATTCATTTTTTATAAATTAATTATTGTAGTGCGTTTACAAAATAAAGGGAATTTTTTGGTAATTAGAAAGTCAAGTTGTAGAATATATCTCATACTTAAAGATAAAATTATTGGGAAGTTGTGTGAGGTGATGTTTAAAGGTCAAACTTTAAATGGGTCCTTTTTTGTAAGTTTTTTACAATGGGTCTTTTTAAAATACAAACTAATTCTAATAGGTCCTTTACTATAATTTGCTCAATATATTTTGGGGAAAACTAGGGCCCATTATCCATGGACAAAATATTATAAGAATCAGAACCCCTCCATTTCAAACATTGTATTTTAGGTCATATGTAATAACCTGCTAAATCACATACCAAGAACTTATTAAAGCACATACTAATATAATGGTAAAACACTACCAATAATTTGGTAAACATCATAAGATAATCGTGGTAAAGCACATACTAAAAACTTGGTAAAGCACATATGATATATGTGGAATAACTTGGTAAACTCCATAAGATATTTATGGTAAAGCACATACCAATAACCTGATAAACACCATAAGATATTTATGGTAAAGTACATACCAAGACTTGGTAAATACCATATGCTGTATGTGGAATAACTTGGTAAACATCATAAGTTATTTGCAGTTAAGCACATTCCAAAAACTTGGTAAATATCATATGGTATCCGTGGTAAACCATACTGGTATAGTGTGCTAAACCACGTACCAATAATTTCGTAAGTACTAATATATGGTAGCTATGGTAAAGTACATACTACATAGTGGTAAACCACATATCATTAACTTAGTAAATACCATATAGTATCTAAGTAAGACACATACAAACGACGTGGTAAACCAAGTCAAACATGTGATGGGGTGCAAAGTGTAATAAAATTAGAATAAAGCCTAAAAAAATGGAAATATTTTCAAAAAGGACCTGGGCCGTAATTTACTGTATATTTTGTTGACCCAAATCTGTAACAAACAAATTCAAGCCCAATTCAGAAAATGGCAGCCCATCCTACTGACCCAATCCTTAATCCACTATGGAGTATGGAGTTCATCCAAATATCCATCCCATCTGCTTCTAAGTTGAATCCCTCGACCCTTTCCCGTTTTCGATTCTCTTTTCCATTTCCTGTTTACAACCCCTCTGTAGTTTTCTGTCGGAATTTGTTCTGGAATTGAAAATTTGGTCGCTGTTACTGCTTCCTTGCTGCTCGATTTAGGTACTTGTGTAGTTTATCTTGTGTTATGTTAATGTATTGTTAGATTGTTTACCGCTGCTGACTGCGGTTGCTTTTGGAAGTTGCATATGCATTTAATTTGAACTTCTGTCTGCTAGACTTGTTTGTAAGATATGGAGAATTAGTATTGGAAGTTGAGGAGTGAGATTTGCTCGTTGTGCTTCTCTTTATTAGTTTTGATTTTACATGTTTGTAGTGAATATGAAAGTTTCGAACTATTTCTGCGTTGCAAAACCTAGTTTTCTGCTCGCGCATTATGAGTTGCCTGCCTTCGCATTTCAAAAAACCCTGTTGATTCCGACGCCGGCTCTTCGGATTCCAAGTAATTGTAAGAGAAGGTATGGGTTTGTGATAAAGCTTCATTCTTCTATGGCTGGGAGAGCCCGTTCCTCTACTACTACTGATGTATCTTTGTCTAAGGAAGATAGATTCAATAGGGACCAGAAACAAGTTGACCCTTCTTCATTTTACACTCACCCCAGTTTATTACAGATGAAGAATGAGAGGGCTGCTAATCGCGCCCGTGTTTATGACTTTTTGCGGGGAATTGGCATTGTGCCTGATGAGCTTGATGGATTAGAGCTCCCTGTCACTGTTGAGGTCATGAGAGAAAGAGTGGATTTCCTTCATAAGTTGGGACTTACCATAGAAGATATCAACAATTATCCTCTTGTGCTTGGCTGCAGTGTGAAGAAAAACATGGTTCCAGTGCTTGACTACCTTGGAAAATTGGGCGTCAGGAAATCAACTTTTACAGAATTCTTACGTCGGTACCCACAAGTGCTCCATGCTAGTGTTGTGGTTGATCTTGCACCAGTTGTCAACTATCTTCAAGGCATGGACATTAAGCCTAAGGACATCCCTCGAGTACTTGAGAAGTATCCTGAAGTTTTGGGATTCAAACTTGAGGGCACAATGAGTACTTCAGTTGCTTATTTGGTTGGGATTGGAGTAGCTAGGCGTGAGATTGGAGGGGTGCTGACCAGATACCCAGAGATACTGGGCATGCGAGTGGGTCGGGTGATTAAACCATTTGTGGAATATTTGGGAAGCTTGGGAGTACCATCCCAAGCTGTCGCAAGGATGATTGAGAAACAGCCATTCATTCTTGGGTTTGGGCTCAATGAGAGGGTGAAACCAAATGTCAAATTGCTTTTAGAACACAATGTAAGAGAAACTTCACTTGCTGCTGTGATTGCACAATATCCAGAAATCCTTGGAATTGACCTTGAAGCAAAGCTTCCCAGTCAACAGGCCTTCCTCAATTCCGTTAGTGGATTGAATCCTGAAGATTTTGGGAGAGTCACAGAGAAAATGCCCCAAATTGTCAGTCTGAGTGAGAGAGCAATTGTAAAGCATGTGGATTTCTTCAAAGAACTTGGATTCTCCATGGAACAAGTGAATAAAATGATTGTTGGGTGTCCACATTTGTTGGCCTTGAATATTGACATTATGAAACTTAGTTTTGAATACTTTGAGTCAACAATGGCAGGCCGTTGGATGATTTGGTGGCCTTCCCAGCTTACTTTACTTATAGCCTCGAAACCACTGTTAAGCCAAGACATGAGATGATTGTAAGAAAGGGAGTGAAATGCTCTCTTGCATGGCTTCTCAACTGTTCTGATGACAGATTTGAAGAGCGGATGAGTTATGACTCAATTGGCATGGAAGAGATGGATGCAGATTCTTCCTTTGACATGAATAGCTTCATGAAGCCCAACAATGAAGAATCAGATTCTGAGTATGAGGATGACAGTGATGATGAGTATGCATAGAATCTGTGGAGCCACAGGATAGCTGTCAAGACGAGGGAACCCTCCTCTTTCTGTAAAGTATTCTTTTCCATGTAATCTTTGGGTATTTTACCCATCTTCTAGCATTGGGATCTCTCATAGGATCCAATAGAAGAAAATTTTCAAGAAGAGAAGTTTATTAAAAGAGATGCTGCATTGGTACTGATGTATTTGTTTGGCAGTGGTTTCACTTGGTAAAACTATGTCAAACAACATGAAAGGAGAAATCGTTTAATGGAATTGACCCTGAAAATTTTAAAACACTCTCCAGATTCCACAAAGCTTTGATTTTTGCTTACTGCCTTAATGTCTTTCGAATTTTATTCATGATGGTATCTGTGTGGATTCAGTGGTGACCTATATAGCTATTACCTACTGTGTAGGAAGGTAATTTTTGCAGTGGAGTATATATATTCACATAAACAAATATCCTTCTTATTAGCCCCGATGCGCTTTCGAAGGAGTCCTTTTAGCTTTTGTTTTTGCTAAAAGCATTTTTGATAGAAATGATATGTTTGTTTGGGCTTTAAAAAAAACATATTGAAAAGCCAAAAGAGTAGTACTTTTAAAAAGTACTTTTAAGAGAAGCAGCCCACGAGTGCTTCTCCCAAGAAACAAAAGCCAAAAACACCTAATAAAATGATAAAAGACTAAAATATCCCTACTATTTATTTATAAATATTTATATATTTATAAATATATCTAAATATTTATACTTATATTAAAAATTGAAATATATGTCTAAATATATTTATATCCCATAACACTACAAGAAATTTTTGGGATTTACCGACCCCATTTTGGGGTCGGTAAGTAGGTTTTACGGGTCGTCTTGGGGTTTACCGACCCCACACCAAACGCGAGTCAGTAATTTGATGGTAGGTAATCTGGCGCCGACCAAAGAACATGGGGTCGGGGGGTTTACCGACCCCACGTTGGTCGGTGAAATTGCCGACCCCATTACCGACCAACTATGGGGTCGGTAATTGAGGTCTGGGGACCTCGTGGACCTGAAGTTACCGACCATATTACCGACCCCAGTTGGGGTTGATAATTCTCATTTATGTAATAAAATATGATCAGGAGGGCTCGACCCCACCACCTCAGCTTCACCTAGCCACAACCTTAATCAGCTGAGTTAATTCTCCAGTCCTCCAATTATATCCCGCCATGGGTGCCATCCGGATTATCCTGCATTTCATGTCATCATATGTAAAGCTTTATATATAACATACTCCCTAACATTCCATGTTTTCACGCAATCCAATACAAATATTTAACGATTAGTATCTCAAATTTTATAAAAGTAAAAATTATAAAAGTTTAATATTCTAAAACTATGTGATTAGACGAATCTAACAAGATCTCACTTGACTATGTTTTATCTTATGTAACTATGTTAAAAAGTCGAATCAAAGTTACTCAATGAAAAATGTTTACTGTGCGAACGCTAACATGATTAAATGACGGAGGGAATTTACATATATAAATATAAATATGTAAATTAGTAACTAAATTGAAATATAAAATAACACTAAAATTTTAATTAAATAATAAAGAATTTATTAATTAAATAAAAAATAAATAAAACGGATTAAATAAAAAACTGAAATCAATGAATTAAATAAAATAATAAAATAATTCAAAAATTAAAATAAATATATATAATAACATAAATTTACTTTTAATAAAAATGCTATGAAGTCAAAAATTAAAATATTAATTAAATAATTTATTGAATTCAGTAATTAAATTAATAAATAAATAAGTAATTAAATTATAAAATAAATATTTCATTCGTCCTATTAGAAGTATCTCAAAACTTTTGGGCACCGTATTTTATGTGGGGATAGTTAGTATTTAATGTAAGAGTATATTAGTGTTTAAAGAATGGGTAAATTAGGAATTGATGTGATGTGATTGTAATGGGTTTGAATTTTTAATTGATTTATTTATGTGTGATGTGATGGTTGTGAGTTGAAATTTATTAATGGTAGTGGATTTAAAATTTTAGTATATTTATTTATTGATGTCATTTGATGGGTGTAGGTGGGTGATTAATATTTAATGATTTCCTAAAATGGAAATGAGACAAAGGTGTTGGGACGGACCAAAAAGGAAAGTGAGACATAAATAATGAGACGGAGGGAGTAATAATTAAATGGCTCAAATAAATAAATAATTAAATTATAAAAATAATTATAGAGATATTTAATAAAAATAAATAATAAAATAATGGAAAAAATAATAAAAATAAAAAAATTGTACTTCTTGTGGTTGTTGAAGCCACCGGGCCCCAATAACGGCTAAAAATCAGCGACCCCATGATGGGGACGGCAAATCCGACCCGGACTATGGTGGTCGGCAATTGGGGTTGGTAAATAGCTTTTTTCTTGTAGTGTAAGTAATATGTTCTTTTTGGTAATTTGTACTTCTCCATTTTTTATTCTTGCTACGGACCCATCCAGCACGCTGTCTAATGCACATTTTAAATCATTAATAACTCATGTTCGGTACAAGTAAAAATTCTAAATGTTCGATATTTAAAAACTATTAGATTAGACGAGACGAATCTAACAAGGTCTCACTTGATTATATTTTAACTTGTATAATTATGATAAAACTTTAAGTTAAAGTATGAGTGCGAATAGTTCCAAAACTCCCAATGGAGCAAGAAAAAAGACGGAGGGAGTATATTTTAAAAATAATTTTCATTTTTATACACCCAGACACATTTTTGAAAAAAACTGCTTTTCAAAAATTTTATTCAAACACAAGCTATTACTTCTGCTTTAGGTTTCCATTTCTGTTTTTGTTCTCGACTTCTGCTTTTTAAAAAAATCCATCTATAAATTTGGACGACGAGCATTTCCTTTATAACAACAACTATCCACGTCTTTAAACTTGGAAAAATAAAAATTATGTGATTTAGAAATTGAAATGGGAATGCGTTTCTATGCGGACTCCGTATATGCGGACATATTCTCCGCAAGCACATGTTGTGCTATTTACCCCCAAACCCACATATGGCATCATATTATATTATTGACTTTTCCTTCTTTTAGTGGAGTGATTGATGGGTAATTAAGGGGACTTTTCATTTTTGAGTTTTACTGAAATCGTGGAAAATATTTTAAAGATTTTATCTTATTGACTTTCCTTCCTTTCATTTTTAAATCTGCATAAATGTTAGGTGTAATTGTTTACTTTGGATTACTGTTTTGACATCGTGCTGCATTCCAATCTGTGCGTGTTCTGTATGGTGCATTCAAGTGCTGTGCATGCTGCTTGATCGTGATCCTTAATCATTAGAAATTATGGAGCTCTTTTCAAATAGTATCTATGCCATATCTGTAACATAATTATATTCTGTAATGTTATCAGTTATGCTATTATCATGTTGCAACCGTGTTCTGAAATGGTATCGGATATGATATTATCCTGCTGCCACCGTGTTCTGTAATGGTATCAGTTATGCTATTATCACTTGCTATTAATCTATCTCGTCCGTCTCCTGCATCATTCAGAAAAGAGTTTAGATCTATCATCCCCTATCTCACCTTCCGGTGGATCCCCCGGTGCTCTTTTGGATTTTCAATTGCCACACCACGAATCAAAAAAATCCCGCCGGTGCTGTTTTGGTTTTCTCCTTCATTACCAAAAATGCAGGCTGCTGTGGAATGGAAAATCCCTGTTGGGAACCAGTTTTGAGCAAATGTGTTCACAACCGATGTCTGAACTACTTTGTTGGACCAACCTCGTCAACAGCAGACAAACTAAGTAAAGGAAGAAGAGCTGGCGAATATACTCATGAAGATTCTTCAAGGCTAGCTGATCTTCTGCCCGGATCCCGCGCACGAAGTAAGGGAATAAGGATCTCCTAATCCGGGCAACTCCATTCCAAGGATCCGTGTACTTATGGTAAGATTATCTTACCTTGGAATGGAGATACGGTGGTTCTCTTCAAAAAGGACGGTCAAGGGATGAACGGAACACGACTCACATCATTCATCTTCCCCCTTGTGCGATCGAAAGTATTGTGTTAAGAAAATCACATTCCTTCTGAGTTCTTGAATTCATCATCTTGAAGGAAAACATACGATCAACACTTCCTCGAGTGGTTTGATCGAAAGTGCTACTGTGAACTTGATTGAGGACGACGGATTCAATCAAGGCTTTCGAGGAGTCGTCAAACTCAAGAACTTAATTGAAAGATTCAAGTAGGAGAGTCGCCAACAGGTTTCGACCAAGGGCAAACTTGAAGGAGGAGCCTTCAAGGGATTGAAGCAAGGTCGGGGAGATCTTCACCAAGACAGGGGGAGTGTCTTGGTTTGACAATTCAGTCCGCTTGGTGATTGGAGTTGGGCGGAACAAATCACTATTGTTTAGATCGAGGATCAAGTCAAAACAATTAGTGAATCTCCTGGATTGGTATCCCCCAGACGTAGGCTTGTGCCGAACTGGGTCAACAAACCTTGAGTTCTTTATTCTTACAGTTTATTTACTTTCCGCTGCTTAATATCTTAAACTGTTTAACGTGTCCACGAAAGGTGTTTGAACTAGTTTTCAGGACTACTTAATTGGTTATCCACGCAAACGGACCTAACAATTGGTATCAGAGACACACGCTTTGGAAAGCGAGATCCAGACTAGAAGCATGGACAACCTAGGCGGATCAGTAACCAGACCTCCACTGCTCGATGGATCCAACTATGCTTATTGGAAGGATCAAATGGAGGCCTTTCTTATCGCTCTAGATGAAGGGGCTTGGGATGCAGTAGAAAATCAATACCACCCTCCAGTAGAAGAAGAAGACGGTGTAAAAACCATCAAACCAAGGAGTGAATGGACTGCTGCAGAGAAGCTTGCTGGTTCAAAGAACTCCAAAGCCCTGAATGCGATTCACAATGCTCTCACAAAGGATCAATACAGACTCATCGCTGGATGCAAAGTCGCATACGATGTCTGGACTACTTTAGCCAATACCTACGAGGGTATGGCTCCGGTAAAGAAATCTAGGATCATTACTCTTGATGCTCAATTTCATAAGATTTCTATGGATGATAATGAATCTGTCGGCCAATATATTGGTCGTATTCGTGATCTAACCAACCAAGCTCTTCAGCTTGGCAAAGTGTATTCTCAGCAGGATATTGTAGGAAAAATCATTGGGACGCTTCCGGAAAGGTTCAATGCAAAAGTAGCCGCACTAGAACTATACAAAGACTTTGATAAATTGCAGGTCGATGAACTAATGGGAATCCTACAATCGTGGGAAATGGATCACTGCCCCAGGGGCAAAAGTAAACCAGTGGCATTCAAATCCGTGACAAAGGATGTGGATGACTCCCCCATGGAAGATCATGATGACTACAGTGACGAAGAAGAACTGGCCATGCTGTCCAAAAGACTCAATCAGATCATCAAGAATCGTAGATCTAGATTCAACTCTTATATGAAGAAGGATACCGGGACATCCAACTCAAAACCTCCTCAAAAAGGCTCGAAGCCATTTGACAGAAATAAATCCAAATCTTCTAAGACTGAAGATGACAAGGAGATCATTTGTTTTGAATGTGGGGGAAGAGGACATATGAAGAAGGACTGTGCCAATCTTAGACCAAAGGAGTCAAGCAAATCTTACCAACGTTCAGTGACTCTGAAGATGAGAAGGAGTCCAATGAATATGGTGCAGACTATGGAGTAGCCTTCATCGGGACATGGGATTCAGACAGTGATGATGAACCCGAGGCAGGTATTGGTACTCACTCAGTCAATGTGATTTCCTCTAACATGGTTCGTTCTTTTGCTAGGGATCAGGATGAAAGCATCAGTAAACTTAATGATCTCTATGAAGAAACGTTCGAGAAACTGGAAATTTCCATTGCTGAATCAGTGGAATTACATGTTGAGAATGGAAGCCTAAGGGAACAACTCCAAAGCCTCACAAGCAGAAATCAGGAACTTGAAAAGGTGTTCAAAGAACTGTCTGAATAGGTGAACGAACTACGTGAGAAAAATGCAGAACTCCAGAAAGACAATAAGGAACTGGAGGTTGAAAAAGTTGACTATAAACTATGGTACTACAGTATGCTTGGAAAGAAAGATGCTCTTCACACCGAACTTACCGAGGTTCAAGACAAACTTGCCAAAGCTGAAAGCACTTTAGCGGCATTAAACAAATGAAAAGCCAAGTTAGATGATGTAATTGCTATGGGAAGGCCGAGTAATAACAAACAAGGCTTGGGATATCAAGCCTCGACCTCAAAAGGAGAAAAGAAAAGCAAGTTTGTGTCCGGAGGGATGCTAAGTGAACATCGAACCATCAAGAAACCATCTCACCATGAAGGAAGAAACAAATGGACAAGAAGACCACCTCCTCCAGTCCCACTCAGGTGCGATTACTGCAAGCTTGAAGGCCACAAAACCAAGAACCGTGGAATCTTGGTAAGAGACCTACAAGCAGGAAGACCTATCACCTGGCCAAATGACAAAATCAAGATGAAGCTGATCTCCATCAAGTGCGAATGGGTCCCTAAAGTTCAGAATAGATGTCATGTGGCCTTTCTCTCACAAAAGAAGAATGCTGTGGACAAAGTATGGTACTTCGATAGTGGGTGTTCCAAACACATGACTGGTGAAAGGAGCATGCTCAAACACTACAAAGAAATTGATGCAGGATTCGTTGTATTTGGAGATGGGAAAAAGGGTGCCCTAGTTGGTCAAGGCACCATTGAGAACAGTGGCTCAAGGGAATTGTCTCCAGTATTCCTAGTTGATGGACTCCAAGCAAACTTGATTAGCATCAGCCAACTGTGTGATGAGGACCTTGTGGTACAGTTCACCAAGAAAGATTGTCAAGTGCTCAACCAAGATCAAGAATGCATCATGAGAGGTTTGCGCTCTAAAAATAATTGCTATCATCTTGTTCAAACTTGCAATTTTGGTGCAGCTGCAGGAAAAGACCACATCATACTATGGCATGAAAAACTTGGACACCTAAATTTCAAAGATCTTATCAGACTCAGCAGAACCGAGGCAGTCAAAGGTCTTCCTCAATTCAAAAAATCCAATGTAGAATTTTGCAACGAATGTACCAAAAACAAACAGCATAGGAGTTCACACAAGTTGTCTGAACACCCTGGATCGACCAAGTGTCTTGACCTACTGCACATGGATCTTATTGGTCCAACTGAGGTTGAAAGTTTGGGAGGTAAAAGATATATTTTTGTATGTATTGATGATTACTCCAGATACACTTGGGTAGATTTTCTCAGGGAAAAGGGCGACACGTTCAAAGCTTTCGAGAAGCTGTGCAATCGACTCATGACCGAAAGGGACACCAAGGTAAAACGAATTCGAAGTGATCATGGACGAGAGTTCGAAAATCAGTCCTTGAGGAATACTGCACAATACATGGAATTAAACATGAATATTCGGCACCAAAAACACCACAACAAAATGGAGTAGTCGAAAGAAGAAATCGTACCCTACAAGAAATGTCTCGGGTGATGCTCAATTCAAAGAAAGTGGCTGAATTCCTTTGGGCCGAAGCCATTAACACCGCATGCTACACCATAAACCGAGTCTACTTAAGGCCAAACTCTCTTATGACTCCGTATGAGATTTGGAACGGTAAAAAGACCTCAATTACTTATTTCCATATTTTTGGTAGCAAGTGTTTTGTTCTAAATGACAGGGAACATGTTGGGAAGTTTCAAGAAAAAAGTAATGAAGGAATATTTGTGGGATACTCTACCACAAGTCGTGCATACAGAGTATATCTTCCTAAAACAAGGAAAGTGCTGGAGTCCACAAATGTGACCATAGAAGATATGCTCAGCAAGGAGGATGTTTCACCTTACGATGATGAAACTCCCAGCAGTCAGGATGATCAAAATAGTGCAGCTCAAACCACTTCTGATGACAAGTCCACCAAAAGAGTCCAAACGACCAACATGGACGCCTTGTCACAAGAAGCAGAGCCTCGAAAGGATCTAAATGGACGCATTCATAAGCACCATAATCCTGAAGACATTATTGGTGATGTAAATGAAAGGAGAAAGACTCGAGGGAAGAAGATCGACTTTAAAGAACTAGCTGGCTTGCACTGCTATACTTCAAAGATCGAACTCTCCAAAGTGGAAGAAGCTCTTCAAGATGAACACTGGATAAATGCCATGCAGGATGAACTACTCCAGTTCGAAAGAAATGAAGTCTGGACCCTGGTTGAAAGACCTCAAGACAAGAACATAATTGGAACCAAGTGGATCTTCCGCAACAAAAGTGATGAAAAAGGGAATATCACAAGGAACAAAGCTCGGTTAGTTGCTCAAGGCTACACCCAGGTCGAAGGAGTGGACTTCAGTGAAACATTTGCTCCTGTCGCAAGACTTGAAGCGGTCCGACTCCTACTGTCCATCGCATGTTCGCTAGGATTCAAGCTCTATCAAATGGATGTCAAAAGTGCCTTCCTAAATGGATGGCTCAATGAGGAAGTGTACGTAGAACAACCTATAGGATTTGAAGACCCCCATCATCCTCAATATGTCTACAAGCTCAACAAGGCACTCTATGGATTGAAACAAGCTCCTAGGGCTTGGTACAAAAGGCTCTCCAAGTACCTGCTGGAACACGGGTTTGAAAGAGGAAGCCTGGATAAGACCCACTTCATCAAAAGAGAAAACAAAGGAATCCTCATTGCTCAAGTCTATGTTGATGACATTGTCTTTGGTTCAACTCATCATGTGCTCAAAGACCAATTCATCGAAATCATGGGTAAGGAGTTCGAAATGAGCATGGTAGGAGAACTAACATATTTTCTTGGCTTGTAGGTTGCTCAGAAGAAAGACGGGATATTTCTAAGTCAAACCAAGTATGCCCGAAATATTGTTAAGAAGTTTGGCATGGAGTCCAGCAAACCCGTCCGAACGCCTATAGGGACTAATGACAAACTGAGCAAAGACCCCAGTGGACAAAGTGTGGACCAAAAACTCTATCGAAGCATCATTGGAAGCCTGCTATACCTAGCTGCAAGTCGACCAGACATAAGCTATGCAGTAGGAGTGTGTGCACGTTATCAAGCCGATCCCAAGGAATCACACCTAAAAGCCGCCAAACGAGTGATCAAATATGTTTCAGGGACAAGTGATCTTGGTATATGGTATTCTAAAGAATCTAATCTTTCACTACTTGGCTATAGTGATGCAGATTGGGCAGGTGATGCGGACGATCGAAAAAGCACAACCGGAGGATGCTTTTACATTGGAACTAACTTAGTTAGTTGGTATAGCTAGAAACAAAGTTCCATATCTCTCTCAACTGCTGAAGCTGAATACATTGCGGCTGGAAGTTGTTGTGCACAATTGCTATGGATGAAGCAAATGATGCTAGACTATGGATTGATCAAGAAGTCCTCACTATACTATGTGACAACATGAGTGCGATCAACATCTCGAAGAATCCAGTCCAACATGGGAGAACTAAGCACATTGACCTTAGACACCACTTCATAAGGGATCTTGTTGAAGAAGGAATAGTGTCCATACAACATGTCGGAACTACTGAGCAACATGCGGATATTTTTACTAAGGCACTAGATCGAGAGAGATTCGAAAAACTAAGAAGAGATCGGATTATGCATGATCTCCTAAGATCATGCAATCTATGGAATAAGTTTTTAATATGCAATCTCAATATTTAATTAGTTATATATATATATATATATTTTATTTCCTTATTTTTTGATTCTCTAGTATACTAACTTGTTTGGAAGTTAATCCCTTCAGGATCCACTAAGTAACCACGGTTACAATTCAAAAGGAAGGAGTTATTTTTGAACTTAATGTGACAGGACATCATTGCACGTCCAGAGGAGATATCAGCGGGAACGGTTATCCGCACACCAAAATTCAAAAAAATGATCATTACCATTATGGGAAGTTGTGATTCTCATTCTATATTTAAAATAAGGGAAGTTTCTCCTAATATCTATTCACCTTGATCTTATTTCCTTTCTCCTTCATCACCCGTACTCACATATCCTCTTCATATCTCTCTCTAAATTATGTGACTCTTCACTTGTTCTTGCCCAAAAGAATTTCTCTTTCAGCAACAATGGTGAAGACGAGAGGAAGCCAAGGCTCCAAATCACAAGACCCGACTCCTTCCTCAACTGCCGGAAGCAAAAAGGTGATCTCTCCTGAGGAATCCAGCGCCAAGGAGGCGAGCCAAGGCTGTCCAGAAGGCGATCATGGAACAAACTATCTCGGAAACTCCATCCTTGGTTGCTGTTCCGTTCCCTTCTTCTTCTCCATCCACTGCCGGAGAAAGGGGAGCCACTGGTGGCGTTCAAGACCCGCTCGACATTCGAGCCGAAGTAGCCGGAGCCAAAGCCTTGAAACAAAAAGAAGCAGAGGTACAGAAGGTAAAGGGAAAAGCTGTTTCCACTTCAAAGACCCGTGAGAAGGCAGTTGCAAGGAAGAACGCCTCGATAAGTGAACGAGTTGAGGCAGACCTAGCCATGGCGCTGAAACCCATTGAAGCAATCCTGGCCGACCTCCCTAACTTGGGCGCTGACAATGCAACAGAGACAGGAGTGTCCACCAAATCTGCTGATCCTGCAACGAAAGCTGCACCAAAGGTGTCCACTGAAAGGTCAAAGAAGAAAACTCCTGCTAAGAAGGCTGTACCAGTGACGACCGACCCAGCACCAGTCACCACCACTGAAGCAACCCCTGAAGATCCCCTGCAGATCACCACCACAGTGACCCAAACTGGTTCACTGAAGGCGTCCGAACCTGTCACAGAACCCCTTGATGAGGAAGAACTCGACTCAGACTATGTTGAAGAGACTAATGATGAAAGCTCAGAAGATGAATCCATGAGCGAAATCAGCGATGATGAAAGAAACATCACTGTCAACGCGATCACTGAAGAGATTGCTCGAACCACAAGTCAGAAAAGGAAGCATGTTCTGAGAAAAGGATCGGAAACTGTTGCTCCTGCCCAAGTTCCTGTCCACACTGAGCAGGAAGAGGAAGAAGAAGACGAGAGTTCATCTGACTCTGAAGACGACCAGAATAATGAGTCCGGAGGAGACTCTGAGCACCCTCAAATCGATGCCCAGGAACCACTTGAGGGGGAGAATCCCACTGACAACCAGTCCGAGGAGTTGGGATTTCAACACACTCAAAGCGAGGAGGAAGAGTCCGATGAAGAAGGTTCCGAAGAAGAAGAATCTGAAGGAAGAGTCGAGGTCAATGTTGAACCAGTCACTGTGCAAGAAGTGGTAACCCAACCAGAAACCCGAGAGCCTACTCCACCAGGGCGTTCACCCAAGGAGTTCGAACCCAAAAAGCGGACTCGTTCTGAACCTGAAGGGTCTTCCAAGGCCACTGGATCCAAGAAGAGAAAAATCGTCTTATCCTCATCTAAAGAACATGAACCTGAGATCATTGATGCTGGAAACGCCATATCCACGGCCTTCTACTATGTAGTGTCCGAGCAATACTTTTCAACTTTTCTGGAAAAGATGAAGGTGCACCCTGAGATCAGATTTGCGGCTGTGCGATACGAGGAAATGGGATGGCACAAATATACTTGGAGGACAGATCTCTTCTATTCTGGGGAACGGAGATCAAGCAGTATAAGGGACAGCTAGTTAGGCATTACTATGCAAACCTGAGCTCTGAAGTCCTCAACTCCAAAAGCCCCTGGTTCAAACTGAGTTACGCACATGGCCAACTGTTTGAACTCAAAGCCAGAGCACTGAACCGTTTTCTCCAGGTACCCCGAACTTCTCTGAAATCTGTTTATTCTCGAAGTGCCAAGTTCCCTATGAATACTATTGCTGAAACACTCACTGGAGTTGAAGGGAAAAGGTTTTAAGGAAAGGGGTTAAGTGCTGGTGTCCTAACTCAAAAGTTTTCACTGCTTTACAAATTATGTGCACACAACATCATGCCCACTGCTAACCACTCTGTTGTGTCAAAAAGCATGTGTAAATTATTGTTTGCCATAGACCAGAAGTATGAGATCAACTATGGAGCCCTTGTGCTCGAACAAATGTTGGCATTCGCGGGCACAATCAAAAGGAAGTACAACACCACTCTTCCCTTCCCTGGCCTCATATCTGAGTACCTGAAGCATCTCCACATTCTTGGGAGCAAGCACGATCGTCTTGAGGACATTGCCGACTTCAAACTTTCCTCAAATCTTGCAAAGAAGAAGCCAGACTTGGCTGGACCAGGAGGGAAGATTCCTGCAAAAGATGCATTCTCCATGCTCCGTGATGAACTCACTGGCCATATCAACCACCTCAAAGTGCTTGAAGCTCAAGTGCACAGTCGTGTACAAGCTGCTGAAAAGCTGTTCAGACAGCTTCCTGATGTGTGGTCTGATGATGAACAAGATTTGGATACCAATCCAGAGGAGGAGTCCAGCGACTCGGCTGAGGATTCCTCTGAGGAATCCGAGTGACATGCCCTTTTTGGGCAAAATGTGAGCCAGAGGGGGAGTTAAGTTGATGTAACCGTTGATCGGTTCCTCTGGTATGCACTACAGTCGACATGGGGCAGCCTGGTAGAAGAAAGTAAGGGTAATTTTTTTTGAACTATTTTCGTGAACTAGTTATAACTGTTTTTGCTGGACAATTGCACAATGGCCTGTAATAATTAAATTGTGATCTTACATGCTTTATTTTATGATTATTGCCATGTGCCTGCTTTTGATGTAAATGCTCCTAGAATATATGATAGGCAATCTTGTATGGAGCATTAGTATAGTTTGTCTTGTGTTTGGGAATCATTGTAATTGGTGGTTGGGTCTCAATGGGAAGTATTTCTACATCATTGTTCCTGTGTTAATTGTTTAAGACATCGGTTGAATCAACTCTTATATTGGCCCACATTCTGCCAAAAAGGGGGAGATTGTTGGGAACCAGTTTTGAGAAAATGTGTTCACAACCGATGTCTGAACTACTTTGTTGGACCAACCTCGTCAACAGCAGACAAACTAAGTAAAGGAAGAAGAGCTGGCGAATATACTCATGAAGATTCTTCAACGGCTAGCTGATCTTCTGCCCGGATCCCGCGCATGAAGTAAGGGAATAAGGATCTCCTAATCCGGGCAACTTCATTCCAAGGATCCGTGTACTTATGGTAAGATTATCTTACCTTGGAATGGAGATACGGTGGTTCTCTTCAAAAAGGACGGTCAAGGGATGAATGGAACACGACTCACATCATTCATCTTCCCCCTTGTGCGATCGAAAGTATTGTGTTAAGAGAATCACATTCCTTCCGAGTTCTTGAATTCATCATCTTGAAGGAAAACATACGATCAACACTTCCTCGAGTGGTTTGATCGAAAGTGCTACTGTGAACTTGATTGAGGACGGCGGATTCAATCAAGGCTTTCGAGGAGTCGTCAAACTCAAGCGCTTAATTGAAAGATTCAAGTAGGAGAGTCGCCAACAGGTTTCGACCAAGGGCAAACTTGAAGGAGGAGCCTTCAAGGGATTGAAGCAAGGTCGGGGAGATCTTCACCAAGACAGGGGGAGTGTCTTGGTTTGACAATTCAGTCCGCTTGGTGATTGGAGTTGGGCGGAACAAATCACTATTGTTTAGATCGAGGATCAAGTCAAAACAATTAGTGAATCTCCTGGATTGGTATCCCCCAGACGTAGGCTTGTGCCGAACTGGGTCAACAAACCTTGAGTTCTTTATTCTTACAGTTTATTTACTTTCCGCTGCTTAATATCTTAAACTGTTTAACGTGTCCACGAAAGGTGTTTGAACTAGTTTTCAGGACTACTTAATTGGTTATCCACCCAAACGGACCTAACAATCCCACTAAATTTACGTTAATCCCACTAATTTGGGTAATTAATGATCCACCTCCCATTTGTAATTAATTGGCTTTAAATGGAAACAAATGTCAGCACACTACCGCGTAGCACTAGCTTGTTTATTTGATAACATGTTTGCATATGGAGACAAATATGTGTCAACATAGTAACTCAATTGATTGAAATGGATCAAGTTGTTAATCTATCAAGCCAGCCTATTAGTATTAAGCAAGTTCAATTAACCTTCTCTCGCTTTCCAATAAAACTAAAAATAAATGGCATCTATTCCTTCTATCCTTACCAAAAATATTAATTATTTTTCCATGTAAAATGGAACTTTAAATTTTGGAAAAATATTAATATCAATTCTTCTTTCTTTTTTCCAACTTTTGTCCCCCAACTTCATAAATATGTCTGTCCATTCAAATTTATTAATTTGTCTCTAAACTGTAGAGTCTTCACTCTCAAGTGGGTAATTTAATTCTTCTTCCGATTGATATAATAATTGCGATGTTTGTTGCGTTGTATTTAAACTACTACAAGATAATGGATTAATGTATTCTTCTTCTTCTTCTTCTTTTTTTTTTATCATTTAAATTTTTAGATGTTGATGGTATATTTATTCATGGATATATAATACGTGCAATTAAATTAAATAAGGATAAAGTTGTATTGTTACAGATATTTATACACGGCAGATAAAGTGATAAACACTGTTTGAATGGTAAGATTTGAGAATTAATATATTAAAATCCTTTTATACAAAGCTAGATTTTGAATTGATAAATTTCTTTTCATAAATACATCTGAACTAACCCAAGCTGATTGTGACCCCAATCATCATGATGCTTCTTTGTAATGATGAAATTTTGTGCTAAAAAAAATCTTGTTACTTGCTCCCTCTTGTACTAGTAAATTTGGATATTTTCTGATTCAAAATTGCTAGTAAATTCTCTGATGTTTTTACAAGTATGTTTGCAGCAATTTGGCATTTAATTATTGCATGCATTGCTTCCAATTTGTTGCGTTCAAAAGCCATAAGTTTTTAAGACCACACATATTCATGATATTTGCAGACATAACATTATTAATTTAGTTGGTACTTCTATTCAGTGTATGCGTTAGGACACATTAATATATACTGAAGATGTATGTATGTGTTTGCTTTAGACTTTTATGTATTTAATACCTGAGTAATGATGATTTGGATTTTATAATAGTATTCTCCATGTGGGATAAAAACTAATCTAAGATTCTGAATACTGTTGATCCATCAATTTGTGACATTTCTCTTCATGTCATATTGGACAGCGAGCTATGTTAGTAGTATTAAGCAATGAAATTAATAGCCTAGGACAAGTTGGTAATCCAGAGATTTGAGAATTTCAGAAATTGTATTGTTGGGCAATATATATACCAGTTAATTAAGCTTGAAGCCTGTCCATGTCAACACTCTAGATTGAGCACGAACTTTTAGCCGTTGGCTTCTTTTTATTTGAATAATCTTGGTCATTCCTAAAAGTAATGATGGTTCATCTGTAATGATGAAATTTTGTTCTGAAAAGGATCTGTTTGCCTGCTTCGTCTTGTGCAAGTAAATTTCCTACTTCATGTGTTTTTCATTCCATAGGACAATTTTGTAATTTAGCTACAGCTTTTGCATTTAGCCATTTAGTCATTCTTTTAATTTATTCCACTATCCATTTCTCTGGCCATTGACTTCCAAAAAAGATATAGAAAAAAAGATAGTGGTACTGAGGTTAAAGAAATCAATACCTGCAATCTTATCCTCTGTTTTCTTCAAAATAAAATTTTTAAATCCATAACACATCAAACAAGCAACTCCTGTAAAGCCAAAAAAATGGCTCTAGTTGCTGTGTACATCTCCAGCCACTGTTCCCCTGATTCATTCTTTGATCCTGATTCGTGCTGCCACATAAGTATATTAGTACGTATAGAATAAAATGCCGACACATTATTAAAAATGTAATAAACCCCATCATCCCATTAATCATCATTACAACTAGGGTGAAAATGAGCCGAGTCGAGCGCGAGCCTGGTATAGCTCGGCTCGGCTCGATTAAATAAAAGTTCGGCTCGGCTCGAGCTCGAAGCTCGACGAACTTTAATAATTTGACCTCGGCTCGAGCTCGACATAAAAAGCCGAATTCGAGCTCGGCTCGAGGCTCGAATAAAGCTCGATTTATTTTTATTTTTTATTTCTTAACGTTGACACTCATATGTTAATAAATGTGTGTAGGGGCTCAAATCACACAAATTACAAAGACGGATAAAGGGGACATTACCACTGGACCAAATCCCCATTCCCAAGCTAAGCTCGATATAAAATTAGGAATAATTGTCAAATTATTAAATAATGAGCTTAAAAACTTGAAGGATTGAAGTTTAATAGATTTAATATATTAAACTATTCATAGTTCCTACTTCTAACCGTAAAAAAAAAAAATGGAAAAGAAAATGTATAGGAGTAATAAATAGATTATACATATGTATTATCTATAATTGAGATATATATATATATATTCGAGTCTATTATCGAGCTTTCGAGCCGAGTATTGGTTAGTTCGGTTTGGACTCATTAACATTCCGAGCCAATCTCGAATTCAAGTCGAGCCTTTCCGAGTCGAGCTTTGGTCGAGTTTTGATCGAGTCGGACCCGGATATTTTACGAGCCTATCAGTCTCATTTACACCCCTAATTACAAAACTCCACGCTTCATCGTAATCCCTTGTTTATAGTCCACTGTTCGCTTTCTCACACAGAAGTAGGATATCTCTATATTTAGAAATATGATAATTAACAAATTAATTCTTAATATTCTAGTGATTTGTATTTTTTTTTCTTTTTTTTTAACAGTCTATACCGGCTAGGAAAGAGGTAGTGGGTGCCCATGCCACACAAATTATAAAAGGAATAAAAGGGAGAAATAGGGGGTCGGTAGGAAATCGAACCTCCAACTTCCCATTGGAAGTCAAGGGAACTTAACCACTTGGGCAATTTTAGTGTTGTATTTTCAAGGCTATTTTTGGGAAATAATTAGAGTTTAGAATTTGAACTTTAGAATTAATGGTGAAAAATAGTTGTAAATGGAGATAGTTTTGAGTAATGGTATTTGGTGATAGAGTTAAAAAATTAGAATTTGAAAAGCTAAATATTGGAGGAGATGAGTATTCAGAGTTTAGTATTTAGAGGTTAAAATTTGATTGTTACTAAAAAATAATGTTTACTATATAAAGGACTTTAAGCTATTTTTTAGTATATATATTTTAAAAGTTAAACAACGCTGTGGTTTTTCCCAAACGCAACCTAAATAGATATTAACATAAAATAAGAATCGCTTAAAATTTTGCAGCATAAAATTTTAGCTTAGCCGAATGCATTTAACAAATTCTATCGTTGAAATATAGAGGATTTTATCGCTGAAATATGTGGTGTTCTGTCGTTGAATTGGTCAAGCCGTTGAATTGTTCCTCATACATTGTGATTTGTTCTTCTGTTATTTCCACATCTCTCAATACGTAGCTGAAAAAATTAATAACAATGGAATGTGCATTGAATATGTTAAATTTCAATAACTACTAACTTATCCTTATAACTAATCTTAACCATTAAAATGAAATTAGTTATCTTGATGTTCTACCAATATAATATTGATTGATAGTACCATAACTCTCCGATCTTAGAATGCTTACATATATCATTACAATTATATACATTCATGGAAGGAAAACGTCCATATAATTCTTGAGTTGCATTGCTTGCTATCCTCAGCAAAAGGGATGCACCAGTCTAAAGAATCAACTTTGGCTCTGTATGCCGCGTCATTCTTCACCCTGTCTTCCTGTGGAAGCTGGCACGCCTCAATAACTGAATCGAATCCTGATCAGCTCAGCAGGAGGGATGAAACAGTCCATGGAATAAAGGCCAAAATGGTCCTTTATCTTTGCTAAAAAAACCAAAATAGTCCTTTATGTTTCAAAATACCAAAATAGTCCTCTACATATGCATGAAATAGCCAAAATAGTCATTTTGTATTATTAAATTGGGCTAGTGGACATCCACACTTTTATATTTAACCCCAAACTTTCAAAAACTTTCATTAAGGCCCTAGGAAGGTTTGACTTTGTACAAAAGGTCCTCTTCCAAAACTTAATTAATTTTATTATCCATATGACTTCGGATCCGCATGAAAATTGGTATCAGAGCCTAGGTTTTAATGAAGAACATATTAATTATATTATTTATAATATTTTATCTCTTAATGGTGAAGACTTAATTATTTAATGGATTCATTTAATTTGAAACCAGTGAGTTATTTCCAAATTTTGGAAATAAAAAATAGAAATTTTCAGAGGAAATTCTTGAACTTGAAGACAAGATTTTATTAACAATAATTTCTTTCATCAAAATGAGAGGAACTGATTGGAAAGAAATTGATCCGGATAGCTCTAAGTTATCAAAAGACGATTCAAGATTTTGGTAACCGGGTATTAATTATACCTGAGAAAATAGATAACTTGAATCAGTCAACGGAGGAGATCTTGAAAGTATTTCAAGATCTAAAGAAAGAGATTTTGAATCTGAAATTTGACATTTCGGATATCAAGAAAAGGCAGAAGGATATTCCTGGATCTTCCTGTAACACCCCGGTTTTTGGTCACCCAGGTCGGGATGTCACCGCCACATCCCCCTAGTAAGACACGGTTTCTCCGAGCTTACTAAAGAGATGCAAGGCTAGGTATCGCAGTATTTAAAAGTATTTAAATCATCCAAGATAGCCCATACAATATAATTGGAAAATAATAATAGTATAGCGCAGCGGAAGTAATTGTTTTAGTATAGTATTGCAGCGGAAAATTTAAATAGGGCCGACATGGCCAAAACACGGGTTAAACAGGCCCGTTCATGATATAGTCTAAAGTATGAATTTAAAAGCAAAATAAAGTTCCCAAAATCCCATGCATGATTCGTGCTCACACATGCTCATTCCACATATTCTGTAAGAAAAGGAATAAAAACGGTTTTGGTCAGCAAACTTGCTGAGTAAGCTAACACATGCATGATCGTAGGGTTTAAAAGCCATTAACTTTAATAATTTAATAAAAGCATGATAATAACATAATATTTAATTTAATCTAATCAACTATCCAATAGCACAATTTATCTCAGGGCTCTATTTAATAACACATATCGCATGGTTTAAGATAAAAGCCATAATTTAAATAAAGCATTAAAATAATTTAATTGGACAAAAACATAATTTAAGCTAATTTAATTTAATTTAGAATCCCCATTACATCCCCGATTTGGTATTTCAAAGTTTCACGATAGCATCGCGATGTCAACAAGTTTAGCCGGTAGCCCGGCGGCCGCAACCGTATCAGCCATACCCAGTACCACTCCGGAGCCTCGGGAAACCCATACGGATATTCACGAGAGTGTAGGCTCTATATTTCGCCGTTTTGGCAATATCACATTTCAAGTTTAGCGCGCGGGGTCACCATCGTCCATTACGGCACGAAGTGAATCGTTAGGGGGCACCCTGCAGAGCACTCACCCCTAATTTTAATTTATCAAGTTTGTAAGGGGATTTAATTTTTAAAATCTGACTTCAAATGTATTTATTAAAAAATAATATCTCAACTCGTTTCAACCCTAAAGGTTAATTCCATGTTTCAACAAGTTTTCAAGATTTTGTTTCCGGTAAACCACAGTTTACTCCAAAATTCGTCAAAAATCAGATTTAATTCCAAAAATTCCAAAATTTCATATCTGACTCGGAAACGTCAAGATCTACAACTTTCATGTTTTAACTTTTTCAATCCGAGATACCTAAGTAGGTCAAAATCGCCAATTTTCGCAGAAGAACAAATCTGTCCGAGTTCAATGTGTCACAGTTTAAAGATTTCGAATTCTACAATATCAATTCAACTCCAAATTTAATAAAATTTGACAGAGATCATCTTAAGACAATTATCTACGACTTTCATGTTCGGCCAAAGATCTAAAACAGTCTAGATCCTATGTCAAAAACGTAATCAAGATCATTCCTAAGTTCTGTTCAAGATTTCAAGATCTAGATTCAAACAGCTCGGTTTCGGTGGGTTTTCACATATCAAATCAACTCCAAAAATTCAGAAAAATTCAAACAGCTCGGTTTCGGTGGGTTTCGGTGGGTTTTTACAGTAGCTAGATCTAAGTCTTAGGAACGTTTTTCGTGTTTTAAGTTTTTCCGTTTGAGTTCGTTTTAAGGTTCGGAAAAATTCATCAAATCTGTTGCGTCGGTAGAAAGTTTAAATTGACAGATTTTCGATTTCTTGTTAATCTTTTAGTTTTGAATGTTTTAATTCATCCCAAAACCATGTAAGAGTTAACTTACAGAGTTTATGAACGTCGCGGATCGTCTATTCGAAGGCGTGGCTTCCCGTCCACCGTTTCTCCTCTCCGTTCGTCGGGTTCTACGATCTAGATCCAATTCGAGGCGTAGAAAGAAAAAGGAGATGATTAGGATTCGTTTTCGAATCGTTTATTGAATAAAGATTGGATCGAGACTTACCACGACTATGAAGATCTGTAGAGAAATTCGTCCAACAACGTTCGTCTTGGTTTCGTGCCTCCGACGACTCCGGATTTAGGGTTTCGAATGTGTAGAGGTTGTAGGGTTTTGTAAACTTGTTCGGGGCTCCCAAGGGGTTTATTTATAGATTTCCCAAGCCCTAGGGCGTCCAACATCTGACCTAAGGGTCTTGGGTCGAGAGATGTTCAACCGAAAGTCGAAAAATCCGCGTTCGGGCGAGAGATTCACGCAACGGGCGAATCTGTCGTGTGGCGCGGTCGTGGCGCGCTGTTCCCCCTTCGACCGCGCGGCCACCGCGCGACACTTGCCTGGACTTCGGTCCGGGCGGGTCGTGCGATCCGTCGTGCTTTTCCGCCTCTCTTTCGGGTTTCTATCCCTCTATGCTCCCGAATTCCGATTTCCGGGGTATCTTCGGGTTCCTACTTTCTCTCTAAATTTTTACTCGGGTCTAATTAAACGTTTGGACTCGAATCCTCGAGTTCATTAGTGTCGGGTTTCGGTGTACAATTTATTTACCTTTAATAATTCTTTTTATTTAATTAAATTCCTTTTTAAGTTAAAATCTCATTTCTCATTTCCTTATCTTTATTTATTTATTTATTTGCTGGATTCATTTATTTATTTATGGTATTTATTTTATTTATTATTTATTTATTTAATTATTGTTTTATTTTATGATGGAAAGTTCACGGGTATTACAGTCTACCCTCCTTAAGAATCAACTTCGTCCTCGAAGTTGTGTTTCGGCTTTTCTCGTGCTAAAGGTCTTGTGTTTGTTTTATTATGTTGTGACTGAACTTAGAATTAAAACTTCTAAGCTGCCTACGTACCCGGTGAAGGGATCAAGCCATAACGTAGTTCAACAATTTACAAAAGTGCACGAAAAATAGGTGGTATGACATCCTCTCCCCCTTAAGATTGCAGTTATGTCCCCATAACTGTGTCGGTATCGGTTTGGAACAATGTCGGGTATCGTTCTCTCATGTCGGATTCTACTTCCCAAGTTGCCGTCTCACTTTCGTGGTTTGACCAAAGAACCTTGATCATTTTGACGGTTTTGTTCCTCGTTACTCGTTCCTTAGTATCGAGAATACGCACTGGGACTTCTTCGTAAGTCAAATCTTCATCGAGCTCAATTATCTCCGGTTGAAGTACATGTGTCGGGTCCGGCACATACTTCTTTAGTTGCGAGACATGGAAGACATTATGAACTCTATCTAAGTGTGGCGGTAAAGCCAATCGGTAGGCTAGAGTTCCGACTCGTTCTAGAATTTCGTAAGGTCCTATGTATCGAGGACTTAACTTTCCTCGCTTGCCAAAGCGCATCACCCCCTTCATGGGTGATATCTTTAGCATGACTCTATCTCCCACTTGGAATTCTAGGTCTCGTCGTCTCACGTCGGCATAACTCTTTTGACGGTCTTGTGCGGCTTTCATCTTCCCTTGAATCACTTTGATTTGGTGAGCCATGTCTTCGATAAGTTGTGGTCCCACTACCACGGACTTATCGTTTTCCTCCCAGCTCAATGGGCTTCGGCACTTTCGTCCATACAACGCCTCGAAAGGTGCCATGCCGATGCTAGCATGGTAGCTATTATTATAAGAGAACTCAATCAAGGGTAAATGAGATTCCCAATTCCCTTTGAATTCCAACACGCATGCTCTCAGCATGTCTTCTAGTGTTTGGATTGTTCTCTCGATTTGACCATCCGTCATTGGGTGGAATGCGGTGCTCATTTTGATTTGAGTACCGAGAGCTTTTTGTAACTCCGTCCAGAAATGAGAGACAAATCTACTGTCTCTATCGGAAATGATATCATGTGGTCCTCCATGTCGTCGTACCACATTATCAATGTAGGCTCGGGCCAATTGGTCCATAGTCCACGTGTCTTTCATTGGGATAAATATGGCTGTCTTCGTTAGCCTATCCACAATCACCCAAATCTTGTTCATGCCTTTAGGTGATCGGGGTAATCCCGAGACAAAGTCCATTGAGATGCTATCCCACTTCCAACTTGGAATCTCTAGTGGTTGCATCAATCCTAAGGGTTTATGTCGCACTGCCTTAACCTTTTGGCAGGTGAGACATCTCGCTACGAAGTTCGCCACTTCCTTCTTCATTCCCGGCCACCAATAGATCTTTTTCAGATCTTTGTATAGCTTGTCACCTCCGGGATGTACGGAATATGGCGTGTTGTGCCCTTCCTCCATCAACCTTTGTTTCAACTCGGCACATTTAAGAGGCACACACCATCTCCCTTTAAAACGGATGCTTCCATCCTCGTGGACAGCAAATCCTATTGCCTTTCCTTCGGCAATATACCCTTTTATCTTCTCGAGTTTCGGGTCGCCCGGTTGAGCGAGTCGAATCTCGTCTAATATTGGAGTTTCTACGGCCATGGCATTGACCGTTTCTCTCACTGTGCCAGGATGCACAAGTTCTAACTCCAATCTTGCCAATTCCAAGTACAATGCCGGCGGAATTACCAACGAGTTTGTCACGTGTTGGGTTTTCCGACTTAGGGCATCGGCTACCACATTCGCCTTCCCCTCGTGGTATGCTATCTCTAAATCGTAGTCTTTAATAAGTTCCAACCACCTTAGCTGTCTCAAATTCAACTCCTTCTGAGTGAATATATATCTCAAGCTCTTGTGGTCGGTGAACATTCGACACTTCCGCCCATAAAGATAATGTCTCCATATCTTTAGAGCGAAAACGACCGCTGCCAACTCCAGGTCGTGGGTCGGATAATTTTCCTCATGAGGTTTTAGTTGGCGTGATGTATAGGCTACGACTCTCGAGTCTTGCATCAAGACACAACCTAAACCTTCCTTCGAAGCATCGCTATATACTTCGAAGTCACCATTCTTTGATGGTAATGTTAATACGGGCGTGGTTGTGAGTCGTTTCTTCAGCTCTTGAAACGCAGTCTCACACGCTTCGGTCCACTCGTATTTTGCTCCTTTCTTCAGTAGCTGGGTCAAAGGACGTGCAATCCTTGAAAAGTCCTTCACAAATCGTCTATAGTATCCGGCTAATCCAAGGAAACTCCTTATTTCCGTTGGACTCTTCGGAGTTGCCCACTCCGTCATGGCAGAAACTTTTGCCGGATCCACTGATACTCCATCAGCGGATACTATGTGTCCGAGAAATGCCACTTCTTTCAACCAGAAATCGCATTTCGACAGCTTGCCGTATAGCTGATTTCTTCGCAAGGTTTCTAACACTTGATGTAAGTGTTTTGCATGCTCTTCCTCGCTCTTTGAGTAGATCAGGATGTCGTCGATGAACACTACGACGCACTGATCTAACAATTCTCGGAATACGTTGTTCATGAGATTCATGAACATGGCCGGAGCATTTGTTAACCCGAAGGATAACACTGTGAACTCGTAATGGCCATATCGCGTTCGAAATGCCGTCTTCGGGATGTCCTTCTCGGCGATCCTCAATTGATGATACCCAGATTGCAAATCGATCTTCGAGAATACTGAAGCTCCCTTCAGTTGATCAAACAGATCCTCTATCCTCGGTAGGGGATATTTATTCTTAATGGTCACTTGGTTTAGTCCTCGGTAATCTATGCAAAGACGTAGTCCTCCGTCTTTCTTCTTGACAAATAAAACCGGTGCTCCCCAAGGGGACGTACTCGGTCTTATGTAACCTTTTCCCAATAGCTCCTCGAGTTGTTCCTTTAACTCCTTCATTTCCAGTGGTGCCATCCGGTACGGAGCTTTCGAGACAGGCTCTGTTCCCGGAATGAGATCTATAGTGAATTCAAGATCTCTCTCAGGTGGCATGCCCGGAACGTCCTCAGGGAACACATCCGGGTATTCTCTTACCACTGGTATGCTATCAACCTTGTTTCCTTCCGCCTCAAGGTTGTGCACATAGCACACATATAGTTCATACCCCTTACGCATCAAGTTACTTAATTTGAGTGCACTAACGATTTTGTTACTTTTCTTAGGGGGCTGAGAGTAAAAGATAACTCTCTTTCCCCTACTTGTTGACAAGGTGATCTTTTGCTTTTGGCATTCGATCACCGCCTTATACTGGGATAACCAATCCATCCCCAGTATGATGTCAAAGTCTCTTAAGTTAAATTCTACCAAGTTCGCAAAGAATTCTACGTTCTTTATCACTATAGGAATTCCGTTATATCGTTTAGAGCAAGACACTACTTCTCCAGAAGGCAATTGAATTCCTAAGCTAATTCTCTCGCACTTAGGTAGATCTAACTCATGCACTATCCTTGATGCTATAATTGAGCAACTAGCTCCAGAATCAAACAGAATTCTAAGGGGCGTATTCAACACATAAAATGTACCTGCCATCACTTCTCCTTGCGCAGGCACGTCCGCTTGATTCACCACGTTCAGCCTCCCCATAGGGCGTCCCTGATTGCCCTGCTGATTCGCATTCGGCTGCTGATTTTGTTGCTGGTTTTGATTCTGAGGGGGCGGAGGTCGTTGGTTCTGGTTCTGGTTTTGCGGCCTATTTTGAGGGGGTCTGTACCCTTGGTTATTCCCGTTTTGCCCGTTTTGATTTTGAGGCTGTTCTTGCCCCGCGACCAAATCGTCCCTCTTCGTTATGTTCTCGAGCCTAGTTCGGCAATCCCGTCGAACGTGACCCATTCGACCGCATCGGTAACAGGCGCCTTGTTGCGGGCATCCCCTTGCCAGATGGGGTCGTCCACATCTCGGGCAAGGTGGTACCGGATCTTCTTGGTTGAACCTCCTCCCAGGGTTGTTTTGTTGGGGCCTATTCGACCCTCTGCGCTGCTCGTTCCTCCCAGTGTTGTTCTCGTTTCTTGAGTCTCGGCTTCTCTTGTCTTGGGGACCCCTGCTTGTAATACCCGAGAATTTTCCAACATAAAATAAAACAATAATTAAATAAATAAATAATAAATAAAATAATACTATAAATAAATAAACAAATCCAGCAAATAAAAGAAATAAATAAAGATAAGGAAATGAGAAATGAGATTTTTACTTAAAAAGGAATTAAAGGAATTTAATTAAATAAAAGGATGGATAAATGGTACACCAAAACCCGACACTAATGAACTCGATAGACTGAGAATAAAATTAGAGAGAGAAGTATGAACCCGAATATACCCCGGAAATCGGAATTCGGGAGCATAGAGGGATAGAAACCCGAAAGAGAGGCGGAAAAGCACGACGGATAGTCCAGGCGAAGTCGGCGCGGTGGCCGCGCGGTGAAGGGGCTTTAGCGCGCCACGACCGCGCCACTTGACAGATTTGGTTGTTGCGTGAATCTCTCGCCCGAGCGCGGATTTTTCGACTTTCGGTTGAACATCTCTCGACTCAAGACCTTTAGGTCGGTTGTGGACGCCCTAGGGATTGAGAATTCTATAAATAAGCCCCTTGGGAGCCCCAAACAAGTTTACAAAACCCTACAATCTTCTATACGTTCGAAACCCTAAATTCGGAGTCGACGGAAAGCACCAAACGGAGGCAGCAGCTTTGGACGAAAATCCAAGGTCTCCAAACGTTGTGGTAAGCTCTAGTCTGATAAATCTTTTCACGTTTCAATCCGAAAACGGATTCTAACTTCGGTTCTTCTCTTTCTACACCCCGTATCGAATCTAGATCGTAGAACCCGACGAACGGAGAGGAGAAACGGTGATCTGGAAGCCACGCCTCCGAACTAGACATCCCCGACGTTCATAGACACTGTAAGTTAGCTCTTACATGGTTTTGGGATGAATTAAAACATTCAAAACTAAAAGATTAACATGAAACCGAAATTCTGTCAACTATTACTTTCTACCGGCGCAACAGAATTGTTGAATTTTTCCGACCCTTAAAACGAACTCAAACGGAAAAACTTAAAACTCAAAAAACGTTCCTAAGACTTAGACCTAGCTACTGTAAAAATTTGGGAATTTGTGGAGTTGATTTGATATGTGAAAACCCGTTGAAACCGAACTGTTTGAATCTAGATCTCGAAATCTTGGACAGAACTTAGGAATGATCTTGATCACGTGTTTGACATAGGATCTAGGCTGTTTTAGATCTTTGGCCGAACATGAAAGTTGTAGATAAATGTCTTAAGATGATCCCTGTCAAATTTCATTAAATTTAGAGTTGAATTGATATGGTAGAATTTGAAATCTTTAAACTGTGACATATTAAACTCGGACAGAATTCTTCTTATGCGAAAATTGGTAAATTTGACCTACTTAGGTATCTCGGATTGAAAATGTTAAAACACGAAAGTTGTAGATTTTGATGTTTCCGAGTCAGATATGAAATTTTGGAATTTTTGGAATTAAATCTGATTTTAGACGAATTTTGGAGTAAACTGTGATTTACCGAAACGAAATCTTGAAATCTTGTTGAAACATGGAATTAACCATTAGGGTTGAAACGAATTGAGATATTATTTCTTAATAAATACAATTGAAGTCAGATTTTAAAAATTAAATCCCCTTACAAACTTGATAAATTAAAATTAGGGGTGAGTGCTCTGCAGGGTGCCCCCTAACGATTCACTTCGTGCCGTAATGGACGATGGTGACCCCGCGCGCTAAACTTGAGATATGGATTGCCTAAACGGCGAAACTTAGAGCCTACACTCTCGTGAATATCCGTATGGGTTTCCCGAGGCTCCGGAGTGGTACTGGGTATGGCTGATACGGTTGCGGCCGCCGGGCTACCGGCTAAACTTGTTGACATCGCGATGCTATCGTGAAACTTTGAAATACCAAATCGGGAATGTAATGGGGATTCTAAATTAAATTAAATTAGATTAAACTATGTTGTTGTCCAATTAAATTATTTAAATGCTTTATTTAAATTATGGCTATTATCTTGAACCATGTGATATGTGTTATTAAATAGAGCCTGAGATAAATTATGCTATTGGATATGGATTAGATGAAACTAAATATTATGTTATTATCATGCTTTTGTTAAATTACTAAATTTATGGCTTTTAAACCCTACGATCATGCATGTGTTAACTTACTCAGCAATTTTGCTGACCAAAACCATTTTTATTCCTTTCCTTACAGAATATGTGGAATGAGCATGTGTGAGCACGAACCATGCATGGGATTTTGGGGATTGTTATTTTGCTTTTAAATTTCGCACTTAGACTATATTATGAACGGGCCTGTTTAACCCGTGTTTTGGCCATGTCGGCCCTTTTTATATTTTCCGCTGCGATACTGTACTAAACTAAATATTTCCGCTGCACTATGCTATTATTATTTTCGAATTATATTGTATGGGCTATTTTGAATGCTTTAAATGTTTTAAATACTGCAATACCTAGCCTTGCATCTCTTTAGTAAGCTCGGAGAAACCGTGTCTTACTAGGGAGATGTGGCGGTGACATCCCGACCTGGGTGACCAAAAACCGGGGTGTTACAAGTTGGTATCAGAGCCCGGCTATTTTTAAACTATTATTTTTAAACCATTATTATTTTTAAACTACTATTAATATTTTGACTAATATTTTAAATTTTAAATTATTATTTCCATGGAGAAATTTTTTTTAAAACCCATGGGAAAAATATATATATGGTGCATTAAATTATTATTAGGGGGAAATATCATTTGCATATGCATGTTGCATCTCTGCTATGAACTTAGAATCTTGGAAACTTGAACTTAGAATCTTGGCGAAACTTGAACTTAGCATCTTGGAAACTCGAACCTAGAATCTTGGCGAATTGAACTTAGAATCTTGGCGAATATTAACTTAGATCTCTTGCTTGCGCTAGATGGCTAGTCAGGACATGATGCAGTTGATGATCAAGATGATGAACGCTCACCTTGACACCCAACAAACCATACAACAAATGAAAAATCGTATAGCTCACTTGGAGGCAAATCTGCACCAAATGGGAGACTTAAGGGAAGCTGACCTCCAGCACTTCCTGAACTTGAGAGCCGCTGATCAAGATCGCATAAAAGACTTAGAAACTCAAGCGCAAAAACTCACCGAACGGAGCGATGCTGTGATAGATAGAGTTGAGGATCTAGGGTCGGACCTGCTTGACCTCACTGATATAGTAGTACCTTATAGCCCTGTGGAAGACCACTTGATGGGACCACGAAGCCCAACACCCCCAGTGGAGAGCCCATCCGGCCTTATCCATGGACGCTACGGAACCCTTGGGCTCTGGCCCCACATGGTCCGCCCATCGCCAAACCCGAGCCCCGTGGAGAACCATCCGGAGGAGACACCGGACCTAGTTCCGGAAGCCGTCGATCCACCATCCCCAGTGTTTCATGGACCTTTGGGCACCGGCCAGGTCTTTGATGAGGATGATCCTATGGAAGACCCCGCTACTCTGCCAGAGGACGCGGAGATCTTTTAGATACTTTATCTTAGATAGTATATTTATTTTGCACATCCTATTACTTGTAATAAATTTCTTTTAAAGGAATGAAATGCAAGTTGATTTTTTTTTTCCTTTGGAATTCCTCAGCCAAAAAAATCATTATATATAAAAAAAAAAAACAAAACTGGAACAGTTCCATCGCATTTTCTCTAAAGGACAACAGTCAAAACAGTCAACAAGGATACAACGGGAACATAAACTGCGAAACATAATCAGCAAGGTCATCCTTGTACAGTCCATAGGAAAACGACTAAATAAAACACTACTACAGCAAGCCTAGATGGAAACGCAGAAACAAAGGATCACTGGTCGGGGGGCGGGAACTGACGACGCATATACTCGTCCATCTGACGCATGTAGGCGTACATATCGGTCATGGAGGCCTGCTGCTCCAGCTGTCTCGTAGTGATCGTATCCATGCGAGCCTGGTACAGGTCCATCCTGGCATCCAGAGCATCGTAGCGAGCCTGCCCGGCTGCAAACCCAGCATCCATACGAGCGAACCCCGCATCCATACTAAGCTGCATACCCTGCAGCATCTGAACTATCTGCGGCATCTCCGCACCCTTCTGGGGAACATCGGGAGGCGGAGGTGGCTGCTCAGGAGGAACAACTAAAATCAAACCATCACCGTTGGGCTCCGGGCGAAGGACAGCCGGAGGAGCCCCACGTCGAAGAGCACTGCGTCGAGGGGCGTAGGTAGGGATACAGTAGTCGCCGCCAGCGGATAGCTCGTAAGGATCCGTCTCTGGTGACGTACGGATCCCCTGAGCCGCACACATGCCGCAAATAAGATGAACATGGGTAATCACCCTGCTTCCTCGTCCTCGGCGCATACCCCTCAGGTTGTCCGCGATACAAGCCCCAACATTCACCCTACCACCCCGGGCGAGAAAGCAGATGGTCTCATAGACGTGGTCGATAACAATGTGGCTCCGGGTGATCGGCCGGACACGGCCTAACCATATCTGAGCTAGCTCGCGCCACGGAGAGTCCATCGTCGTCAACCTCAGCTCGTGATCATGCTCGAGCAGAGGAGCCGTCAAGGTGCATAAAACGCCCCACGCAGGCGGGGGTATACGACCCTCAGGCTGTGGCCGGAACACGCCGTCGTCAGGAAGGCCAAAGTAGACGTTGATCGCCCGAGCACTGAAATCTAGATGGCGACCCCGAACCCAGACTTGAGACAAGTCACTGTTCTCCCCGAGACCGCCATTGTTGGCAATGACCTCCATAGCTAAGTACCCAGAAGCGACGCCCTCGGGATGGCGCGCAAGCCCAGTCCACTGAAGAAGACCCAAAACTGGACTAACCCTGTCGTCG
Organism: Hygrophila difformis; assembly: GCA_030278955.1. Taxonomy (NCBI): domain Eukaryota; kingdom Viridiplantae; phylum Streptophyta; class Magnoliopsida; order Lamiales; family Acanthaceae; genus Hygrophila; species Hygrophila difformis. The sequence goes on along the minus strand of JAOANR010000002.1, from coordinate 16,400,221 downwards.
TCCATATGGCGAGGATATATGCCTCTCTCCGGGACATAAGACCTGTTTCGACGAAGCTCGTCGAAGTAGAACTCCTGAGAGGCCATAGTAGCGAACCGATACCTGTCGTGTCGATGGGGACGCACCTCGTCGGGGAGACCCTTGAGCTTAGGGCCCCGCTGCTCCTCGTCCTCCTCAGACTCGCTCTCGTCAAAATCAGACATCGCCGGAGCGGCCTAGGACCAGCCTCATCGCGCTGAGCAACTCGTCTCCTGGTCCTGGGGGGACACATGAGTGACGCCAAAACAACCCACAGAAAAAGCAGCATCCTGCAAATATCCAACCAATACCAAATGTAAGGATAAATCCCACACGGCGATTACACGAAGCATAATCTAGAAAACACGAGAACATGAAGTGGGAGCCCTAACACGAGCGATCAAGAGGATAACCAAACCAAGACTATGTCTAGAAAAGTCCCAAACCCCCTTGGGACATTTCGTCGAACACGTTGAGTGCGTGATAAATCAAGACCAAAGTTTACTTGTAAACACATGGGGAACGTCCCCAAAACAAAACAATTGCTTAGACAATAACTTATCATCATAATAGGGCACAAATCGACGACAACGAACTCATCCGCATGCCCACAATACCAATACAAATCGGGAAATTCATGCTTTCCTTAAAATATGGAATCTAGTAAAACTTCCTCAAACTAGGCACGCATTGTGGCACAAATACTTCCTAATCAACAAAAATAACACCAAGTACCGCCCAAACTCGCTAATTGCATAAATTAAGTCTAAAAAAAACAAACCCCCAATTCTTGTCTCTAAACCCTAATTTTGAAATTCGCCCAAAGATTAAGGCTAATCAAGACATAAAATCTGAAATTGACAAGTAGAAGTAGTAGATGCATACCTTGCAAAGGAAAATCGAGACCGGGAACGAGAGAATCGGGGGATGGGAGAACGAATTTGAGAGAAAACTAGAAGAAGCCTCGGAAGTGGAAATGGGGCGGAATGGCTCGCGCTCCGCGCGAGCCCTTTTACTCGAACTGCTATGGCCGCGCGGTCGCCGCGCGCCACCGCGCGGGCACCGCGCGAGCCTCAAAGTTTTTTTTTTTTATTATTTTTTTTACCTTCTACTGTTTACTCGATGAGCTATACGGCAAGCTGTCGAAATGTGACTTCTGGCTGAAAGAAGTGGCATTTCTCGGACACATAGTATCCGTTGATGGAGTATCAGTGGATCCGGCAAAAGTCTCTGCCGTAACCGAATGGGCAACCCCCAAGAGTCCAACTGAAATAAGAAGTTTCCTTGGATTAGCCGGATATTATAGACGATTTGTGAAGGACTTTTCAAGGATTGCACGTCCTTTGACCCAGCTACTTAAGAAAGGAGCAAACTACGAGTGGACCGAAGCATGTGAGACATCGTTTCAAGAGCTGAAGAAACGACTCACAACCACACCCGTATTAACACTACCATCAGAGAATGGTGACTTCGAAGTATATAGCGATGCTTCGAAGGAAGGTTTAGGTTGTGTCTTGATGCAAGACTCGAGAGTCGTAGCCTATGCATCACGCCAACTAAAACCTCACGAGGAAAATTATCCGACACATGACCTGGAGTTGGCAGCGGTCGTTTTCGCTCTAAAGATATGGAGACATTATCTTTATGGGCGGAAGTGTCGAATGTTCACCGACCACAAGAGCTTGAAATATATATTCACTCAGAAGGAGTTGAATTTGAGACAGCGAAGGTGGTTGGAACTTATTAAAGACTACGATTTAGAGATAGCATACCACGAGGGGAAGGCGAATGTGGTAGCCGATGCCCTAAGTCGGAAAACCCAACACGTGACAAACTCGTTGGTAATTCCGCCGGCATTGTACATGGAATTGGCAAGATTGGAGCTAGAACTTGTGCATCCTGGCACAGTGAGAGAAACAGTCAATGCCATGGTCGTAGAAACTCCAATATTGGACGAGATTCGACTCGCTCAACCGGGCGATCCGAAACTCGAGAAGATAAAAGGGTATATTGCCGAAGGAAAGGCAATAGGATTTGCTGTCCACGAGGATGGAAGCATCCGTTTTAAAGGGAGGTGGTGTGTGCCTCTTAAATGTGCCGAATTGAAGCAAAGGTTGATGGAGGAAGGGCACAACACGCCATATTCCGTATATCCCGGAGGTGACAAGCTATACAAAGATCTGAAGAAGATCTATTGGTGGCCGGGAATGAAGAAGGAAGTGGAAAATTTCGTGGCGAGATGTCTCACCTGCCAAAAGGTTAAGGCAGTGCGACATAAACCCTTAGGATTGATGCAACCACTAGAGATTCCAAGTTGGAAGTGGGATAGCATCTCAATGGACTTTGTCTCGGGATTACCCCGATCACCTAAAGGCATGGACAAGATTTGGGTGATTGTGGATAGGCTAACGAAGACAGCCATATTTATCCCAATGAAAGACACGTGGACTATGGACCAATTGGCCCGAGCCTACATTGATAATGTGGTACGACGACATGGAGTACCACATGATATCATTTCCGATAGAGACAGTAGATTTGTCTCTCACTTCTGGACAGAGTTACAAAAAGCTCTCGGACTCAAATCAAAATGAGCACCGCATTCCACCCGATACGGATGGACAAACCGAAAGGACAATCCAAACACTAGAAGACATGCTGAGAGCATGCGTGTTGGAGTTCAAAGGAAATTGGGAATCTCATTTACCCTTTATTGAGTTTTCCTATAATAATAGTTACCATGCTAGTATCGGCATGGCACCTTTCGAGGCATTGTATGGACGAAAGTGCCGAAGCCCTTTGAGCTGGGAAGAAAACGATAAGTCCGTGGTAGTGGGACCACAACTTATCGAAGACATGGCTCAACAAATCAAAGTGATCCAAGGGAAGATGAAAGCCGCTCAAGACCGTCAAAAGAGTTATGCCGACGTGAGACGACGAGACCTAGAATTTCAAGTGGGAGATAGGGTCATGCTAAAGATATCACCCATGAAGGGGGTGATGCGCTTTGGCAAACGAGGGAAGTTAAGTCCTCGATACATAGGACCTTACGAAATTCTAGAACGAGTCGGAACTCTAGCCTACCGATTGGCTTTACCGCCACACTTAGATCGAGTTCATAATGTCTTCCATGTCTCGCAACTAAAGAAGTATGTGCCGGACCCGACACATGTACTTCAACCGGAGATAATTGAGCTCGATGAAGATTTGACTTACGAAGAAGTCCCAGTGCGTATTCTCGATACTAAGGAACGAGTAACGAGGAACAAAACCATCAAAATGATCAAGGTTCTTTGGTCAAATCACGAAAGTGAGACGGCAACTTGGGAAGTAGAATCCGATATGAGGGAACGATACCCGACATTATTCCAAACCGATTCCGACACAGTTATGGGGACATAACTGCAATCTTAAGGGGGAGAGGATGTCATACCCCCTAATTTTTCGTGCATTTTTGTAAACTTTTGAACTACGTTATGGCTTGATCCCTTTACCGGGTACGTAGGCAGCTTAGAAGTTTTAATTCTAAGTTCAGTCACAACATAATAAAACAAACACAAGACCTTAGCACGAGACGAGAAAAGCCGAAACACAACTTCGAGGACGAAGTTGATTCTTAAGGAGGGTAGACTGTAATACCCGAGAATTTTCCAACATAAAATAAAACAATAATTAAATAAATAAATAATAAATAAAATAAATACTATAAATAAATAAACAAATCCAGCAAATAAAAGAAATAAATAAAGATAAGGAAATGAGAAATGAGATTTTTACTTAAAAAGGAATTAAAGGAATTTAATTAAATAAAAGGATGGATAAATGGTACACCAAAATCCGACACTAATGAACTCGATAGACTGAGAATAAAATTAGAGAGAAAGTATGAACCCGAATATACCCCGGAAATTGGAATTCGGGAGCATAGAGGGATAGAAACCCGAAAGAGAGGCGGAAAAGCACGACGGATTGCACGACCCGCCCGGACCGAAGTCCAGGCGAAGTCTGCGCGGTGGCCGCGCGGTGAAGGGGCTTTAGCGCGCCACGACCGCGCCACTTGACAGATTTGGTTGTTGCGCGAATCTCTCGCCCGAGCGCGGATTTTTCGACTTTCGGTTGAACATCTCTCGACTCAAGACCTTTAGGTCGGTTGTGGACGCCCTAGGAATTGAGAATTCTATAAATAAGCCCCTTGGGAGCCCCAAACAAGTTTACAAAACCCTACAATCTTCTATACGTTCGAAACCCTAAATTCGGAGTCGACGGAAAGCACCAAACGGAGGCAGCAGCTTTGGACAATAATCCAAGGTCTCCAAACGTTGTGGTAAGCTCTAGTCCGATAAATCTTTTCACGTTTCAATCCGAAAATGGATTCTAACTTCGGTTCTTCTCTTTCTACACCCCGTATCGAATCTAGATCGTAGAACCCGACGAACGGAGAGGAGAAACGGTGATCTGGAAGCCACGCCTCCGAACTAGACATCCCCGACGTTCATAGACACTGTAAGTTAGCTCTTACATAGTTTTGGGATGAATTAAAACATTCAAAACTAAAAGATTAACATGAAACCGAAATTCTGTCAACTATTACTTTCTACTGGCGCAACAGAATTGTTGAATTTTTCCGACCCTTGAAACCGAACTGTTTGAATCTAGATCTCGAAATCTTGGACAGAACTTAGGAATGATCTTGATCACGTTTTTGACATAGGATCTAGGCTGTTTTAGATCTTTGGCCGAACATGAATGTTGTAGATAAATGTCTTAAGATGATCCCTGTCAAATTTCATTAAATTTGGAGTTGAATTGATATGGTAGAATTTGAAATCTTTAAACTGTGACATATTAAACTCGGACAGAATTCTTCTTATGCGAAAATTGGTAATTTTGACCTACTTAGGTATCTCGGATTGAAAAAGTTAAAACACGAAAGTTGTAGATCTTCATGTTTGCGAGTCAGATATGAATTTTTGGAATTTTTGGAATTAAATCTGATTTTAGACGAATTTTGGAGTAAACTGTGATTTACCGAAACGAAATCTTGAAATCTTGTTGAAACATGGAATTAACCATTAGGGTTGAAACGAATTGAGATATTATTTCTTAATAAATACAATTGAAGTCAGATTTTAAAAATTAAATCCCCTTACAAACTTGATAAATTAAAATTAGGGGTGAGTGCTCTGCAGGGTGCCCCCTAACGATTCACTTCGTGCCGTAATGGACGATGGTGACCCCGCGCGCTAAACTTGAGATACGAATTGCCTAAACGGCGAAACTTAGAGCCTACACTCTCGTGAATATCCGTATGGGTTTCCCGAGGCTCCGGAGTGGTACTGGGTATGGCTGATATGGTTGCGGCCGCCGGGCTACCGGCTAAACTTGTTGACATCGCGATGCTATCGTGAAACTTTGAAATACCAAATCGGGAATGTAATGGGGATTCTAAATTAAATTAAATTAGATTAAACTATGTTGTTGTCCAATTAAATTATTTAAATGCTTTATTTAAATTATGGCTATTATCTTGAACCATGTGATATGTGTTATTAAATAGAGCCTGAGATAAATTATGCTATTGGATATGGATTAGATGAAACTAAATATTATGTTATTATCATAGATAGCAGGATCTTCCTCCGGATCTTCCTCCTCCGAACTCGGCGGCAGTAGCTCGTCAAAGATAGTGTTTAAGTCTTGCCCGTGGGCTATCGTGAAACTTTGAAATACCAAATCGGGAATGTAATGGGGATTCTAAATTAAATTAAATTAGATTAAACTATGTTGTTGTCCAATTAAATTATTTAAATGCTTTATTTAAATTATGGATATTATCTTGAACCATGTGATATGTGTTATTAAATAGAGCCTGAGATAAATTATGCTATTGGATATGGATTAGATGAAACTAAATATTATGTTATTATCATTAAATAGCAGGATCTTCCTCCGGATCTTCCTCTTCCGAACTCGGCGGCAGTAGCTCGTCAAAGATAGTGTTTAAGTCTTGCCCGTGGGCATCGATGTATTCCTTTAGTACTAAGTTTTGTGTAGTGAGGGTTTGGACTTGGCGTTCGAGTTGGTTTATGCGGTGATGATCCGCCTCTCTCAAGTTGCCCATGTGATGTAAATTGGCCTCCAATTGAGCCATACGGTACTTCATTTGCTCTAGGGTTTGGTGGGAATCGAGATGAACGCTCATCATCCTGACCATCAACTGCATCATGTCTTGACTAGCCATCTAGCGCAAGCAAGAGATCTAAGTTAATATTCGCCAAGATTCTAAGTTCAATTCGCCAAGATTCTAAGTTCAAGTTTCGCCAAGATTCTAAGTTCAAGTTTCGCCAAGATTCTAAGTTCAAGTTTTGCCAAGATTCTAAGTTCATAGGAGAGATGCAATATGCAAATGCAAATGATGATTCCCCCCACTAATAATTTAATGAACCACATATATATATTTTCCATGGGTTTTAAAATAAAAATTTTCCATGGAAATCATACTTTAAAATTTTAAAATAATAGTCAAAATATTAATAATAGTTTAAAATTAATAATGGTTTAAAAATAGTAGTTTTAAAAATAGCCGGGCTCTGATACCAACTTGTAACACCCCGGTTTTTGGTCACCCAGGTCGGGATGTCACCGCCACATCCCCCTAGTAAGATACGGTTTCTCCGAGCTTACTAAAGAGATGCAAGGCTAGGTATCGCAGTATTTAAAAGTATTTAAATCATTCAAGATAGCCCATACAATATAATTGGAAAATAATAATAGTATAGCGCAGCGGAAATAATTGTTTTAGTATAGTATTGCAGCGGAAAATTTAAATAGGGCCGACATGGCCAAAACACGGGTTAAACAGACCCGTTCATGATATAGTCTAAAGTATGAATTTAAAAGCAAAATAAAGTTCCCAAAATCCCATGCATGATTCGTGCTCACATATGCTCATTCCACATATTCTGTAAGAAAAGGAATAAAAACGGTTTTGGTCAGCAAACTTGCTGAGTAAGCTAACACATGCATGATCGTAGGGTTTAAAAGCCATTAACTTTAATAATTTAATAAAAGCATGATAATAACATAATATTTAATTTAATCTAATCAACTATCCAATAGCACAATTTATCTCAGGGCTCTATTTAATAACACATATCGCATGGTTTAAGATAAAAGCCATAATTTAAATAAAGCATTAAAATAATTTAATTGGACAACAACATAATTTAAGCTAATTTAATTTAATTTAGAATCCCCATTACATCCCCGATTTGGTATTTCAAAGTTTCACGATAGCATCGCGATGTCAACAAGTTTAGCTGGTAGCCCGGCGGCCGCAACCGTATCAGCCATACCCAGTACCACTCCGGAGCCTCGGGAAACCCATACGGATATTCCTAAGTTCTGTTCAAGATTTCAAGATCTAGATTCAAACAGCTCGGTTTCGTGGGTTTTCACATATCAAATCAACTCCAAAAATTCTCAAAATTTTACAGTAGTTAGATCTAAGTCTTAGGAACGTTTTTCGTGTTTTAAGTTTTACCGTTTGAGTTCGTTTTAAGGTTCGGAAAAATTCATCAAATCTGTTGCGTCGGTAGAAAGTTTAAATTGACAGATTTTCGATTTCTTGTTAATCTTTTAGTTTTGAATGTTTTAATTCATCCCAAAACCATGTAAGAGTTAACTTACAGAGTTTATGAACGTCGGGGATCGTCTATTCGAAGGCGTGGCTTCCCGTCCACCGTTTCTCCTCTCCGTTCGTCGGGTTCTACGATCTAGATCCAATTCGAGGCGTAGAAAGAAAAAGGAGATGATTAGGATTCGTTTTCGAATCGTTTATTGAATAAAGATTGGATCGAGACTTACCACGACTATGGATATCTGTAGAGAAATTCGTCAAACAGCGTTCGTCTTGGTTTCGTGCCTCCGACGACTCCGGATTTAGGGTTTCGAATGTGTAGAGGTTGTAGGGTTTTGTAAACTTGTTCGGGGCTCCCAAGGGGTTTATTTATAGATTTCCCAAGCCCTAGGGCGTCCAACATCTGACATAAGGGTCTTGGGTCGAGAGATGTTCAACCGAAAGTCGAAAAATCCGCGTTCGGGCGAGAGATTCACGCAACGGGCGAATCTGTCGTGTGGCGCGGTCGTGGCGCGCTGTTCCCCCTTCGACCGCGCGGCCACCGCGCGACACTCGCCTGGACTTCGGTCCGGGCGGGTCGTGCGATCCGTCGTGCTTTTCCGCCTCTCTTTCGGGTTTCTATCCCTCTATGCTCCCGAATTCCGATTTCCGGGGTATCTTCGGGTTCCTACTTTCTCTCTAAATTTTTACTCGGGTCTAATTAAACGTTTGGACTCGAATCCTCGAGTTCAATAGTGTCGGGTTTCGGTGTACAATTTATTTACCTTTAATAATTATTTTTATTTAATTAAATTCCTTTTTAAGTTAAAATCTCATTTCTCATTTCCTTATCTTTATTTATTTATTTATTTGCTGGATTCATTTATTTATTTATGGTATTTATTTTATTTATTATTTATTTATTTAATTATTGTTTTATTTTATGATGGAAAATTCACGGGTATTACACTTCCAAAAATAACCAAGCCAATATTAGAGATGTATTCGGACCAGTACAAGCTTTACATCAAAAGGGTAAAGCAACTATGGTTCCAAAGCAGAAATCACAAGAAGAGCTTATGATCGATCTCCTGAAAACAGTCGAATGAGTGTTCCCAGGGCAGATCTATCAGATCTACAAGAATTAGCATAATCATTTTCCCAACTTGGGATTATGGATCTGGTTAATGTAAAACCCAATGAAGTTCTTCAATTGGGTTATGCGGAAGGATCAGGATCCAACGCGACTCACAATGGACCGCCTGATGTCCCAATGAGAGAAAGTACAGACTTCTACATGAACAGGTATCCTGAGGTGCATCTCAATGCAAGACGAAACTCAGGACGGAACCCAAGTAGAGCACCAGAATCCACACCGTGGGCCAAGACGATGTTACAACCATTAAATCCATATGGCATAACACTGAACCTCGACGTTATTGACTTCCGAAACATCGAAGACCTGATCGATGAATGGGTAGCTTCAATGAAGATTGCAGCAACCACCCTGGAACTCGATAAAGAAAACTTTGTCAGATTAATAGAGCTGAGTCTCGAAGGATCGGCAAAGCTGGGCTGGAAAAACTCCACGACTGCTTTAAAAGAGCAAATACTCGAGGGAGAATCCAAAAGCACAATCTGTGAATGATTTGGCCTCTTATTCAAAACCCATTTTGTAGGAGATGGTTATTTTGAAGAATAGAGAACCGAAAAAATCAAGGTCTATACCCAAGCATTATTGGGTATGGAGTTAAGAAGTATTTGCGCAGTAGACGAATACATCTACTGGTTTCGTAAATACTATTTTCGGAGTGAGATGACAGCTGAAGTAGCATGTCCCATTTCTTTGCAAAGATATGCAGCCCATGGAGAGAGATGTTGATCCAATCGTACACAGTACCCCCTGGTACAGTGGACTCAATAGCCTGGAGGATGTCCTTCTTAAAGGATAAGCTCAGGGAATGGTGTCAACAGGCAGCAGCCCAAAAGAACATCAAGAGACTAAGAGGTAAAATAAAAAGAACTCCTCTTTGCTGTGAAAATAACGATTTTCCAACAATTATAGGAGAATCAGAAGAAAAGAAGAGAAAGAAGAAGAGTCGAGGCTCATACAGTAGGAGTTTCAGAAGACCTCCATTCCGAAGAAGAAGAGCATGGTGGTCCAAGGGCAAGGCCAGATCATACAAAACTGGACAAAGAACGAGAACGACGAAGAGTTCATCCCAAGGTTCAACTAGCTCAGCAGCAAGGAGCACGGGGAGAACGACGTCCAAGAGAACATTCAGACGAGCCCATAACCGAGCCAACGAAAGTTTCAAGGACTGCAACTGTTGGAAGTGTGGAGCCAAAGGTCATATCTCACCCGATTGGCCTCAGAATCGTGAGATACGAAGGTACGAAGCCACGGAGGATATCGTGGAAGCGGTCTACCATGGAAAGCTGGTACAAGTCTATCAGTTTGAAGACATCCCCTCTGATGAAAGCATCTACGAGGAAGAATTAAGAAGTGACTCAGACTCATATTCAGATGGATCTTCAACCGAGTCTGGCTGAAGAGGACATGATTTAGACCACTGAAAACCTGTCTGGATTGTTTTCAAGGATGACGATCTCAAATCAAACCATGGAAAGAATAATGCGACAAGATTCCAACCTCAGCCCATATGACGGATTCAGAATTGGCGGGATTGGACGAGTTCTTAACCAGATGGGACTCAACCAGAGAAGACATAACATCATCTACAAGGTAAGTGCAGGTGAGTTTGCCATTCCTATGGAACTGACTTGTAATGTTATGGATATGCAATTAATTACTAAAGAAGAAATTCTTGAGGAATTAAGCAGAATGAAGGAGGAAATCGCCATTACTATGAAATGGATCCACATAGGAGCCATTGAAGTAGTAATTAAGGCAACCTTCAAAGAAGGCATTGATTCTGAATTACATCTATTAGTCACTGATAGAAGAATCAATAACGTTAGAGATGGTCTTCTTGGAACTATGGTAGGAAATTTATATGCTGGGAAGTTAATGTTTGACATACATCCCAGAATTTCCTATAACTTAGCTGACCACGATTTTAGTAGAGTTCTAACCCTTCATCAGGATTTTAAAAGAAAAGATCTAATGAAAGAAGGGAACAGGCCGTATTCTATAACTTATAGAATCTCTTATGCACTATCCAATAGTCATCATTCTGACTTATTTCTCAGGAAAGAATACATAGAAATTCCTAGAATTTTCAAGGAATTTGCTAAAGTCATGACTCCAAATCCTACCCAGACTCCAAGGTTAGGAGGAGTAGACATACAGATAAGAGATCATCCAATTCTAGACAGATCAACGAGTGCTAGAATTGAGTATGCAAGCCGTATGTCTTTTTCGGAAGACAGGATTATGGCATATAAAGGGAAGGAGTTCATAAAAGATCTAACTCCTCAATCCATTGGGGTAGATAATATAAAGATTAAATGCCCCGAAGGATGGAAAGAAATACGAGTAATATTTGACATCACTGAAAAGATTAATCGTTTTCCATGTGATGACTTAATACTACTTGCAGCAGCCATCAATTGGAACCTATGAAGAAACAATTGAAATTGCAGGACACGAGATCAGAGTCTTAGGCACTGCCGGAAAAGACAACGAGGTTATGATTTTGGGATTAAGTTTTCTCGAAAACCATGGGTAAGAAAGGATAATGATATAGAATTTAATCTGAAGGGTCACACCATCAGAATTAAATGACAAGTCCATTTTCCATTTATATCTCTGTAGGAATAATATATGAACAATATAAGTCAGAATATTTTGCAGCTTATATTGATTCAGGATCGGGTATTTGCACGGCAAAACCAGGAGTTTTCCCTAGCGAAGCTATGGAATCATTACCCATTATTGCAGGAAGAGATTTTTCCCAAAAAATCTTAGTACTAAATAAGGGTATTAGACAGGCCAATATCATGATTGGAGGAGCATTTGGTACACCCTGGTATAAGGTAAAAACGCCTCCTATTTACTTTCATGATACATGAGCGGATATTTTGTTAGGAAATAATTTCATACAATCCTTTACAAAATATGTTCAAGATCACAAAAGAAATTTGTTAATATTTACCACAAGTTGTGGAAATGAGATACAGGTATTACGCAGAGAAAAGGCATTCAACAGGTTAATGCCCATATTATTTCGCAGCAAACGTGGTGATAATGATGCCAAACTAACCCATCCAAAAATGCAGGATAAAAGAAAGTTTGGTAAGGCTTTGTTATTTTTAGACAACAAGGATTTGATGAAGCTTCTATTGAGGAAATTATAAACCTCAAAGAAGCAATGCAGGAAATGAAGTCATTAAATATAACTTCATTAGACATTGATGGGGAAACTAAATTGTCCCTCGAAAATGTAAAAAGACTTATCCAGAGAAACTTTAACGAGGATCCTCTGGCATGGTGGGATAAAAACAAGATCGAAGCTACTCTACAGGTAAAAGAACAATATAAATATAAGTATGTTCGATACAAACCCATCTTAATGAATATGCAGGATAAGAAAGATAAGCAACAAATTATCAAGGATCATATCGATCTTAAACTCATCGAGCCTGGAGTCTCAGCCTATAGTAGCCCTGGATTCTTGGTAAGAAACCATGGTGAAATAAAAAGAGGTAAACCAAGGTTGGTAATAAACTATCAAGGTATTAATAAAATAATACAGTTTGATGGTTATTACATTCCGAGTAGAGAACACTTAATTGATTGCATCAAAGGTGCTAAAGTGTTTTCTAAATTTGATTGCAAATCTGGTTTCTATCAGATTAAGATGGAGAATGAATCGAAGAAATTCACAGCATTCTCCACCCCATAAGGGCAATATTTTTGGAATGTTATGCCAATGGGGCTTTCTAATGCCCCTCAGATATTGCAAAGAAAGATGGATAATCTATTTAAGGATTATCTAGAGTTCATGTTCGTCTACATAGATGACATTCTGATTGCATCTCGAAATATTAAAAAACATATTAAACACCTTGAAATATTTTCAGATGCATGTCATAAGGAAGGTCTTGTTCTCTCTGAGAAAAAGGCTACCATCGCTGCTAACAAAATTGAATTCTTAGGAGTTCAAATTGATGAAGCAGGGATAGAGTTACAGGAACACATTGTGGAAAAAATCCGCAATTTTTCTGACATATTAAAAGACAAGAAACAACTTCAGAGTTTCTTGGGAGTTGTAAATTTTGCAGGTATGTTTATAAAAGACCTTGCAAAATATAGAAATGATTTTAGACCACTCCTGAAAGAGACTGAAAGCTCTAGATGGAAATGGGAAGAAATCCATACCAAGAGAATTCGTGAACTAAAGCAAGTCTGCAATAGCTTGCCAAAACTTGCGATACCTCAAGATGAGGATGAGCTGGTAGACTACACAGACGCCAATGATTTTCGATGGGCGGGAGTGCTCATGAGAAAAACAACTACGGGTCAAGAACCTTGTAGATACACAGGAGGGTTGTTCACTGAACAACAAGCCAAACTTTGGCACATTAATGAAAAAGAATTCTTTGCCGTATGGAAAACATTTAAAAAATGGCCCTTATTCTTACTCGCAAAGAAATTTGTATTAAAAGTTGATAATACTAATGTAAGAGCTTTTCTAAAAAATAAACTTGAATCAAAAATTGAAAAAGCTCGTATTATCAGATGGCAAGCTGAATGTCAATATTATACTTATGATATTGATGTTATAAAATCTCATGAAAATGTTCTTGCATATTTCTTGATGAGAGATGGAAGCATTTGAAGCTGATTCCATCATTACGAGATTCAGGCACCTCAGAGAAAACCTAGAGGAGCTATCAAAGCAATTTGGACAGCTCGATATCATTGCACGAGCAGCTGGCCAAATACAACAGAGCGATGTGGACATGGTCCGCAACAATATACGAACCTCCCATATAGCAATGACAGCGTTATGGGAAACAGTATTAGAGCCAATCAGGAAAGCGTCAGCCTCCCTGGTAAACAAAGAGAAATGTGCCCAAAAAACTAAGGTGGTCACATATGAAGAAGCAGATTCAAGCACTGCTTCAAAGGAACCATTGTCGGATACCGACAAAAATGTTGAGCAAGAGGAAAGTCACATTTCCGAAAGTTCAAGTCAACCCACTGCCTCTGGGGTAAAAGAGGAAGAAATTAACCTTAGGCCAATGACAGACACTTCTAAGGCTAATTCAGAAGAGAAGGTCCTATCTACTGCCTGGCTGGACTACCAAGGAAAATGGGAACAACTGGTTTCCAAAAGTGGTATTAACCCCAACAAAACAGTAATCGAAACATCCGGGAGATACAACAGGGTATGGATGCTCGAAGGATCGAAACCAGAAGAGGTTCGAAAGTGGTATGACTTTGGAGCATTAGCATCTGTTCATACTACATCACCAGGATTTCCGGAAATCGAAAAACTTCCGGGATGGATAAGTAGCGCGGTGCACGAATCATGGCAGAACAACCCGCACCTGCAAAGAGGAGATATTCTGGAGCTTAAGTTCATTTCAGCAGCACCAGAAATAGTCGGGAAAGGTTCTTATCCGGTCTTTCAATTTATTAAATTACAGAGACCTGATATGATTGCCTTCAACAGAGTTAAGTCTATGGATGAGAAGGCACCATTGGTATCTTCAATCAGCGAAGATGAAATCTCCACCCGGTGAGCATGGGGATTCTGGGTCTGTCTCACCGAGATGGAAAAGGTTAAATATCCGTTTAAAATATTCTCAAACAATTTAAATGGATCGTTCCTGGTTAATTCCTTAACAGGGAAAAGCACAGAGTTTGCGGAAACCTCCTTTGAAAAGAAGAGGTTACTCATTTGGGAAAACAAGTTGCCAGCAACCGAGTCTACCAGAAAGAAGGCATGCAACATGATGCATGTTGGGCAATGGGATAACCACATATGCCCATATTGTGCAGAACAGGAGAAACCTCTATTCGGTACAAAGATCCGGGTAACCCAGAAAAAATCCGGACCTGAACAGGACAAAGGGAAGAAACGTCCAAAAAACTTTCACAAGCCAAAGTAAGATTAGTTGGATGTAAAAGAAAGAGAGGTGTCGGCAACACTCATAATTAAAAGCCGACAAAGAAGGGCAGAGTAGCTGGCAGAAAGTGGCCGACAAGAGAAGGTGAGAGTTGACAAAAAGCCACCTAACGCAATAATTCCAAAAGGACAATAATGTATCCGGTGGAAATTAAGGCCAAGTGACGAACGCAGTGACGTCACAAGGATTTAGAGGAAGATTGGAATCCGGGATTGAAGTCCGTGGGCGCCTATAAATAAAGGAGTTTGAAGCAGATGAAAGGCATCGGAAAAATCCTCCCAACTCTTCAAAACATTTTGTAATATTTCATTTCTGCAAATTTTCCTTTCTGTGTCTGTAATAGTATGGGGAACATCCCCAAGAGTCTTGCTTCCTTCATGAGGAGCTAAGTGTTTGTCTTCTCCATTAGGAGAAATTATGTTTAAATAATATTTTTAATATTTCTTCAGTAAAATCCAGGCTTCATATATCTATAATCTTCCAAAATTAGAATTAAACTCTTTTGCCCCAAACCTCGCTACGTCCTAAGGTAGGAAACGAAATTGGACTGTGCTGACTGTTGCTGAAGGAGCCCAGATCTGGTGAACCATTGGCTGCGGTCGTGTGGTTGGAAGGAGTCCGTAAAATCCCAGACGGAAGACCCGGCAACAAGGCGGTCAAACCCGAGGTATGAGGTTTGTTTAATTTTTCTTACGGAAGCATGTTGGGCTTTTGTTTGATGTATGGATTAATAAAAATCACTATTTAAAGTTTTGGGGCTAAAATGAAATGGTTTGAAAGATTGGTGGTCAATTTAATATAAAAGAGAGTCAAGTGGAGATTATTTTATACAAAAAGGACTAAATTGGACATTAAGGCAAAAGATAGAGGACTAATTGGGTATAAAAATAGATAAATGACTGATTTGGCAAAAAAGGAAAGAAAAAGGACTAATTGGGCATTTATTCCAACAGTCCATGGACAATCCAAGAATATTGAATATAATGCCACTTCTTTGATTGTCCATGCTTTTTTACATCCTTATCTTCGTGTGGCTCATGGCTGTTTTGCGAAAATAAAAATTTAAAAGAAAAAATTGGAAGTTTTTAGCGACATAATTATTCGGTCGCTAAACCTGTTAGCGAACTATTGAATTTTGAGGCCCGGCGATCAAAATTTTCAGTTGTTAAGCTAGATTTTTCTTGTAGCATTCGTTTATTAGAACAAACTGAACTGAACATAGAATCAAGCTGAGTCCGAACCGACTCATTTATTTTAACAACTCTCCTTCCGGCCAATCTTCAATTCTAGAAATAACATGCAATGGTTGTAAGTAACGTTATTACTAATTATTACACCCTCCCATCTTCAATTATGTCGCCCCACCTTTCAAACACTTTTTGTAGGTCCCTTTTAACATCAAGATTCAGTTATGGGTGTTGACGCTATGTTCTAACTACAGTTTGTCAAAAGCAGTAAAGAACGCAGCAAATTTGTTAACCCAGTTCGGTCCTTCCGACCTACGTCTGGGGGATACCAATCCAGGCGACCTTTACTAGACCAAAAAACCAAGAACACAAACACGCTAACAAATGCCTAAACCTGAAACCAATCTCTACCACTAGATGATCAATCCAGTCGAGCCAACGTCGTTGAGACTCCCCCTCAACACGTCTGTAGGGAACTCACCCTAAATGGAATCTTCAAAGGCATGATCACTGTTTGTCGTTCACCATGGCTTTCGTCTTGATCGCTGAATTTCTCCAGAACTTCTTGAGTGATTGAAGATCGCAATATCTTCAGATATCTCAGTGTAGACTCAAACTATAATCTTGATTTTCTAATAATATCTCTATGAAATCTTGAAGAACATTACAAGACTCTCTCTCTGTAATCTCTATGAATGAATAAATATGAAATCGTTAAAAACTCTTACTAAGATTACAGACTCTGCACTATTTAAATGAATACAATACAAATAACATCTAGCAGAATTTACTGTCTGTCGTCGTTACTCGGATGTGCTAACAGCTGTAGATCATCTCAATGAAAAGTACATGGTTAGGTTGTCAAAGTAATGTACTAACAATCTCCCCCACATTTCATGGAGATGGTGATCCATCACAAGGTTTCTATCAAAAATATCAATAATGCAAGCATTAAGCAAATAAGAACATGATAGGCAAGCACATCAAACAATATAGTAAAAATATCATCAAAGTAAAGTATCAATCGAAGAGACAGTTCAGAGAGTCCATAGTCCATCACAGTCTATCCAAAAACAAACAAAACCATCAAAATACAGTATCATCAGCAAAAAGTTTTAACATCCATCAGACAATCACCAAAAACATTAAAAGTTTCAGTCAGAAAGTCGTTACCCAAATGTGTCAACATCCTTACCACACCAATACCTCCACCAAAATAGACACCACCAGCATCAGCTTGTTCTCCCACTTGATGGATCAAACAACTCCATCAGAAGAGTCTTCTTCTTCATCAGCAAATGGATTTTGCTGCTCAGAACGAGCTCCACTTGAAGAAGCCTTGCGGGTAGGAGAGAGGGATCCTGGCAGCATACTCATAATCTGAGCAATCTTGCGCTTGGTGGCTATGGCTTCCTAGTTAATTTTAGTCTGCTTGTCACTTAGAACAAGTAACTCAGACTTAATCTGCTGGATAAGGTCAGTGCCAGATGGTGGTGGTCCTTCCTTGAAATTATTGTGTTTGTCACGAAGATCAGTAGAAGGTGAATGCACATTGATCTTAATCAGATCATCCTTCTTTGTTTTGATTCCATTGTGGCGCAGCAAAAGTGTTATAAGAGCAGGGTAGGGTAGACTTGCAGATTTTATGATCAAATCACGAGTATAACCTAGCATTCTTTTCAGAACAAGAAGTCCAAAATTCATTAGTTCAATACCAGAATCAATGCAAAACAAAAGTTTACGCATCTCAAGAGAAGGCTGTGAAGCATTGGATGTCGGCAGAATGTTGGCACGACAAAGATAGAACAGGCAGTGAAACTTCATTATCATGTCTGAGACACTGCACTTGTTTCGTCCAAAATAAAATGCCCACTCATTTGAGATAGTGTAAGCAATGTCAGCAGGGGAATGAGCTAGATACTCCAGAGGGTCTCCGAGGTCGTTGTTGGGAGCAAGTTCTAACAACGAATTGATAACACCAGGGGTTAGATCAATAAACTTGCCATGAATGTACATCTTACCAAACCAATGAGATTTTTTGTTCAGAACATCAGGGTGTAGATTTGCGTAGAACTCTCTGACCAAGGTTGGAGAGTAAGCTTTGAAGACTCGTGCCCATTTCAGCAAGTGTCTCTCTTCATGAAATTCATCAAACCCTATTTCGGCATAAGTAGAATGAACAAACGTCTCTTCTGGAATAAACTTCCTGTTGACAAGATCCTTTGTCCCAAACAACATCATCTCTTTAGAAAAATAGGTCATATTGAACGGTTTTTGAGATAGCAAATCTCTTTGTGACTTCTCTTGTGTCCTGCGCGTCCTGGGTCGTTTTGCTGGTGTTCCAACATCACTTGTTGAAGTGCTTCGCTTCTTCTTCTGAGTGGATCTGGTAGCAGGTCGTCGGACCTCTGTTTGAACTCCAGCTTGATCAAGAACCTCTGGTTCATCGTGCGGCAGAATGGGGTCATCTTCAGCATGAACATTTTCCGCTCCAGTTTCAGTGAGATTAGAGGGGTTTTCGGTAGGATTCTCAGTAGGTTCTCTTGTAGGGTTTTGAGTAGGATCCTGAGGAGGGTTTGGAGGTGGATTTCGAGGAGGAGAAGGAAACATAGTGATCAAGGGTTCAACATCCCCAGCAAACTCAGCAATTTGGGTTTCAACAGCTTCGGTGGTAGTTTGAGTAGTGTTTTCGGCTGAGACATTGGGTTCTTCAACAACATTCTCAGAAGGGTTTGGGGTTTCTGAGGTAATAGGCGGTTCTGAGGAGGTTGGGGTTGGCTCAGAAGCTTTTTTCGGGATGGTTTGTTGAAGAAGATGAGGCCATAACTTTGTGTAACCTGAAAGCTTCAAACTCAAGACTGAAATGTGGTAAAATGAAACTCAAACAAGCTGATTTAAAGAGAGAAAATGAAGACGAAGAGGCGAGAGAGAAAGAACAAGAGTGACAGTTTCCTCTTTGACGTGTGACGTGAGTGAAGTGTCAGTTTGCAGTCATCATTACTTCAAGGACGACGGTTTCTCCAAACTCTATCCAAAAGTGTTTTGGGCCTGAAAATCTCATGGGCTAGATCAAGTGTAAATTATGTAAAATAAACATAAACATGATCACATTTAACTAGAATAACAAAGGCCCATAATAGATCTTAGTGTTTCAAACCTTTTACCGTCGAGTGCTTTAGTGAGGATGTCAGCACGTTGTTCTAACGTCCCGATGTGTTCAACATTGCACATATTGTCTTCTACCAAGTCTCCTATAAAGTGATACCTTAAATCAATATGTTTGCTGCGATTATGAAGAACAGGATTCTTTGAAATGTTAATCGCGCTGGTATTATCACAATAAACCTTGAAACCTTCCTTCTTAACTTTATAGTCATCAAGCATGTGCTTCATCCACATTAACTGAGAACAACAACAAGTAGCTGCTATATATTCAGCTTCTGCTGTAGAGAGTGCTACTATGTTCTGTTTCCTTGAAAACCAAGACACTAGGTTGTTCCCAAGATAAAAACATCCTCCAGTTGTTGATCTTCTGTCATCACAACATCCTGCCCAATTTGAATCCGTATATCCTATTAAGTCCAAATCAGATCTCTTAGAAAACCATATTCCCATACCAATAGATCCTTTGATGTATCTCATAATGCGCTTGACTGCTTTAAGATGAGACTCCTTTGGATTTGATTGAAATCTTGCACACACTCCAGTGCTAAAAGAAATATCAGGTCGAGTAGCAGTAAGATAAAGTAGACTTCCAATCATACTTCTATACAACTTCTGATCTATTTTATTTCCTTGATCATCCTTAGAAAGCTTCTGCTGTTGTCCTTGCAGTGTTCTAGCAACCTTACTATCTTGAAGACTAAATCTCTTAAGCATGTTGAGAGCATACTTCTCTTGACTTAAAAAGATTCCTTCATTCTGTTGTTTCACTTGTAATCCCAAAAATTAAGTTCACCTATCATATTCATCTCAAACTCGGATTGCATTGACTTCACAAAGTTGTTCCTCAGTTGTTCTGACGTTGCTCCAAAGATGATATCATCTACATATACTTGTGCAACAATCAGATCGTTGTTCTAATGTTTAACAAACATTGTCTTATCTGCATTATCTCTTTTGTATCCGTTGTTGATGAGAAATGTAGACAACCTATCGTACCAGGCTCTTGGAGCTTGTTTGAGACCATATAGAGCTCCCTTAACCCGATAAACATGATTAGGTTTAGATGGATCCTCAAAGCCAGCAGGTTGTGCAACATAGATCTCTTCCTTTATTTTCCCATTGAGAAATGCAGTCTTGATATCCAGTTGATAAAGCTTAAAATCCATAGAACAAGCAAAAGCTAAAAGAATTCGAACAGCTTCCATCCTAGCAACTGGGGCAAATGTCTCACCGTAATCAATTCCTTCAATCTGAGTGAAACCTTGAGCAACAAGACGTGCTTTATTTCTAACAATGTTCCGTTGTTCATCTGTCTTGTTCCTAAATACCCACTTTGTGCCAATAACATTGATGTTTGAAGGCTGTTCTACCAACTCCCAGACATCATTCCTTTGAAATTGTATCAACTCATCTTGCATGGCTGCTATCCAATATTCATCTATTAGGGCTTCTGAAACATTCTTCGGCTCTATCTTAGAAACAAAACAATTCATCCCTGCCAATTCTATAATCAGCTCTCTGATTCCTTGTTTGTCTTTGAGCATTTGGATCTCCAATAATATCTTGCTGTGAATGATGTTTCAGAGCTCTTGGACCTTTCCTCTTATTAGGTACAGAAACTTTAGGACTTAAATCAGTATTATCTGGATTTTGCTCATGATCAGCATCTTCACCATCATCAACTGTTATCCCTTCAGACGGTTGTTGACTGGATGTACCAACGACAGGGTTGTCTGAGACGGTATCAACACTAGGAACTATATCATCATCATCCTTTCTAGGTAAAGCATACTTATCCTCAAATAAAACATTTACTGTTTCAGTAACCTTTCTGGATTGAATCATATAAACTCGATAAGCTCTTGAGTTATTGGAATAACCCAAAAACCATCATTCTTCAGCTCTAGCATCAAACTTCTTAATTTGTTCTCTATCCCTGTAGACAAAACATTTACATCCAAAAATATGAAAGTATTTAACAGTAGGAGTGTTACCATTCCAGATTTGCTATGGAGTGTTGTTAGTGTGCGGTCTCAACAACACACGATTGATGATGTGACATGCTGTATGAATTGCTTCTGCCCAAAATGATTTGCTAATGGTACTAGCATGTAGCATTGAACGAGCCATCTCCTGAAGTGTTCTATTCTTTCTTTCAGCAATCCCGTTCTGTTGTGGAGTCTTTGGGGCTGAGAACTCATGAAAAATTCCATGGTTGTTACAGAAATGTTCAAACTCCCGGTTCTCAAACTCGCGTCCATGGTCAGATCTAATTCTTTGAATTTTGACTTGCTTCTCATTCATCAGTTTCAGACTAAGCTTTTCAAATTTTTGGAATGCTTCATCTTTGCTCCTGAGAAAACATACCCAAGTAAATCTTGAAAAATCATCAACACAAAGTAAAACATACCTCTTGCCATTTAGGCTTTCAGTTTCAGTTGGACCCATAAGATCCATATGGATTAGTTCTAGACAATGATTTGTAGAGATTCCATCAGTCTTCTTATGTTGAGCTCGGGTCTGCTTCCCTTTTGAACAATCAACACAAGCAAGGTCTTTGTTATTCTGTAGTTTAGGCAAACCTCTGACAGCAGCCGAACAACTCAGTTTGTACAAGGTTTGATAGTTGAGATGTTCAAGCCTTTTGTGCCATAAGTTTGTGAGGTCATCCTTGCTTACAAGTGCTTGTGCCAGATTAGCTTCCAAAGTATAACAATTGTTCTTTGATCGTTTGCCTGTCATGATATTATCTCTCCTGCAATCAAATACTTGACAAAAATGCTTATTAAAGATAACAAGAGAATCTTCATCACATAATTGACGAATTGAAATGAGATTAGTAGTAAGTCCTTCAAAATGATAAACTCTAGAAAGTTTAGAAAGTTCACCATCCTTTACATTACCATAACCAGTGATTTTGCTTCTAGCACCATCACCAAATACCACATCTCCACAATCTCTATCTGTGAAATTGCTTAGTATATCCTTACTACCTGTCATGTGCTTTGAACAACCTGAATCAAAGTACCACTTTCTGGAACGAGGTTGTTGTTGCGATGATAGAACAACCAGGCATTGACTCTCCTTTCTCTTAGGTACCCACTCCATTTGAATTCTGATCTTTTTCTTTAAATCTTCATGGGGCCAGACAACAGGGCGACCATTCATGAGATCACGAACAATTCTCATACAAGTATCTGCAGTGTGACCAGGTAAACTACAATAGAGACAGTCTCTGCGTCGTCTAGGTGATGTAGAGACATCCTGTTGTGACAGTGAGTTTGATTCTGCATTTAGACTTCCACCACTAACAAATATCCTTATGGGTTTCTCGAGGCTCCGGAGTGGTACTGGGTATGGCAGATACGGCTGCGGCCGCCGGTTTCCGGCTAAATTGACGAGATTGCGATGCAATCGTGAAATACTTGACGAGATTGCGACGCAATCGTGAAATACTTGAAATACTA
This sequence comes from Hygrophila difformis, assembly GCA_030278955.1. NCBI lineage: Eukaryota > Viridiplantae > Streptophyta > Magnoliopsida > Lamiales > Acanthaceae > Hygrophila > Hygrophila difformis. Next base: position 16,377,665 of record JAOANR010000002.1, on the reverse strand, counting down.
AATCTTGGGAGTAATGGGGATAGTTAAATATTTCAATTGATTGTTCTTTAAATTATTAAATGCTTTATTTAAATTAATTATGACTTCATTTAAATTATTTATGAATATTATTATGCTTTTATGTAAATATTAAATTAATGGCTTTTAAACCCTACGATCATGCATGTGTTAACTTACTCAGCAAGTTGTGCTGACCAAACCATTCTATTTCCCTTTTTCCTTACAGAGTATGTGGAATGATCATGAGCACGTTCATGCATGGAGGAACCATATTTTTGCAAACTTTATTATTTAAATTCTTGCATTAGACATTAGAATAAATGGGCCTGTTTAACCCGTGTTTTGACCATGTTGGTCGTAATTACATTTCCGCTGCAATATTATACTTAAATACTATTTCCGCTGCGCTATGATATTATTAGTTTCGAAATTATATTGTATGGGCTGTTTGCAAATATTTTCAATGCTTTTAAATACTGAAATACCTAGCCTTGCATCTCTTTAGTAAGCCGGAGAAACCGTGTCTTACTAGGGAGGTGTGGCGGTGACATCCCGACCTGGGTGACCAAAAATCGGGGTGTTACAAGTTGGTATCAGAGCCCGGCTATTTTTAAACTATTATTTTTAAACCCTTATTATTTTTAAACTACTATTAATATTTTGGCTATTATTTTAAAATTTAAAGTATTATTTCCATGGAGAAATTTTTATTTTAAAACCCATGGAAAATATATATATATATATATAGCGCATTAAATTATTTTGGGGGAAATCATCATTTGCATTTGCATATTGCATCTCTTCTATGAACTTAGAATCTTGGCGAATTCGAACTTAGAATCTTGGCGAATTTGAACTTAGAATCTTGGCGAAGTTTAACCTAGAATCTTGGCGAATATTAACTTAGATCTTTTGCTTGCGCTAGATGGCTAGTCAAGACATGATGCAGTTGATGATCAAGATGATGAACGTTCACCTTGATTCCCAACAAACCATGCAACAAATGAAAAATCGTATAGCTCACTTGGAGGCAAATCTGCACCAAATGGGAGACTTAAGGGAAGCTGACCTCCAACACTTCCTGAACTTGAGAGCCACTGATCAAGATCGCATAAAAGACTTAGAAACTCAAGTGCAAAAACTTACCGAACGGAGCGATGCGATGATAGATAGAATCGAGGATCTAGGGACGGACCTGCTTGACCTCACTGATATAGTAGTACCATATAGTCCTGTGGAAGACCATTTGATGGGACCACGAAGCCCAACACCCCCAGTAGAGAGCCCATCCGGCCTTATCCGTGGACGCTACGGAACCCTTGGACTCTGGCCCCACATGGTCCGCCCGTCGCCAAACCCGGGCCCCGTGGAGAACCATCTGGAGGAGTCACCGGAACCAGTTCCAGAAGCCGTTGATCCACCATCCCCAGTGTTTCATGGACCCTTGGGCACCGGCCAAGTCTCTGATGAGGATGATCCTATGGAAGACCCCGCTACTCTGCCAGAGGACGCGGAGATCTTTTAGATACTTTGTCTTAGATAGTACATTTATTTTGCGCATCCTATTACTTGTATTAAATTTCTTTTAAAGGAATAAAATGCAAGTTGATTTTTTTTTTAAATCCTTCAGCCCAAAACTATAAAAAAAAAACGAAAAGAGAGAGAGACGAACCGGAACAGTTCCACCGCATTTTCTCTAAACAATAACAGTCAAATCAGACAACTGAGCAAGGATACAACGGAAGCATAAACTACGAAACATAAATAGCAAGATCATCCTTGTACAGTCCATAAGAAAACAACTAACTAAAAAACTACTACTGCAAGCCTAGATGGAAACGCAGAAACGAAGGATCACTGGTCGGGAGGCGGGAACTGACGACGCATGTACTCGTCAATCTGACGCATGTAGGCATACATGTCGGTCTCCAGCTGCCTCGTAGTGATCGTATCCATGCGAGCCTGGTATAGATCCATCCTGGCATCCAGAGCGTCGTAACGAGCCTGCCCGGCTGCAAACCCAGCGTCCATACGAGCAAACCCCACATCCATACTAAGCTGCATACCCTGCATCATCTGAACTATCTGCGGCATCTCCGCACCCTGCTGGGGAACCACGGGAGGTGGAGGTGGCTGCTCAGGAGGGACAACTAGAATCAAACCATCGCCATTGGGCTCCGGGCGAAGGACAGCCGGAGGAGCCCCACGTCGTAGAGCACTGCGTCGAGCGGCGTAGGTAGGGATACGGTAGTAGCCGCCAGCGGCTAGCTCGTAAGGATCCGTCTCTGGTGACGTACGGATCCGCTGAGCCGCACACATACCACAAATAAGATGAACGTGGGTAATCACCCTACTCCCTCGTCCTCGGCGCATACCCCTCAGGTTGTCTGCGATACAAGCCCCAACATTCACCCTACCACCTCGGGCGAGAAAGCAGATAGTCTCATAGACGTGGTCTATAACAATATGGCTCCGGGTAATCGGCCGGACACGGCCTAACCATATCTGAGCAAGCTCGCGCCACGGAGAGTCCATCGTCGTCAACCGCAGCTCATGATCATGCTCGAGCTGAGGAGCCATCAAGGTGCATAAAACGCCCCACGCAGGCGGGGGTTTACGACCCTCAGGCTGTGGCCGGAATACGCCGTCGTCAGGAAGGCCGAAGTAGACGTTGATCGCCCGAGCACTGAAATCTAGATGGCGACCCCGAACCCAGACTCGAGACAAGTCGCTGTTCTCCCCGAGACCGCCAATGTTGGCGATAACCTCCATAGCTAAATAACCAGAAGCGATGCCCACGGGATGGCGCGCAAGTCCAGTCCACTGAAGAAGGGCCAAAACTGGACTAACCCTGTCGTCGTCCTTATGGCGAGGATCCATGCCTCTCTCCGGAACATAAGACCTGTTCTGACGAAGCTCGTCGAAATAGAACTCCTGAGAGGCCATAGTACCAAACCGATACCTATCGTGTCGATGGGGACGCACCTCGTCGGGAAGACCCTTGAGCTTAGGGCCCCGCTGCTCCTCGTCCTCCTCTGACTCGCTCCCATCGAAATCAGGCATCGCCGGAGCGGCAGTGCTAGGGCCAGCCTCATCGCGCTGAGCAACCCGTCTCCTGGTCCTCGGGGGACACATGAGTGACGCCAAAACAACCCATAAAAAGAGCAGCATCCTGGAGATACCCAACTAATACCAAATGTAGGATAAATCCTACACAGCGATTACATCAAGTATAGGCTAGAAAACACAAGAACATGAAGTGTAGGCTCTAACATGAGCGATCAAGAGGATAACCAAACCAAGACTATGTCTAAACAAGTCCCAAAACTCTTTGGGACATTTAGTCAAACACGTTGTGTGCGCAATAAATCAAGTTCAAAGTTTACTTGTAAACACATGGGAAACGTCCCAAATCAAAGCAATTGCTTAGGCAATAACTCATCGTCATAATAGGGCACAAAACAACGAAAATGAACTCATCCTCATGCCCACAATACCAACACAAATCGGGAAATTCATACTCTCCCTAAAGTATGGAATCTAGTAAAAAAAAAAAAAACTTCCTTCAACTAGGCATACATTGTTGCACAAATACTTCCTAATCAACAAAAAATAACACCAAGTATCGCATAAACTCGCTAGTTGCACAAATTAAAGTCTAAAAACAACGAATCCCCAAATTTTATCCCTAAACCCTAAGTTCGAAATTCATCCAAAGATTTAAGCTAAACAAGGCATAAATTCTGAAATTGACAAGTAGAGGTAGTAGACACATACCTTGCAATGAAAAATCGAAGCCGGGAATGGGAGGATTGGGGAATGAGAGAACGAATTTGAGAGCAAACTAGAAGAAGCCTCGGAAGTGGAAATGGGGCGAAATGGCTCGCGCTCCGCGCGAGCCCTTTTTTCAAACTGCAATGGCCGCGCGGTCGCCGCGCGCTGCCGCGCGGGCACCGCGCAAGCCTCGAAAAGCGTTTTTTTATTTTCTTACCTTCTATTGTTTACTCGATCAGCTATACGGCAAATTGTCCAAATGAGATTTTTGGTTGAAGGAGGTAGCATTTCTTGGACATATAGTACCCGCTGATGGAGTTTCAGTGGATCCGGCAAAAGTCTCTGCCGTAACTGAGTGGGCAACTGATAATGGCCAAAATTGTCCATTATTTCCAATCCATTTCCGTGTCTGAGACGGACATTTCGATCGAAATCCCATCTTATTTCAATAAGAAAGCAGTTGAATTCGACAGAATGATGCAAGTTTGTAAAAATATTGAGCTGGTAATGAAAGACACAAAATATGCAATTTTAATTGCATTTGTGTTAGAAAAATCCAAAAACATGAAAAAAGGAAAAATAAAAGAAAAAGGAATGAAAAGATGGGCAAAAGAATAAGATAGCCCACAAAAATAAAAAAGATGGGAAAAAGAATGAAAATCCCACAATCTGAAATTTTGGTTAAGTGTTGAAGATCAATTCGGTCTATAAGCAATTCGACCTAAATCGAATTGCTCAGTAGACCGAATTGCTGAAAGAAAGAAGAAAGGAGAAGTGTTGAGGAAGAGAAGAGCAACCAATTTGGTCTAGACAATTCGGTCTAAACCTAATTGACCCGTAGACCGAATTGCACCATGAAAGGAAAGAAGACTTTGAGCAAAACAGAAAAGAAGGAGTTCGATCTATGCAATTCGGTCTAGGCCGAATTGATTGCATAGATCGAATTGCCTTAAAGCAAAGAAGCCAAACAGGAACCATCTTCAATTCGACAGGGCCAATTCGGCCTACCCATAGACCGAATTGATGGATGACTACCACATTCCAGCTCAAGATCAAGAAGGAAGACCTCATACAATTCGAATTGCATCAATTCGATCTAAACCGAATTGCATGAGGAGACCGAATCACATTCAAAGTACAGCTGAGCACGTGAGAAATGCATGATGGGCCTAGGGTTTCGAAAAGAAGTATAAAAGCTGACCTTCCTCAACAAAAATCATATACACGGACACATTTGGACAGTTTGCTGGGAGACAAAAAGAAGGAGCAGAAGGTTCTTCACCCCTTAAGGGTTAGGTAGGTAGTGTAGTTTAGTTAGTTTATTTTTCATGTTTTTAATGTAGTTTTATTGCTTTTGAGCTTAGTCTTTGTCTCATAGAAGCTGGTTACCACCCTTACTGTAGCCATTTCCATAAACTTTAAATGCTTTGTAGTTAGAATGAACTCTACCTTCAAGCCAATGAATGGTTTTAGGGTTAATTACTGCTTTCAAATGTCAATACAAGAATGAATCCAGAAATGGGTTTTCATTTCAAGTGTTTGGCATTTATTTAATGCTTTCCTTAGCAATAATGGTAGAATGTTTGTTTGTTTCAACTAGGTTGCATTTATTATGTCCTAGTTGACTTACATTCTCAATAAATGTATGCGAGTGGGTTTTTGGCATGATTTACACCTTAGAGATTCAAATAAGTGCTCTTAAGTTTTAGACAATCTTAGGCTTGTTAGAGTTATTTTCCTGCTTTTCAGTTACTGTTTTAGTCTTTCTTTTCTCTCGTGAGCTTATTGTTGCCTTAGATAATGTAGGTGTTCTTAGTTTTTGAGCATGTATTCTTGTTCTGTTCAGTAGATGCTTAAGTTCTTGACCTTTGATTGCTTGTTTGTAGTTTTGAGGTTTGATTCATGCCAATTCCTGTTAGCCACATAACCTAGGGCTATTCTCCTTAAAACACTCATTAGTGTGGCTGTGAGGTGACATTGATGTGAAATGAAGGATTTGGTAAATCTTATCCATCATAAACCACACAATGTAAACCAAACCTGCACTTATGAGAGATAGACATGCAATTCGATTTGAGGTGGTTCGGTCTACACCGAATTGTCAATGAGAACGGGATTGCATGGCAAAAATATTTGTTAAATGCATTACTTGAAAATCTGTATGCAATTCGATCTAGGTAATTCGGTCTATACCGAATTGCCCATGAGACCGAATTGCATAGCAAAATTTGTTGTCTCCATGTGGTTCTTTAAGCAATTCGGTCTAGGTAATTCGGTTTAGGTCGAATTACTCATCTAGACCGAATTGGCCTTGGAAACCACATTGTATGCATTTCACCCCCTCATGCCTTAGTTTATTTTATTTGTTCTACCAATTCGAATTGTTAATTCGGTCTAAACCGAATTGACTTAGCAATTCGAATTACCCTCATTTTGGGGTAAATGCCTTAGCCAATTTTAGTGAAGGAATGACTTCATCAATTCGAATTGTCCAATTCGGTCTAGACCGAATTGCCTGACAATTCGAATTAGAGGATACTTCATGACTTTACAATGATTAATTGGGTATGGTGTTACTTCATACTTCATGCATACCCAATTCGGTCTCTTTTGCACTTTGCCCAATAGACCGAATTGCTTTCTTCCTTCTATTTTTAAAACTCCAAAAATATTTTATTTTAAGAGTTGTGTAAGTTGCATGGGTGTATTGGGTCAAGGCCCATTACATCTAGTTTTATCCATTACACATCTCAACCCATTATTGTTTATTTATTGTGTGATTAACACTCACACAATACCAAAAACATTTTCTTAATCTTGTTTGTTTTCCCTTTCATTGTGTGTATGAATGGGTAATAAGAAATATCACAGATCAATGATGGCGAAAAGGTCCCTTCACCGGGATAACGATTAGCTCGTCTTCTGTGTATTAATTATTACTCGTTATTTTGCATGGTCTGATTAGTGGTTGGTGGAAGCTACGGCGAAAAGGTCCCTTCACGTGGATAACGATTAGTCACGCAGCCAACTCCTAATCAGATACAGTTTTCTTCTCTTTATCTTAATTTCAAACCTGAATCTAGCATTGTAGTGATAATAGATTATATATGCCAACGTCATCTAATAATTATTACAATAATAGAAAATGTGGGTTTTCATCCAATTTCACAGACAGTGAAGTCTAAGCTGACGGCGACAACTGTCATTAAAGGCATTTTATTGTCTAAAAATCATTCCATCTGGAATACTTGGGACCCGGATAGCAGATGTTTGCCGTCCGAATAACCCCAATTATTTCTGGCATTCTTTTTAGCCAAATTCTTCCTATCTCTGGCTAATTCATCTTTGTGTATCGAATTCTGTCTAACCCCACCATATATTTTGGGGTAATTTATTTTACTTCTCATATACATGTATGCATGATATTATTATGAAGATATTGTGGTCCTTGATATTTTGGAGATCCTTCTCCTTGGACATAGAAGTCTTGATTTAAATCAGATGTTGCACAATAAATTTCCAACAAAAATTCCTTTATAAAATCCGGATCTGAGTAAGGGATAAATTCAACAGTTATTACTAATTCATCTTCTACTGGGGGTTGATTTTGAGAACTTTAGAAGCAGAGTCAGCGATTAGGTCTCTCCTAGACTGAAAGGATCTGTGTTTTAATTGAGAGTTTAGTACCTGTTTAGGGAATGATTTTCAAATATCTATTTACTTCTCAAAATTGATGTGTGTTGGAAACCTTGTATTAAGTATTGCATCGAATCGGTGTCCACTTGGATTCGGATAAGATGTGATAACTAATATTAGAGGAACAACATATAGGCCTTGGTTAATTTCTAAGGTAAGGTTGGGCATTCTTTCAACTACTATCTTCTCTCACCAAAGCCTAAAATTGAGTCTTGAGTGAGTACAGTCGGAATAAACCTTCATAGGTCTGTTCCACTCGTGTTGTATTTCATAACTAACCAAATGTTATAAGCCCTGTGGCTTACTGACATTTGGGAAGTTCTAAATCTGCATCTGGTCACCAAGACCAGGGGCTCTTTTATGCTAACGGATTGTGACGATCTTTTAAGACTTCCGAGCGATAGTTTTTTTTAATGCTTTCTTTACTGCTTTCTTTACCGCTTTCTTTAAAATGCTTTCATAGAGGTCGCTCGGAAGCAGAGATGTATCTGCCGGTTATAAGGTTTAAGAGTTATGGATTAGTTCGGGGTTAGATTTGGACTTTGGGTGTGACAAGGGGGACGATAGGAGTACTTGGCATATCAACTAATGATATGTCAGGTGTTGCTTGTCCACCACATATGAATAACACACTCTTGCAAGGCATTGCAAAGGGGAGTTATTAATCTGTGGCATCTTAGAAGTTGAGGTCTTAAGAGCACGTAAATTCTCACTGTAAGTACCTGTCTGTTAAACGGAACATAGTGCAGAAAGCATGAGAGTTAGCTAACTGATGAGTTATCCCAAACAAAGATCTGTGTATAAAAATGGAAGTTTACTTGAGTTTCATCTGAATCTTGTCCAATCTTTATTATTTTCTCCCTGTCCCTTCTGTCACTTTTTAAATCTGCTTTCATAGAGTAATCTTATTCGCTTTCCTAGTATAAAGTGTATCGCTTTCTTAGAATAAATTTAATCGCTTTCTAGATATAATTTATCATGCTTTGTAGAATAATTTTACTGCTTTCATGATCTGATTTAAATTATTGTCAAGTAGTTATTAGAAACCATTGCAAAACTTGAATCGAGTAACCGAGTGGAAAATCTTAGTAAACGACGTGGGCCCTGCTTCTATCGCACATCCTCCAGAAAACGATCCTGTCTTACTATAAATTACTGCAACTTTTGACACCGTGCGCTTTCGGGAGCACAGTTTCTTAACACGAGCAATAAAAACGTGATAACCTATAACATATCCCTAATCCCAACTCCATCTTCATAAATTGGTTTCACTAAATAAAATTGAAAACCATGATTATGATTTTTCAGAAAATACTCATACAGTGGGAGTGTGTTTCAGGGCAAGGATCTTTTTGACATGAAACTATGATAAGTTTCATGATGCCAAATGCTGGGGACCTTTAGTGTGACAGACTAAAGGTCAAGATTGAACTATCTATCCCGGCTGCACCGTGAAAGCTGTCAAAAGTTTCATGCCGGGGAGAACTACATCGCCGTTTGAAATCAGAATACCCCACATGAGTAATAAAAAGTGAAATATATCCTTAAACCCCTTACCCACGAATCATAACTCTTTTCCTTTAATAAATTTAACTTGGGATATTTTAGAAAAGCTCGTGTTAGTGGAGCTAAGGTTCAAAAGTTTCATGGCGCCGTTGCCGGGGAGGTTGCAGCATCGTTTACTGAGAGAACTACATTCCTGATTTACTCATAGATAGTTTTTGTATATATTTTTGAATCATTACTAACCTGGGGGTTGTGCAGGTGCTGTCAAGTCTTGATACAAACTGCTTATGCAAAGGAGAAAGGCCACATTGCCTGAGCTACCGTTCGATCTAGAAATAGAAAGGACCGCTCGCCAACTGAGGGCGCAAGCCAGACGAAGGAAAGAGCAGGAAGCCCGGACTCGTACCTCACCCGAAACCACAAGCAGTGACATATCCGATATGGCAGAGAACCAGGACATTCCCCCGATCTTACGAATAGACCAACCACCCAATAATCCTGGTAATGGAGTTGATGGGGGTATGGTAGAACACCCGAATTGTGGAACGAGCAGGAAGATCTACCTAACCCAAATCAGCAACAATATCAGCAGTTCCACCAACAACCACCACCCCCTAACCAATATAACCAACAAAACCAAAATATGCCAAACCAGCAATACCAGAACCAAGCCTTCAATCAGGATCAATTCCAAAACAACCCTCATGATCCCGAAAATATTTTTCAGCAGAATCCCAACTATCACCAGCAGTACCAAAACCAAGCAGAGCAAGGAAATCAACAGCAGCAAGCAGCAGCTGATTTTATGCAGCCCATCGTGGAGCCCTATCTGGATAGGCCTGGGAGAGCACAATTTCCTGCACGCAATTTTGAGCTCAAACCGGCACTCATCAACTTGGTGCAGAACAATCAATTTTGCGGTGCAAATCATGAGGATCCCCATGATCATCTCCAAACCTTCCTGGAGCTCTGTGACACCATGAAAAATCAGGGAGTATCACCTGATGCCATAAGACTAATGTTGTTTCCCTTCTCTTTATTTAGTGGTGCCAGGGATTGGTATAAATCATTGCCCATAAATCAGAGGAGCACCTGGGCAGATTTGGTGAGGAGTTTTCTGTTGAAATATTTCCCTGAATCTAAGATAGACGAAGGACGAGAAAAAATTGGAGAGTTCAAGATGAAGCCGGACGAGTCATTGTATGACGCAAAGGAAAGATTCGCCAGCCTTTTGAGGCGATGCCCCCAACACGGATACCAGCCGTGGGAGCAACTGAGGAAATTCTATGGAGGACTCACCCATCCATGGAGAATGATGTTGGACGCTGCAGGCGGAAGACATTTACTCCATTTGCCCATGGATCAAGCCTGGGAAAAGAGTGAAACAATGTCTGTCAACAGATCTGTGTTGAACATCAATGAGAAAAAGGCGGAACCTCCTAGAAAAGTTTTTGCTGTAAGTGAAGGAAAAACAGATTTCGAGAAATTGCAGGAACATGTAGCTGCGATATAGCTAGGACAGGAGAAAGGAAAGGGAGCAGGTACTTCTCAGGCAGGAACCTCATCTGGCCAAATACAAGCACATCAATCGGAAGCAATTTGTGGGCTATGTCAGGGACCACATCCAACTGACACATGCCAACAACTAGCTATCGAAAGCTGCAATTATGCAGGGAACTACCAGAACCGCCACCCCAACCTCTCCTATTCCAACAACAATGCACTCAATGCGCATTTGTTGACACAGCCAAACCAACCTAACCAGTTTGCAAACCAGAACCTTCAGCAGAACTTCAGACCTTAGAATCAAGGATTCGTCCAGCAGAGAGTTCAGAACTTCCAGAACCAGAACCAGAACCTCCAACCCCATATCCAACAGAGGCCCACCCAAAACCAAGGCCAAAATTTCCAAAACTTCCAATCCCAACCTGATCATAATCAGCAATACAACCAAAAGCCACCATCTCGCCTGGAGAATTTGATGACCGAGTTTATTTCCAATCAAAAGGAAATAAACCAGCAGTTGCAGTCATCAATCAAAAACGTGGAGACGCAGGTCACCCAGTTGGCTAAGGAATTGCAGAACAGGGGGAAAGGAACACTGCCGAGCAGCACTGAAGCCAACCCGCAATGCAAGGCAATCACATTGCGGGGAGGCAAGACTCTAAAAGGAAATGTGGGATCTGCAAAGAAGAAAGCCATGAAAGTAAAGGTTTCATTGGAGGTGGGAAAGGAAAAGGAAAAGATTGAAGGAGATGAAAGTGTTGAGCTGGTACAGGATAAATCAGATACAGCTAACTCGCAGGCTGAAGCTGCAAATGAAGCTGAAGAGGGTATGGGTGAAGGTACAACTTCCTTCTCTTTACCACCAAAAATAGATAATAATAAGTACATGCCAAGGGTGCCGTACCCTGCACGTCTTAAAAATAAGGAACATGACCTTAAATTCAAGAAATTTCTAGAACGGTTAAAGTCTGTAGAGATAACCATTCCTCTCGTGGAAATGATTTCAGAAATGCCCACCTATGCTAAGTTCTTGAAAGAATTGATTTCAGGGAAAAGGCAGGTAGAGCAGGAGGAGGTGATCATACTCAACAGCACATGCAGTGCCATAGTTCAAAGGAAGCTACCCGAAAAGAAAGAGGACCCTGGGTGTTGCACGCTTCCAGTACAGATTGGGAAGGCCAAAGTGAGCATGGGGCTATGTGATCTAGGATCCAGCATCAACGTGATGCCTCTAGCCATGGCAATTCGCCTAAGGCTCGGAGAGATTGAACCGGTCAAGATGAAACTGCAACTGGCAGACAGATCAATCACCAAGCCCGTAGGAATCCTCAAGGATGTGGTGGTTAAAACCGGCCAAGTTCTTTTTCCGGTAGACTTCATCATCCTTGACATCGAAGAGGACTCTGAAATGCCACTTATCCTGGGACGCCCGTTCTTGGCCACCGGCGGTGCACTGATTGACGCCACATCTGGAAGAGTCACATTGAGGGTGGACAATCGGGAAATCTCCTTTGACATGGAAGAGCTGCAGAAATTCCCGAATGAGGGATCTTGTTCCATGTTTGATGTAATAGAAAGTAGGTGTGAGGATGAGAGCATAGACTCTGTGACTGTGATGACGAACAAAATTTCAAAACAGGTACTGATGCCTGAAGGTGCCGAACAAGAAAGAAGCTGCAACGCTGTCCACTTCGAAGACCCTATCACTGGGGATCTAGAAGAGTTTGACGGTGTTGAATTCACCCAGGAGGAGGAAGAGAGCACCACGGAAGAGGAAGTGGACCCTGTACTGACACAGGGTCCCGAAGGTAAATCTGATCTTTCACCCCAACCAATTCTCGCAAATTACTACCTTCCGTTGAATGTCCGCCAGAGCTTGAACTTAAAATACTGCCGGATCATCTTAAGTACGTCTTTCTCGCTGAACATAAAAGATCACCGGTAATTGTGTCAGCTAAGCTGACACAAGAACAAGAAAAAGCTCTGGTAGACATTCTAAAGAAATATGTACATGCAATTGGATGGACCATTTCTGATATAAAAGGAATAAGCCCCTCTGTTTGCATGCACAAAATTTTAATGGAAGAGGAGTACAAGCCCTCAAGGCAACCACAAAGGCGTCTGAACCCCCATATGTAAGAAGTGGTAAGGAAAGAAGTTATCAAGCTCTTAGATGCTGGTATCATCTATCCTATATCTGACAGCAAATGGGTTAGCCCAGTGCAGGTAGTACCCAAACGTGGGGGAATGTGCATAACGACTAATGAGCAAGGAGAAGAAGTGGCGACACGTCCAGTGACCGGTTGGAGAGTCTTCATCGACTACCGGAAACTTAACACCGCTACGCGGAAGGATCATTTTCCCTTGCCGTTCATTGATAAGATGCTGGAGAGGTTGGCCGGCAGGGAGTACTATTGCTTTTTTTATGGGTACTCTGGTTACAATCAGATTGTAATAGCTAGTGAAGATCATGATAAGACCACTTTCACGTGCCCATACGGAACCTTTGTGTACAGGTGCATGCCTTTTGGACTTTGCAATGCGCCTGCCACTTTTCAGCGATGCATGATGTCTATTTTCTCAGAATTTATCGAAAAATACATTGAAGTTTTCATGGATGACTTCTCTGTGTATGAAGATACTTTTGATGAATGTTTGACAAATCTTGCGAAAATTTTGAAAAGATGCGAGGACACTAACCTAGTTTTGAACTGGGAAAAGTGCCATTTTATGGTCACCGAAGGAATAGTGTTGGGTCACCGCATCTCGCGCGCAGGCATCGAAGTCGACAGGGCCAAGGTCCCAGTCAGATCCAACATTCCATTGCCAAACTCAATAAAAGCAGTTAGGAGTTTCTTAGGGCATGCCGGTTTTTACCGGAGATTCATTAAAGATTTTTCTAAAATTGCCAAGCCGCTCACTAATTTGCTTTGTAAAGAAAATTCTTTCGTAATAAGTGAAGCGTGTGTTCAAGCCTTTGACACGCTCAAAAAGATGTTGATTTCTGCTCCAATAGTGCAACCACCCGATTGGTCAATGCCTTTCGAGGTCATGTGTGATGCAAGTGATCTCGCCGTGGGTGCAGTTCTTGGGCAACATAGAGAAGGAAGGCATTGCGTAATTCATTACGCCAGCCATGCCCTGACTGAAGCCCAAGTCAATTACACCACCACGGAGAAAGAAATGTATGTTGTGGTTTTCGCGTTTGATAAATTCAGGCAATACCTCATTGGTACGAAAACCATAGTATACACCGATCACTCTGCACTGAGATACTTGTTCAGCAAACAAGACGCCAAACCTCGATTAATCAGGTGGGTACTTTTGTTGCAAGAATTCGATATCATAATAAAAGATAGAAAAGGCAAAGACAATGGTGCTGCTGACCATTTGTCTCGGATAGATAATAATAAAAATGAGATAGCCGTAAATGAAAACTTTCCGGATGAGCAACTGTTTGCCTTGCATCTTCATGATCAAGCTTGCCCATGGTTTTCCGACATTGCTAATTTTCTAGCATGTGGAATAACTCCACCATTTCAGAGTAAAAAGCATAAAGCAAGGTTCAACCGAGAAGTAGTTAACTACTTCTGGGAAGATCCTTATCTCTTTAAGCATTGTGCAGATTCAATTATTAGACGTTGTGTAACTGAGCACGAGGCTTATCAAATCGCTAAAAAATGTCATGAATCGGAATATGGAGGTCACCATGGCCCCACTCGAACAGCTCACAAGGTACTCGAGTGTGGTTTCTATTGGCCTACCATTTACGAGGATTGCAAGGCGTTTGTTAAAGCTTGCGACAGATGCCAAAGACTAGGGAATATCTCCAAGAGGGATGAAATGCCGCAAAAAGGAATTCTCATCCTTGAGATTTTCGATGTATGGGGTATTGACTTCATGGGACCATTTCCGACGTCTGATGGGAATCACTACATCTTGGTAGCTGTCGATTACGTGTCCAAGTGGGTCGAGGCGGTTGCGTTGCCAACCAACGATGGTCACCAAGTCATCGAATTTTTGAAAAACAACATTTTCAATAGATTTGGTGTACCTAGGGTAATCATATCTGATGGAGGAACCCATTTTGTCAACAAAGTTTTTGCAAACCTCATGAGCAAAAATGGGATTCTCCACAAGATCGGCACGCCTTATCATCCCCAAACTAGTGGCCAAGTCGAGGTATCCAACCGCGAAATCAAACACATACTCGAAGCCACTGCGGGGATAACCCGCAAAGACTGGTCACGTAGACTCAATGATGCTCTATGGGCATACCACACTGCATTCAAGACTCCCATTGGGATGTCCCCATACAGGCTTATCTTTGGAAAAGCCTGTCATTTGCCTGTAGAACTAGAGCACAAGGCTTACTGGGCCGTAAAAACGCTTAATTTTGATCCACGAGTGGCTCAGAGTAAACGCAAGTTGGACCTCAATGAAATTGAGGAAATACGTGCACAAGCTTATGAAAGCTCGAGGATTTACAAAGAGCGGACCCAGAAGTTACACGATCGTCGCATAAAGTCTAAACACTTCTATGTTGGCCAAAATGTTTTGTTATTTAACTCTATGTTAAAGCTATTCCCCGGAAAGCTTAAATCCAGATGGGAAGGGCCATACGAAGTGGTGCACGTGTTTGAAAGTGGAGCTGTCAGGATTCGAACTGACAAAGGAGAGCTGGTGGTGAATGGACACAGGTTGAAGGAGTATGTAGGGCAGTTCGACCCTGGAAAAGAAGTCCAAATGACATCGGAACCGACATATACTTAATAAAAATCTATATCTATACACTTTTATAATTATTTATTATGTATCTTTTTATCTCGAATGATGAAGTATCCAAAAATCAACTAAACATTTAGAGTACTAAGACTCTAAATGTGAGGATGTTGATATTTGGAGAAAATCTAATAATTTTTCTTATGTTTGCCTTGCAGGAATTCATGGAACCAACAAAAAGAAGGATAGAGCTTCGAAAACCAGGTTCCCGGTTGGATTAATACCACATTTAATGGAATGTAATTTCAGAATTTAGAGAAATTTAAAATCCGGAATAACTCCATAAAATGAGGGTGTTAATCCAACCTAATTTATGCAAGAAATTTATCATAGAGTAATTTTTCCGTTTTAATGTGCGCTTTCAGTGTGTTAACTTCTAAGAAAATCCATAAATTCAGAAAATTTGAAATTTGAAAAATTTCAAAATTTCTCTAAGTGTTGAATGCGATCTATTTTTGTACCTCAAACCATTTCGGTCTACATCGAATTGATTGAGACAGATCGCATTGGAGGTATGACTTGGAAATTTTCTTTTAGTCAATTCAATCTCCAAGCAAATTCGGGTTAGACCGAATTGGCCTAGGAGACCGAATTGGCTTCCCCAAGACACATCCTCCATCCTTGTGTAATTTTGGCCAAGTAGCAATTCGATCTGTGGCAATTCGGTCTAACCCGAATTGATTTTGAATAGATCAAATTGATCTACAAAAGGCATGTGTGATGCCTTAGTTTTATTTATGCATGTGAGAAATTGGATCTGTAAGGAAATTCGGTCTAGACCGAATTGCCCATATAGACCGAATTGCCCCACAAAAGCATCCCCCATAATTTTTCTAAGTAACCAGATTCGGTCATCTGGCTGTAATTCGGTCTCTGAATCAATTCGGTCTAAGACCGAATTGACTTCAAAAAGATCACATTGCAGCAGAGTGTGTTTGCTTCCCCTTCCAATTCGGTCTCTATGCCAATTCGGTCTAGACCGAATTGGCCTAAGAGACCGAATCTCTCACAAACACCTGAGACCACATCAATTCGGTCTAGACCGAATTGATGGTTCGGTCTCCAATAGACCGAATTACCCAAATCTCCTACCCCTTTATATCCCTTATTCCCCCTCTTTTCCCTCACTTTCACTCTCCAACACTTTGATATTTCCCCGAAACCCCTCTCGCGAATTCCGTCTTCCTCGCGAAACCAGGGCTCGAGTCGAAGCTTTTACTTGATCAACTCCGTCCAAAACGTTTGAAAATGGCTTCTTCTTCATCTAATCCTACTAGGAGTGTCGGGTGAGTTTCCGGTTTTCAATTTCGCACCCTGTTTCGCGATTTAAAATGTTGTTTCTTCCATGTTTTTGCGAACGGTAATGGGGAAGGAAATGAAGCATGTTTTCGAGTGGGAGATGGTCGGAATGTGGCCGGAATAGTTTGGGTGTGATTGGGAAGAGGGTAGAACGCAATAGGCAGAACCTAGGGTTTTTGTGCTTTTGATCGTAACTGCCATTGTTGTGATTCTTGAGTTTCTGTGGTGTTGGGGATGTTTTATTTCGAAAATGGGAGTTGCAAAACCCTCAAAAATCTTGTTTTTGTTCATTATGTGGTTTTGTGGTTCTGATTTTGTTGTTAGTATACTTTTTTTGTTAACTGTGTTTGTTGTTTAAAATCTGTGAAAATGGAAAACACAGTGGTTTGTTCTCCTTTACAACCACTGTGTTATTTTACTGGTGATTTGATAATGTTGATTGGATATGCATGTTGATGACACTGCCGTGTCTATGTTTTTGGAGCATGAGTTTTTGGCCAAATTTTTGCATGATCATGGTGTGAATGGATTGTCTGTGTCTTATTTTCATTTATGCATGTATTGTATACTGTGTATTTTGCCAATAAATGCCTTTGTCGGGTACTTGTTAACCACAAAGTGCAAACTCAACTCGAAAGTTGATAACTCAACTCGAAAGTTGATGTTTGCACACACGGGAAACATGCGATTATAGACGAAACCATGCCAAAATTTTTCCAACACTTTTCTCATGGCATTTATGTCTAAAAAGACAAAAAGTGATAGAATGTCCCTTTTCTTTCTTTTAAAAAGTGTTTTGACCTGTGCTTATTTTATCTTGGGCTAAATGGGAAGTATTCAGATGGAACATCTTGTTTCATTCTTTAACACCCATTTCCCGAAACAAATCCAAATGGGGGACCACTCACACCCCCAATTTTATTAAATAAACAAGTCAACGCTTCTCATATAAATCCAAAAATGCTCCTTTTGTGGTTGTGCATGTTTGTTTTATTTTTATTCTCCATGATCCATTACTACATGCTAGTGATTGCATAATTTGTCATGTGCATTTGTTCATCACCATTAATCATCTTGCTACCTTTTTCACTTGATTTAAATCACTTCTTAAGTGATAAAAATCCAAATCTCTTTCGTAGGCTTGATAGCCTATGAAATTTTAACTTTTTGGTCCTTTGACCACCCCAAAACCATTTTAGACTATTTATAGTCTAAGAAAAAAAATTATTGTAGGGACCTCAAATCCTTACTTTCTCTCTCTATCTTTATTCTGTTGCATAAGGGTTGGATGTAAAAATTCAACTCTATGTCTTTTTACTTAATAAATTCAAGTAAAAAAAAAAACCAATTAACTCACATTTAGAGCTTAGCTCAAAATGTGAGGATGTTGATTTTTCAAACTTGAATATGTTTATCAAAAATTTGCTAAAAACAGTTCCAACTTCTCTTCTCAGGGACCATGCCTTTTTGGAAATCGAAAGGCTGAAAAGGGAGATCGAAGCAAACAGAAGGGCCATCAGGGATGAATTTCATCTGAACATGGACCACCAGATCGAATGGAGATTTGAAATGAAAGATGACTGGTGGAGAGATATTCCAGAAGATGAGAGAAACATTAAAGCTACAGGCCTCGAAAGAGACCTCTGCCAGCACATGTGGAACTTCTGGAATAACGAATTCGACCAGGCAAGATATGACTTGAGGTTCGACGATCCGAGAGTTCACTACGAGAGAATGGTTTGGAGGATGATTCAGCACAAGGCCATGTGGAATCGAATGCTTGAGCAGCACCTCGGGGACAAGAAAATAGCAGCTTTCGAGCCAATTCCCATTCAACCAGGCATCACAAAAGAAGTCAGAAGTCTTTTCGCCAAACAAATTCCTCCAGTACACAAAGTGGCGATGTCTGGAATGGTCTACATACTAGACGCTTTCCCATTCACGTACAAGAAAGAACTATTTGATAATGGGACCGTCTGCGGACCGGAAGAGCAATTGTGGCTCACAAATCACGCCAAGGTACGCTATATTGAGATGGCATATAACTTCTGGGAGTCCCTTCAACCCGTGCTGGATTATGGAGCAGCCCACCACACTCCGATGTTGGACACAATAATACAAAAGACAAAGGCAATACGGCAGCTGTGGGGGGAATACATGAAGGCATGGGGGAGTTGGGAAAAGGACATCAGACAATCTGTGCTAAATCCAGGGGTGGTGATACCCCCCGGGAAATGAGGAAATCATTCCAAGGTTTCTGCCAACGAGAATCCCGGTGGTTGAGCCCAAAGAGGCCACAATGGTTGGAATGCCCAATTTTGCTTTAATGAAAGCCGAGTGCACAACAATGTACCGAACCAGAAATTGGGACAGGATGGGTAGGAAGAAAAAGCAGATACCATTGATGAGCCAGGCCAAATGCCTGGAGTACTTGAACATTCCTCCGGTTCGGGATTTGTCAGGACTGAATGAGAAGGAGGCAGACATCATGGACACTCTCTACGCGGACATGAAGACCAGATTCTTCGAACTAATGTGAGAGATGGACTGGGAAGCCCTGAGGTACTGCCAAGAAAATAAAATGCGATTACGGTATAACACAGGGTTCCAAGGCGTTTTGGGTAGATATTTCGCAACCAAATGGACTACTCAGATTACAGCAATGACTGAGCCCAGTTTCATCGAGAAGTATCTGAAAACCAAAGGGCCAGAGTTAGGGCTGTGGACTGAAGCTGATGACAAGTTGATCGATGAGTATGAGGACTCGACGCCCGAACCCCACCAGTCAACTGAAACGGAGCCCCTCCAAACCGAATCTGCGCCAGAGCCACCAAAGAAAAAGAGAAAACTGATAAAACTGGCTGAGAAAGAAAAGGCTGGAAAACCTGCAGAACCTCAAGTCAAAATTCAAGAACCTCCCATTCAGCCAAGGATTCTCCCACCAGTACCCAAGTTCGATGGTACACCTTCCAAACCAAAGAACAGGGGCAAGGAGCATGCCGTTGATCTATCCAAGAAAGAGCAGCAGCGTCTAGCCCAAGAACAATATGATGCTAAAATGGCAAGAAAGGCCCAAGAAGAAGCCGACGCAGAAAAGGCAATGAAAGATCAGAGGATTGCGGAAGCTGAACGGGCTGAGGAACAAAGGGCTGCTGCTCGCGAGGAGCGTCAAATTGAAAGAGAAAGGCGGGAGAAGGAAAAGGCTGATGCTGAGATAGCCAAAGAAAAAGAAGAGTGGAGGCAAAAGCGAGAGGCAGAAAGGGCCGAGCAAGACAGACTGTGGAAGGAAGAAATGGCCAAGAAAGCTGAGGAAGAGGCTAAGAAGGCTGAAATGGAAGAAAACACTAGAAAAGCCCGGGAAGAAGAAGAGAATAGAAAAGCTGCTGAGAAAATTCAAGCCGAGCTAGAAAAGAGACAGACGAAAGAGATGACAACAGAGGCTGATGTTGGGGACGATGACTGTCAAATAATCAGCGGAACCAACATCGTGCCTGTTAAAGTAAAAGAAGAGCCGGCTGAATGGGCTAAAGATCGAAAGAAGCAGCAGAAGGAGTTAGCCACTCGTAGGAGTGGAAGTGAAAAGAAAGTGGATGAGATCGGTGAAGGACTCAAACCCACAGAGGAGATAAAGGAAATGGTGCAGGAGGGAAATAAGCGTTTCGAACAGTTGAAGGAAAAGACTGCAGAACTCTTAGAAAGTCTGGATCAAGTTGCTGCAAATGCAATGGCTGCAGCTGCTGCCAAATCTCAATCCACCGCACCTGATGAGAATATAACAGAATTAAAAGACTCGCATGCTGAAGCGGGTCCACAAGTTGAGGCGAACCAAGGAGAAGCAGTGGCAAACGAGGGCAGCGGTGGCAGCTCTCATGCAGAGTTAGATACCATCGAGGACTTGTTCAAGAACAAGACATATCAACAAATCCTCCAAGGGGATCTTGATATCACTGGAGATCAGGGAAATCACATGGTAGAACAATTGGGAAAATTAAACACAGGGAGGGACGAGGAGGTACATGAAAAAGAACATCAACATGTTGTTGACCCCGTCTTTTCTGATGATTTTCTCAAAGATGTGCTTCATGTATTTCCTTGTAATTCGTCTGAACAGGGGATATCTCAAGGAGGTGAGCAAGCAGAACACGAACAACAGCCTGAAGAACAGCCGCAGACAGATGTGCAGGCTGAAACCGAACATCAAGTAGAGGTTGAGCGTCATGAGCAACAAGAGCAAATGGAGGAGAAATCGGATGCTGACTGGGAGCAGGCATACCCTCAGGATACCCAAGAATCAACGGGGTCAGTCCGATCCGCTGGGTATTGGGAGACCTCCACCTCAAAGGGACGCCTGGGGGTATCCACAAAGAAATGCAAAAAGTTCCCCATCAAGGGTGATGCAGATATAATGAGAAGGTTCAACGGGAATGAGCAGAATGCAGGGCGTTATATGGCTCTAGGAGAGCTATTTGTACCTGATAAAGGATTCAGTTCAGAAATGGTGAATCATCCTATGCTGGTCTTCCTGCAACAGAAACATGGATGAACTGAATTCCTTACGCATCACGCTGAACCTGGGATAGCAGAGCTGGTTCGGGAGTTCTACTGCAACATCAATGTCGCTCAAAAGAAGAGTTGGGTGCGAGGAGTTGATGTAGACATATCTGGAGAATATCTGAACAGATTCCTCAATACACCCAACTGGGTATCAGAATTCCCGACAGCTGAGCATTTTGAGAAGGGAGCATGTAAGGCAGTTGAGAGGTCATATTATGACAACATCACAAGGTCACTCACTGCCGAGATCTATACTGGCGAGTTCTCTTTCAAAGCCAAACACCTGAAACTGGAGTTCCAACCTTCATATGACTTCTACATGTCAAAAATCAGGCCCAACCCTCATGCACACGAGACATCTGGTCGAATGCTGAAGGGTTTTGCTAAGCTATGGCATGGACTGAAGATCAATGTGGGCGAGCATATCTTTCATGTCATGACTTCAAGGACCTCCGGCAGGGCGGCTGCTCTCTGCTATCTAAACCTCATTAGAAGAATCTGTGAAGCCCAAGGAGTAGATCTATCTGTTTTCTCAGGGAGCGACACCATTGATATGAGTCGCCCAATTCCAGTGCCAAAAATGCGGGTATCTGATCCGGTGGTATACGCGATGCCAGATGAGTCAGAGGCCCAATCCAGATACACTCCTGGGCAACCGGCTAAGCGCAAGTCACGAAAGAAAGAAGCCCGTACTGAAGCGGTGCCTTCAACAAAAGAAGCTGGAATCCCCTCAACTGGACTTGCTGCAGAGGAATATCCTCAAGGTGATGCCCCCACTCAGAGTCAGCCCAGAACTGATGTTTCCACTCCAAGCCTATCACGAAGACATCCAGTCCGACCTTCTCGCAGAAGCCCAACTGTATCTCAGTATCCAGCCGATTCTCAAACTCTAGAAGCAGTGAGCAAAATGGGAGAGTCAATGATGCAGAGTGTCAATTCCTTGGCCGACGTCATTGTTTCAACTCAAGAAAAGCAATTGCAGAAAGAGGAAGAGTTTAGGATGAGAATGCTTGAGAGAGAAGCGGAGTTCAAAAAGGAAGCGGTTGAACGAGAGAAAAGGCAGCATCAAGAAAGGGTTGAAAGCGAAGAAAAGACAAGAAAAATATTTGAAATGATGTTCGACAAGCAAACCAACTTGATGGAAAGATTACTCAGGAGACTACCCTCACCTCCAAGAGACGACACCGGACCCTCCAAGCACCATGCAGAGAAGGAAGATTGAGCCAACGCGATCACATCCATGCGAGCTTCAATGTAAACATCATGCATTAGATTTTTCCATTCACTCAGTACACTCTCATCCATACTGTGGAAATCTATTGTAATTGATGTATTTACTGCTTTTCACAAGAGAATTTCGTCTTGAATTCTCAAAAATATTTTGAAAAAGATGTGTGACAGTCCAAGATGAATAAGTGACTGTCACGCCAAAAACAAAGCTGTGACATGCTTGCATGTTCACAGTGTCTTTTTAGTGCTTTCAATTAAATAACCAGCATAAAACAAGCATAAATCTGTCACCTAAATTCACATGTTGAATTTAGGCTAAGGATGAAAATTTCAAACTATTACATTGGGATAAAACAATTTAAAATATGCATGATATAAATTCTTGAGGTTTTGAGCTATAAAAATCCAATGATATGATCACTTGGAAGAAAAACAAAATTTTCATATTGAGAATTTGATTGAATAAATTGCAATAATTTTTCAAGGTTAAATTTAAGAATAAGGGTATGACATGACCAAACCGTCCGTGTGAGATCTGAGCCGAGTCATTTTTACTCAATATTTCTTTGTTGTGTGAAAATCAATTCGATTAAAGGACACTAGAACTTGCAATTGGGATCGATTCAAGACCATGCCATATTCCCGAAATTGAGCATATGATCGAGGCACTTAGAAAAACCCAAAAATTTTGGCCTTCTTTTGAATTCCAAACCCAAAAATATTTTCCCTTTAGGATTAACCAAGTTGAGCCTTTATGTAACACCCGAGGAAAAACAAATTCAAATTGTTTTGAACTACGTCATGACTTGATCCCTTCACAGGGTACGTAGGCAGCTTAGAACTAATTTCTAAGTTCAGTCACGAAATAAATCACAAAATACATCACGAAATAGACCACAAGGACGATAGGGGATGTTGAAACCAATTTAGACTGGGATAAGTAGGACCCGGAAACGTTGCGAGCGATAAGCCGGACTCGTAGCAAGATTAAGGAGAAGATTCCGCAACGAAGACGCCCCCGGGGAATCGAGCTAACACGTAGAAAACCGATAGGGGAAAGCGAGGGAAGACCCGACGGAACACGCGGAGCCGAACCGGCCGGTCCGGCCGGCCCGCGCTGTCCGCGCGCCGCCGCGCGGCCACCGCGCGGCCAAGGGCGTCGCGACGCCAGGCCTGGCACGCGTGCTCCGCGCGGACAAAAGCTTAGGTGCGCGCCACCAGCGCGCCAGAGGGGCTGAAGGTGTAATCTTTCCATTCGGGGGTGATTTTCTTGCCGAAATTACATCTCCCTTCGAGGGAAACCAAATCCCAGCCTTAAGGAAGGCTTAGGGATGGCTGGGGGCGCCTCAAAACCCTAGTTTTACAGAAAACACTCCCCTACCACTTCATTCTCCCTTCCCAAGCCAAAAACCTATTCGACTCCACTTTCCGGCGAACATTCCGGCGACGACGAGGCACACGGGACAGAGCCACCGCCTCATAGAGCCTTGGTAAGTCTTAATACAGTACTCCATCCGTCCATAAGTCTCCAAAACTAGAATTCTAACCCTTTTCCTTTGCTACGATTTCACGCCGGAAAACGAACAAAAAGCGATCGAAAAGATTGGCCGTTCGTCGCGACCCTAGGACGTCCGGATACCCGTTCCAGTGACCCTAATCTCTAAATCAGTAAGTTAACACCTTACTCACAAATTTTTGCGGTTGTTTGTTGTTTAAATCTCGAGATATAGGCTTGTAACAAAAATCGGTTTTCAAAAACCCTATTTTCGTCCAATTTTAAAGACTCGCCAAAAACTCGACCTTCGGGAATTCAAACCGAAAACTTTTCAACATAAAAGTTGTTCCTAACACCTTTATCTATCTTGTGTCCAAATTTCAGCCATTGACATTAAGTTTTGCTATCCCAATTTTCGCCATGAACTTTCTGTATCAAACCGAACGTTTCAAATCTGTGACAGATTCCTTCACTCAACTTGATGCATGTTTTTCACCCATTTTTCGAATGATTTAACTTTGCATTTCTAAACAAAAGTTGTAGATAATTGTGTCTAGATTATGCCTACAAAATTTCACGAATTTTGGTGTTCATTTGATATGTCAATCGGCCAAGTTTTTAGAACTGTTTTGAATTCGTTTTAAGGGCCATGAGTATGCAGTGAGTTGCACACGATTTTTGAGTACCAAGAATTCATTATTTCCAAAAACTTAAAACATGAAAGTTGTTCCTTAATGTGTCGTGTAGTTACTGTAAAAATTTCACATCGATTGGTTTTGAAATGAATTTTTAATCGGCGTTACACGAACCTGTGACGACAACAGTTTTTAAGACGTAAATTATTCTTTGCAATAAACTCAAATTTTAACTCACTTCGGAACCTTATTTCCAAAAACTTAAAACATGAAAGTTGTTCGTGTGTGTGTTTTTGAATTACTGGCCAAGTTTCAGAATTTTTGGAGGAAAAACGAATTTTAAATTAAGAAAGGCGTGAACTGCCTCGAATAGGATTTTTCGAACTTGAGAAAACTCGAACTATGAAAACGCGATATCGATCCTTTGATAACTTTGAAATACGAACTTTCGAAAAATCCCGTTCACTAGGCTGAGCCGATCTTCATACTATCATTATCTTTGAGACTGCCTCGTTAGTGGTCTCCTTACTATCTGAGATTGCCTCGTTAGTGATCTCGCGCGCTGTATTTGTGGACTGCCTCGTTAGTGGTCCTACTATCTTTGTGGATCGCCTCGTTAGTGGTCCTACTATCTTTGAGACTGCCTCGTTAGTGGTCTCCCATTGTTTGGACTGCCTCGTTAGTGGTCCTATGTTGAGATTGCCTCGTTAGTGATCTCCCGGTATGGTGTCCTCTTCTTAGTTTACGGGATGAAAAGTAAAAGACTCGTGTGAGTGTTTCATTATGCTTAAATCGTATTTATCCTGTCTTTAATTACGTATTTAAATTTTATGCACCTTAAATTATGCTTTAAGTTTCGCTTTTTAAATTAAGTTCTTTAATCATAATTTTCCGCTGCTAATAAATCATGTACTTTTAAATCCTCGTACGATAAGCGAAATCTTTAGTTTTAAACACTTGTAACCTCTTTTATTTGTTAGTTAGGGATTAACTTACTCAGTATATTTTTATACTGACAACCGTTGTCATTTTTCTTTTACAGCGTATGTCGAGTGACGCATTGCATATGCACTTGGGGGAAATCATAATGGACATTTTAAATTTCTGCATCGTACTGTTTTACCGGGTCTGTTAAACCCGAGGATTTGGCCATGTTGGCCGTGATTTTACTTTCCGCTGCACTTACTTTATTTATTTTCCGCACGTGATAATTTCGACTATCGTACTAAGTATTATAAATTTCCGGACTATATCTTGAAATGTTTTAAATCTTTTACATACCCACAAGCCTTGCGTTTCCTTAGCAAGCTCGGGAAGCCGTGTCTTGCTAGGGGGATGCGGCGGTGACATCCCGGCCTGGGTTATCAAATCCGGGGTGTTACAAGTTGGTATCAGAGCCCGGAAAATTTTTAAAGCTACTACTATTATTTTAAACCAATATTTTTAAGCCCAAGTATTGTTTCTTTTAAAATTTATTTATTTGACTACTAGTACTATTTTTAGCCCAAAAATCTATAATCCTTTTTACATAGCCCAAATCTTAGCCAAAAAAAAAAAAAAATATATATATATATATATTAAATTTTGGCCCACTATAGAGGCCCAATCTTTAGCAATTTATTTTAAACTAAATTTTATGGGGAAGGGACTTGCACTTGCATGTTGCATATAGAATTAAATTTATGCATATCTTAACTTTGCCTGAAAAACATCTAACTCTAACCTCCCTTGTTGACAATAGATGGCCGAACCGAACGCGAACATGACCAACCTGATGATGAAACTGACCAATGCATACCTCGAGTCCCAACAGCATGTCAATCACTTCAAAGCCCGAGTGGGGCATCTAGAGAGTAACGTGGACTATCTGAGAAATCTTAGGGAAGCTGACCATCACGAAATAACCCAACTCAAGGCCCAAGTCGCCGAACTCCAAACACTAGTGGTTGCGCTCCAAAACAAGGATAATGAACTGATGATGCAAATAGGACACCTAGCAGCTGAGCTACTGGGCCTAGAGGCCGACATCTTCCCTCCGAGCCCGAGCCCGGTGGGGACGCCCATTCCCATTGACATATCCAGCGACGAGGACGATCCCATCGAGGATATACCTGCCTAGTCACCCTAGATTTAGGGATCCATACTGATGCACCATTGCTATTTCTATTTCGAATGCTTGTAAACCAAAATTCTTGAGTAATAAAATACAAGCCTACTTAAATTTATTCCATGCATTTTATTTAGTTCATTAACTACCATAATCAAGGAGGGAAACCTACAAAAAAAAAAAAAAAAAAAAAAAAGAGAACCGAACAGATTTAAAAAGAAAAAAAAAAATGATGATTATAATAATCATAAAAATAAAAATAATATAATAATAAAGATAATAATAAAATATATACAATACGTAAATATGTACATATAAATAAATAAATTCCAACAACCTTTACAAGAAAACCCTGATAAATTGATACCTATTAAAAGACTAATCTTCTTGCAAGCAACTATTTATTTAACATATGAACTCTACCCCTTATATCTTATCACACTAGTTTATCTAAGTTCCTTGAAGCGGTTTAGTCAAGCAACAGTGCAAGTATTGTTGGGCGACCCACACACGTGTAGATACGATAGGAAGGTAACAGTAAATCCAGGACATCTCAAACCATAAAATAGGCAGAACAATTGAACCATGTTTCTAAACAGCAGTAGACTACTAACACATGTCAAACACATAAATAAGCAATAACACAACGAAAATATAAACCACAAATCCCAGACAACAGAAACGTTCTCCTAAGGAGGAGCCTAAACAAGGTACGTCTAAACGCAAAACCTAAACGAAAACACGAAACCAAAGGGAGACATCACTGATCGGGAGGCGGAAACTGTCGGCGCATGAAGTCGTCCATCTGCCGCACATAGGCGTACATGTCGGACATGGTGGCCTGCTGCTGAGCCTGCCTCGTAGCAAACGAGTCCATGCGGGTCTGATAGAGGTCCAACCTAGCGTCGAGGGCGTCATAACGAGCCTGCCCAGCTGCAAACCCGGCATCCATACCGACCCGCATCTCCTGCATCATCTGCAGCATCTGAATCATCTCCTGCCCCTGAGGTGCCACGGCAGGAGGTGCCCCAGCAGGAGGTGGAACCACTGGAGGAGGGGGTGGCTGCTCCGGTGGTACAACGAGGATCAGGCCGTCGTCATCAGGATGCGGGCGAAGTACAGCACGGGGAGCCCCACGACGTAAGGCGCTACGCCGCTCAGCATAAGACGGAATACGGTAGCAACGGCCAGGTGCTAGGTCGTACGGATCTGTCTCCGGTGTAGTGCGAATCCCCTGTGCCGCGCACAACCCACAGATGAGGTGAACATGGGTAATCACCCTACTCCCTCGTCCTCTGCGCATACCCCGCAAGTTGTCCTCGATGCAAGCCCCTACATTCACCCTACCGTCCCGCGCGATGAAGCAAATGGTCTCGTAGACGTGATCCAAGACAATGTGGCTCCGGGACATCGGCCGGACACGCCCGAACCATAGCTGAGCGAGCTCTCGCCAAGGGGAGTCCACCGACGTCAAACGGAGCTCATGACTGTGCTCGAACGCAGGAGGCACTAGGGTGCATAAGGTGTTCCACGCAGGAGCAAGAACGCGCCCCTCAGGCTGGGGCCGGAACACGCCATCGTCGGGCAAGCCAAAATAGACGTTGATCGCCCGAGCACTGAAGTCGAGATAGCGACCACGGACCCATACCCGGGATAGATCGTCGCCCTCCCCGAGACCGCCGATGTTGGCAATAACCTCCATAGCCAAATAACCGGAGGCGACGCCCTCGGGGTGACGTGCCAGACCAGTCCACTGTAAATACTCCAAGACCGCACTGACCCTGTCATCGCCCATATGAAGAGGATATATGCCCCTCTCAGGGATGTAAGACCTGTTTCGACGAAGCTCGTCGAAATAAAAGTCCTGGACAGCCCTCGTCCTAAACCGGAACCTGTCATGCCGGTGAGGACGCACCTCGTCCGGGAGGCCCCTGAGACGCGGGCCCCTCTGCACCTCATCCTCCTCAGACTCGCTCTCGTCGAAATCCGGCATCGCCGGAGCAGCATGACTGGGGCCAGCCTCATCAGCAACCCGTCTCCTAGTCCTCGGAGGACACATGAGAGACGCCAAAACGACCCACAAAAAGAGCAACATCCTGCAAGTTACCAAACACCAATTATAAGACTAAGTCCCACACAGAAGTCAAGCGAAAATACGAATAGGGCATTAATATATAATCCCAACGTGAATGTACCGTAAGAACAACAAATCCTACCGTTTACTAAGACCAACCAGGAGGTGACCTAGACAAAGAATATGCTAAAACTAGTGCCTAAACCCTATGTGGCATTTCGTCGAACACGTTATGTGCACAATAAACCAAAACCTAAGTTACTAACAACACACGGAAATCGCCCACAGAACGAAACAATCATTCTAATAACAATACGGCAAATCCTACAGCACTAAACAACGAGGGAACAAACCAATAATCACACCCCAATAGCAACCAAGTATCAATAACTTCATAGCCTTTCTAAGGATTCGAATTCAACAAGAATTTGCCAAAAACATAAACACATTATAACATAAACATAGGCAAGGCAACAAGAGTAACAACAATTGCCACATACACTTGCTAAATTGCACAAATCAAGCCTAAAAATCATAAACCCCCAATTTTTGTACACAAACCCTAATTTCCTAAATCTCTTCACAAATCGAATCATTCAAAACATAAAAGTTGAAATTAGGAAGTGGGTTTAGTAGAATCGTACCTGGATGAGTGAAATTGAAGTCGAAATCGAGCAAAAAGGAAGGTAACTCGCCGGATTTAGAGAGAATTGGGGTGTGTTCTCGGATGGGAAATGGAGGAAGTGGCTCGCGCGGAGCGCGAGCCCTATTTTTTTCGAACAGGGGTTGCCGCGCGCTCCCCGCGCGGCCACCGCGCGGGACCCGGGTGGAGTTTTATCTTTCCTGTTCTGCTCGATCTCTTTCGCTATACGCTCCTCGCTGAACCCAGGCACACATTGACAGAGAAATACGTCGACAGGGAGCATCGCCTGGCATTATTCCGGGCAAGGATGGCGGAATTGCCTCCCGCCCTCCTTTCGCAGGACTACGGGAAACCCCCGGGACGTAAATACCTAGGGACCCTAAGAAATTCCGTAGGGAAATGAGAGCGGCATGTTAACTAACGACCCCACCACCGTTTACTCGTGACCACAGTGTGTTCCACGACCCCCAACTAAAGAAGTATGTGCCCGACACGTCGCATGTACTCCAATCGAACGTAATCGAATTGGATGATGACTTGACCTATGAGGAAACCCCGGTACAAATACTCGACTACAAGGAAGGGGTGACAAGGAATAAAACTGTAAAGATGGTCAAGGTCCTGTGGTCCAACCACGAGACGGAGACGGCAACCTGGGAATTGGAAGCCGACATGAGGCAACGTTACCCTACCCTCTTCCAAGACGACCCGACCACAGTTATGGGGACATAACTGTATTCTTAAGGGGGGGAGGATGTAACACCCGAGGAAAAACAAATTCAAATTGTTTTGAACTACGTCATGACTTGATCCCTTCACAGGGTACGTAGGCAGCTTAGAACTAATTTCTAAGTTCAGTCACGAAATAAATCACAAAATACATCACGAAATAGACCACAAGGACGATAGGGGATGTTGAAACCAATTTAGACTGGGATAAGTAGGACCCGGAAACGTTGCGAGCGATAAGCCGGACTCGTAGCAAGATTAAGGAGAAGATTCCGCAACGAAGACGCCCCCGGGGAATCGAGCTAACACGTAGAAAACCGATAGGGGAAAGCGAGGGAAGACCCGACGGAACACGCGGAGCCGAACCGGCCGGTCCGGCCGGCCCGCGCTGTCCGCGCGCCGCCGCGCGGCCACCGCGCGGCCAAGGGCGTCGCGACGCCAGGCCTGGCACGCGTGCTCCGCGCGGACAAAAGCTTAGGTGCGCGCCACCAGCGCGCCAGAGGGGCTGAAGGTGTAATCTTTCCATTCGGGGGTGATTTTCTTGCCGAAATTACATCTCCCTTCGAGGGAAACCAAATCCCAGCCTTAAGGAAGGCTTAGGGATGGCTGGGGGCGCCTCAAAACCTAGTTTTACAGAAAACACTCCCCTACCACTTCATTCTCCCTTCCCAAGCCAAAAACCTATTCGACTCCACTTTCCGGCGAACATTCCGGCGACGACGAGGCACACGGGACAGAGCCACCGCCTCATAGAGCCTTGGTAAGTCTTAATACAGTACTCCATCCGTCCATAAGTCTCCAAAACTAGAATTCTAACCCTTTTCCTTTGCTACGATTTCACGCCGGAAAACGAACAAAAAGCGATCGGAAAGATTGGCCGTTCGTCGCGACCCTAGGACGTCCGGATACCCGTTCCAGTGACCCTAATCTCTAAATCAGTAAGTTAACACCTTATTCACAAATTTTTGCGGTTGTTTGTTGTTTAAATCTCGAGATATAGGCTTGTAACAAAAATCGGTTTTCAAAAACCCTATTTTCGTCCAATTTTAAAGACTCGCCAAAAACTCGACCTTCGGGAATTCAAACCGAAAACTTTTCAACATAAAAGTTGTTCCTAACACCTTTATCTATCTTGTGTCCAAATTTCAGCCATTGACATTAAGTTTTGCTATCCCAATTTTCGCCATGAACTTTCTGTATCAAACCGAACGTTTCAAATCTGTGACAGATTCCTTCACTCAACTTGATGCATGTTTTTCACCCATTTTTCGAATGATTTAACTTTGCATTTCTAAACAAAAGTTGTAGATAATTGTGTCTAGACTATGCCTACAAAATTTCACGAATTTTGGTGTTCATTTGATATGTCAATCGGCCAAGTTTTTAGAACTGTTTTGAAATCGTTTTAAGGGCCATGAGTATGCAGTGAGTTGCACACGATTTTTGAGTACCAAGAATTCATTATTTCCAAAAACTTAAAACATGAAAGTTGTTCCTTAATGTGTCGTGTAGTTACTGTAAAAATTTCACATCGATTGGTTTTGAAATGAATTTTTAATCGGCGTTACACGAACCTGTGACGACAACAGTTTTTAAGACGTAAATTATTCTTTGCAATAAACTCAAATTTTAACTCACTTCGGAACCTTATTTCCAAAAACTTAAAACATGAAAGTTGTTCGTGTGTGTGTTTTTGAATTACTGGCCAAGTTTCAGAATTTTTGGAGGAAAAACGAATTTTAAATTAAGAAAGGCGTGAACTGCCTCGAATAGGATTTTTCGAACTTGAGAAAACTCGAACTATGAAAACGCGATATCGATCCTTTGATAACTTTGAAATACGAACTTTCGAAAAATCCCGTTCACTAGGCTGAGCCGATCTTCATACTATCATTATCTTTGAGACTGCCTCGTTAGTGGTCTCCTTACTATCTGAGATTGCCTCGTTAGTGATCTCGCGCGCTGTATTTGTGGACTGCCTCGTTAGTGGTCCTACTATCTTTGTGGATCGCCTCGTTAGTGGTCCTACTATCTTTGAGACTGCCTCGTTAGTGGTCTCCCATTGTTTGGACTGCCTCGTTAGTGGTCCTATGTTGAGATTGCCTCGTTAGTGATCTCCCGGTATGGTGTCCTCTTCTTAGTTTACGGGATGAAAAGTAAAAGACTCGTGTGAGTGTTTCATTATGCTTAAATCGTATTTATCCTGTCTTTAATTACGTATTTAAATTTTATGCACCTTAAATTATGCTTTAAGTTTCGCTTTTTAAATTAAGTTCTTTAATCATAATTTTCCGCTGCTAATAAATCATGTACTTTTAAATCCTCGTACGATAAGCGAAATCTTTAGTTTTAAACACTTGTAACCTCTTTTATTTGTTAGTTAGGGATTAACTTACTCAGTATATTTTTATACTGACAACCGTTGTCATTTTTCTTTTACAGCGTATGTCGAGTGACGCATTGCATATGCACTTGGGGGAAATCATAATGGACATTTTAAATTTCTGCATCGTACTGTTTTACCGGGTCTGTTAAACCCGAGGATTTGGCCATGTTGGCCGTGATTTTACTTTCCGCTGCACTTACTTTATTTATTTTCCGCACGTGATAATTTCGACTATCGTACTAAGTATTATAAATTTCCGGACTATATCTTGAAATGTTTTAAATCTTTTACATACCCACAAGCCTTGCGTTTCCTTAGCAAGCTCGGGAAGCCGTGTCTTGCTAGGGGGATGCGGCGGTGACATCCCGGCCTGGGTTATCAAATCCGGGGTGTTACACTTTAAGCCTAATTTTTCTTTGAAACCACTATATTATTCCCAACCTCATAAAAAGACCAAGAAATCAAACCCAAGTGTACACGAATAAATTCC
Organism: Hygrophila difformis; assembly: GCA_030278955.1. Taxonomy (NCBI): domain Eukaryota; kingdom Viridiplantae; phylum Streptophyta; class Magnoliopsida; order Lamiales; family Acanthaceae; genus Hygrophila; species Hygrophila difformis. The sequence goes on along the minus strand of JAOANR010000002.1, from coordinate 16,344,759 downwards.
ATCAAGGCATTATAGTTTATGATCATCAAAAATATCAATCGGTATTAATAAACCGATAAAAAAAATGTGTTGAAATTCACTCAACAAAAATAAATTGCAAGTGACAAAGCAAATTAGACAAAGTCTAATGTCGTGCAATGGAAAAGAAAAACAAAGAGAAAGAAATATTGATGATCATAGGCTTTAAGTAAAAATATGCCAAGTTATGATGGAGCGGATTCGTGTCACTTTTTAGCCTAATAATTCCCTTCCATACCAAATGTTACAACCGTATGCCCGTTATAACCTTAAATAAGACCTCGGGATCTCGATTTGAGGAAATGAGTGGGTGGCGAGTTGGTCTAATTGCAAGCTTATGGGAGAATTTATTTGAATTCGATTATGAGCGTATTGTCTAAAAACCAACTTTGAGAGTGAGTGAAATTTCCGATTCTACTATATGTGAGGCTCTACTTTGATTGATTAATGTTCATGTCATGCCCGAATTCAAGAATTAAACCAATGAAAATTTTCTATACATATATTCAAGAAAAATTAACAATAATGATTGATTTGTATACCTATCCAAGTGAGAAGTATCATTTCATTAAACACTGCAATCAAGAGAGTTTAATACTTGTAATTTTGATTGTATTATCCCAATATAACAAGAATGAAATTTCTGAAGCCACGCAAATGGATTGAATATGCAGAGTCCTTGCTCTTAGGAGCACTGACTCTGACTGCTCGGGGACGATCAATATTAAATGTGAGGATGTTGATAATGGCCAAAATTGTCCATTATTTCCAATCCATTTCTGTGTCTGAGACGGACATTTCGATCGAAATCCCATCTTATTTCAATAAGAAAGCAGTTGAATTCGACAGAATGATGCAAGTTTGAAAAAATATTGAGCTGGTAATGAAAGACACAAAATATGCAATTTTAATTGCATTTGTGTTAGAAAAATCCAAAAACATGAAAAAAGGAAAAAGAAAAGAAAAAGGAACGAAAAGATGGGCAAAAGAATAAGATAGCCCACAAAAATAAAAAAGATGGGAAAAAGAATGAAAATCCCACAATCTGAAATTTTGGTTAAGTGTTGAAGATCAATTCGGTCTATAAGCAATTCGACCTATATCGAATTGCTCAGTAGACCGAATTGCTGAAAGAAGAAAGGAGAAGTGTTGAGGAAGAGAAGAGCAACCAATTCGGTCTAGGCAATTCGGTCTAAACCTAATTGACCCCTAGACCGAATTGCACCATGAAAGGAAAGAAGACTTTGAGCAAAACAGAAAAGAAGGAGTTCGATCTATGCAATTCGGTCTAGGCCGAATTGATTGCATAGATCGAATTGCCTTAAAGAGAAGAAGCCAAACAGGAACCATCTTCAATTCGACAGGGCCAATTCGCATACCCATAGACCGAATTGATGGATGACTACCACATTCCAGCTCAAGATCAAGAAGGAAGACCTCATACAATTCGAATTGCATCAATTCGATCTAAACCGAATTGCATGAGGAGACCGAATCACATTCAAAGTACAGCTGAGCACGTGAGAAATGCATGATGGGCCTAGGGTTTCGAAAAGAAGTATAAAAGCTGACCTTCCTCAACAAAAATCATATACACGGACACATTTGGACAGTTTGCTGGGAGACAAAAAGAAGGAGCAGAAGGTTCTTCACCCCTTAAGGGTTAGGTAGGTAGTGTAGTTTAGTTAGTTTATTTTTCATGTTTGTAATGTAGTTTTATTGCTTTTGAGCTTAGTCTTTGTCTCATAAAAGCTGGTTACCACCCTTAGTGTAGCCATTTCCATAAACTTTAAATTCTTTGTAGTTAGAATGAACTCTACCTTTAAGCCAATGAATGGTTTTAGGGTTAATTACTGCTTTCAAATGTCAATACAAGAAAGAATCCAGAAATGGGTTTTCATTTCAAGTGTTTGGCATTTATTTAATGCTTTCCTTAGCAATAATGTTAGAATGTTTGTTTGTTTCAACTAGGTTGCATTTATTATGTCCTAGTTGACTTACATTCTCAATAAATGTATGCGAGTGGGTTTTTGGCATGATTTACACCTTAGAGATTGAAACTTTTGACAATTTCGTCACACGAGTATTTCTAAAATATCCCAAGGTTAAATTTATTAAACGAAAAGAGTTATGAGTCGTGGGAACGGGGTTTAGGGATATATATTCCACTTTTTATCACTCATGAAGGTAAACTTTGAGTTCAAGTGGCATCACGAACCTCCCCGGCATGAAATTTCTGACAATTTTATGCCTTAAAGATCCTTGCCATGAAACTTTTGACAAGTTCCCACTTCATGAGTATTTTCTGAAAAATCATAATCCTGGTTTTCGATTTTATTTAATGAAACCAATTTATGATGGCGGAGTTGGGATTAGGGATATATTTATAGGTTGTCACGTTTTTATTACTCGTGTTAAGAAACTGTGGCCCGAAAGCGCACGGTGTCAAAAATTGCAGTAATTTATAGTAAGACGGATCGTTCACTGGAGGATGTGCGATAGAAGCAGGGCCCACGTCGTTTTACTAGATTTTCCATTCGTATTGCTCCAATTGGTTTGAAAAGTGATTAACAACTACTGGCATGAATTTAAATGAAACTACAAAAGCGTTTAAATTTATTCTACAAAGCAAATAAGTCTATTCTAGAAAGCGGGTAAAGTTATTCTAAAATGCGATAAATACTATCTATGAAAGCAGTGAAAATTTACATTATGCTACCTGTGAAGCTGAATCACAATGTAGACAGAAGGGACAGGAAGAAAAGAATAAAAATTGGACAAGATTTAGATGAGGCATAATTAAACTTCCAATTTTATACACAGATCTTTGCTTGGGATAATTCTATCAGATAGCTAATTCTCATGCTCTCAATACTGCGTTCCCTTTAACAGACAGGTACTTACAGCATGAGTTTACATGTTCTTAAGACTGCAAATTCTAAGATACCACAGATTTGTAACTGCCCCAGCCAGGGTATGTTATTTCATCTGTGGTGGTTGAGCAACACCTGACAAATCATTTATTGACATGCCAAGTACTACTATCATTCTCCCATGTCACACCCAAAGATTCTAATTAAGCCCTGAACTATACCTTAACTCAATCCTAGTAACAGTTACACAACGCTCAATACAACCGAGTGACCTCTAACGAAAGCATTTAAAGAAAGCAGTAAAGAAAGCATTTAAAACCTATCACTCGGAGGTTTTGAAGGTCTGACCCTGGTAGTAAAAGATAGCTCCCCATCAGAATGAAGGGGTATGGATCAAGAATTCCCGGCTCTTGGTGAACTACTCGTGTGTTCATTTCCTTCCGAGTGGTTATGAGATACAAACTAATGAAACGAACTAATAAATTAGTTCGTTCCGGATGCACTCACCCAGGACTCAAAAATAGGCTTTGGCAGAAGAGGATAGCAGTTGAAAGAAAACTCAACCCTGTCTTAGAAAATAACCAAGGCCTGGATGATACTCCTCTAAGATTATTTACTACACTGTATTTGAGTCCAAGTGGGCCCCATCTCGGTATAATATTTAATCTTAGATTCCCAGCAAACAGCAATTTTGGAAAATACTGAGTTTGAAAACCATTCCCTAAACAGGGACTCTCAATTAAAACACAGATCCTTTCAGTCTAGATGAGACCTAATCGCTGACTCTGCTCCTAATTTCCCAAAATCAACCCTTGATAGAATATGAATTAGTCATAACTGGAGAATTTATCCCTTACTCAGATCCGGATTTTATAAAGGAATTTGTGTCGGAAATTTAATATGCAATATCTGTTTTAAATCTATGCTTCTGTTGTCCAAGGGAAGGATCCCAAAATATTGTAGACCACAACAGTACATAATATTATCATGCATAAGGATATATGGAAGTGTAGAATTAATTGACCCAAAATATAGATGTGGGTCTAGACAGAAGGTGGAACACAGAGATGAAGTGGTCAGGAGACCAAAGTACTGGCAGAATAATCGGGTGGACTGTAAACATCTACCGTCCAATTTCCCAATTACTCGGATGAAGTGAATTTAGACAGGTGAAGCCCTAAAATGGCAGTGTCGCTGCCAGTTGGGCCTCCACTGTCTGTGAATTCAGATCAAAACCTACATGCTTCCTCTCTGCAGTACTTATCAGCTAATGTTGACAGACATTAGCAGATTTATAATGCAGACTGGAATTTGGGTTTGGAAATTAAGCTAAATAAAATAAAACTGTATCCGGATAGGAATCAGCTGAGCAGCTATTATAGTCCCGGATGGACAAACCGCCAAGACTTCCACTGACTGCCTTCCAGACCATGCAAAATAACACTTAGTAACTAATACCCAGAATACGAGCTAGTTATCCGTGAGGGAATACCCGCCAACATTAGTCTGATGTATTCTTTACTAATTGTTACACACAATACACAAAAGACAAACTAAAATGAAGTAAAGAGAAGAACTTGCATGAGAGACATTGGTTTCTCGTGCAAGGTTATGGAATCAATCCATACTTGATGGCTTAAATAATCCCTCCTACCATAATTAATTACAGTCCGGATTATCTGTTTAAGGCATCATGATTTTGTTTATAGAAAAATGTTTTAATGGCCATTGAACAAAGGTCCTCTAATCACAACAATTAGTGATTTAATTATTGCTAATTAGAATCATAAATCATTAATGACTAGAGGGTTCAATTAATTAATGATGAAAATGGAGAATGGAAAATCTGCATGAAGATGCTGATTACGACGCTGAACAGATGTTACGACGCTATCCTAGAATAGCGTCGTGAGGGTAGCGTCGTCATGGCTTGGTGCAAGAGAGAGTAGATTTTGGATAAAAAGGGGTATTTACGACGCTATACACTAAACCACGACGCTATACTAGTATAGCATCGTAGGTGTAGCGTCGTAGGTGGTTTGAGAAATAAGAAGTTCCTGGAAAAAGAAGAGATATTACGGCGCTAAACATTAAATGACGACGCTATCCTAGGATAGCGTCGTAAGGGTAGTGCCGTAGGTGGGTTCAATGAGAAAGGAGAATTTCGGGGACCTACGACTCTAAACAAAATTTACGACGCTATCTGAGGATAGCACCGTTGGTTTAGTGCCGTAGGGCAAGTTTTGTTTTAAGTTCTGGGCAACTACGGCTCTAAACCTCACCTACGACGCTATCCAAGGATAGCGCCGTAGGGCGGTTAGCGTCGTAGCTAGCCCAGAAACATGTTGTTGTTCGGGTAATGCAATCTCTACGATTGCAAGCCCTATTTTCAAGTTCATGGTTCATCAGTGCAATGACAGTAGTGAAATAAGATGAAAACAGTAAACCAAAATGCATAAAAACATAGCAAAACAAGCTAGAAGCATACACCCATGAACCACAAACCCAAATGAGGGTTTTCAACCATAAGAACATGCATAGAAACCCAAAAATGAAAAGAAAACAGAAAACCCACATTGCAAGAGAGAATAAAATGACCAATGATCAATACACCAAAATAAAACAAGAAAATCCATGGAATCATTTCCATTTCATGTTTTTGGGACACTTTCATGATTAACTTCCCATTTTATATCAAATGGTTTGATAATCCCATTATTTGGGTATTTCAAACCTAAATAGAGGTTTAACAAAACTGTAAATAATGAAAACAGTGGCTATCCTAAACTGGAAGTCTCAACAAACACTAATCTAGGAGTATTAAAAGCTAACTAAGGCATGGAATGTAAATAATACAGAAAAGAAAACTAACTAACTAACTACCTCTACACTATTCTCAAGAACAGCTCCTGTTGCCTTCAAGTGGAATGTGGTGAAGTGACAAGACCAGGGAGTCAACACCCTATATATAGGCGAGAAACCCTGGGCCCATGGGCCCCCAGGCCTTGAAATTTAAATTCTGGCAAGGCTTACGACGCTATAGGTGGCTTACGGCGCTATCCTTGCTACGGCGCTATAGGTATAGCGTCGTAGTCTTCCACTTCGAAGACTCTCTCTGTCTCTCAGTGAACAGCCTACGGCGCTATCCATCATTACGGCGCTATACTTGATCACGGCGCTATCCATGCTTAGCGTCGTTCACTCTTCTTCAGATGTCAGCTTTGATTTCCTCCTATCGCTAGACCAAGCTACGGCGCTATCCATGCATAGCGTCGTAGTTGTGTCTAGCGTCGTAATATCCTGAAAAATCGGCTTTTTGTGGGTTTTTCATTTCTTTTCCCATCTTTTTGTTTCCTTTTTTTTCTTTTCTTTTTCTCATGTTTTTGGATTTTTCTAACATAAATGTGTAATAAAATTACATATTTATGCATTTTTCATACCAGCTTAATATTTTTACAAATATGCATAAATCAGTCCAATTCTACTGCTTTCTTATTTAATATAAGACCGGAATACGATCAAATGCCCGTTTCAGACACGGAAATGGATTGAAAATAATGGTCATTTCTGGCCATTATCAACATCCTCACATTTAATACTGATCGTCCCCGAGCAGTCAGAGTCAATGTTCCTAAGAACACGGACTCTACATATTCAATTCATTTTCGTGGCTTCATAAATCACATTCTTTTTGAATTGGGATAAGACAATCAAAAATTACGAGTTTTAAATCCCCTTGATTGCAATGTTTAATGAAATGATACTTGCTCACTATATCGGGCCTACAAATCAAACATTATTATTAATCCTTCATGAACATCATGTTTGAAAGATGCAAAGATTAGAAATGAGAATTAAGGGATGACATGAACATTTTTCATGAAATAGAGCCTCACATATTAAGAGAATCGGAAAGTTCACTCACTCTCAATGGGGTTTAATCAGTGAACACTCATAATCAATTTTAATTAAATTATCCATAAGCTTGCAATTAGACCAACTCGCCACCGGCTCATTTCTTCAAATCGAGATCATGAGGTCTTATTTAAGGGTTATAACAGGGCATACGGTTGTAACATTAGGTAAGAAAGGGAAATTATTAGGCTAAGAAGTGGCAGGAATTAATTCTATCATAATATGGCATATTTTTAAAGATTTATGATCATCATCATTTCTTCTTTCTTTTGCTTTTCTTTACTATTGCATGACATTAGACTATGTCTAATTTGCTTTGTCATTTGCAATTTATTATATATATATATATATTTTTGATCGGATTCTTGAATACCGATTGATTTTTTTTTTTTGATCGGATTCTTTAATACCGATTGAAATTTTTGTTGATGATCAAAAATTGTAATGCCTTGATAAAATTTATTCTTGCACACTTGGGTTTGAATTTTTGGGTCTTTTTGTAAGGATAGGAATAATATAGAGTGCTTCAAAGAAAAATTAGGCTTATGGTTCAACTTGGTTAATCCTAAAGGGAAAATATTTTTGGGTTTGGATTTCAAACGAAGGCCAAAAATTTGGGTTTTTCTAGGTGCCTCGATCATACGCTCGATTTTGGGAATATGGCATGTCCCAATCGCAAGTTCTAGTTTCCTTTAATCAAAATGATTCCCACATCAAAGAAAATAAATGAGTAAAAGTGACTCATGGCTCAAATCTCACAAGGTTGGGTTTATTCATGTCATGCAGTATTCTAAAATTTAATCAGAGCTTAATTCTAACAATTTATTCGATCCAAATCTCTAACATGCAGATTTATTACCCAATAAGCTGATCGCATCATTAAATTTTTATAGCTCAAAACCTTAGGAATTCATGTCATGCATGTTCTCAATTATATTATCCCAATTTAAAAGTTTGAAAATTTAATCATAAGCCTAAATTCAACATGTGAATTTAGAGCAGGTTTATGCACATTTTTGCTGGTTGTTTAATTTAAAGCAGTAAAGAGGCACTGTTAACATACGAGGTATGTCAACATCATATTTTTGGCCTGACAGTCACTTATTCATCTCGGACTGCCAGACATCTTTTCAAAGGAAAGAAAATAAAAATTGTTTGCGGTTCTCAAAGCTTGAGTTCCTTTCGTGAAAAGCGGTAAATTACATCAGCTTCAAGGGGTTCCTATGCAGTTGATACGAGCCTGCATGCAAAAGAGGAAATCCCTGATATGATACCTACACTAGAACATAAATAAGATAACATATTTCAGAATTCACCCTTCTTCTCTCAGAGAATGTATCTGAGCCAGTGGACGTAGCTGGTCAGCTCACAGCGCAGGCACCAGCCATTGTGGCCTATCATGGGTTCATGCATCCTTGTGCAGTAGACCCGGGGTGGTTGGTCTGCAAAAATGTAGGGAGTGTCCGGATCATCCGCCATCCATGAGAGAGTGTTGGTGGCCGTGTAGTTCAAGACCGATCGATGGGTCGCCATTCTCTCTATCATTCCGATCCCCTGATTGACCTGGCCTTCATCCATCTTGCTCATAAGCATAAGTCCACAGGTGAAGATGGACGCCTTGTGGTTGTCCTCTATGCCTGGCCGCAACAGTTCACAAGCTCGCTCCTCATCCCCTTCTGCAAATGCCATGAGTGCTGGAATAATTTGGAGATTGACTGCCACTGCCTCACCTTAGCCGTATCCAACTCGCATCGTTTATAAACGATGGCAAGGTTTCCTGCGTTTCTGAGCTTCTGGCATGTCTCTTGTGCCGTGAACACTTCCCTGATCTCATCCTCTCCTATTCGGGAGAGGATTTCACCTAGGAGCTCTTCTGGCAGGTCCAGCAGATGGGTTCCTTCGGGTGCAGGATCCGGGATAGGGAGATCGCCCCTGAAAAGATAAGAATTGATGAATCCAATTTTTATAATTCCCTCAGAAATTATTCAAGTTTAGAAACCAACATCCTCACATTTAGAGTCTTGCTCTAAATGTGAGATTATTAAGTTTTTGACTTGAATTTTTAATTTAAAGCATAGGTAAAACTGATTTTTATGAAGAGATAGGGGTCATTGGGCCCCTATATATTTTTAATGGGCCATTGGGCCCAAAAGTTTGATTTTCCAATTTATTAAACAAGTCCGAGACACTTGTTGGAAATGGAATGAGATGGAATGATGGAGTGAAATGCTCGAGTTTTGGAAAGTGCAGTGGAAGCGTGGCGCAATGAATCTGCTATTTCTGGACTGCCTGGACTGTCTTGAACAGTTAAAACATCCAAAAAAATTGCAAACACTATTTTTAATTTTTAAAGGGTTCACTTATTTTATTTAAGGAAAGTGGGATGTGAGTGGTCCCATTTTGGATTTTTTGAAAAGAATAGCAGTTGGGTGACAAAAATACTGCTATTTACTCACACTACAGTTCCATTGGGAACAAAAAGAACATAAGTCAAATATTAAATCTAATACTCTTTTTGTCTTTTTCATAAGGTCACTTTCCTTTGAAAAAGTGGTAGGCTCCTATTGGGTGCTTGTACCATGTTTCCAAAAATAAGGTGACACTTATTCCAAAAGATTTTGAGACAGTGAAAGCAGATATGCCAAAAAGGATCTTCCACCTTTAATGTTCCAAACTAACACTGTAGAAGTATTTCAGGATCAACAACAAAGTTTTGAACAGAAACACCAAGCATCCAGCACCATTTTTTCAAGAACAAAAATGCCAATAACACCATGATGCTTGAAACAACATCCTAATGCTCATTGACTCTTCTTTTCCAGTTTCAAACTTTAAAAATTTTCAAACTCCTAACAGTTTTAAAACAGTTTTTCAAATAAGTTTTAAGGGTTTCCAACAAGGTTCAAAACACCCATCAAAACCGAAAGCATTCACAGCTTGAAATGGAAAAATAAAAGTGAATACAACCCCCATTGCGCCATTTTCAACCAAAAAGTACGAAAAAGAAAACAAGGATTCCAATGGAGGCCATGAACAGGGATGGGAAAACATGGGTTTTACCCTGCCCTCCATGGCTCGGGTCTGGGCAAAGGTCCCAGGTTTGGAAGGAGCCTGTACATCCTGTCCATGGTGTCTCCTTGGATTTGTGGAGAGAAATGTTGTACGAGAACTCTGCGTTCTGCGTATGTATTTTTTGAGAGTGGATTTGGGAATGGAAGTGCGACAATATGGGAATGAAGGAGAAGACTGTCGGGGTATTTATAGGTGAAGAAAAAGGGTTTTACGACGCTATACTTAGCCTACGGCGCTATGCTAGCGCCGTAGCCTTGTTCAGCGTCGTAGATGGAAATAAGGGGAAAGGGGTGCTACGGCGCTATGCCTTTAGTACGGCGCTATCCATGGATAGCGTTGTTCTAAAGGACTGCGTCGTAGGTAGACTAAAAGGGGGGGAAGTGCCCTACGGCGCTGTCCTATTACTACGGCGCTATCCTAGGATAGCGTCGTAGGTGAGGATAGCGTCGTAGTTGCACTTCGGCTTTGAAAATTTTCAAAATTTTCATGCGAACTGGGCCTGAATAGATGAAATTGGGCCTTAGCTGGTTTTATTTGTTTTGGACTTGGGAGATTTTAGTCCAAAACATTTTTGTGTGTTAAAGGGGCTATCTAAATTAAATTAGACTTGCATAAAACAGGTTGGATTAATTCCATTTGTTTGCAAGAATTATTTCGGATTTTAAATTGCTTTGATTTCCGAAATCATTTTCTTGAATTCATGGACTTAATCCAACCGGGAACCTGGTTTTCTTCTTGATTTTCTGCTCCTTCTTTTGTTGGTTCGAATTTCCTGCAAGTCAGATAAATACCCAATAGGTTAAGTTTCCTCCAAATATCAACATCCTCACATTTAGAGTCTTAGTACTCTAAATGTTTAATTGATTTTTGGATATTCTCTGACAAAATAACACATATATAAATAGGTAATATGAAATGAAATTTTTATGATTTAAATGCTGTTTCTTATTGAATGTAAGCCGGGTCTGCCACTGTTTGGCTTTCTTTCTCCGGATCGATCTGTCCGAGGTACTCCTTCAATCGATGTCCATTCACCACTATGTTGCCCTTGTCAGTTCGGATCCTGACGGCTCCATTTTGAAACACTTCCAGCATTCATGTGGTCCTTCCCATCTGGATTTAAGCTTCCCAGGGAACAGCTTCAACCTAGAATTGAATAATAATACATTTTGACCAACATAGAAATGCTTAGGCTTAATCCTGCGATCGTGCAACTTCTGGGTCCGCTCCTTATAAATTCGAGAGCTTTCATAAGCTAATGCTCGTATTTCCTCAATTTCATTGAGGTCCAACTTGCGTTTGCTTTGAGCAACTTTCGGATCGAAGTTAAGCGTTTTAATGGCCCAGTAAGCTTTATGCTCTAACTCTACGGGCAAGTGACAGGCTTTTCCGAAGACAAGTCTGTAAGGGGACATCCCAATGGGAGTCTTAAATGCTGTGCGGTATGCCCATAGAGCGTTATTGAGCTTACGTGCCCAATCCTTATGGGTTATCCCGACTGTGGCTTCGAGTATATGTTTGATTTCGCGATTGGATACTTCGACTTGACTACTAGTCTGGGGATGGTAAGGCGTGCCCATCTTATGGAGGATTCCATTTTTACTCATTAAAGTTTCAAAAGCTTTATTAATAAAGTGTGTTCCTCCATCAGATATCACCACCCTAGGTATGCCAAATCGACTGAAAATGTTGTTCTTGAGGAACTTGATGACTTGGCTACCATCATTGGTTGGTAATGCGACAGCCTCAACCCATTTGGACACGTAATCGACAGCTACCAAGATATAGTAGTTTCCACCAGATGGCGGAAACGGTCCCATGAAGTCAATGCCCCATACATCGAAAATCTCAAGTGTGAGAATTCCCTTTTGAGGCATCTCATCCCTCTTGGAGAGGTTTCCTAATCTTTGGCATTTGTCGCAACCTTTCACAAATGTCCTGCAATCTTCATAGATGTGAGGCCAATAAAATCCACATTCGAGGACCTTGTGGGCCGTTCGAGCGGGACCATGGTGACCTCCATATTCTGATTCATGACATTTTCTGAAAATTTGATAGGCTTCATGCTCGGTCACACATCGCCTGATTATTGAATCGGCGCAGTGTTTGAAGAGATAAGGTTCTTCCCAGAAGTAACTTAATACATCTCGGTTGAACTTCTTCTTCTGATGATAGTTCGAAAACTCTGGGGTTATTCCGCATGCCAAGAAATTAGCGATGTCGGAAAACCATGGACAAGCTTGATTATGCAGATGCAATGCGAACAACTGTTCGTCCGGAAACTCTTCATTAACGGCTTTTTCCTTTTTATCATTATCTAATCGAGATAAGTGGTCAGCAGCACCATTATCTCGACCTCGCCTATCTTTTATTATGATGTCGAATTCTTGCAACAGAAGTACCCACCTGATTAATCGAGGTTTGGCATCTTGTTTGCTAAACAAGTATCTCAATGCAGAATGATCGGTGTATACTATAGTCTTCGTACCTATAAGATACTGTATGAATTTATCAAACGCGAAGATTACAGCGTACATCTCTTTCTCCGTTGTGGTGTAGTTGATTTGGGCTTCATTCAGGGCATGACTTGCGTAATGAATTACGCAGTGTCTCCCATCCTTATGTTGTCCAAGAACCGCGCCTACGGCGAGACCACTAGCATCGCACATTACCTCGAAAGGTATTGACCAATCGGGTGGTTGCACTATCGGTGCAGAAACCAACATCTTCTTGAGCGTGTCAAAGGCTTGGACACACGATTCATTTATTAAGAAAGGATTTTCTTTACAAAGCAGATTAGTGAGCGGCTTGGCAATTTTAGAGAAATCCTTAATGAATCTCCGGTAAAAACCGGCATGCCCTAAGAAGCTCCTAACTGCTTTGATCGAGTTAGGAAGAGGGAGATTGGAAATGATGGAAACTTTGGCTGGATCAACTTCAATGCCTGCACGAGAAATGCGATGACCTAACACTATGCCCTCAGTGACCATAAAATGGCACTTTTCCCAATTTAAAACCAAGTTAGTGTCCTCACACCTCTTTAAAATCTTAGCAAGATTAGTCAAACATTCATCAAACGTATCTCCATATACAAAGAAATCATCCATGAAGACCTCAATGCATTTTTCTATAAATTCAGAGAATATAGACATTATGCATCTTTGAAAAATAGCAGGTGCATTGCAAAGACCAAATGGCATGCGCCTGTAGGCAAAAGTGCCATAAGGGCAAGTAAAAGTAGTTTTTTCATGGTCTTCGCTTGAAATAACAATCTGATTATACCCAGAATAACCATCCAAAAAGCAATAAAATTCTCTCCCTGCCAACCTCTCAAGCATTTGATCAATAAAAGGCAATGGAAAATGGTCCTTGCGGGTGGCCTCATTCAGTTTCCGGTAGTCGATGCAAACTCTCCATCCGGTCACTGGCCTGGTTGCAACCTCTTCTCCTTGCTCATTCTTGGTTATGCACATCCCTCCTCGTTTTGGTACGACCTGCACTGGGCTAACCCATTTGCTGTCAGAAATAGGATAGATTATACCAGCATCTAAGAGCTTGATAATCTCCTTTCTTACCACTTCTTGCATGAGGGGGTTCAAACGCCTCTGAGGCTGACGGGAGGGTTTATACTCTTCTTCCATTAAAATCCTGTGCATGCAAATAGAAGGGCTTATTCCTTTTATATCAGAAATGGTCCAACCTATTGCATGTACATGTTTCTTAAGAACGACCACCGGAGCATTTTCTTGCTCTTGGGAGAGCTTAGCCGAAACAATCACAGGTAATTGTTTATGTTCTGCGAGAAACGCGTACTTGAGATGATCGGGTAATGTTTTAAGTTCAAGCTCTGGTGGGCATTCAACGGAAGGGAGTAATTTGCGAGAATTGGGTAGGGGGAGATCAGATTTACCTTCAGGACCCTGCATCAGTACAGGATCCTCTTCTTCCTCTTCGGTGCCATCATTTCCTTGTGCAGTGAAATCAAAACCGTCATATGCTTCAAGGTCCCCGGACTCGGGATCCTCAAATTGGACGGCGCTGCACTGTTCCTTTGGCTCAGCACCAGCAGGCTTCAGTACCTGCTTTGAAGGTCCATACAGCATCATTTCATCATTGTTTCCAGAGTCTAGCTCTTTCCTAACTATTATATCATTAAAAGAAAAACGAGAACTGTCTTTCGGAAATTTCTGCAGTTGCTCCATGTCGAAAATGACTTCATCCCCATCAACGCGGAGTGTTACCCTTCCGGATTGAGCATCAATCAGTGCTCCGCCTGTGGCCAGGAACGGCCTGCCTAAGATGAGAGGCATGTCGGAGTCCTCCTCGATGTCCAGAATGATGAAATCCACTGGGAACGAAGTACTGCCTGCTTTGATTATTACATCTTTCAAGATCCCGATTGGCTTTGTAATTGACCTATCTGCAAGCTGGAGTCTCATTTTGACTGGTTCAACTACTCCAAGCTTAAGACGTTTAACCATGGTTAATGGCATAACGTTAATGCTGGAACCGAGGTCACACAGTCCTTTTTCCGGCGTTGTTCTGGCCAATCCGAATCGGCAGTGTATAGCATCCGGGATCCTCTTTCTTTTCTGGCATCTTCTTCTGAATGATAGCACTGCAAGTGCTGTTGAGTACCACCAATTCGTCCTGCTCAACCTGTCTCTTTCCTGAAATCATTTCTTTCGAGAACTTAGCATAGAATGGCATTCAGAGATCATTTCTATCAAAGGAATGGTAATCTCAACTTCCCGCAGTCTTTTCAGAAATTTTTCAAACTTCAGATCTTGTTGCTTATTTTTAAGTCTAGCCGGGTAAGGAACCCTAGGCATGAACTTGTTTTTGTTATCATGTTTTGGTGGCAGATGGTTAGAGGTTGTACCTTCACCATTATCGTTTTCTGTTTCTGCCGTTCTTTTTGCAGCGTCAGTCTGCTGTTCGGCTTCCTTTTGTTCATCCATTGCTTCCTCATCAGCATTGTCAACAGGATCATCATCTTCCTCATGAGTGTTTCCAGCATCCACTCCTTTTGGTCCAGCCAGTGTCTTCCCAGATTTCAAAGTTATTGCTTTGTATTGCGGGTTCTTTTCCGCAGTGCTTGGCAATGTTCCTTTATCCCTTTTCTGCATTTCATTAGCCATCTGAGTAACTTGGGTCTCCACATTTCTGATGAAAGCCTGCAGCTGAGTGTTAATCTCCTTCTGGCTAGTGATAAAATCAGTCATCAAATTCTCCAGCCTTGAAGGGGGCTTTTGATTTTGATTCTGTTTCTGGTTTTGGTTCCATTGGCCTTGGTTCGGGATGAATTGAGGCTGGAAGTTTTGGGGCTGAAAATTTTGGAAGTTCTGGGTGGGCTGTTGGAAATTTTGAGGGGGCCTCTGTTGGATCTGGGGTTGGAAACCTGGGTTCTGAAAATTCTGTCCCCTGTTCTGATTGAATCCTTGGTTCTGCTGCGGATTGAACTGCTGCTGTTGTGGCTTGTTCAAGAGGTGAGAATTAAGGGCATTGTTGTTTGAGTATGATAAGTTTGGGTGCCTGTTTTGGGAAAGCCCCTGCAAAGTTACAGCTTTCAGCTGTAAGCTGTTCGCATGTGTCAGTTGCGTGAGCACCTTGACACAGTCCACAAATTACATCTGTTTGCTGCCCTTGAGTGGAGCTCCCAGCTCCCTGATTAACAGACAATGCTGCCACCTGCTCTTGCAGCTTTTCAATATCTGATCTCTCTGTTGTACTTACAGCACACAAACCACGAGGGGGAGGGGAATTAACATCATCAGTAAGAACAGATTTGTTTACACTCATTGCTTCAATCTTGGCCCAAGCTTGATCCATGGGAATGTATAGCAGGTGTTGACCACCGGCAGCATCAAGCATGTTCTTCCATGCTGGGGTCAAACCGCTATAGAACTTTCTCAATTTCTCCCACTCATGGAAACCATGCTGGGGGCATTTCCTGAGCAAGTTGAAGAACCGTTCCTTTGCATCATACAGGGACTCGTCTGGTTTCATTTTGAATTCCGCAATCTTAGAGCGGCATTCATCCACCTTGGACTCCGAGAAGTACTTTGTCAAGAAATTTCTGATCACGTCCTCCCATGCAGACTTCTGATTCACGGGCAGTGATTTGTACCATGTTCTCGCCCCGCTAGTCAGAGAGAAAGGAAACAGCCTTAGTCGAATGGTGTTAGCACATACACTATGGTTCTTGATCGTATCACATAGTTCCAGGAAAGTCTGCAGATGATCATGGGGATCCTCATGACTTGCCCCTGCGAACTGGTTGCTCTGAACAAGATTGATGAGGGCTGGCTTCAATTCGAAGTTCCTGGCCAAGAATGGAGCTTGTCCAGGAATGTTCAAATATGGCTCTAAGATTGGCTGCATGTAATCAGCGGCTGCTGCTTGTTGATTGTTCTCAACTCCTCCTTGATACTGCTGTGGGTAGTAGTTCTGATGCATATAGTAGTTCCTCGGATCATTGAAGTCATTAGGATTTGGGGGGTTATGATGGGGATTCTGGTACTGCTGATTTTGCTGGTTTTGGAAGTTTTGGTGGTTTTGGTTGTTTGGTGGGTTTTGAGGGTTCGGGTTGGGAGGAGGTGTCTCGAAGTGTTGCTGTTCAATGTTTGGTGGGTTCCCTCCTCCTTGTATGATCTGAGGAGGGGGATCATCCAAATCATCGTTATCAGCATCCTCGGGGTCTTCCTTGATGTTGTGAAGTGGTGGATTGGGTGGAAGGATTGGGGGAAGGTCAGGGTTGGCCATATCAGAGATGTCGCTACTGGTGCTTGGTGAAAGTAGTGCCCGTCTCCGTCTAGTCTCCGCCCTAAGACGTCGAGCTGTCTTTTCTATCTCTGCGTTGTACGGGATTTCGGCTGGCGTCTGCTTCCTCCTTTACATAGAACAACGGCTTCAATAATGACGGTACCTGCATATTCCCCAGGTTAGAATCGGTTTAGGGGTGAATATTTATATTTATATGTATAAGCTAACTAGGAGCAATGAGGAATGTAATTCTCTAATAAAACGGCGCTGCATCCTCCCCGGCAACGGCGCCATGAAACTTTTAACAATTTCGTCACACGAGTATTTCTAAAATATCCCAAGGTTAAATTTATTAAACGAAAAGAGTTATGAGTCGTGGGAACGGGGTTTAGGAATATATATTCCACTTTTTATCACTCATGAAGGTAAACTTTGAGTTCAAGTGGCATCACGAACCTCCCCGGCATGAAATTTCTGACAATTCTATGCCTTGAAGATCCTTGCCATGAAACTTTTGACAAGTTCCCACTTCATGAGTATTTTCTGAAAAATCATAATCCTGGTTTTCGATTTTATTTAATGAAACCAATTTATGATGGCGGAGTTGGGATTAGGGATATATTTATAGGTTGTCACGTTTTTATTACTCGTGTTAAGAAACTGTGGCCCGAAAGCGCACGGTGTCAAAAATTGCAGTAATTTATAGTAAGACCGGATCCTTCACTGGAGGATGTGCGATAGAAGCAGGGCCCACGTCGTTTTACTAGATTTTCCATTCGTATTGCTCCAATTGGTTTGAAAAGTGATTAACAACTACTGGCATGAATTTAAATGAAACTACAAAAGCGTTTAAATTTATTCTACAAAGCAAATAAGTCTATTCTAGAAAGCGGGTAAAGTTATTCTAAAATGCGATAAATACTATCTATGAAAGCAGTGAAAATTTACATTATGCTAGCTGTGAAGCTGAATCACAATGTAGACAGAAGGGACAGGAAGAAAAGAATAAAAATTGGACAAGATTTAGATGAGGCATAATTAAACTTCCAATTTTATACACAGATCTTTGCTTGGGATAATTCTATCAGATAGCTAATTCTCATGCTCTCAATACTGCGTTCCCTTTAACAGACAGATACTTACAGCATGAGTTTACATGTTCTTAAGACTGCAAATTCTAAGATACCACAGATTTGTAACTGCCCCGGCCAGGGTATGTTATTTCATCTGTGGTGGTTGAGCAACACCTGACAAATCATTTATTGACATGCCAAGTACTACTATCATTCTCCCATGTCACACCCAAAGATTCTAATTAAGCCCTGAACTATACCTTAACTATCAATCCTAGTAATAGTTACACAACGCTCAATACAACCGAGTGACCTCTAACGAAAGCATTTAAAGAAAGCATTTAAAACCTATCACTCGGAGGTTTTGAAGGTCTGACCCTGGTAGTAAAAGATAGCTCCCCATCAGAATGAAGGGGTATGGATCAAGAATTCCCGGCTCTTGGTGAACTACTCGTGTGTTCACTTCCTTCCGAGTGGTTATGAGATACAAACTAATGAAACGAACTAATAAATTAGTTCGTTCCGGATGCACTCACCCAGGACTCAAAAATAGGCTTTGGCAGAAAAGGATAGCAGTTGAAAGAAAACTCAACCCTATCTTAGAAAATAACCAAGGCCTGGATGATACTCCTCTAAGATTATTTACTACACTGTATTTGAGTCCAAGTGGGCCCCATCTCGGTATAATATTTAATCTTAGATTCCCAGCAAACAGCAATTTTGGAAAATAATGAGTTTGAAAACCATTCCCTAAACAGGGACTCTCAATTAAAACAGAGATCCTTTCAGTCTAGATGAGACCTAATCGCTGACTCTGCTCCTAATTTCCCAAAATCAACCCTTGATAGAATATGAATTAGTCATAACTGGAGAATTTATCCCTTACTCAGATCCGGATTTTATAAAGGAATTTGTGTCGGAAATTTAATATGCAATATCTGTTTTAAATCTATGCTTCTGTTGTCCAAGGGAAGGATCCCAAAATATTGTAGACCACAACAGTACATAATATTATCATGCATAAGGATATATGGAAGTGTAGAATTAATTGACCCAAAATATAGATGTGGGTCTAGACAGAAGGTGGAACACAGAGATGAAGTGGTCAGGAGACCAAAGTACTGGCAGAATAATCGGGTGGACTGTAAACATCTACCGTCCAATTTCCCAATTACTCAGATGAAGTGAATTTAGACAGGTGAAGCCCTAAAATGGCAGTGTCGCTGCCAGTTGGGCCTCCACTGTCTGTGAATTCGGATCAAAACCTACATGCTTCCTCTCTGCAGTACTTATCAGCTAATGTTGACAGACATTAGCAGATTTATAATGCAGACTGGAATTTGGGTTTGGAAATTAAGATAAATAAAATAAAACTGTATCCGGATAGGAATCAGCTGAGCAGCTATTATAGTCCCGGATGGACAAACCGCCAAGACTTCCACTGACTGCCTTCCAGACCATGCAAAATAACACTTAGTAACTAATACCCAGAATACGAGCTAGTTATCCGTGAGGGAATACCCGCCAACATTAGTCTGATGTATTCTTTACTAATTGTTACACACAATACACAAAAGACAAACTAAAATGAAGTAAAGAGAAGAACTTGCATGAGAGACATTGGTTTCTCGTGCAAGGTTATGGAATCAATCCATACTTGATGGCTTAAATAATCCCTCCTACCATAATTAATTACAGTCCGGATTATCTGTTTAAGGCATCATGATTTTGTTTATAGAAAAATGTTTTAATGGCCATTGACAAAGGTCCTCTAATCACAACAATTAGTGATTTAATTATTGCTAATTAGAATCATAAATCATTAATGACTAGAGGGTTCAATTAATTAATGATGAAAATGGAGAATGGAAAATCTTCATGAAGATGCTGATTACGACGCTGAACAGATGTTACGACGCTATCCTAGAATAGCGTCGTGAGGGTAGCGTCGTCATGGCTTGGTGCAAGAGAGAGTAGATTTTGGATAAAAAAGGGTATTTACGACGCTATACACTAAACCACGGCGCTATACTAGTATAGCGTTGTGGTGTAGCGTCGTAGGTGGTTTGAGAAATAAGAAGTTTCTGGAAAAAGAAGAGATATTACGGCGCTAAACATTAAATGACGACGCTATCCTAGGATAGCGTCGTAAGGATAGTGCCGTAGGTGGGTTCTATGAGAAAGGAGAATTTCGGGGACCTACGACTCTAAACAAAATTTACGACGCTATCTGAGGATAGCGCCGTTGGTTTAGTGCCGTAGGGCAAGTTTTGTTTTAAGTTCTGGGCAACTACGACGCCAAACCTCACCTACGACGCTATCCAAGGATAGCGCCGTAGGGCGGTTAGCGTCGTAGCTAGCCCAGAAACATGTTGTTGTTCGGGTAATGCAATCTCTGCGATTGCAAGCCCTATTTTCAAGTTCATGGTTCATCAGTGCAATGACAGTAGTGAAATAAGATGAAAACAGTAAACCAAAATGCATAAAAACATAGCAAAACAAGCTAGAAGCATACACCCATGAACCACAAACCCAAATGAGGGTTTTCAACCATAAGAACATGCATAGAAACCCAAAAATGAAAAGAAAACAGAAAACCCACATTGCAAGAGAGAATAAAATGACCAAATGATCAATACACCAAAATAAAACAAGAAAATCCATGGAATCATTTCCATTTCATGTTTTTGGGACACTTTCATGATTAACTTCCCATTTTATATCAAATGGTTTGATAATACCCATTATTTGGGTATTTCAAACCTAAATAGAGGTTTAACAAAACTGTAAATAATGAAAACAGTGGCTATCCTAAACTGGAAGTCTCAACAAACACTAATCTAGGAGTATTAAAAGCTAACTAAGGCATGGAATGTAAATAATACAAAAAAGAAAACTAACTAACTACCTCTACACTATTCTCAAGAACAGCTCCTGTTGCCTTCAAGTGGAATGTGGTGAAGTGACAAGACCAGGGAGTCAACACCCTATATATAGGCGAGAAACCCTAGGCCCATGGGCCCCCAGGCCTTGAAATTTGAATTCTGGCAAGGCTTACGACGCTATAGGTGGCTTACGGCGCTATCCTTGCTACGGCGCTATAGGTATAGCGTCGTAGTCTTCCACTTCGAAGACTCTCTCTGTCTCTCAGTGAACAGCCTACGACGCTATCCATCATTACGGCGCTATACTTGATCACGGCGCTATCCATGCTTAGCGTCGTTCACTCTTCTTCAGATGTCAGCTTTGATTTCCTCCTACGGCGCTAGACCAAGCTACGGCGCTATCCATGCATAGCGTCGTAGTTGTGTCTAGCGTCGTAATATCCTGAAAAATCGGCTTTTTGTGGGTTTTTCATTTCTTTTCCCATCTTTTTGTTTCCTTTTTCTTTTCTTTTCTTTTTCTCATGTTTTTGGATTTTTCTAACATAAATGTGTAATAAAATTACATATTTATGCATTTTTCATACCAGCTTAATATTTTTACAAATATGCATAAATCAGTCCAATTCTACTGCTTTCTTATTTAATATAAGACCGGAATACGATCAAATGCCCGTTTCAGACACGGAAATGGATTGAAAATAATGGTCATTTCTGGCCATTATCAGAGATTCAAATAAGTGCTCTTAGGTTTTAGACAATCTTAGGCTTGTTAGAGTTATTTTCCTGCTTTTCAGTTACTGTTTTAGTCTTTCTTTTCTCTCGTGAGCTTATTGTTGCCTTAGATAATGTAGGTGTTCTTAGTTTTTGAGCATGTATTCTTGTTCTGTTCAGTAGATGCTTAAGTTCTTGACCTTTGATTGCTTGTTTGTAGTTTTGAGGTTTTATTCATGCCAATGCCTGTTAGCCACATAACCTAGGGCTATTCTCCTTAAAACACTCATTAGTGTGGCTGTGAGGTGACATTGATGTGAAATGAAGGATTTGGTAAATCTTATCCATCATAAACCACACAATGTAAACCAAACCTGCACTTATGAGAGATAGACATGCAATTCGATTTGAGGTGGTTCGGTCTACACCGAATTGTCAATGAGAACGGGATTGCATGGCAAAAATATTTGTTAAATGCATTACTTGAAAATCTGTATGCAATTCGATCTAGGTAATTCGGTCTATACCGAATTGCCCATGAGACCGAATTGCATAGCAAAAATTGTTGTCTCCATGTGGTTCTTTAAGCAATTCGGTCTAGGTAATTCGGTTTAGGTCGAATTCTCATCTAGACCGAATTGGCCTTGGAAACCACATTGTATGCATTTCACCCCCTCATGCCTTAGTTTATTTTATTTGTTCTACCAATTCGAATTGTTAATTTGGTCTAAACCGAATTGACTTAGCAATTCGAATTACCCTCATTTTGGGGTAAATGCCTTAGCCAATTTTAGTGAAGGAATGACTTCATCAATTCGAATTGTCCAATTCGGTCTAGACCGAATTGCCTGACAATTCGAATTAGAGGATGCTTCATGACTTTACAATGATTAATTGGGTATGGTGTTACTTCATACTTCATGCATACCCAATTCGGTCTCTTTTGCACTTTGCCCAATAGACCGAATTGCTTTCTTCCTTCTATTTTTAAAACTCGAAAAATATTTTATTTTAAGAGTTGTGTAAGTTGCATGGGTGTATTGGGTCAAGGCCCATTACATCTAGTTTTATCCATTACACATCTCAACCCATTAGTGTCTATTTATTGTGTGATTAACACTCACACAATACCAAAAACATTTTCTTAATCTTGTTTGTTTTCCCTTTCATTGTGTGTATGAATGGGTAATAAGAAATATCACAGATCAATGTTGGCGAAAAGGTCCCTTCACCGGGATAACGATTAGCTCGTCTTCTGTGTATTAATTATTACTCGTTATTTTGCATGGTCTGATTAGTGGTTGGTGGAAGCTACGGCGAAAAGGTCCCTTCACGGGGATAACGATTAGTCACTCAGCCAACTCCTAATCAGATACAGTTTTCTTCTCTTTATCTTAATTTCAAACCTGAATCTAGCATTGTAGTGATAATAGATGAAATATGCCAACGTCATCTAATAATTATTACAATAATAGAAAATGTGGGTTTTCATCCAATTTCACAGACAGTGAAGTCTAAGGTGACGGCGGCAACTGTCATTAAGGCATTTTATTGTCTAAAAATCATTCCATCTGGAATACTTGGGACCCGGATAGCAGATGTTTGTCGTTCGAATAACCCCAATTATTTCTGGCATTCTTTTTAGCCAAATTCTTCCTATCTCTGGCTAATTCATCTTTGTGTATCGAATTCTGTCTAACCCCACCATATATTTTGGGGTAATTTATTTTACTTCTCATATACATGTATGCATGATATTATTATGTAGATATTGTGGTCCTTGATATTTTGGAGATCCTTCTCCTTGGACATAGAAGTCTTGATTTAAATCAGATGTTGCACAATAAATTTCCAACAAAAATTCCTTTATAAAATCCGGATCTGAGTAAGGGATAAATTCAACAGTTATGACTAATTCATCTTCTACTGGGGGTTGATTTTGAGAACTTTAGAAGCAGAGTCAGCGATTAGGTCTCTCCTAGACTGAAAGGATCTGTGTTTTAATTGAGAGTTTAGTACCTGTTTAGGGAATGATTTTCAAATATCTATTTACTTCTCAAAATTGTTGTGTGTTGGAAACCTTGTATTAAGTATTGCATCGAATCGGTGTCCACTTGGATTCGGATAAGATGTGATAACTAATATTAGAGGAACAATATATAGGCCTTGGTTAATTTCTAAGGTAAGGTTGGGTATTCTTTCAACTACTATCTTCTCTCACCAAAGCCTAAAATTGAGTCTTGAGTGAGTACAGTACGAATAAACCTTCATAGGTCTGTTCCACTCGTGTTTGTATTTCATAACTAACCAAATGTTATAAGCCCTATGGCTTACTGACATTTGCGAAGTTCTAAATCTGTATCTGGTCACCAAGACCAGGGGCTCTTTTATGCTAACGGATTGTGACGATCTTTTAAGACTTCCGAGCGATAGTTTTTTTTAATGCTTTCTTTACTGCTTTCTTTACCGCTTTCTTTAAAATGCTTTCATAGAGGTCGCTCGGAAGCAGAGATGTATCTGCCGGTTATAAGGTTTAAGAGTTATGGATTAGTTCGGGGTTAGATTTGGACTTTGGGTGTGACAAGGGGGACGATAGGAGTACTTGGCATATCAACTAATGATATGTCAAGTGTTGCTTGTCCACCACATATGAATAACACACTCTTGCAAGGCATTGCAAAGGGGAGTTATTAATCTGTGGCATCTTAGAAGTTGAGGTCTTAAGAGCACGTAAATTCTCACTGTAAGTACCTGTCTGTTAAAGGGAACATAGTGCAGAAAGCATGAGAGTTAGCTAACTGATGAGTTATCCCAAACAAAGATCTGTATATAAAAATGGAAGTTTACTTGAGTTTCATCTGAATCTTGTCCAATCTTTATTATTTTCTCCCTGTCCCTTCTGTCACTTTTTAAATCTGCTTTCATAGAGTAATCTTATTCGCTTTCCTAGTATAAAGTGTATCGCTTTCTTAGAATAAATTTAATCGCTTTCTAGATATAATTTATCATGCTTTGTAGAATAATTTTACTGCTTTCATGATCTGATTTAAATTATTGTCAAGTAGTTGTTAGAAACCATTGCAAAACTTGAATCGAGTAACCGAGTGGAAAATCTTAGTAAACGACGTGGGCCCTGCTTCTATCGCACATCCTCCAGAGAACGATCCGGTCTTACTATAAATTACTGCAACTTTTGACACCGTGCGCTTTCGGGAGCACAGTTTCTTAACACGAGCAATAAAAACGTGATAACCTATAACATATCCCTAATCCCAACTCCATCTTCATAAATTGGTTTCACTAAATAAAATTGAAAACCAGGATTATGATTTTTCAGAAAATACTCATACAGTGGGAGTGTGTTTCAGGGCAAGGATCTTTATGACATGAAACTATGATAAGTTTCATGATGCCAAATGCTGGGGACCTTTAGTGTGACAGACTAAAGGTCAAGATTGAACTATCTATCCCGGCTGCACCGTGAAAGTTGTCAAAAGTTTCATGCCGGGGAGAACTACAGCGTCGTTTGAAATCAGAATACCCCACATGAGTAATAAAAAGTGAAATATATCCTTAAACCCCTTCCCCACGAATCATAACTCTTTTCCTTTAATAAATTTAACTTGGGATATTTTAGAAAAGCTCGTGTTAGTGGAGCTAAGGTTCAAAAGTTTCAGCAACTCCCAAGAGCCAAACTGAGATAAGGAGTTTCCTTGGATTAGCCGGGTATTATAGATGGTCCGTGAAAGATTTTTCGAAAATCGCACGACCTTTGACCCAACTACTTAGGAAGGGAGTAAAATACGTGTGGACAGAGGCTTGTGAGATAGTGTTTCAAGAGCTGAAGAAATGACTCACAACAACACCCGTATTAACACTACCATCAGAGAATGGTGACTTCGAAGTTTATAGCGATGCTTCGAAGGAAGGTTTAGGTTGTGTCTTGATGCAAGACTCGAGAGTCGTAGCGTATGCATCACGCCAACTGAAACCTCACGAGGAGAATTATCCGACACATGACCTGGAGTTGGCAGCGGTCGTTTTCGCTCTAAAGATATGGAGACATTATCTTTATGGGCGGAAGTGTCGAATGTTCACCGACCACAAGAGCTTGAAATATATATTCACTCAGAAGGAGTTGAATTTGTGACAGCGAATGTGGTTGGAACGTATTAAAGACTAAGATTTATAGATAGCATACCACGAGGGGAAGGCGAATGTGGTAGCCGATGCCCTAAGTCGGAAAACCCAACACGTGACGAACTCGTTGGTAATTCCGCCGGCATTGTACATGGAGTTAGCAAGATTGGAGTTAGAACTTGTGCATCCTGACACAGTGAGTGAAACAATCAACGCCATGGTCGTAGAAACTCCAATATTGGACGAGATTAAGCTCGCCCAACCGCGCGATGCGAAACTCGAGAAGATAAGGGGGTATATTGCCGAAGGAAAGGCAATAGGATTTGCTGTCCATGAGGATGGAAGCATTCATTTCAAAGGGAGATGGTGCGTGCCCCTTAAATGTGCCGAGTTGAAGCGAAGGTTGATGGAGGAAGGGCACAACACGCCATATTCAGTACATCCCGGAGGTGACAAACTTTACAAAGATCTGAAGAAGATCTATTGGTGGCCGGGAATGAAGAAGGAAGTGGCAGACTTCGTAGCGAAATGTCTCACCTGCCAAAAGGTTAAGGCAGTGCGACATAAACCCCTAGGACTGATGCAACCACTAGAGATTCCAAGTTGGAAGTGGGATAGCATCTCAATGGATTTTGTCTCGGGATTACCCCGATCACCTAAAGGCGTGAACAAGATTTGGGTGATTGTGGATAGGGTAAGGAAGACAGCCATATTTATCCCGATGAAGGACACGTGGACTATGGACCAATTGGCCCTAGCCTACATTGATAATGTGGTACGACGACATGGAGTACCACATGACATCATTTCCGATAGGGACAGTAGATTTGTCTCTCACTTTTGGACGGAGTTACAAAAAGCTCTCGGTACTCAAATCAAAATGAGCACCGCATTCCACCCAATGACGGATGGTCAAACCGAGAGAACAATCCAAACACTAGAAGACATCTGAGAGCATGCGTGTTGGAATTTAAGGGAAGGTGGGAATCCCATTTACCCTTAATCGAATTCTCTTATAATAACAGCTACCATGCTAGCATTGGCATGGCACCTTTTGAGGCGTTGTATGGACGAAAGTGCCGAAGCTCGTTGAGCTGCGAAGAAAACGATAAGTCGGTGGTAGTGGGACCACAACTTATCAAAGACATGGCTCAACAAATCAAAGTGATTCAAGGAAAAATGAAAGCCGCTCAAGACCGTCAGAAGAGTTACGCTGACGTGAGACGACGAGACCTAGAATTTCAAGTGGGAGATAGGGTCATGCTAAAGATATCACCCATGAAGGGGGTGATGCGCTTTGGCAAGCGAGGAAAGTTGAGTCCTCGATACATAGGACCTTACGAGATTCTAGAACGAGTCAGAAATTTAGCCTACCGACTGGCTTTACCGCCACAATTAGATCGAGTTCATAATGTCTTCCATGTCTCACAACTAAAGAAGTATGTGCCCGACCCGACACATGTACTTCAACCGGAGATAATTGAGCTCGATGAAGATTTGACTTATGAAGAAGTCCCAGTGCGTATTCTCGACACTAAGGAACGAGTAACGAGGAACAAAGCCATCAAAATGATCAAGGTTCTTTGGTCGAACCACGAAAGCGAGACGGCAACTTGGGAAGTAGAATCCGACATAAGAGAACGCTACCCGACATTGTTCCAAACCGATACCGACACAGTTATGGGGACATAACTGCAATCTTAAGGGGGAGATGATGTCATACCACCTATTTTCGTGCATTTTTGTAAACTTTTGAACTACGTTATGGCTTGATCCCTTCACAGGGTACGTAGGCAGCTTAGAAGTTTTAATTCTAAGTTCAGTCACAACATAATAAAACAAACAAAAGACCTTAGCACGAGAAAAGCCGAAACACAACTTCGAGGACGAAGTTGATTCTTAAGGAGGGTAGACTGTAATACCCGAGAATTTTCCAACATAAAATAAAACAATAATTAAATAAATAAACAATAAATAAAATAAATACAATAAATAAATAAATCCAGCAAATAAATAAATAAATGAAGATAAGGAAATGAGAAATGAGATTTAACTTAAAAAGGAATTAAAGGAATTTAATTAAATAAAAAGAATTATTAAAGGTAAATAAATTGTACACCGAAACCCGACACCAATGAACTCGAGGATTCGAGTCCAAACATCCAATTAGACCCGAGTAAAAATTTAGAGAGAAAGTAGAAACCCGAAGATACCCCGGAAATCGGAATACGAGAGCATAGAGGGATAGAAGTCCGAAAGAGAGGAGGAAAGGCACGACGGATCGCACGACCCGCCCGGACCGAAGTCCGGGCGAGTGCCGCGCGGTGGCCGCGCGGTCAAAGGGGAATCGCCGCTTGGACAGATTCTCCCGTGCGAGAATTTCTCGCCCGAATCCGGATTTTCCGACTTTGGTTGAACACCATGCGGCTCAAGACTCTTAGGGGCAGACCTTGGGCGTCCCTAGGTCTTTTTTAACTATAAATAAGCCCTCTTAAAAGCTCCGAACACTTTTCCAAAACCCTACAACTCTCTTTACGTCCGAAAACCCTAATTCCGGAGTCGTCGGAGGCACAAAACCAAGGCGAGACTGATTTGGACGAAAATCAGAGTCTCCTAGACGTTGTGGTAAGTTCCGATCCATTCGTCTCTTACGTTTTGATTCGAAAACGAATCCTAACCTTCTTATTTTTCTTTCTACGCCCCGAATCGGATCTAGAACGTAGAACCTGACTAACGGAGAGGATAGACGGAGGACTGGAAGCCACGCCTTCGAAATAGACGATCCTGGATATCTACAAATCTGTAAGTTAATACTTACATGGTTTTGGGAGTAACTAAAACATTCAAAACTAAAAGCTTTATCGAATCTTTAAAAATCTGTCAACGTATGTTTTCTACCGGCGCAACAGTTTTGACGAATTTTTCCGAACCTTAAAACGACTTCAAATGGAAAACCTTAAAACACGAAAAACGTTCCTAAGGCTTAGATCTATCTACTGTAAAATTTTCAGAATTTTTAAAGATGATTTGATATGTGAAAACCAACCGAAACCGAACTGCTTGGAATTGAATCTTGAAATTCTTGATAGAACTTAGGTCTGATCTTGATCACGTTTTGACATTAGTTCTAGACCGATTTAGATCTTTGGCCGAACATGAAAGTTGTAGATAAATGTCTTAAGATGGTCTCTGTAAAATTTCATTAAATTTGGAGTTGATTTGATATGTTAGATCTTGATAATCTTGAACTGCTGTATACGAATTTCGGACAGATTTAGGTTATGACGAAAATTGATATATTTGACCTATTTCGGTACCTCGGATTGAAAAAGTTAAAACATGAAAGTTGTTCATCTCGATGTTTCAGAGTCAGTGGTAAAATTTCAGAATTTTTGGAATTAAACTCGATGTTTACTGAATTTTAGAGTAAACTGTGGTTGACCGAGTCAAATCTTGAAATCTTGTTGAAACGGTGAAACTAGCTTTTAAGGTTTAAACGAGTAGAAGACTCTTTGAAATAATTATATAAAATCTGGAAATTAGGAAATCCCCTTTACAAACTTGATCTTTGAAATTAGGGGGTGAGTGCTCTGCAGGGTGCCCTCCTAACGATTCACTTCGTGCCTATATGGACGATGGTGACCCCGCACGAAATATTTGAGATATGTTGCCAAAACGGCATGAGATATATGTGTAATACCCGAGAATTTTCCAACATAAAATAAAACAATAATTAAATAAATAAATAATAAATAAAATAAATACTATAAATAAATAAATAAATCCAGCAAATAAAAGAAGTAAATAAAGATAAGGAAATGAGAAATGAGATTTTTACTTAAAAAGGAATTAAAGGAATTTAATTAAATAAAAGGTTGGATAAATGGTACACCAAAACCCGACACTAATGAACTCGAGTATTCGAGTCCAAAACATCCAATTAGACTGAGAATAAAATTAGAGAGAAAGTAGGAACCCGAATATACCCCGGAAATCGGAATTCGGGAGCATAGAGGGATAGAAACCCGAAAGAGAGGCGGAAAAGCACGACGGATCGCACGATCCGCCCGGACCGAAGTCCAGGGGAAGTCGGCGCGGTGGCCGCGCGGTGAAGGGGCTTCAGCGCGCCACGACCGCGCCACTTGACAGATTTGGTTGTTGCGTGAATCTCTCGCCCGAACGCGGATTTTTCGACTTTCGGTTGAACATCTCTCGACTCAAGACCTTTAGGTCGGTTGTGGACGCCCTAGGGATTGAGAATTCTATAAATAAGCCCCTTGGGAGCCCCAAACAAGTTTACAAAACCCTACAATCTTCTATACGTTCGAAACCCTAAATTCGGAGTCGACGGAAAGCACCAAACGGAGGCAGCAGCTTTGGACGAAAATCCAAGGTCTCCAAACGTTGTGGTAAGCTCTAGTCCGATAAATCTTTTCACGTTTCAATCCAAAAACGGATTCTAACTTCGGTTCTTCTCTTTCTACACCCCGTATCGAATCTAGATCGTAGAACCCGACGAACGGAGAGGAGAAACGGTGATCTGGAAGCCACGCCTCCAAACTAGACATCCCCGACGTTCATAGACACTGTAAGTTAACTCTTACATGGTTTTGGGATGAATTAAAACATTCAAAACTAAAAGATTAACATGAAACCGAAATTCTGTCAACTATTACTTTCTACCGGCGCCACAGATTTGTTGAATTTTTCCGACCCTTAAAACGAACTCAAACGGAAAAACATAAAACACGAAAAACGTTCCTAAGACTTAGACCTAGCTACTGTAAAAATTTGGGAATTTTTGGAGTTGATTTGTTATGTGAAAACCCGTTGAAACCGAACTGTTTGAATCTAGATCTCGAAATCTTGGACAGAACTTAGGAATGATCTTGATTACGTTTTGACATAGGATCTAGGCTGTTTTAGATCTTTGGCCGAACATGAAAGTTGTAGATAAATGTCTTAAGATGATCCCTGTCAAATTTCATTAAATTTGGAGTCGAATTGATATGATAGAATTTGAAATTTTTAAACTGTGACATATTAAACTCGGACAGAATTCTTCTTATGCGAAAATTGGTAATTTTGACCTACTTAGGTATCTCGGATTGAAACAGTTAAAACACGAAAGTTGTAGATCTTGATGTTTTCGAGTCAGATATGAAATTTTGGAATTTTTGGAATTTAATCTGATTTTAGACGAATTTTGGAGTAAACTGTGATTTACCGAAACGAAATCTTGAAATCTTGTTGAAACATGGAATTAACATTTAGGGTTGAAACGAATTGAGATATTATTTCTAAATTAATACAATGGAATGCAGATTTTAAAAACTAAATCCCCTTACAAACTTGATAAATTAAAATTAGGGGTGAGTGCTCTGCAGGGTGCCCCCTAACGATTCACTTCGTGCCGTAATGGACGATGGTGACCCCGCGCGCTAAATTTGAGATATGGATTGCCTAAACGGCGAAACTTAGAGCCTACACTCTCGTGAATATCCGTATGGGTTTCCCGAGGCTCCGGAGTGGTACTGGGTATGGCTGATACGGTTGCGGCCGCCGGGCTACCGGCTAAACTTGTTGACATCGCGATTTTATCGTGAAACCTTGAAATACAAAATCGGAATGTAATGGGGATTCTAAACTAAATTAAATTAGATTAAATTATGTTGTTGTCCAATTAAATTATTTAAATTCTTTATTTAAATTATGGCTATTGTCTTGAACCATGTGATATGTGTTATTAAATAGAGCCTGAGATAAATTATGCTATTGGATATGGATTAGATGAAACTAAATATTATGTTATTATCATGCTTTGTTAAATTATTTAATTTATAGCTTTAAAACCCTACGATCATGCATGTGTTAGCTTACTCAGCAATTTTGCTGACCAAAACCTTTTTTATCCCTTTCCTTACAGAATATGTGGAATGAGCATGTGTGAGCACGAACCATGCATGGGATTTTGGGGGATTGTTATTTTGCTTTTAAATTTCGCACTTAGACTATATTATGAACGGGCCTGTTTAACCCGTGTTTTGGCCATGTCGGCCCTTTCTATTTTTCCGCTGCGATACTGTACTAAACTAAATATTTCCGCTGCGCTATGCTATTATTATTTTCCAATTATATTGTATGGGCTATTTGAATGATTTAAATGTTTTTAAATACTGCAATACCTAGCCTTGCATCTCTTTAGTAAGCTCGGAGAAACCGTGTCTTACTAGGGAGATGTGGCGGTGACATCCCGACCTGGGTGACCAAAAACCGGGGTGTTACAAGTTGGTATCAGAGCCCGGCTATTTTTAAACTATTATTTTTAAACTATTATTATTTTTAAACTACTAATAATATTTTGACTATTATTTTAAATTTTAAATTATTATTTCCATGGAAATTTTTTTTTTAAAACCCATGGGAAAAATATATATATATGGTGCATTAAATTATTATTGGGGGGGAATATCATTTGCATATGCATGTTGCATCTCTGCTATGAACTTAGAATCTTGGAAACTTGAACTTAGAATCTTGGCGAAACTTGAACTTAGCATCTTGGCGAAACTTGAACTTAGAATCTTGGAAACTCGAACCTAGAATCCTGGCGAATTGAACTTAGAATCTTGGCGAATATTAACTTGGATCTCTTGCTTGCGCTAGATGGCTAGTCAGGACATGATGCAGTTGATGGTCAGGATGATGAGTGTACATCTCGATTCCCACCAAACCCTAGAGCAAATGAAGTACCGTATGGCTCAGTTGGAGGCCAATTTACATCACATGGGCAACTTGAGAGAGGCAGATCATCACCGCATAACCCAACTCGAACGCCAAGTCCAAACCCTCACTACACAAAACTTAATACTAAAGGAATACATCGATGCCCACGGGCAAGACTTAAACACTATCTTTGACGACCTACTACCGCCGAGTTCGGAGGAGGAAGATCCGGAGGAAGATCCTGCTACCCCACCGGGAGACGTCATGAGGCACTAGAGATTCTATTGTTAGACATTGTTTTGCTAGAAAAATATTTCTACTCTTGTACTAAAATTTCTTTTGAGGAAATAAAATGGCCGGTTTATTTATTTTTTTCAAAATCGAAAGGGAAACTTTAAAATAAAACCCCCGAGGCGTCGTATGCTTCTTAATCCGAACAAAGCACCACGTGCTAAATTACTACACACATATACATTCATAGAAATTGCTTAGACTATATGCTAAATTCACCAGCCCTAATCTATCGTATTTGTACTAGAATGGCACCCAGAGGAAGAGGAAGAGGCAGAACCCAACCCGCTCCCCAAACCACCACTGAAACACCTACTGAAACACCACACCACCAAACGTCACTGAACCAATTCAACCTGATGAGGAACAACCCCAAGGTGCGCAGGACGCCCCCGCACCGAACAATGTGGGCGATCGTCTTAGGACGATAGAGGAAGTGTTGATTGCGCTCGGAAACGCGCAAGTCAACCAGGGTCAAGCTGCGGCGGTACCTCCGCCCCAAGCTCGCCCTAACTACCTGGCGATGGTGAATCCCTACCAGCCGCCCCACTATGCTGGTGAGGAGGATCCAGCTAAACTGGAGGAATGGATCCGGACTTTTGACAAGCTGCTGGGAGCGGTCAAATGTCCGGAAGGAGAGAGGGTACATGTCGCTTCATACTACTTGGGAGGCGAAGCTGACGACTGGTGGCAAGCAACGCAAGCCAAACTGACTGAGGATGACGAGCCTTACTCGTGGATGGAGATGATGGAACTACTCAGGGATCGATTCTATCCCTTGAGTACTAAAGCTGCCATGTACAAAGAATTCCTGTCGTTGAAGCAAGGAAGCCAAACGGTGCAGGAATACTACACCCGCTTCAAGGAGCTGGTGAGGTTTGCACCAAGGCTGGTGCCTACTGATGCGAAAAAGGCACAAAAGTTCGAGATGGGACTGAACCTGTCTGTGCGCGAGGTGATCGCGGGGGTACACTACCCCGATTTGCAAGCCGTATATGATCGCGCCGTAGCGGTAGCACGCGTGCAGCAGCTGAAAAGAAGGGTGAGTGGGGAGTCCAGTAGGGGTCCTCAAGACAAGAGGAGCCGAGACTCAAGAAACGAGAACAACACTGGGAGGAACGAGCAGCGCAGAGGGTCGAATAGGCCCCAACAAACCAACACTGGGAGGAGGTTCAACCAAGAAGATCCGGTACCGCCTTGCCCGCGATGTGGACGACCACACCTGGCAAGGGGATGCCCGCAACAAGGCACCTGTTACCGATGCGGTCGAATGGGTCACGTTCGACGGGATTGCCGAACTAGGCTCGAGAACATAACGAAGAGGGACGATTTGGTCGCGGGGCAAGAACAGCCTCAAAACCAAAACGGGCGAAACGGGAATAACCAAGGTTACAGACCCCCTCAAAATAGGCCGCAAAACCAGAACCAGAACCAACGACCTCCGCCCCCTCAGAATCAAAACCAGCAACAAAATCAGCAGCCGAATGCGAATCAACAAGGCAATCAGGGACGCCCTATGGGGAGGTTGAACGTGGTAAACCAAGCGGACGTGCCTGCGCAAGGAGAAGTGATGGCAGGTACATTCTATGTGCTGAATACGCCCCTTAGAATTCTATTTGATTCTGGAGCTAGCTGCTCAATTATAGCATCAAGGATAGTGCCTGAGTTAGATCTACCTAAGTGCGAGAGAATTAGCTTAGGAATTCAATTGCCTTCTGGAGAAGTAGTGTCTTGCTCTAAACGATATAACGGAATTCCTATAGTGATAAAGAACGTAGAATTCTTCGCGAACTTGGTAGAATTTAACTTAAGAGACTTTGACATCATACTGGGGATGGATTAGCTATCCCAGTATAAAGCGGTGATCGAATGCCAAAAGCAAAAGATCACCTTGTCAAAAAGTAGGGGAAAGAGAGTTATCTTTTACTCTCAGCCCCCTAAGAAAAGTAACAAAATCGTTAGTGCACTTAAACTAAGTAACTTGATGCGTAAGGGGTATGAACTATACGCGTGCCATGTGCACAACCTTGAGGCGGAAGAGAACAAGGTTGATAGCATACCAGTGGTAAGAGAATACCCGGACGTGTTCCCTGAAGACGTTCCGGGCATGCCACCTGAGAGAGATCTTAAATTCACGATAGATCTCATTCCGGGGACAGAGCCTGTCTCAAAAGCTCCGTACCGGATGGCACCACTGGAAATGAAGGAGTTAAAGGAACAACTCGAGGAGCTATTGGGAAAAGGTTACATAAGACCGAGTACGTCCCCTTGGGGAGCACCGGTTTTGTTTGTCAAGAAGAAAGACGGAGGACTACGTCTTTGCATAGATTACCGAGGACTAAACCAAGTGACCATTAAGAATAAATACCCCCTACCGAGAATAGAGGATCTGTTTGATCAACTGAAGGGAGCTTCAGTATTCTCGAAGATCGATTTGCGATCTGGGTATCATCAATTGAGGATCGCCGAGAAGGACATTCCGAAGACGGCATTTCGAACGCGATATGGCCATTACGAGTTCACAGTGTTATCCTTCGGGTTAACAAATGCTCTGGCCATGTTCATGAATCTCATGAACAACGTGTTCCGAGAATTGTTAGATCAGTGCGTCGTAGTGTTCATCGACGACATCCTGATCTACTCAAAGAGCGAGGAAGAGCATGCAAAACACTTACATCAAGTGTTAGAAATCTTGCGAAGAAATCAGCTATACGGCAAGCTGTCGAAATGTGACTTCTGGCTGAAAGAAGTGGCATTTCTCGGACACATAGTATCCGCTGATGGAGTATCAGTGGATCCGACAAAAGTCTCTTCCGTAACTGAATGGGCAACTCCGAAGAGTCCAACGGAAATAAGGAGTTTCCTTGGATTAGCCGGATATTATAGACGATTTGTGAAGGACTTTTCAAGGATTGCACGTCCTTTGACCCAGCTACTGAAGAAAGGAGCAAAATACGAGTGGACCGAAGCATGTGAGACATCGTTTCAAGAGCTGAAGAAACGACTCACAACCACACCCGTATTAACATTACCATCAGAGAATGATGACTTCGAAGTATATAGCGATGCTTCGAAGGAAGGTTTAGGTTGTGTCTTGATGCAAGACTCGAGAGTCGTAGCCTATGCATCACGCCAATTAAAACCTCACGAGGAAAATTATCCGACACATGACCTGGAGTTGGCAGCGGTCGTTTTCGCTCTAAAGATATGGAGACTTTATCTTTATGGGCGGAAGTGTCGAATGTTCACCGACCACAAGAGCTTGAAATATATATTCACTCAGAAGGAGTTGAATTTGAGACAGCGAAGGTGGTTGGAACTTATTAAAGACTACAATTTAGAGAAGTATGTCTTCCATGTCTCGCAACTAAAGAAGTATGTGCCGGACCCGACACATGTACTTCAACCGGAGATAATTGAGCTCGATGAAGATTTGACTTACGAAGAAGTCCCAGTGCGTATTCTCGATACTAAGGAACGAGTAACGAGGAACAAAACCATCAAAATGATCAAGGTTCTTTGGTCAAATCACGAAAGTGAGACGGCAACTTGGGAAGTAGAATCCGATATGAGGGAACGATACCCGACATTGTTCCAAACCGATTCCGACACAGTTATGGGGACATAACTGCAATCTTAAGGGGGAGAGGATGTCATACCCCCTAATTTTTCGTGCATTTTTGTAAACTTTTGAACTACGTTATGGCTTGATCCCTTTACCGGGTACGTAGGCAGCTTAGAAGTTTTAATTCTAAGTTCAGTCACAACATAATAAAACAAACACAAGACCTTAGCACGAGACAAGAAAAGCCGAAACACAACTTCGAGGACGAAGTTGATTCTTAAGGAGGGTAGACTGTAATACCCGAGAATTTTCCAACATAAAATAAAATAATAATTAAATAAATAAATAATAAATAAAATAAATACTATAAATAAATAAATAAATCCAGCAAATAAAAGAAGTAGATAAAGATAAGGAAATGAGAAATGAGATTTTTACTTAAAAAGGAATTAAAGGAATTTAATTAAATAAAAGGTTGGATAAATGGTACACCAAAACCCGACACTAATGAACTCGAGTATTCGAGTCCAAAACATCCAATTAGACTGAGAATAAAATTAGAGAGAAAGTAGGAACCCGAATATACCCCGGAAATCGGAATTCGGGAGCATAGAGGGATAGAAACCCGAAAGAGAGGCGGAAAAGCACGACGGATCGCACGACCCGCCCGGACCGAAGTCCAGGCGAAGTCGGCGCGGTGGCCGCGCGGTGAAGGGGCTTCAGCGCGCCACGACCGCGCCACTTGACAGATTTGGTTGTTGCGTGAATCTCTCGCCCGAACGCGGATTTTTCGACTTTCGGTTGAACATCTCTCGACTCAAGACCTTTAGGTCGGTTGTGGACGCCCTAGGGATTGAGAATTCTATAAATAAGCCCCTTGGGAGCCCCAAACAAGTTTACAAAACCCTACAATCTTCTATACGTTCGAAACCCTAAATTCGGAGTCGACGGAAAGCACCAAACGGAGGCAGCAGCTTTGGACGAAAATCCAAGGTCTCCAAACGTTGTGGTAAGCTCTAGTCCGATAAATCTTTTCACGTTTCAATCCGAAAACGGATTCTAACTTCGGTTCTTCTCTTTCTACACCCCGTATCGAATCTAGATCGTAGAACCCGACGAACGGAGAGGAGAAACGGTGATCTGGAAGCCACGCCTCTGAACTAGACATCCCCGACGTTCATAGACACTGTAAGTTAACTCTTACATGGTTTTGGGATGAATTAAAACATTCAAAACTAAAAGATTAACATGAAACCGAAATTCTGTCAACTATTACTTTCTACCGGCGCCACAGATTTGTTGAATTTTTCCGACCCTTAAAACGAACTCAAACGGAAAAACTTAAAACACGAAAAACGTTCCTAAGACTTAGACCTAGCTACTGTAAGAATTTGAGAATTTTTGGAGTTGATTTGGTATGTGAAAATCCGTTGAAACCGAACTGTTTGAATCTAGATCTCGAAATCTTGGACAGAACTTAGGAATGACCTTGATCACGTTTCGACATAGGATCTAGGCTGTTTTAGATCTTTGGCCGAACATGAATGTTGTAGATAAATGTCTTAAGATGATCCCTGTCAAATTTCATTAAATTTGGAGTCGAATTGATATGATAGAATTTGAAATCTTTAAACTGTGACATATTAAACTCGGACAGAATTCTTCTTATGCGAAAATTTGTAATTTTGACCTACTTAGGTATCTCGGATTGAAAAAGATAAAACACGAAAGTTGTAGATCTTGATGTTTTCGAGTCAGATATGAAATTTTGGAATTTTTGGAATTAAATCTGATTTTAGACGAATTTTGGAGTAAACTGTGATTTACCGAAACGAAATCTTGAAATCTTGTTGAAACATGGAATTAACCTTTAGGGTTGAAACGAATTGAGATATTATTTCTAAATTAATACAATGGAAGGCAGATTTTAAAAACTAAATCCCCTTACAAACTTGATAAATTAAAATTAGGGGTGAGTGCTCTGCAGGGTGCCCCCTATCGATTCACTTCGTGCCGTAATGGACGATGGTGACCCCGCGCGCTAAATTTGAGATATGGATTGCCTAAACGGCGAAACTTAGAGCCTACACTCTCGTGAATATCCGTATGGGTTTCCCGAGGCTCCGGAGTGGTACTGGGTATGGCTGATACGGTTGCGGCCGCCGGGCTACCGGCTAAACTTGTTGACATCGCGATTTTATCGTGAAACCTTGAAATACAAAATCGGGAATGTAATGGGGATTCTAAACTAAATTAAATTAGATTAAATTATGTTGTTGTCCAATTAAATTATTTAAATTCTTTATTTAAATTATGGCTATTGTCTTGAACCATGTGATATGTGTTATTAAATAGAGCCTGAGATAAATTATGCTATTGGATATGGATTAGATGAAACTAAATATTATGTTATTATCATGCTTTGTTAAATTATTTAATTTATGGCTTTAAAACCCTACGATCATGCATGTGTTAGCTTACTCAGCAATTTTGCTGACCAAAACCATTTTTATCCCTTTCCTTACAGAATATGTGGAATGAGCATGTGTGAGCACGAACCATGCATGGGATTTTGGGGATTGTTATTTTGCTTTTAAATTTCGCACTTAGACTATATTATGAACGGGCCTGTTTAACCCGTGTTTTGGCCATGTCGGCCCTTTCTATATTTTCCGCTGCGATACTGTACTAAACTAAATATTTCCGCTGCGCTATGCTATTATTATTTTCCAATTATATTGTATGGGCTATTTGAATGATTTAAATGTTTTTAAATACTGCAATACCTAGCCTTGCATCTCTTTAGTAAGCTCGGAGAAACCGTGTCTTACTAGGGAGATGTGGCGGTGACATCCCGACCTGGGTGACCAAAAACCGGGGTGTTACAATATGGCCTACACTCTCGTGAATATCCTTATGGGTTTCTCGAGGCTCCGGAGTGGTACTGGGTATGGCAGATACGGCTGCGGCCGCCGGTTTCCGGCTAAATTGACGAGATTGCGATGCAATCGTGAAATACTTGACGAGATTGCGATGCAATCATGAAATACTTGAAATACTAAATCTTGGGAGTAATGGGGATAGTTAAATATTTCAATTGATTGTTCTTTAAATTATTAAATGCTTTATTTAAATTAATTATGGCTTCATTTAAATTATTTATGAATATTATTATGCTTTTATGTAAAGATTAAATTAATGGCTTTTAAACCCTACGATCATGCATGTGTTAACTTACTCAGCAAGTTGTGCTGACCAAACCATTCTATTTCACTTTTTCCTTACAGAGTATGTGGAATGATCATAAGCACGTTCATGCATGGGGAACCATATTTTTGCAAACTTTATTATTTAAATTCTTACATTAGACATTAGAATAAACGGGCCTGTTTAACCCGTGTTTTGATCATGTTGGTCGTAATTACATTTCCGCTGCAATATTATACTTAAATACTATTTCCGCTGCGCTATGATATTATTAGTTTCGAAATTATATTGTATGGGCTGTTTGCAAATATTTTCAATGCTTTTAAATACTGAAATACCTAGCCTTGCATCTCTTTAGTAAGCCGGAGAAACCGTGTCTTACTAGGGACGTGTCGCAGTGACATCCCGACCTGGGTGACCAAAAATCGGGGTGTTACAAATAATATCTCTATGAAATCTTGAAGAACATTACAAGACTCTCTCTCTGTAATCTCTATGAATGAATAAAAATGAAATCGCTAAAAACTCTTACTAAGATTACAGACTCTGCACTATTTAAATGAATATAATACAAATAAATCTAGCAGAATTAAGTGTCTGTCGTCGTTATTCAGATGTGCTAACAGCTGTAGATCATCTCAATGAAAAGTACATGGTTAGGTTGTCAAAGTAATGTACGTACTAACACTTTTCTTACTTTGT
Organism: Hygrophila difformis; assembly: GCA_030278955.1. Taxonomy (NCBI): domain Eukaryota; kingdom Viridiplantae; phylum Streptophyta; class Magnoliopsida; order Lamiales; family Acanthaceae; genus Hygrophila; species Hygrophila difformis. The sequence continues at coordinate 16,304,816 of JAOANR010000002.1, read as the reverse complement.
GATAAGGATGTATTATTGATATATACTACATATATTGTAGTGGGACATATATTTGGTCTGAAAGCTAAAGCAGGTGCTGAATTGCAGAATGAATATTTTGTATGTGCTGAATATTTTTGTACATCAAAACACTATTAAATACTCAACACAATATCCAAACATGGACATATCATCCCTTATTTATTATGATAAAAAGGAGTCATTAATTATCTTTAAATTAAAAACCTATAAATTAATGCGTAACAGGACATTCTTTTCTGATTGGTCCGGGCATATCATGTAATATATAAAAACAATAAAGTCCTACACTCACACACTTTCCCTCCAACCCCTCCTCCCTCTCACAATTCAACAATTTTTTCATTCTCTCACACACATAAAAAAAATAACCAAAATGCCATTGCAAATTATTATATAAATATTTCCAAAATTTTTTCCTTCATTAATTTAATTTTTTTCAATTTTCAATGTATTTAATGTCTTGCATTCACTATTACTGTCTTTTGCTATTCTTCTTTTCATATCTTTCTTTGTTTTCGCCTATATATATGATCTTATTTTTGGTTTGTTTTTCATGTTTCAAGCTACACACCTCTAGGTATTCATTTCATATTCTTCTACCTTTCACTATTTTTGTCATTTTTCTTTGTTTTCATATATTCGTTCGTTGCTTATTTTATAATGCTATATTCTGCATCTTTTATTATTTGTTTGCATTTTTTTGCAGTGAACGAATTGTTAGTGATTCCACTTGGTGACTTCGTTATTAGTGAGGTTATAAACTTTACGTTTTGATTCTATCCAACATTGATTTTTCTTTTGTTGTTTATGTTGGTTGTATTTTATCATTTTAATAGTTATTTTTTAAAATAATGTAATTGCAGCGATGTCTTTTGACAATGTCGATTGGTTGAGTGGTTTGAATGCGTGCGCCACAATTTTCTTCCCCAAAAATGATTTGGCCAACTTTGCAAAGTCATTTATATCCTATCTACGTGAGGAGAGGATTGTGGATTGGGACGAAGAAGATCTAGAGACTTTTAGTATGACATTGGAGTTTCTTGACATGGCTAATCGTGAGATGGAGATTGTTTCTACTTCTTCTGATTTCATTTACGAGATCAAGAATATCCTTGGACGTGTTAAAGCATCTGTGGATCGTTGGAGACGTTCTAGAGTTGAATACTCCAATTTCTTACGATATGATTACTTCCCTGTCCATGCAATTGTCCACCACATGCAATCTCTTTTTGGGAAAATATCTGATATATATTTCTTTGATTCTGTTCCATATGTAGCTCAGTTAGAGACTATTTGGTTTGAAAGAATACGCCCTCGACTTCGAACGATGATTTGCAAATATCGTGATAGGCCATCGACTTCGAACGCTGATCTCTAAATGTCGTCATAGAATTTCAGTTGATGTCATGTAATTTTATTCAAGTGAATATTAAACACGAGGATGTATAAGAAATCCTCTTTTTTATTATTTATTTGATACTTATGACATTGTAAGTCGAGAAATTTAATTTAAAGATTATTTTAATGCTTTCATTATTTGGAATTATTTTCTTTTACATTATTTCGCGATTCATACAGATAATTCTACTATTTGAATTAACATAAATTTATAGTTTGGATTACTCCATATCAATTTTATAAGAGTAACTGTTTCAAATTGTAGTATGTTAATCATCACAAACATAACTCTATTTATATTTGACAGGTCCCCTCGAGAACAGAAAATGCTAAAGATGGGCAAAAACCAATACCAAACAGAGTATATTGTTTCCCAGTTGTCAAGATAATAAATCAGTGCGGAAATGATGTTTGAGCGTTGTCCCAACAACCAGTCAACAACGAACAGAACAGAGTGCGAAAATAAAACTAAGAACACCAGAAATTTGGTTACCCAGTTCGATCCACCGATCTACATCTGGGGGGCTCCAAGCCAGATATTCACTAAATCTCCACCAAACAGATTAAACAAGAGTCAATCAAACCCTACACTCCCTTACATTCCGGTGAACTCTCCTATCTACCCAAATAGACTAGAAGAACACATGGGAGCTTCAACTATCTACCCAAATGCAGTCAATTCACTAGCAGGTGTTAAGGTGGTGTTTGTGGAATCTAGCTACTTAAAACAGATTAAGCTCAATGGTGCTAAAACACCTACAATATACACGGATTGCATTTACAAAAGATAAACCCAGAAATGTTTAAACACAATCCCCAAATCCCATGAAAAATTAGGAGACACAACAACTAAAAGTTATACCAGCAGTAAAGCGGTTGTTGGTATCTTCTGGCAACAACGAATAGCAGGGGATTTCTTCAGCAGCTCCAAATTGCCATAATCACAACTAAGGATATGCAAATGCTCTGTAAATTGAGCTGTGATTGCGGCTTCCAAACTCTCAAACTAAGCACAAGTTGTGTTTACTAGAGATATGCCAAGAAATGCATAAACACAAACTCAAATCCCCATAAGAATGCAGCAGTCAGAACAACAAAGAAATACCCAGCTGTAGAATGGTTGTTTCTGGCTTCTGTCAACAACGAACTGGGGGGATTATGGCTCCAGCTTCCCTTAGATCACCATGGCAGAGAAGGACCTTGAAGAATGCTCTGTTTTCTATCCTTTGCTGGTGGAATAAGTCTTAAGAAGAATGGAGGATGAAAACAGGTATTTATAGATGTGCAAAGCCCATTAGAAAACCCTAAAAGCCTGCTAAGGGAAGTGGCCACGTCACTGTCCTTTGTACTTTCCAGTTGTGCTATACCCGTTGTTGATAGGTTGTTTCAACATCAGAGGGACAATGAGTATCTGCACAAAAAATTCAAATCTGCTGTACAAACTATGCCACGTCAGCGTCCCTTGTTGTCCTTTCTCCGCTATCAGATTGCGTTGTTCATGAGTCGTCGTCATAACTATAGAACAACGTTGATCATCTTCACAACATAGGACTCAAGGACTTAACAATCTCCCCCTTTGTGGATATGATCAACCAAAACCATTCACGATACTCATGAACAATAAAATCATATCATATTCTCCCCCTTTTGGTAGATCATTCAACAACAACATCTTTGCCTTTTTCTTGTTGTTCCATTGCAGTTTGGACAACAGGAAATCATCAAAAATTTGCATCAGTGTTTCTCCCCCTTTCTCTGTGGCACCAGCTCCTCAAAATCATCAATAATATCCAAGCAAAGCTTCCAATTAAATCAAACTCATCATAGATACTCCCCCTTGCATTATGCCATAGCTTTTCCAGGTTTTTTCTCTGTAGTCAGAACATCGACATCAGCAACAGAATATACTAGAATTCAAATTCTCACCAGACCTTTAGCAACTCAACTGTACCATCTCCCTTTCTAATGGATTGGGCCCACAAAATATAAACTCTTTGTAATCCCGAGCCCCGAACGCAACATGATGCTAAGGAGAGTGGCACAAGCCCAACTTCCCTCTATCCTCATCAAGCTTTTCTCTATCAAGGGACTTAGCCAGGTATTCTGCTCGTTGTTCAGACGACATTCGTTGCACATTTTCAATCCCATTCTTGCTAAGGCAATTGCACTCTGATTTCTTTGCAACCCAAACTCTTCTCAGCTTAACCCTCTTGCGTAGTTCTTCAGTTGGCCAAACAACAGGGCGACCATTCATCAAATCCTTTACAATCCGAAAACACTGATCAGCTGTATGTCCTGGCAATTTGCAGTAAGAACAGTCCTTGTGTTGTTGAAACTTCTGAATATATCTTTCCTTGTAGATCTTTCTGACAGGTTGTCGGTCAGTCATTTCAACAACCTTCTTAACCACTTCAGTAGGCTTTGCAACAACTATTATTTGATTTCTCCTTGGGGGTGATTTTTGTTCCAGAAATCCTCCACTCACAAATTTAGTTGTTGATGGAGTACTCGAAAACTGATATCCAATCCCAGTTTGATCGTTGTAAGATTTTCCCATAGACAAGACTTCATCGAGCTTCTCTTTGCCTTTAGCCATTCTTCCCAACTTATGAACCTTCTCTTGAATATCATGAGAGTCTCTCTTCAATACTTCTTTCTCTTCAATCAACACCTCTTTCTCCTTGATCAAATGCTCTTTATCCTTGATCAATTCAACTCTTTCCTTCTGCAAATCTTCAATAATGTCCTTGTTTGACATATTTTCCTTTTGAAGTGCATCTCTCTCTTTTAATACTTGATCATAGGAAATCCTGATGTCAGCAAATTGTTTAAACAACATCTTCTTCTCCTTTACAACTGCTTTGTATTTTTCAGTGAGCTCATCAAATAGATTTTCAAGAGCTATTCCATTTCTTGATAATGCATCCTCAAAATCTCTACATCTGCTATGTTGTTCTTCAGTTGTCCCAACATCGCCACCACTGCTGAGAGTAACTTTCTGAGAATTACAACTTTTAAGCCTTCCTTTCTTGCCCATCTTCCGGATCTCACTCAGCTATGTTAGAGTGTAGGCTCTGATACCAATTGACAGGTCCCCTCGAGAACAGAAAATGCTAAAGATGGGCAAAAACCAATACCAAACAGAGTATATTATTTCCCAGTTGTCAAGATAATAAATCAGTGCGGAAACGATGTTTGAGCATTATCCCAACAACCAGTCAACAACCAACAGAACAGAGTGCGAAAATAAAACTAAGAACACCAGGAATTTGGTTACCCAGTTCGATCCACCGATCTACATCTGGGGGCTCCAAGCCAGGTATTCACTAAATCTCCACCAAACAGATTGAACAAGAGTCAATCACACCCTACACACCCTTACATTCCGGTGAACTCTCCTATCTACCCAAATAGACTAGAAGAACACATGGGAGCTTCAACTATCTAACCAAATGCACTCAATTCACTAGCAGGTGTTAAGGTGGTGTTTGTGGAATCTAGCTACTTAAAACAGATTAAGCTCAATGGTGCTGAAACACCTACAATATACACGGATTGCATTTACAAAAGATCAACCCAGAAATGTTTAAACACAATCCCTAAATCCCATGAAAAATTAGGAGACACAACAACTAAAAGTTATACCAGCAGTAAAGCGGTTGTTGGTGTCTTCTGGCAACAACGAATAGCAGGGGATTTCTTCAGCAGCTCCAAATTGCCATAATCACAGCTAAGGATCTGCAAATGCTCTGTAAATTGAGCTGTGATTGCGGCTTTCAAACTCTCAAACTAAGCACAAGTTGTGTTTACTAGAGATATGCCAAGAAATGCATAAACACAAACTCAAATCCCCATAAAAATGCAGCAGTCAGAACAACAAAGAAATACCCAGCTGTAGAATGGTTGTTTCTGGCTTCTGTCAACAACGAACTGGGGGGATTATGGCTCCAGCTTCCCTTAGATCACCATGGCAGAGAAGGACCTTGAAGAATGCTCTGTTTTCTATCCTTTGTTGCTGGAATAAGTCTTAAGAAGAATGGAGGACGAAAACAGGTATTTATAGATGTGCAAGGCCCATTAGAAAACCCTAAAAGCCTGCTAAGGGAAGTGGCCACGTCACTGTCCTTTGTACTTTCCAGTTGTGCTATACCCGTTGTTGATAGGTTGTTTCAACATCAGAGGGATAATGAGTATCTGCACAAAAAATTCAAATCTGCTGTACAAACTATGCCACGTCAGCGTCCCTTGTTGTCCTTTCTCCGCTATCAGATTGCGTTGTTCATGAGTCGTCGTCACAACTATAGAACAACGTTGATCATCTTCACAACATAGGACTCAAGGACTTAACAATATTATTACATGATAATATCAAGTTAATCAAAGGACCAATAATGCAAAAACTAATGTCAATTATTTATGTTACTTTCATTATTTGGAATTGTTTTTTTTTACATTATTTCGCGATTCATACAGATAATTCTACTATTTGAATTAACATAAATTTATAGTTTGGATTACTCCATATCAATTTCATAAGAGTAACTGTTTCAAATTGTAGTATGTTAATCAAAGGACCAATAATGCAAAAACTAATGTCAATTATTTATGTTACTATGTTTAATATTCTATTTAATTGCTCATTTATGTGAGTATGAATTGGTTTACAATTAATATATGTTTTTCTTCTCGCTATTCCTATAAAAATGAAATTTCAGTTTATAGAGAAATTAACATTGAAAAATGTAATTATATACTTCTCATAATTGTAACATTAATTATTGCTTTACAGATTCTAATGTATTATTTCAAATATATCATTTATTATTTTATTATTCGAGTAAAGATTCATAATTTATTACCGATTTTATAATTCTACCATTAATTTATGATTAACATTTAAATGAAAGGACCAATAATTCAAAAACCAATGTCACTTATGAATGTTAGTATGTTTAATATTCTACTATTTAATTGCTCATTTATTATTAATTCTAGCTTTTCAGATTCTATTGTATTATTTCAAATCTGTCATTTATTTTCTTCTTATTCGAGTAAATAGTCATTAATTTTAAAAAGAGATAAAGAATTTTTTAGGCCATCAATAGGCAGGTAATTCACTTTTGGGCCACTAAAGATTGAATTATGAAATTAGGCCACCAATAGGCATTCGGGCCGGTTTTATAGGCCAAATTGACCAAGTCAATGCCACAATGGGCCGCGTGTGCATCACGCGCTACCACTCTTCACGCAATGGCCTAAAAGCAGAAATTATCTCCTGTTAATGGCCTATTTTAGTTTTTTTTAATTTTTTTTTATTTTTTTAAAAATTCAAATAAATATTACTCCATCGGACAATTATCCAACCACGATCTCGAGACCAACTACTAAAATAAAGCTGCTCATTTTGGCACACAATATGTGCATTTCCATCGGAGACTCAAATTTCTTCTGATCTTCAATTTTATTTCACTTTCCTAGGTGGGTAGAGAACACCTATTTATCTGTTTTCATTTATTTTTTATTAAATTTTACTACTTATTTTATTATATTTCATTTAATATAAATATGATAAATGGTGGGTAGAGGACCTTTTTTTTTGCCGAACAACCTATAAAGGGTGGTGGGAGCCCATGCCAGAAAAAAGGAAGGGATAAGGGCAGGGTGGGGAATCGAACCCCAACCTATAAGTTGAGAGTCGAGGGACTTGACCACTAGGGTAAGTTTCCATCCCCTTTAATATAAATGAATTCATTCAAATTAATTTATTTTTTAGATTTAATTTATTTAATTTTATTTTATGTTATACTATAATTTAATTCTTGAAGTTATTATTATTATTATTAATACAAATAATTTTATTTATTATTTTGTCTTTTTTTTACATTTTCAATATATATTTATTTTATTTTTATTTTAATGAATATTTATTTCGTGTTGGGGTATTTTGAGCACAGTATTTTATGTGGTCATAGACAGTATTTAATGTAGGATATATTAGTATTTGATGCGGTAGATTTGGTGATTAATATTTATTATTACTATAATGAAAACGAGACAACAACGTTGGAACAGAGAAAAATGGAAAGTGAGGCAAAAATAATGGAACGAATGGAGTAGTATTTATTTAAATTACAAAAAAGTAAAACAGGCCACCAAAAGGAGACAATTTCTACATTTGAGCCATCGCGTGGCGAGTGGGTTACACGCGACCCGTTTTAGTGTGGTATTGGTCAAATTGGCCCTAAATTAGGCCCGAATGCCTATTGGTGGCCTAATTTCATAATTCAATCTTTAGTGGCCCAAAAGTGAATTACCTGCCTATTGATGGCCTAAAAAATTATTTATCTCTTTTAAAAATATCCGATTTAATAATTCCACCATTAATTTATGTGTAAGATTGAATCAAAGGACCAATAATTCAAAAACCAATGTGACTTATGAATGTTACTGTGTTTAATATTATATTTAATTGCTCATTTATTATTATTAATTCTGGCTTTTCAGATTCTATTGTATTATTTCAAATCTGTCATTTATTTATCTTCTTATTCGAGTAAAGAGTCATTTTATTTTTTAAATAATTACATGATTAGATAACAAAATTAAAATACCGAAGAAGTAATAATAGTTGCTTCTGCAGTTGGTATTAACATCCCACTATTGATATGACCATTACCTACCACTATGCATTCATTTATAGTTAATACTAATACCGATCATATTCTATTATCTGTTGCATTTCTCTGATCTTTACTTTAAATGTTAGTTCTTCGTCATCGTCGTCCATTTCTTCCTACTCTTCTCTTCAAATATTAATGCTCAGGTGATTGAATCATACCATTTCTTTTTAGTGGTCTGCTTATTCTTAATCATATCGATCGGTTGTTACATTTTCATTTTTTGAAATTTATTTTATCGATATTATATTTGAATCTTTTGTAGCTGTGAAATGCAAATCTACAATTATGTGTTTCATTTGATTTGTTTTTTTGGACATACTTCGGGCTTTAATGGTATGGTATTTAAAAGTTTGTTATGTTCGTAATGTGTTCCCTTCTTTTGTATGTTGTTGAATATATTCACCTCTTTTAAAATTTGTTTTATTTTCCTGGTGTGTTTGTTGATTGATTTCGATCATTAATGAAAATGTTATCAGCAGTGTCTTCGAATTGCATTTATCATGTCTCTTGACCCTGACTCACAGTCCGATTCATCATCTTCTTCATCAGAAATTAGTAGTTATGCCCTCACTCGAATGGATTTGGTTAGTTATTGTTGTTTTTTCATCCTTATAACATATATTTTGTATAGTTGTATTTTTTATACCTCAACTGCTGTTGTAGGATAACATTATTGGTGTGAGTACCATTACTGGGGTCAGCACCCTCATTGACATGCCACCAGAGATTATTAATGAGATTGCCGCCATAATATCCGAGGATTCATTGGAGGATTTGTTCAATATGGCGTTTAGGTAATTTTTCCTACCTTTTTATTGGGAAATAAATTAATGTATTATACTATTATATTGATACATTAATTAATATTGAAATGCAGCTGTAAAACTTTATTTAGGGCTGCCCAGTCCAATGTTGTTTTCCTTAGATGCTCAATGGATTCTTTTGTTGATACTATGTTTGATGATTTGAGAGGGAGTAAGCTTGATTTTTATAATTGTTGCTTTTTAGCAAACAACTACGACCTAATACTACGTCAGTCCATTGTAAGTGCGAATTTTTATATATCTGAAAAATTTGAAATTTAATCATGCTGTTTCATTACAACTTATTTAAAATATAATATGTCCATGTATAGTTGGAGTATGTATTACTGAAGAATCTTCAATGGTGTATTGCAAAGCTGCAATGGCCGGTCCAAGGCCATCATGATCCGTCTAGATATTTTAAATGTATTTGCAGCTGACTTCGAATGATCCAGAGCTTATTAAATACGGGTTGGATGGAATGATGCCATATATTTCGGACAAGAATCTCTTGGTTGATAGTAGGGAGAAAGTTCTACTCAATTTGGAACGTGTTCTAATAGACAATTCTTTGTTTCAATCAACGACGGAGAATTTTTGTAACAAAAATGAACATGGCTTTCCTGTACGGAATCCGATGGATATGGATATGGATTACATACTCAATGATCTGCAATGCCACATGTGTATTGCAACGAAGGAATGTTATATTATGTGTAATCCTCCTTGGTTGCATTAACTTAATTTTATTGTTGAATTTGATCACCGATACTTTTCTCTTTTAGTGCAATATTTTTAAAATATATATGACCATGTTTATACTTAAATTTTTATCTTTCATCTGGTTTTCTTATTATCATTGTTATATGAATGTTGCAATATGTCAATTCAAAATAATGTCACCCCATCATAATTTATATGTAATATTCTGCTGAATGTAAAGAATGATATGCTGCACTTTTATTATAGTTTATTTGTTATTTATTATTTATATAAATGACCAGCCGCGCAGATACGAAAAAGATATTTCAAACTTCTAATATTTTTTGAATACCAAATTACAGGACCAGAAACACTAATTCCAATTTCACACATTAATAGTTGTTTTTTACTGCTATTTATTTAGTTATTGTTCATGTATTATCGTAAATTTTTTTCTCACATTTTCATTATTGTTAATTTATATTTATATTTATTTATTATATAATAATGACTAATTCTGAATAAAATATAGCCGAAGCCAGTTTTTAATTTATTAATTGCTTTTTATATACTTCTTAATTAAATAAATGTATATATTTGATGCAAATTTAATGTCCATTATTTTATTAAATTAAATAACCCTCTACTATATGATTATGATTTTTGCTTTAGTTGTAATTGAATAAAATTTTTATGTACATGATTACGATTTGTATTTATTCATAAACAAAATTATAAAATTTCAGGAAAAATTTAAATGTATTCGTGCATAATGATTGAATATATTGAAAAAACATAGTGATATGCATATATAAAAGATGAAATTCATATGCACATATGAATTTCATTTTTGAAATACAGTTCAACCTCTCTTGACATATTTCCAAAATCGAAATGAAATGTAGATTAATTTGTTTCTAATATCATCGGACCATTCATCTTCCAAATCGTATATCTTCTCCGCTGAAAACACTTGGTATCTGACCTTTAGAGAGTTGTAGAGAAGGTCCAACTCATTCGTACTTGATTGTAAAACATATTTCTGGATAAATAGCATGTCGGGGTTATTGGACTCGGAGTACTTCAGCCAATTATTTATGTTCTCCTTATGTTTGTCCGTTGTTTCCTTGAGCTTTTCTATAAAATTTGATGCAGCGTCCGTAAACTCACATGCTTTCATTGCACGCTCTAAGAATCCTATGACATCCATCACCTTCTTTTTCTCTTCCGCAGGAAGTTTCGATTCCGTTTTCGATAAAATATCCAATAGTAGATCTCTGCATTCGACGTTTTCCTTGCCCCTTGGGAATGTACTTTCAGCTTATCATCAATCTCAAATATTTGATCAGTTATTGTATAATAATCATTGAATATTAATATGTGTGTCCTCTACATACCTGCATAGTGCACAAGACTGTTGATTTGAGCCATATCGATTTTTGAGTTGCTGCTTGACATTGTTGTATTTTCGAATAAAAGATTGTCGAGTATTGTTGTTTGGATCTTGGGATTGCCTCTGTATATATAGATACATATTTTTCAATTATTCTCACATTTTATATTACGTCTATATTGTGAAATTTACTCAATATTTATTATTTCATTTTTACATTTATTATGTTTCCAATACCTATGAATTTGAATTACTTTGGATTTTAAAAACAGTGAATATGCATTGAACGGATTTATTGTGTTTGGTTTAATACTTAATGATAATTATGGTTTTTTGTGATTTTCATTCAATTTGGTCATCTCAGTAGTCTAACTAGAAACTCGAAAGGTTTATACTCTTAAAGTATGAAATTCTTTAATTGCGATTGTTTAATAGGATTATTTACGACTTTCGTTGTTGATGCACTATTGTAATTCTTAATAAAAAATTTTCATTTTTTATTTATTTATCTGACGAATTTTTTTTATTTTAGACTAATTTTAGCTTGCCATTTAGATAAAATATTAAACATCCACTTGCTTTTCAATTTTCTTAATATGAAAAGTAACTAATATATCTAATAAACAATATAGTAAAAATACACAGGACCGAAAATGCAGAAAAACAACTTGCCGATAAATTGTTTATTGTATAATGATTTTGTTGGGTTATTGAGTATTCTAAATTAATATAAATATATATAATTTTAAATTTTCATCGAGTGACTTACTGTTTGTTATCGTATATTTTTTTTTCTACCTATATATTATATTAGTATATTTCCTTGAATCCACACCATATTTTTGCAAATGTTATTCTTTCACCTTTCAAGACATTTTTTTTTCGTATTAAAAAATGTGAGAACCAAATTTGTCAAATAAAATAATATTTTCATAGAATATTCAAGATAAAGCATACTTAACGCTCTTAAATCTAAAAACATATATTTCAAGATTTTTTCACATTACTCCCAAATCTACAAGATATGTGAAGTAATTTTTTCCTAATATCTTTTTCCCATAACATTTCTAAATCATTCATCTTCTTTGTTGGAAAGTCTTCGTATAATGTTGTCATACGTTTGCAGATGCTGTCCAACTCTACCGTGCTGTCGATTAAAATATTCTTTGGAACATATATGAATTCGTCCTTCGACTCAGTAAATTCGATCCAATTCTTGATGTTTACATTATAGCGAGCAACTGTTTCCTTGAGATTATTAGTGAAGTTTGTTGTAGCATCTGCGATCTCACCACATTCCTTGATTGCACTCTCCAAGAATTCGATTCCACTAACGAACTTCCTTTTCTCTGCCTTGCTGAGCCCGGGTTCGTTGTCGTTCAAAATTTTCACCAATAGGTCTCTGCATGCGACTGCATCCGAACCTCTAGGGAATTTTAAACCTAAGATAGATGGTATAAAACTTTAAAATTCGATGGATAACTCAGTAATAATTTGAAACTAAATAAAACTTACCAGCATATGGTATGAGACGATTGATCGCTGATATTTGTAGTGTCCAGTAAATCGGAGCCATCTTGATTTTCGATACGGCAGAGTTATCCTGTTCAATTATGGTTTTGTTATGTGTTCGTATGTTCATCTTAACGAATTCTCCACTTATATATAAACAATATTGAAATACTTGAAACATCGCAATGATTAATGCATATGAAAGGTTTAACGTTACGTTAACTACTACCGTTTGGACGTTTGGTGTAGGATCAATTCATCAGTCTCTCATTTATTTTACATGTGTTTGTTCAATCACTATCTATTATTTTTTATATTTCCATCAGTCAACACATTTATTTTTGTTGACTGTTTTCATCTTCCAATTAAGTTATCCCATGGTCTTATTTATGAATTATTTTTCTTTAACAGTTGATTAAGTATATATTATATTAAATCTTATATACTATGTTATGTATCAATACGAGTATCTACAATAAATTAAATTCACATTGAATGTTTCATTATAAATGTATTATCAGTATGAATCGAAATCATTCTTTTTATTATATATTATATTAAATCTTATATATTATGTTATGAATCAATGCGATTATCTGCATTAAATTAAATTAACATTGAATGTTTCATTATAAATGGATTATTAGGATGAATCGAATTCATTATTTTTATTATATATATACTATCTTTTTATTAACCCTTTTAGCTGTTCATGAATCAAGAGATTTTTTAATTACGTTACGATGCGATTATATTAATGATTATAGCTATTTTTAATTTTCATACATCAACAAATTTGATACATCAACATATACTTCCTCTTTCATCCCTACATTTAATTTAAATCAAATGGTTTGATATAATATGTACTTTGAACATAATTAAAATGCATTTGCTCAAATATTGATTGAATAATCATTAACTAAAAATTTATGGAAACACGCATGATTGGAAAACATCTCAAAAACACAAATTATTCTATTTTCATACATCAACCTCTTTTTACGTATTTCCCAAATCTGAAGGCAACGTACAGTAATTTTTCTCGAATGTCACTTCCCCATTCCATTTTTAAACTATTAATTTTTTCACCGAGAATTCTTCGTATCTGGGACTCAAACCATTGCAGAGGATGTCTAATTCATCCGTGGTTGACTGGAAAATGTATTTTGGTATATATAGCATGTCGGGATTATTATCCTCCGAATAGTTGAGCCAATTTGTAATGTTTTCCTTATATTTCTCGGTTGTTTCCTTAAGCTTCTTTATGAAATTGTCTGCTGCATCTGTAAATTCGCATATCTTCTATGATCGCTCTAATTCTATAACATCGATTATCTTCGTTTCTTCTTCCGGACTTAGTGTTTTCTCGGTTTTCGATAGAATCTTTGTTAGAATGCTTCTGCATTCTACCGCACTTTCCTCTCTTGGGAAAGTGATCCCTGCATAAGAACAATCTACACTTAACATAATGTAAATAATACGTATTCAATAATAGTTTTTGTGACGTGTTATATACCTGCATATGGAAGAAGTAGATTGATTTCCGCCGAGTCAATGGTCCAATTGCTGGTGGACATTTTTCTCTTTTATTTCTATCCGAACTGCTCTTCAGGAGTTCATTTTGTTTTGTGAATTTGATATTACACTTGAAGTATCTATTATTTATATTGGTAGATGTGTATCTATTATTCTCTTTCATTCATTGTATTCCTAATTTTTGGCGATATATTCACAGAATATTATTTTATTAATAGTGTTATGGTGGTTGTGTTTTTTAATGGTATTTAAGATGATATGATTTTATTTTAATTACTGCCATCTTTTCGAATGTCTAATTGAATGTCTGTTGAGCTGTTCTGAGTCCAGTCGAATCGATGTGTCTTCCGAATTTAATATGATTGCTGTGTTTCTTTGCCATATTTATCTCTCCTAAATGAATGTACATCGCGTAAATGACCTTTAATGTTGACCATTCAGTAAATTTTATAATTAAATATTTTATGCCGTTCTATGTATTGTAATCTTTATTGGTTATATAAATTCTATTCAATGTATTGTCATTTATTGTTCTCACATTGTGTACTATAAATTGTATAAACATTCATCCGGAATTTCTAATATATTTTTCAAAAAATGCGACAATGAAAATCTCTATAGATAATATACACAATTCGGTAGTTGTTTTGTAATATTATTTCTTCGCTCAACTAATATAATTTAATACATTTTATTTGTCGTCCAATTTATATCTTATATTTAAGTTATTTTCTATTTATATTATTATTTTTTTGGCTTTGTAGGTTGGATCCTTTATCCTAAATGCGGTTGTTGTTGATATAGATGAATCTGCCGGATGGTATATTTATTTATGTAAAATTTGTGCACGTAGGGTAAAATTTACTGGCGAGTCTCCTTATTTTTGTCCGTATTGCGAGGACGCCTTTGATTACCCGCGTTTGGGCTATAGTGTGGTAATCGTTGTATCTGATGGCACCAACTCATGTTCTCTTCTCCTTAGAGATAGTGCAGTAAATTCTATCTTCAATATTAGTGCATCGTCTTTGATTTGCGAAATGATCGAGGTAGTATGCCTAATTTTATTTATTGTCGCTGAACTTGTGCAATAATATTACTCCCTCCATTTTTTTTTAACTTCACCCATCATGCACTGCACGCAATCCAATACACATTTTCAATCATCAATATCTCATATTACATATAAGTAAAAATTATAAGAGTTTGATATTCTAAAACTACATGATTAGACGAATCCAACAAGATCTCACTTGACTATGTTTTATCTTATATAACTATATGAAAAAATTGAATTAAAGTTACTCAATGAATAGTATCTACTATACTAATGGTGAACTTAAAAAAAAACGGAGGGAGTAATTTTTATTGATCTTTTTTTGTATTTTTTTGTTATTCAGGAGGAGGAATATCCTTCTTATATTTCACAACATTTGCTCACTAAGAGGTTCATCTTTCGAGTTAATATTGGATACAATACTTTTCTTTTTGATCGCCCATTGCCTGTGGAGGAAATGTTTACTGCACCTGCAGTAAATGAAGACATTCATTTTTCCGATGACGATAATATAGAGAATAATCTATTTACTTTTTCGTGCGCTGCATTTTTATGCGAGCTCCATCAAAAAGTCATTGACTTTGTATTTCGCTTCTTATTTCGTGGCAATAGACGAAATCATTAGTGTATCCATTTAAATTTTTTTTTTGTCCATTACATTGAATTTGTGTGTTTTGAATAATTTCCATAATCATTTTCGCGAACTCAACCAAATAAACGTTTTACACATGTTCACGAATTATTTCCATAATCTTTGAATCTTCATAAATTTGTTCAAATTATACATAATATTGTTATTTGGTATTTATCACTATCTACCACCAAAAAAATAAACATATAATTGAAAGTAATAATAATATATCGAATTATAACTTGAATGCAGCATTAATAAGTCTTCTAAAGGAGATGAGGAACCACTAACGTTATTTAACCTATTATTTTAATTCAATTGTGAAACGGTTTTTTTTTTTTCACTCTTTACCAACACTTCAGTTATGCCCGTCTTACAAAATTAAAACCTCCATTAATATTCCAGTATAAAAATATTAGGTAAATTATGATTTTTCAATTATTCGTTAGGTATAAATGTTAAATCATATACATAATTTATGATATTTAATATGATCGTTAGTTTTTCTTTGATGATTTTCTTTTAATTATCGTGGATTTATATATGATTCGACAATAAATATTTTTTTTGTTATAGGACTGATTCTTGCTATGTCTATAGTCAATTTAATTCAGTATATAATTTGGACTTAAACTTATAATAAATCTTTCTCTATCCGCGTAATCAACATATATTCGATTATATTTCTTTTTTTTAATCAGAACAATAATTATATTTTCGACTTTATCTTCATTATATGTTTTGTCTAAAGAAATAAAAGCATAAAAAAATCAGATTCATTTAATTCTGCCGATAATGCAGCTGTCCACTCATATTCAATGATCACGATATTTTCCAATGTAGATTTTTCGTCTTCTCTATCCTTACTAATCTATTGATCTTTCTAATCCTAACACGTCACCTATCCGTCATTTAATACACAATCCACTACCTTGCCTTCTCGATTTTTCTTATCACAATTAATACAATTGAACTAATTAATCTGACGTTCATTCTGAATATGTCAATTACTTTACTCAATTTATAATGTTATTAACATTTATTTCGTCATTGGTAGTTGATATAATTTTAATTATCATTTTTTGCTAATCTCAATATGTTTTAAATTCAAAGATTTAATCTGTCAACTCATATTCTATGATCACCCAAATTTCCACTTAGAATATCTTTCGGATTCTCTAAATTTTTAAATCTATTGGTATTTCTGTATGGATGAACCAACTATTGTTCTACTTTACATATTTAAAATTTAATACACATCTTAAGTCTCTGTACTATCGAATTCCAATATCACATTTAATAAAAATGTATCGAATAGTTAATAAGTGGATTTTGGTAGGTAGATATACTAAAGATCACTCCTTTAGTGGAATGATTCGTATGTTTTCTCACTGTACATTTAAGGCGGTGCAACTCTACGTGGCTGTTCAGTAGGAGATGACAAGATGGAAATTTTGTATACTTTATGAGTCTTTTCAAGTTTCTCTTATATATTGAGTTGTCCTCGAGTTCATTTCGAACAGTTCTACATAAATTTCTTTAGAAACTATGGATACTGTAATTGTCAAGGAGAGGTATTATTTATGTCGAGCTTTAATTGATATTTTTGATATTTTGTTTTATAATGTAATGTTCTAATACATTGACGAATTTACCATTTTAAATTTCTTTCTAGAGGATTACTTGATTTACCTAGAGATATTTTGGGTAATATACTATCACGCATATCCTCTGATTTTGTAGAAGATCTCATCAAAGCAGCAATGAGGTTGGTCGATTTATTTGTTTCCCAATTTTTATTTAGTCTATATATAAAGAGTATGTATTCAATATTTACCTTTCTCATCGGAATTTACATTTTTTATCCATATGCAGCTGTCGTACTCTTTATGCTGCAAGCAGGCATAGTCTGGTGTTGTCCAAATGCTGTCTTGATAAATTTATATACTGGGAATGGGGTTTTTATTCTGTAGAAAAAATGTTTTTCTTTGACCTGTGCTGGAACGCTCATAACAACACTCTCAAACTTAACGACGCTATGGTATTATATTTAAAACTTACCGACAAAGTCTATCATGCATAGTACTCTTATCTTCATAATTTTGTTTTATATATTCATTTAAATAACTTATAATTTTATTCTTTAGGTTGCATTTCTTTTTCAAGGAGATACTGCAGAGGCATTTCATATCCTCGACGATGGAGTTCGCGTAGGTCACAATCCATCTATTTATGTTAAGATGATTATGCTGTTTAGTTTGGGTTCTGACCAGGAAATTGATGAGGGACTGGAACTTCTGAGTAGTATATCCGATGATAAGAGTCGGTTGATCTCTATCAGGAATAAGGTGATCCGGTGGTTCAGTGTCATGGAGAAGTTCCCCTGCCTCTTTGATGATAGATCCTCTGTAATGTTATGTAATGATATTGATCATGTTTTCTCATTTACTTATGATCTCCTGGACAAAAATTATATAGTTTACAATCGTCAGTGTTTGAAATGTATTGCAACCACTGAATGCCGTTCTTTTAGTCCAGGTGGTGGGTGAAATGGTTGTTTATTTCGACAAGTATGTATTGTCAACGTATTATAAATCTATATGTCGTTTTCAGTATAATATATATTTTCCTTTTTTTTAAGATTTATATGCATTCGCACTTCGTAACTTCATTCCATGTAAATCATCTTTATAGTTGAATTGTTGTGAATGAATAAAATTTTATTTGTGTTTGCTATATATAAATATTGTGGAAACGGATTTTTCAAATTAAACTGTACAGTCCGTGAGATAATTTGGAAAACGAGCAATTGTATTTTTTACTTTGTATTGGGATAATAATTAATCCCCTGTATATTTACAGGAAAAAAATCTCAAGTCCAAATTCAATTGTTCATAGATTGTTAATTAATATTCAATCTCTACAAAAATTCATCTATGCGTTTTTTATTCATTAATTAATATATTTATATAATTTTCTTGAAGAATCCAAAAGAAAAAAAAAATTCGCAATGCGTTTGATATTACATTTTGATATTCTTAAAGTATATTTATGTCTTTATAAATTTGGTTGAGTGATTTTTTTACATTTTGATTAATTTTTAGCCTGCGATGTTTTTTATTTAACTAATAAAAATATGTAAGTGAATAAATACCTGTTTTTAAAATTGATTTTAGTTCATTTGTTATATTTATAAGTTTTATTTAAATTTGAATTCATCTTCCCATCATGTGCTTAAAATCCCTATTTTTTAGTGGCAAAAAAAAGAAAAACAATTTAATGATATTTTAAATGTACATATGCATTTCATACATTTAATTTATTTACTATCTCACAAATTATGTAATCCACATTTCCCAGTAATAAATTATGATGCATTGTAAATATTAATCTCATCTTATTCTCATAAATGTACATTCATGCAACATACAAATTTCACTCTATTATGTGCCGTGTAATTTTAGTTTTTATTTGTTGTATTATTATTATTTTGATTTTAGTATATTATATTATTTTATATAATTTGAGCCTCTGTACTTCTTATAAATATGTGTTTATTATTCTCTTCAATCACTCATTATTTGTTTTTATCGTTTATTCATTTTTGACCCTGATAATTTTTATGGAGTCATCACTGAAGAAGCAGAGGCTCATTCATTCTTTTCCATTAAAAATTGAAGACGGAAGGGAGAAATGCATCAATGATCTGCCAAGTGATGTGCGTGGTGAAATAATGTCCCGTGTTTCTGCTTTTTCTTTGAAGGATATGTTTAGAGCGGGATACAGGTTCTTCATCGTCCATATAATTCTTCCTCTTTGGTTTTTGTTGCCGATATAGTCTGTATAATTTATATATTCATTATTAATTATTGAATGATTGTTTGATTTTCAGTTGTAAGGTTTTTTACGATGCTACGAAACATCCGTTGGTTTATTCCCGGTGCTGTATGGATCTATTTCGGTGGTATATGTGGCCAACGAATTCGACTGCCAAGGGTTTGTTCTATTCAATGTGTTTGGAAAATGGGAACAGAATGCCATTATTAGATGTTGCAATCGTGAGTACTTAATATAAAGTTTAGTTAGTTAAAACGTCCTTTTGCTTATTATATATAATACGCTAATATTTTTTGATCGTCAATGAAGGACAAATATGCTTCAAGTAACGACTTAAATGGTGCATTGGCAATTCTGGATGTTTCTATCAGTTTGGGCCACATTCCATCACTTTATTTGAAATCCATTTTACTCCTCTCTTCCAATGACGCTGGACATATAAAAGATGCGCAGAGTTTATTGTCTTCTCTAAGCCGTGAGAAGAAAGTATTGATATCTGCAAGAAAAAAAGTTCTTCGTTGGTTTGGCACTAGATGGAATTGTCCAGATATATTTGGTTTTTTTAATGTCAGGCTATTTTGTGAAAATAATTATCATATTATTAGAATGTTACGCGTATGGTCGGATGAGGACTACGAGCGGTTGGATATCAATTGTTTAAAGTGTATTGCTACCCGTGAATGTTGGCTTTTCCATCCAAATCATCCTAGATATAGCTTACGATAATGTATTGTATCTCTTATAATTATTTCGTCTAAATAATCGTAAAGAATTTGCATTACTTTCTCTTATATCTTTAATCACAAAATTTGTCCTCTAATTAAATATACTGTATTTAATTAAAAATTTCGGATCCTATAATTCAATTATTAATGTGCTACATGCTTATGACATTTTCAGTTTCCATAAGATGAATGGAATATCCAACGGAGAAAAAAAATTTATACGAATGACCAATATTTTTTAAATATAATTTAAATAAATACTCTATGTGACTCTTCGATTCCATACAAATTTTTATATTTCGTATGAATATAATTTAAAAATAAATGAACAATATTATCCTTGCTGACGTTTATCCACATTTAATGCGACGTTTCATTTCCAACTGCCATTTATTTCTATGCTATAATGATTCTTCATAGAGGATGTGACGGTTTGTGATCCACTTCAATCATATATCTGTCACTACAATTATAAATTCTTCTTCTGTGGTTTCATATGTAAGTTACATTATTTCTTCTGTTCCTTCGTTTTTTAAAGTTATCCAATTTAATGAAAACCCAACAATTGGTAAATGATCCAGAGGCCATAGAAGAAAAACTTATGGAGCATTCCGAACTGAATGACGAAGTTTATAGGCAGAGGTCTCTACTTGATCTTACTCCAGATATTTTGGGCGACATAATTTCCCGTGTATCGGCTTCATCCCTCAGTGAAATGTTCAATGTTGGGTACATGTAAAATAATTTTCGTTGTAAACTAATTTTTGAGATTCGTAATGTAATTTTATATACGTATTCTATTTCAGTTGCAAATCTCTTTATGAAGCGACAAAACATCCCTTGGTGTACTCTAGATGCTGTATGGATTGTTTTCGATTCTATGGTTGGTCATTTCGCTATCCTGGGAAGAAGGATTTTTACATTAAATGCGTTGCTAATGGTAATCCGATGTATCGACTAAATGCTGCAATGGTAATCTATTTATATTATACTTTATTTTAGTTCATATATTTTTATTTAATCATGTCGTTTTCAATTACTTTTTTAAACCACCTTATTAATCATCCTAAATTATCAATTGAGGACAAATACATTGTTCTGAATAATTTGAATGAAGCTTTAACAATTCTGGATAAATCGATCAAGGACGGGCATCTTCCATCTTTTTATCATAAATCTATTTTGCTGTTTAGCACCAATAATCCATTAAGAAAATATGGATACTCTACAGAATAAATTACAGGACCAATATGGTGATCAAATATAAATAGAATAAATACATATGAAACCATGAAAAAATTATGATAAAAAATTATAAGAAAATATTTGTAATAACATCTATATTATTCAGGGGAATAAAATTGAGATCCATATTTTTTTGTCCCGATGATCAAAATTGACAATTATTTAATGGATGTCGTTACTCCTCCCAGTAAATTGTATTAACTCACTGAAATATATTTCGTTTTCGGTCAAACCAAAATGATTAATATATTTGAATTGTTGGTCCAATTAGAATTATCATCATACAAACATATTGTAACACCCGAGGAAAAACAAATTCAAATTGTTTTGAACTACGTCATGACTTGATCCCTTCACAGGGTACGTAGGCAGCTTGGGAATTTAAATGCCAAGTTCAGTCATAAAATAAATCACAAAATAAAAACATAACCGAAAGCATCCCAACGTTTAAACCCGAAGAAACCAAAACACAACTTCAGTAAAATCATTAAGGAAGGACGGGACGAGTTTAAGTAGACGAATTATCATACGGGAGTTAGATCGAATTTGTGAATAAACCCACGTGAGAATTTCGAGTCGCGAATGACCCGAAAAGTCGAACCAAGAGCGCGAAGGATAGAAACCCGATCGAGAAAAGGAAGAAAAGAACCGACGGACCACACGAACCGCCCGAACCGGCCGGTTCGGGCGGCGCGCACCCCGCGCGCGCACGCGCGGCCACCGCGCGGTGAAAGGGAGACGCGTCCCAGGACTGTTCGCGCGCACTCCGCGCAGACAAAGGCTTATGTGCGCGCCACCACCGCGCCAGAGGTGCAGGAGGTGTAAACTTTCCTTCTATGGCGATTTTCTAGCCAAAAATCCGTCCCCTATCAAGGGGAAGCGGATCAAGGCAGTGGGAAAGGTTATAGGGGCTGTGTTGGCCGCCCCTCCCCTTAGTTTTCAGTTTCTCAAAACCCTAGACCCCTCCCAACGCCCTCTCCAAGCCAAAACTCATCCCACGACAACTTCCGGCGAACATTCCGGCGACGGCGAGGCAAACGGGATGAAGGCACTGCCCCATAGAATCTTGGTAAGCCATAGTTTAATGTTTTAGTTCGTCCATAACACTTAGAAACTCAAAATCTAACCCGTTTCCTTTACTACGATTTCACGCCGGAAAACGAACGAAAAGCGATCGGAAGGATTGGCCGTTCGTCGCGACCCTAGAACATCCGGATACCCATCCCAGTAATCCTAATCTTCAAATCTGTAAGTTAAGACCTTACTCACAAATTTTTGTGGTTTATGGTTGTTTAAAACTCGAGATATAGGCTTGTAACAAAAATCGGTTTTCAAAAACCCTATTTTCGTCGAATTTCAAAGACTCGCCTAAAACTCGACCTTCGGGGATTCAAACCGAAAACCTTTCAACATAAAAGTTGTTCCTAACACATTTATCTATCTTGTATCCAAATTTCAGCCATTGACATTAAGATTTGCTATCCCAAATCACGCTGTAAACTTTCTGTGACAACCCGAACATTTCAAACTGTGACAGTTTCTCTTACTCGACTTGATGCATGTTTTTCACCAATTTTTAGAATGATTCAACTTTGCATTCCTAAACAAAAGTTGTAGATAATTGTGTCTAGATTATGCATATAAATTTCACGAATTTTGGTGTTCATTTGATATGCCCAACGGTCGAATTTCAGAACTGCTTTAAAACCTTTTCGGAGCCCGCGAGTATACAGTGGGTTGTGGTCGATTTTTTAGTATCAAGAATTCATTATTTCCAAATTCTTAAAACATGAAAGTTGTTCCTTAACGTGTTTTGTAATTACTGTAAAAATTTCGCATCAATTGGTTTTGAAATGAATTTTTAATCGGCGTTGCACTAACCTGTGACGAAACCAGTTTTTGAGAAAGAAATTATCTTTGCAAAGAACTCGAAATTCGACTCACTTCGGAACTTATTTCCAAAAACTTAAAACATGAAAGTTGTTCGTGTGTGTGTTTTTGAACTACTGTAAAAATTTCAGAATTTTTGGTGTAAAGACGAATTTTTAATTAAGAAAGGCGTAAACTGCCTCGAATAGGATTTTTCGAACTTGAGAAAATTGAACCATGAAAACGCGATATCGATCATCCGATAACATTGAAATACGAACTTTCGAAAAATCCCATTCACTAGGCTGAGCCGATCTTCATGCTATCATTATCTTTGAGACTGCCTCGTTAGTGGTCTCCTTACTATCTGAGATTGCCTCGTTAGTGATCTCGCGCGCTGTATTTTTGGATCGCCTCGTTAGTGGTCCTACTATCTTTTTGAGACTGCCTCGTTAGTGGTCTCCCATTGTTTGGACTGCCTCGTTAGTGGTCCTATGTTAAGATTGCCTCGTTAGTGATCTCCCGGTATGGTGTCCTCTTCTTAGTCGACGAGATAAAATGTAAAAGACTTGTGTGAGTGTTCCATTATGCTTAAATCGTATTTATCATGTTTTTAAATTATGTATTTAAAATTATGCATCTTAAATTATGCTTTAAATTACGCTTTTAGAATTATGTCCTTTAATCATGTTTTCCGCTGCAAATAAATTATGTATTTTAAATTTATGTATGGAAAGCGAGATCTTTAGTTTAAACACATGTAACCCCTTTTATTTGTTAGTTAGGAATTAACTTACTCAGTATATCTTTATACTGACAACCGTTGTCATTTTTTTTCTTCTTTTACAGAGTATGTCGAGTGACGCATTGTAATACCCGAGAATTTTCCAACATAAAATAAATGCAATAAATAAAATAAATAAATAAATAAATATAATAAACATGATAAAGGGATAAAGAATCATAAAAGATGAGAAATGAAATTTAAATTAAAAAGGAATCAAAATTCCAAGAACCCGGGAAGCCGAAGACAATTTAATCGAATAAATGGTTACACGGAAACCCAACACCGATGGACTCAATAACTCGAGTCCAAACATAAATTTAGATCCGAGTAAAATTAAGATAGGAAATCGGAGCCCGAAGATACCCCGGAAATCCGAATCCGGGAACATAGGGGGATAGAAGTCCGAAAGAGAGGAGGAAACGCCCGACGGATCGCACGACCCGGCCCAGACCGAAGTCCAGGCCAGGACGGCGCGGTGGCCGCGCGCTCAATGGGGAAAACCGCGCCAAGAGCGCGCCACATGACAGATTTGGTTGTTGCGTGAATCTCTCGCCCGAACGCGGATTTTTCGACTTTCAGTTGAACATCTCTCGACCCAAGACCTTTAGGTCAGATGTTGGACGCCCTAGGGATTGAGAAATCTATAAATAAACCCCCTTGGGAGCCCCAAACAAGTTTACAAAACCCTACAACCTTCTATACGTTCGAAACCCTAAATTCGGAGTCGACGGAAAGCACCAAACGGAGGCAGCAGCTTTGGACGAAAATCCAAGGATCTCCAAACGTTGTGGTAAGCTCTAGTCCGATAAATCTTTTCACGTTTCAATCCGAAAACGGATTCTAACTTCGATTCTTTTCTTTCTAAACCCCGATCCGGACGCGTTGAGGAAAAACGAAGGATCTCGGAGGGAAAACGAAGAACGTGGAAGCCACGCCTCCGAATCATCGAGCCGAGACATCCGTAAATCGGTAAGTTAACGCTTACACGGTTTTGGGAGTAGTAAAAATATTCAAATCTAGAAACTTGAGCAAATCTTTCGTAAATCTGTCCATATGTGATTTTTAACGGCGCAACAGTTTTGTCTAATTTTTCCGAACCTTAAAACGACTTCAAACGGAAAAACTTAAAACACAAAAAACGTTCCTAAGACATAGATCTATGTACTGTAAAATTTTCATAATTTATCATCGTGTTTTGATATCCGAAAACGACCACAAACAGACCTGCCTTGAGTTTAGATCTTGAAACGGTGACAGAACTTTAGTTCGAACTTGTTGGTGATTTCTACCTTGGATCTAGACCGATCTAGGCTTAGCGTTGAACATAAGAGTTGTAGATCTATGCATTAAGAACACCTCCGTAAATTTTCAGAATTTTTCGTGATGATTTGTTATATGAAATCCACCCGAAACCGAACTGCTAGGGTGTGGATCTTGAAATCTTGACAGATTCTTGGCCCGAACTTGTTGGCGTTTTTGACAATAGAAATAGGATGAATTAGATCTTTGGCCAAACATGAAACTTGTAGATATATGTCTTAAGATGATCTCTGTCAAATTTCGTTAATTTTGGGGTTGATTTGCTATGGTAGAATTCGAAATCTCTAAACTGTGACCTAGGAAATTCGGACAGATTTATACTTCTGTGAAAATTAGTGTTTTTGACCTATTTAGGTATCTCGGATTGAAAAAGTTAAAACACGAAAGTTGTAGATCTTGACGTTTTGGAGTCAGACACGAAATTTCGGAATTTTTGAAATTAAATCTGATTTTAGACGCATTTTAGATTAATCTGTGGTTGACCGAGTCAAATCTTGAACTCTTGATGAAACTTGTGAAATTTGCGAAACTTGTTTGACCTGCGGGTTCGATTCCCCAGGATGTCTGTGTCAAACCTTGCGGGTTCGATTCCCCAGGGTGTGTTTGAGTTCTTGCGGGTTCGATTCCCCAAGGGCGATTGTATGTTCTCCTGCGGGTTCGATTCCCCAGGATGTCCGTGTCAAACCTTGCGGGTTCGATTCCCCAGGGTGTGTCTTTCTGCGGGTTCGATTCCCCAGAATATGTGTTGATTCCTACGGGTTCGATTCCCTAGGATGTATGTGAGTTCTTGCGGGTTCGATTCCCCAAGGGCGATTGTTTGTTTTCTTGCGGGTTCGATTCCCCAAGAATAAATTATACTAGATTATATCGAATAAAAGAGGGATAGTGTAATCCTGAAATACTTAAATAGTTTCCTTATTTAAATTATGCCTTTAAATTTTGTCTTGCGATTATTTTATCATGTTGTTGAATTATGATCTTATGGAAACCCTTGTCTTTTAAAATACGCAATTAAATTATTATTAGTTGGATAAATTAAATCATGGATATTATGCACGTGTTTTTAAAGTTAATTAAAGGCTTTGAAACCTCATAATCATGTTTGTGGTAACTTACTCAGCACGTAGTGCTGACCAAACCATTTTTATTTCCCTATTTATTTCAGAGCTGAAGAATATGCATCATCATATGCATTCATGGGAAGTTTGGGGAAACAATTTATTGTTAAATGTTACGTTAGACTAGAAATTGCATGAACGGGCCTGTTTAACCCGTATTCTGGCCGTGTTGGCTATATTTAAATTCCGCTGCATTGTTCTTATGTAAATATTATTTTCCGCTGCAACTTTGATGTATTAATTTTTAAATTATATATAAATGGGCTGTTTGAATGTTTTAAATTCTGAAAAACCATAGCCTTGCATCTCTTTAGCAAGCTCGGAGAAACCGTGTCTTGCTAGGGAGGTGTGGCGGTGACATCCCGACCTGGGTGACCAAAATCCGGGGTGTTACAGAGTGGTATCAGAGCCCGGATATTTTTAAGCTAGTATTTTTAAAATATTATTTTTAAACCATTATTATTTTTAAAACTCATGGGAAAAAAAAATAGATATATAGTGCATAAATTATTTTTGGGGGGAAATCATCATTGCATGTGCATATTGCATTTCCTTTGTTTAGAGAACTTAGAATCTTGGCGAACTTTAACTTAGCATCTTGGCGAATTATAACTTAGAATCTTGGCGAAGTTTAACCTAGATCTCTTGCTACACCTATATAACTTAGAGGCTTGACATTGAATTAGAAACGCTCACTAGAGAGTGATGTTGCCTTAGTTTTAGATCGCGTTCATCTAAGCGCACGCCTAAGCGTAACAAATCTCGGCTCTAGCCATTCCTATCCTAGTACAAATTAGAAAACTTCTTCACGTGGAACAAGGAAAAATCAAGTCTTTATTTAAAACACTCTTTATTCCAAAAATCTTGTTTGGATTTCCAAACAACAAATCCGAAAATTTGAAATTAGAAATTTATGAAACGTCTTGTTCGAGCAATCTATCTAAACCAAGATAAGCTAATCTATACACGTTATAACATAAAATGGCGCCTAGGAGGAAACCAAGGAAGGTGAGTCCAAACGGCACTGACGCTAACCTTTCTAACACGCCCAACAACAGTGAAAGTCCTCAGAACCTAGGAGAGCAAGTGCCTCAAGCGCCCAATAATATGGAAGCACGTTTAAAAACGATAGAGGGATTCCTAGTAGCATTAGGAAATGCGGAGGTGCATAGGACATCTGCAGCAGTAACTCCGCCCGTAGCCCAAACCAACTATCTAGCGTTGGTGAATCCCTATCAACCACCACGTTATGATGGGCAGGAGGATCCCGCCAAACTAGAGGGGTGGATCCGTACATTTGATAAGCTCTTGGATGCTATCAAATGTCCTGATGAGGCAAAGACACGAGTAGCAACCTACTACTTAGGAGGCGAAGCCGATGAGTGGTGGCAAGACCTCCAGAGGAATTTAGAGGAAGCTGAAGAAGCTTATTCGTGGACTAAACTTAAGGAGGATTTAAGGGACCGATTCTACCCCATGAGCACCAAGGCGGCAATGTACGAAGAGTTTTTATCACTGAAGCAAGAGGGACGGACGGTGCAGGAGTATTACACCCGGTTTAAGGAGTTAGTACGATTTGCTACGAGGATAGTACCAACTGACTCTGACAAGGCTCAGAAATTCGAGATGGGTCTGAACCTTAGTATCCGGGAGATACTTGCAGTAGGACAATTCACGAACCTGCCGACGGTTTATGATCGAGCTGTAGCGATTGATCGAGTCTAGCAACTGAAGCGTAAGGAAAATGGGGAGACGAGCAAGGACTCGCAAGGAGTTGAGAAGAAGAATCGGAGCAATAACGGTGAACAAGATAGGAACGAGAATAAGGATTTCTATAATGGGAGAAATGGCATACGTCGTACAGTCGTACCCCGATCCCCACAATGCCATCAAGCCCATCTGGTGCGCGAGTGCCCAAGGCGTGGGACTTGTTATAGATGTGGTGGGGAAGACCACATGATTAGAGAATGTAATGTTCGTGAGGAGATGATTGAGAAGAGGATAGAATTGGTAAACCCTCAACAAGGAGATCAAGGAAGAGAATAATAAGTAGGCAGTTATGGGGACATAACTGAAGTCCTAAGGGGGAGAGGATGTAATACCCCGTAAAATAGACATTTATTTTTTTGACGATATGTATTCCGAATGAATAAATAAACATATTCAAATTATTTTGAACTACGTTATGGCTTGATCCCTTCACAGGGTACGTAGGCAGCTTAGAAGTTTTAATTCTAAGTTCAGTCACAAAATAATAAAACAAACAAAAGACTTTAGCACGAGAAAAGCCGAAACACAACTTCGAGGACGAAGTTGATTCCTAAGGAGGGTAGACTGTAATACCCGAGAATTTTCCAACATAAAATAAATGCAATAAATAAAATAAATAAATAAATAAATATAATAAACATGATAAAGGGATAAAGAATCATAAAAGATGAGAAATGAAATTTAAATTAAAAAGGAATCAAAATTCCAAGAACCCGGGAAGCCGAAGACAATTTAATCGAATAAATGGTTACACGGAAACCCAACACCGATGGACTCAATAACTCGAGTCCAAACATAAATTTAGATCCGAGTAAAATTAAGATAGGAAATCGGAGCCCGAAGATACCCCGGAAATCCGAATCCGGGAACATAGGGGGATAGAAGTCCGAAAGAGAGGAGGAAACGCCCGACGGATCGCACGACCCGGCCCAGGCCGAAGTCCAGGCCAGGACGGCGCGGTGGCCGCGCGCCCAATGGGGAAAACCGCGCCAAGAGCGCGCCACATGACAGATTTGGTTGTTGCGTGAATCTCTCGCCCGAACGCGGATTTTTCGACTTTCGGTTGAACATCTCTCGACCCAAGACCTTTAGGTCAGATGTTGGACGCCCTAGGGATTGAGAAATCTATAAATAAACCCCCTTGGGAGCCCCAAACAAGTTTACAAAACCCTACAACCTTCTATACGTTCGAAACCCTAAATTCGGAGTCGACGGAAAGCACCAAACGGAGGCAGCAGCTTTGGACGAAAATCCAAGGATCTCCAAACGTTGTGGTAAGCTCTAGTCCGATAAATCTTTTCACGTTTCAATCCGAAAACGGATTCTAACTTCGATTCTTTTCTTTCTAAACCCCGATCCGGACGCGTTGAGGAAAAACGAAGGATCTCGGAGGGAAAACGAAGAACGTGGAAGCCACGCCTCCGAATCATCGAGCCGAGACATCCGTAAATTGGTAAGTTAACGCTTACACGGTTTTGGGAGAGTAAAAATATTCAAATCTAGAAACTTGAGCAAATCTTTCGTAAATCTGTCCATATGTGATTTTTAACGGCGCAACAGTTTTGTCTAATTTTTCCGAACCTTAAAACGACTTCAAACGGAAAAACTTAAAACACGAAAAACGTTTCTAAGACATAGATCTATGTACTGTAAAATTTTCATAATTTATCATCGTGTTTTGATATCCGAAAACGACCACAAACAGACCTGCCTTGAGTTTAGATCTTGAAACGGTGACAGAACTTTAGTTCGAACTTGTTGGTGATTTCTACCTTGGATCTAGACCGATCTAGGCTTAGCGTTGAACATAAGAGTTGTAGATCTATGTGTTAAGAACACCTCCGTAAAGTTTCAGAATTTTTCGTGATGATTTGATATATGAAATCCACCCGAAACCGAACTGCTAGGGTGTGGATCTTGAAATCTTGACAGATTCTTGGCCCGAACTTGTTGGCGTTTTTGACAATAGAAATAGGATGAATTAGATCTTTGGCCAAACATGAAACTTGTAGATATATGTCTTAAGATGATCTCTGTCAAATTCCGTTAATTTTGGGGTTGATTTGCTATGGTAGAATTCGAAATCTCTAAACTGTGACCTAGGAAATTCGGACAGATTTATACTTCTGTGAAAATTAGTGTTTTTGACCTATTTAGGTATCTCGGATTGAAAAAGTTAAAACACGAAAGTTGTAAATCTTGACGTTTTTGGAGTCAGACGCGAAATTTCGGAATTTTTGAAATTAAATCTGATTTTAGACGCATTTTAGATTAATCTGTGGTTGACCGAGTCAAATCTTGAACTCTTGATGAAACTTGTGAAATTTGCGAAACTTGTTTGACCTGCGGGTTCGATTCCCCAGAATGTCTGTGTCAAACCTTGCGGGTTCGATTCCCCAGGGTGTGTTTAAGTTCTTGCGGGTTCGATTCCCCAAGGGCGATTGTATGTTCTCCTGCGGGTTCGATTCCCCAGGATGTCCGTGTCAAACCTTGCGGGTTCGATTCCCCAGGGTGTGTCTTTCTGCGGGTTCGATTCCCCAGAATATGTGTTGATTCCTACGGGTTCGATTCCCTAGGATGTATGTGAGTTCTTGCGGGTTCGATTCCCCAAGGGCGATTGTTTGTTTTCTTGCGGGTTCGATTCCCCAAGAATAAATTATACTAGATTATATCGAATAAAAGAGGGATAGTGGAATCCTGAAATACTTAAATAGTTTCCTTATTTAAATTATGCCTTTAATTATGTCTTGCGATTATTTTATCATGTTGTTGAATTATGATCTTATGGAAACCCTTGTCTTTTAAAATACGCAATTAAATTATTATTAGTTGGATAAATTAAATCATGGATATTATGCACGTGTTTTTAAAGTTAATTAAAGGCTTTGAAACCTCATAATCATGTTTGTGGTAACGTACTCAGCACGTAGTGCTGACCAAACCATTTTTATTTCCCTGTTTATTTCAGAGCTGAAGAATATGCATCATCATATGCATTCATGGGAAGTTTGGGGAAACAATTTATTGTTAAATGTTACGTTAGACTAGAAATTGCATGAACGGGCCTGTTTAACCCGTATTCTGGCCGTGTTGGCTATATTTAAATTCCGCTGCATTGTTCTTATGTAAATATTATTTTCCGCTGCAACTTTGATGTATTAATTTTTAAATTATATATAAATGGGCTGTTTGAATGTTTTAAATTCTGAAAAACCATAGCCTTGCATCTCTTTAGCAAGCTCGGAGAAACCGTGTCTTGCTAGGGAGGTGTGGCGGTGACATCCCGACCTGGGTGACCAAAATCCGGGGTGTTACACGCATGCACACGCATTTGGGGGGATATATTTGTGAACGTTTTTAATTACTGCATCATACTACTATTTTACCGGGTCTGTTAAACCCGAGGTTTTGGCCGTGTTGGCCGTGAGTACTTTTCCGCTGCACTTACCTTATCCATGCATGATGATTTTTACTACCGTACTATGATTGAAGTATTAATAAATTCCGGATTCATTGTTGAATGTTTTAAAACTTTGCATACCCATAAGCCTTGCACTTCCTTAGCGAGCTCGGGAAGCCGTGTCTTGCTAGGGAGATGCGGCAGTGACACCTCGGCCTGGGTTACCAAATCCGGGGTGTTACAGGTTGGTATCAGAGCCCGGAATTTTATTTTATTTTTTTTTGAAGCTATTTATTATTATTAGTAATATTATTATTATAATTATTTTGATACTAATATTTTAAACCCTAGTAATATTTTTAAGTATATTACTTTTACAGACCACTAGTTTTATTTAGTCCAAAAATTTATTTATAGCCCAATGTTTTAGCCAAGGAAAGAAAAAAATTAAACTTTTCGGCCCACTATAGAGCCCCAACCTTTAGCAATTTATTTTAAACATACGAATAAATTAAATTTTAATGGGGAAGGGACTTGCACTTGCATGTTGCATATAGATTTAATTCTTGCACATCTTGACTTTGCCTAAAACACACCCTAACTCTAACCTACCTTGTCAACACTAGATGGCTGCTCCAAACGCAAACATGATCAACCTATTAATGAGATTGATAGAAGCCTACCTCGGAACCCCTCAAAACGTGAACAACTTCAGGCTAAGAGTAGAACAAATGGAGGCCAACCTAGGTCACCTGGCTAACCCGGTATAAGGCCGTGATCGAGTGCCAAAAGCAAAAGATCACGCTGTCGAAAAGTGGGGGGAAAGAGTCATCTTCTACTCTCAACCCCCTAAGAAATCTAACAAGATAGTCAACGTCCTAGAGTTATGTAGCCTAATGCGTAAAGGCCACGCGTTATACGCATGCTACGTTAATAACCTCGAGGCTCAAGGAGTAAAGGTAGACAACATTCCGGTGGTAAGAGAGTACCCGGATGTGTTCCCGGAAGACGTTCCCGGCATACCCCCTGAGAGGGATCTCGAGTTCACCATAGATCTCATCCCGGGAACGGAACCCGTCTCAAAGGCTCCTTACCGCATGGCGCCACCAGAGATGAATGAGTTAAAGGAGCAACTCGAGGAATTGTTGGGGAAGGGATATATTAGGCCGAGTACATCTCCATTGGGAGCACCGGTCTTGTTCATTAAGAAGAAAGACGGGAGTTTGCGGCTGTGTATCTACTATAGAGGACTTAATCAAGTCACTATCAAGAACAAGTACCCGTTGCCCAGAATCGAGGACTTGTTCGACCAGCTGAAGGGAGCTACTGTGTTCTCCAAGATCGACCTGCGTTCGGGATATCATCAACTGCGAATCGCTGAGAAGGACATCCCGAAGACAGCGTTCAGGACTCGCTATGGACACTACGAATTCACAGTAATGTCATTCGGACTGACGAACGCCCCGGCAATGTTCATGAACCTCATGAACAACGTGTTCCGAGGGCTATTAGATCAATGCGTAATGGTATTCATAGACGACATCTTGATCTACTCAAGGGATGAGGAAGAACATTCCGAGCACTTACATAAAGTGCTGAGGATCCTCCGAGAAAATCAGCTATACGGGAAGTTGTCCAAATGCGACTTCTGGCTGAGGGAAGTAGCATTCCTTGGGCATATCGTATCCGCCAGCGGAGTGGCGGTAGACCCGGCAAAGATCTCGGCAGTAACCGAGTGGGTATCACCGAAGAGCCCAACGGAGATAAGAAGTTTTCTCGGACTGGCGGGCTACTACAGGCGATTTGTCCAGGACTTCTCCAAAATCGCCCGCCCGTGGACCCAACTGCTGAAGAAGGGGGTGAAGTACGACTGGACTGGCAAGTGCGAAGCCGCATTCCAGGAGCTGAAGAAACGACTTACCATGGCGCCAGTGTTGGCGTTACCATCATAGAATGGAGACTTCGAGGTGTATAGCGACGCCTCGAGAGAAGGACTGGGATGCGTACTAATGCAGGATCAAAGAGTCATAGCGTACGCATCGCGACAGCTAAAACCACACGAGCAGAACTATCCGACGCACGACCTAGAACTGGCCGCGGTCGTGTTCGCCCTGAAAATTTGGAGACACTATCTCTATGGGCGGAAGTGTCGGATGTTCACCGACCATAAGAGCCTCAAGTACATATTCACGCAAAGAGAACTGAACTTGAGGCAGAAGAGATGGTTGGAACTGATCAAAGATTACGACCTGGAAGTCGCGTATCACGAGGGCAAGGCCAACGTCGTGGCCGACGCCTTGAGTCGGATGACGCAACACGTCACGAACTCACTGGTGATACCGGCCGAATTGTACAGAGATTTGGCGAAATTAAGCCTGGAACTGGTGCATCCCGGTACGGTAACCGAGGTCGTCAACGCGATGGTAGTAGGGCCTACCATATTCGAAGAGATACGACTCGCCCAATCGAGTGACGAAAAGTTGGAGGAAATAAGGAGAAGCATTGCCGAAGGAAAGGCAGTGGATTTCAAGATTCACAAGGACGGGAGCATCCGCTTTAGGGGAAGGTGGTGTATACCGCGGGAGTCCGCGGATCTGAAGAAGAAGGTGATGGAGGAAGGCCATAGCACCCCCTACTCGGTTCACCCCGGAGGGGATAAGCTATACAAGGACTTGAAGAGAAATTATTGGTGGCCGAACATGAAGAGAGATGTGGCCGAGTTCGTGGCAAGGTGTCTTACTTGCCAAAAGATCAAAGCAGTACGGCAAAAACCCTTAGGATTAATGCAACCATTGGAGATCCCAAGCTGGAAGTGGGACAGTATCTCCATGGATTTCGTTTCAGGGTTACCACGTTCGCCAAAGGGGATGAATAAGATCTGGGTGATCGTGGATAGGTTAACGAAAGGCCGTCATCTTCATCCCGATGAAGGACACTTAGACAATGGACCAACTAGCAAGAGCATATGTAGACAATGTGGTACGCCGACACGGGGTGCCACATGACATCATCTCGGATAGGGATAGCAGATTCGTCTCCCAGTTTTGGACCAAGCTGCAAGAAGTTCTGGGGACGCAGATAAAAATGAGTACTGCGTTCCACCCCATGACGGATGGGCAGATGGAGCGAACAATACAAACGCTGGAAGACATGTGTGTTGGAATTCAAGGGAAGTTGGGAGCACCATTTACCCTTGATCGAGTTCTCCTACAACAACAGTTACCATGCGAGCATCGGCATGGCGCCCTTCGAGGCACTGTATGGACGAAGATGCCGGAGCCCATTGAGTTGGGAAGAGAACGATCAAATAATGACAGTAGGACCACAACTGGTGGAGGACATGGCTCAGCAAGTTAAGGTTATCCAGGGGAAGATGAGAGCCGCTCAGGACCGGCAAAAGAGTTATGCGGACGTGAGACGGCAGGACTTGGAATTCCAAGTCGGTGACAAGGTCATGCTGAAAGTCTCACCGATGAAGGGCGTGATGCGCTTCGGCAAGCGAGGGAAACTGAGCCCACGATACATAGGGCCATATGAGATCCTCGAAAGAGTGGGGAATCTAGCGTACCGGCTAGCACTGCCGCCTCAACTAGCACGCGTCCATAACGTATTTCACGTCTCCCAACTGAAGAAGTATGTGCCCGACACGTCGCATGTACTCCAACCGGACGTAATCGAATTGGGTGATGACTTGACCTATGAAGAAACCCCGGTGCAAATACTCGACTACAAGGGAAGGGTGACAAGAAATAAATCTGTAAAGATGGTCAAGGTTCTGTGGTCTAACCACGAGACAGAAACGGCGACCTGGGAATTGGAAGCCGACATGAGACAACGTTACCCTACCCTCTTCCAAGATGACCCGACCACAGTTATGGGGACATAACTGTATTCTTAAGGGGGGGAGGATGTAACACCCGAGGAAAAACAAATTCAAATTGTTTTGAACTACGTCATGACTTGATCCCTTCATAGGGTACGTAGGCAGCTTGGGAATTTAAATGCCAAGTTCAGTCATAAAATAAATCACAAAATAAAAACATAACCGAAAGCATCCCAACGTTTAAACCCGAAGAAACCAAAACACAACTTCAGTAAAATCATTAAGGAAGGACGGGACGAGTTTAAGTAGACGAATTATCATACGGGAGTTAGATCGAATTCGTGAATAAACCCACGTGAGAATTTCGAGTCGGGAATGACCCGAAAAGTCGGACCAAGAGCGCGAAGGATAGAAACCCGATCGAGAAAAGGAAGAAAAGAACCGACGGACCACACGAACCGCCCGAACCAGCCAGTTCGGGCGGCGCGCACCCCGCGCGCGCACGCGCGGCCACCGCGCGGTGAAAGGGAGACGCGTCCCAGGACTGTTCGCGCGCACTCCGCGCGGACAAAGGCTTATGTGCGCGCCACCACCGCGCCAGAGGTGCAGGAGGTGTAAACTTTCCTTCTATGGCGATTTTCTTGCCAAAAATTCGTCCCCTATCGAGGGGAAGCGGATCAAGGCAGTGGGGAAGGTTATAGGGGATGTGTTGGCCGCCCCTCCACTTAGTTTTCAGTTTCTCAAAACCCTAGACTCTCCCAACTCCCTCTCCAAGCCAAAACTAATCCGACGACAACTTCCGGCGAACATTCCGGCAACGGCGAGGCAAACGGGACGAAGGCACTGCCCCATAGAATCTTGGTAAGCCATAGTTTAATGTTTTAGTTCGTCCATAACACTTAGAAACTCAAAATCTAACCCGTTTCCTTTACTACGATTTCACGCCGGAAAACGAACGAAAAGCGATCGGAAGGATTGGCCGTTCATCGCGACCCTAGAACATCCGGATACCCATCCCAGTAATCCTAATCTTCAAATCTGTAAGTTAAGACCTTACTCACAAATTTTTGTGGTTTATGGTTGTTTAAAACTCGAGATATAGGCTTGTAACAAAAACCGGTTTTCAAAAACCCTATTTTCGTCCAATTTCAAAGACTCGCCTAAAACTTGACCTTCGGGGATTCAAACCGAAAACTTTTCAACATAAAAGTTGTTCCTAACACCTTTATCTATCTTGTGTCCAAATTTCAGCCTTTGACATTAAGATTTGCTATCCTAAATCACGCGTAAACTTTCTGTGACAACCCGAACATTTCAAACTGTGACAGTTTCTCTTACTCGACTTGATGCATGTTTTTCACCCATTTTTAGAATGATTGTAACACCCCGGTTTTTGGTAACCCAGGTCGGGATGTCACCGCCACATCTCCCTAGTAAGACACGGTTTCTCCGAGCTTACTAAAGAGATGCAAGGCTAGGTATTGCAGTGTTTAAAACATTTAAAGCATTCAAAATAGCCCATACAATATAAATCGAAAATAATAATAGCATAGCGCAGCGGAAATATTTAGTTTAGTACAGTATTGCAGCGGAAAATATAAAAAGGGCCGACATGGCCAAAACACGGGTTAAACAGGCCCGTTCATAATATAGTCTAAGTACGAAATTTAAAAGCAAAATAAAAGTTCCCAAAATCCCATGCATGATTCGTGCTCACACATGCTCATTCCACATATTCTGTAAAGAAAGGAATAAAAATGGTTTTGATCAGCAAAATTGCTGAGTAAGTTAACACATGCATGATCGTAGGGTTTAAAAGCCATAACTTTAATAATTTAACAAAAGCATGATAATAACATAATATTTGATTTCATATAATCCATATCATATAGCACAATCTATCTCAGGCTCTATTTAATAACACCTATCACATGGTTCAAGATAATAACCATAATTTAAATAAAGCATTTAATAATTTAATTGGACAACAATATCATTTAATCTAGTTTAATTTAATTTAGAATCCCCATTACATTCCCGATTTGGTATTTCAAAGTTTCACGATAAAAATCGCGATGTCAACAAGTTTAGCCGGTAGCCCGGCGGCCGCAGCCGTATCAGCCATACCCAGTACCACTCCGGAGCCTCGGGAAACCCATACGGATATTCACGAGAGTGTAGGCTCTAAGTTTCGCCGTTTTGGCAATATCACATTTCAAGTATAGCGCGCGGGGTCACCATCGTCCATTACGGCACGAAGTGAATCGTTAGGGGGCACCCTGCAGAGCACTCACCCCTAATTTTAATTTATCAAGTTTGCAAGGGGATTTAGTTTTTAAAATCTGCCTTCCAATGTATTAATTTGGAAATAATATCTCAATTCGTTTCAACCCTAATGGTTAATTCCATGTTTCAACAAGATTTCAAAATTTCGTTTCGGTAAATCACAGTTTACTCCAAAATTCGTCTAAAATCAGATTTAATTCCAAAAATTCCAAAATTTCATATCTGACTCGGAAACATCAAGATCTACAACTTTCGTGTTTTAACTTTTTCAATCCGAGATACCTAAATAGGTTAAAATCGCCATTTTCCGCATAACAAGAAATCTGTCCGAGTTCAAAGTGTCACAGTTTACAAATTTCACATTCTACCATATCAATTCAACTCCAAATTTAATGAAATTTGACAGGGATCATCTTGAGACATTTATCTACAACTTTCATGTTCGGCCAAAGATCTAAAACTGTAACACCCCCATTTTCCCTAAGGATGCAGCGGAAGAAAAGAGCGGGAACAATGGGTGGGGTGCTACCGCCACGTATTACGGACCGCCCGAAATACGCTAAGGCTAGAATAAAAACCACAGCTGAATGTATATGCTAACCACATTCCGGACAAGCTAGCATATAATTCGCAAAGAAGCTTATATACTGTGAAAAGTATAAAATAAGCTTGATAAAAAGGTTTGGTAGAGCGTAACCAAACGGAGGACTGCATTCCTCAAAGCGCGCAACAATAATAATGGAATAAATCCATGGAAGTTTTTAAAAGGGTTTGTTTATCTCATATTTCGAAAATAATACTGTTAAACGCGTAATGCATTGTTTAAAACAGTAGGGCACCCTATTTTCATAAATGGGATAAAACCCAAATAATTTGTTTATGCTCGATAAATCACTATCTATGCCAAGTAATAGCTTTTTATCCCAAGAAGGGGGTTTTAAAAATATACATTTTCATAAATAATACCCCAAATCGTGCCCGTGCAGATGATGCCTTGCAGATCTGAAAACCTGAAAGGAAATGGTGACAAGTGTAGAGTCAGCGAAAACAATCGCTGAGTAAGTAGACCTTTACTCCCGGAGGAGGTCGGGTTGCAGAAATAGTTTAAAAAGAACAGTTATGGTAATGGTATGCTAAAACGAGAATTAATTTAAGCACAGACAAAATCCATATAAATCTAATCCCGGGAAGAGATAATATGACACTATGCGCTACCAAGAAATAAATTTCTCAGCCAACATGATGTGCAGGTTCCCTGTTGTAGGGCCCAGTTCTCACATACATTCAAGGGTTGTGGTGGAGGTAAGAAATTCCCTCAGACCACGCGGAATCCAACCATGGCGTCGCGCTAGTTTTCAACGGTCCCCGAATGGCATGCAACGCACGCAAACGGCGGAGGTGGCGTTGAGCCGACCCAGTAGCGTAGACCCACCCCGTAACAATGAGCTCCATAAATCCATGAGATTTTATGAATAATTGCAGAAATTAAGTAGGCACAGTAAAAGAGCATACCAATAATCCAAAAACATTAGGGAGCTATAAGCATAATTTAAAAATAAGAAAACGGTATTAAAAAAAATTATGCTTAAGCTAAAATAAATTTTGGCTTACTCCAAAGAGTAAAAATCCACTTACAGTCACCGTAGACGGGATGGATGCAACACACGCGTAAGCTATGAGCAGATATCCCTTTACAGCTATTTGGCTAGCAATATTTCAATGACTCAGCATACTATGATGGTATTTTACCATAAATATAATAACTAAAATCTTACAACTAATAAATCTTACCCGAACACTTTACGCTTTTATGGGATTAGTTATCGTAACTTCGATCGGGCTCCTAAAACCTCTTTATGGAACTAGTAGCAAAATGGTAGAGAAATAGAAATGAAATCGGAGAAACAGCAAGTGAAGAAAGAAAAGAAGGAAGAAAGGAAGGCAGGGGTTGGGCGAGGGTTGCAGATGGCCGGAAATGGGGAGGATAATGGTGGCGGAAATGGTGGCCGGATTTGGATGGAGAAGGGGGTTGCGGTGGAGTGGAGGCCGGCGGTGGTGGTGGCAAACGGCGGCAGGGGCTACGGGATGCGCGGTGGCCGGAAAATGGAAAAGGGGGAAAATTTGGTGGTGGCCGGAGGTTCGTCGGCGGTGGTGGCGGCGCCGGAATCCGGCGACGGTGGAGGGTGAGGGAGAAAGGATGGAGGAGGGAAGAAGGGGGAGGTTTATATAGAAGGGAGGATGTATCCTTATAACCGGTTAATAGCTTCGTCCATTGGGTTCTCACCCCTTTATCCAACGGATATTCATAGTGGTCAATCAAATGTCAATTAAAGTGATTTGACCCTTTTGTCCAATGGATTTTCACCTATTATCCAACGGATATCCATAGTGGTCAATCAAAGGTCAATTAAAGTGATTTGACCCTTTTGTCCAATGGATTTCATCTATATAATTTGTGTTATCAGCACAAATAATTCCAGACTTCAAATCTTCTTATTTGGAACATCTTGGTAATAATGGGTCGGTCGACCTCGAACCCCATAAGTTCATTGGCTAATTATTCTTGATTTAAAAATAGTGATTTATTTATTAAATCCAGCATTAATTATAATGGGCATGTCAAATATACTTCTTCGTCCAAATTCTAATAAGTTAATATAATTTTAAATTCCAAATCCTCTAGTAACTATGGCTTAGGCATTATTAACAAACATTTCCATAATAAGTTATATACGCTCTCGAACGTTTTATCGTGTAATTAGACTTGTGTAATAATACATGATTTTATAATTATAAACTAATAAGTATGTAAAACACTTAGTAGTAAATTTTATTAAATAACCCAGTCTTGAGGTTTCTTAATTGGGCGATTTACTTATTGAGGTTTTGACCGCTCATATTTTCCGTAATCGAATCAACTTAATATTTTAAATTAATCTATAGTGATTAATTCTACCGCTTGACTCTTGCCCAATACTTTCTTTTTTATTTAAAAGCTTATAATATATCTTTTTGTTAAAAATCAAATAGCTTATAAACTTATTAGGGCTTTAATAATTAAACCTTGTTTGATGTTGTACCTCCTTTCGGGACCTTCATTCCAAATCTCGAAATTGAATATAATCGATTATTAATTAAGGGTCAATAATTTACAGATAAATATTTATTATGCTCCTGCTTAAATTAATTCTAGTTGGTATTTCATGAATTTACTAAGTTATCCGTTAATAACAAGGTCTGCTATTTTTAATAAGTTAATTAGCTCACTATTTATATTACCTTAATTAAGTCTCACGTGTAGTCAAATAGCCTTTCTGAATTCGTTATCGTTGTAAATATTCAAGTCTCCGGTCTTTTTAACTAGTTGGCTAAATATTCCTAGTTAAACCATATTGGTTAATTTCCATAATTTAACCCATGCCCAATATTACTTAATCCAACGCTTAAAAATTAACGGATGGATAAATATTTTTATCCTGAAACCATTGCTACTTTATTCGTATTTAATTATGCCTTATTATTGATCGTAGATCTATAGTCTCGAATGATCTCTAACACTTGTTTGTCCAATATATTCTTATTTGAAAAGCTTATAATAAATTCTTTTGTTTTTATTTTAAAATAAGATAGCTTGTACTTATTGGAGTTCTAATAATTAGATGTTGCTTGAAGCTAGAGCTATGTTTGGAACCTTCATGGCATATTCTGAAATTAAGTGTATTCGGTTATCATTAAAAGATTAAGGATTTAAAGACTACTCAATAATTATACTAAATTTTGACTAAATAGGGGTGATTAATTGGCATGGATTTAAATAATTCGTTATAATGTATAATTTAATACTTGTAAGTTAATTACATATTGTTGCACTTAAAAGTTTTAATTTCTCAAATAGTTTACAACTAGGATAAATTCGTATTTCAAAAATATCTTTTTTTTTTTTTGTCTTCCAAAATTTAAGTTTATGAGAAATTTTGAATATCTATTTATTAAAAATTTAAATTTCTAGTTAATAATTTTATGGGGTGTTATAGTCTACCCTCCTTAAAATAAGGCTTCGTCCTCGAAGCCTCGAGACAGAACTAAGGTACAGTTGTAACTACGGGATATTCCAAAAATTTTAATCCTTATAGAAAAATTTTCCAAGGTTTTATTATTTTTAATTCTCCTTAAACCGCTTCAGGTGTCCATCCTTGATATCCACTTTCAACCTTTTATGTTACATCCTTCACGTTACTAGTACCATCTTATCGTTATTATCGAATTTTAATTTGCCATGAACCTAAATAATTTTCCGATGGTCCTCAATTATTGACGTCCGTCGGTCTGCTTTTATTCTTGTGTCGCCTCTCTTTGCGGAATGTACTAACCGTTCCGTGCTTCACTTGTTCCCCAGGGAAGTGAAGTTAAACTATGTCATTTAATAATTTCTTGATTACTCACGTTTTATTACACCCCTAAAGGGATTCGATGACTTAGTTAATTAGTATATGTATATATATATATATATATATATATTTAGCATATCCTCAATACTTAATAAATCCCACTTTTCTTGTTGGTACGATGTCGCTCTTAGGAAAAATTTATGTATTCATGACGAAATACTTGGTCAATCTTGTTTTATACTCGACCCAACAATTATTTATTATG
Organism: Hygrophila difformis; assembly: GCA_030278955.1. NCBI lineage: Eukaryota > Viridiplantae > Streptophyta > Magnoliopsida > Lamiales > Acanthaceae > Hygrophila > Hygrophila difformis. Next base: position 16,262,250 of record JAOANR010000002.1, on the reverse strand, counting down.
CTGGGAGTGTTCTCAAATCCAAAGATACTGCGGTGTATTCTTCAAGCTCGATCTAATGAATTTTCTCTAATCCTTAGGATATCCCACTCAACTTGTTGTTCATATTACGCATGTCCTTCAGTTGGTTACCTACGCGAATTTTCCAATTATTATCACGCTCCTATATTACCTAGAAATTACCCATGTCTCTTCTTATGTTACCCATCCAAGGGTATGTCCTTTTGGATTGGGTGTTCTTGTCGAATGAAAATGGCTGCTTAAGTAGTAAGGGTAAATTAAGCCATGTCTTAAACAAATGATAATGTTGTTGTTTAGTTTAAGGGTCATCTATCAAATTTGGTAGGCAACCATTTTACCGGGTATAATAATTTCTTGTCCTTGAAATTTCCACGATTCTTATTAGGTGTGGGCAGGAGATCTAATCATTTGGTCATAGGTCAAACGAAGCTTTTCGAAGGAAAAGAAATGTTTTTAAATATTACATCAGGGATTATCATTTAGACGGAAGCTTAAAATGCTTCGCAACAAAAGGGAATGCCTTGGTTATACATATCAAGCGCATTACTTGGTTCAAAAGTTGGGGTACGATCGCTCCACTTGCATATCATTTTACTATGCCCGATTGATCGGTGTTCTTAGAGAGTAATGATATAATCTAAACCAACATATTAGGGGTTACATTCCCAAAGCAAAAGTCAAAATGTCCTCCAACGAGTGTGCCCGAGGTCCCCTTTTTATCCTCCTCAAGAATTGCCCGAGTTGTCTTTATGCAACCTTCCTTGATTACTTCTTACCGCAGGTGGCGGGGTTCCTAGGCTTTCTATTCAGTAATGCTTCCGTTTGGAAGCGATGATCTCCATTTAGATCATTTCGCAACTTGTTAGGATCCAGACGGGAGCTGCAATCTTTAATCCTGTGCCCTGTGAGGCCACATCTGAAGCACTCTCCATCTTGCGGGCATGTCTGCATCCAATGCTTCCTGCCGCACTTTGGGCAGCGTGCGGCCATTGGAGGATGGTCATTATTTCTTAGATTAGGGCCGTCAAAGTTGCGGTGCTGGTTCTGGTTTCCTCTGTCCGGGTTCCTCTTGATGCGCCCCTCCTTATGGGTTTTAGAGGTTTGCCCGATTTGCTCTTTTCCCCGTTTAGGCTTCCGGACTTGCTCAACTGTCATCGCCCGATCATATAACTTCTGTAGGCTAAAGAATTGTTTCCCACCTAACCCTTCTCGAATCTCTCGGTTCAATCCGAGTTCGAATTTTTGGGCCTGGGAATGTTCGTGTTCACTAACCCTGGAGCGAAGCGGAGGAGCTCATTAAACTTTTTGTAGTACTCATGGACAGAGAAATTGCCTTGTGTTAAGGTGACGAACTCCTCATACTTTGCATTCTTTACACTAGTTGGGTAAAATCTCGCCCGCAGGCTTTCCTTAAACTCTGGCCAACCAATGTCTCGATTCTCGTAGTTTCGCCACCAGGTGTTTGCCTGGCCTTCCAGGAAGAATGTAGCCACCTCCACTTTCCTTTCCTTGGGGCACCGTACCGCCTCTAGCAGTTTGTCAAATTTCTCGATCCACCATTCTAGCTCATCTGGGTCCTCTTGTCCGGTATAGCTCGTAGGTTGATACTCATGTACAGCTTTGATGAAATCTGTGGGTGGTTCCCCTTGTATTTCGTCCCTCGCCAGTTGTCGCTCTACTGCGGTACCAATAGTTAACATTACTTGTTCTAATCGAGCTTGTCGACCCTCTATAGCGTCTTGCCTATCCTCAATGGGATCAGGTGCATATAGGGGTCAACCAGCCGTTTTCCTGGGCGTCCTCGTGGTGGCATCTGAAACATAATCATAGTCTTGAGAGAAATTCATTTGCTCTCCATTTATCATTTATCAAAAATTTTAATCATTTTCCAAATGATTTGGTGATTACGAAATTTTAAGGTTTTTCGGGTAGAAACTTTCATCGCCCTTTATAGAACCTTCGTTTCATAGGTTTACCCAAAACCGGGGATAAATAAAATTGTCGTTATAGGCTCTTGTATCCTTTTAAAGGAAAATTTATTTAAATAACATATCTGGAGGTCCTAACAAGGCAGGTACGAAGTAATTTCAACAACTCTAATGGTTATGAGAAATTTCTTATTTATCAGACTGACAACTCGATCAAGCCTCAGGTAGTACGTCCATTAACAAAGATTAGATTCCAAGTTTGTCGAGCTAAAGGAGTAGGATAAATGTTTGAGGTTATCCTTTAAGCTCATGGTTAAGGCCATTTTGTTTCATTGAGAATATTCCAATTAAATATCCAACTTCCCTTGCCACATAGGCGTACGAATTTAAGGAAGAATTCGTTAATGTTTTATGAAACTCGTTGTGAGCTTAAAATCTTTTGGTGCTCTTTCGTAGCACTCGCGCCTTATCTTTAAGACAATATAGTATTTAGGAAATTCTTATTCCTAGTCACCCGCATGATCATCGTGTTAACATATAATTTGTGCGCTTATAAGTCTAAGGCTTAACCTTATGTTGACAAAGGCAAGAACGCAATTCGCACTAAGGCATAAAATAATTTTTGATACGACGATTTCTTATATAGATCGAGGAAGGGTCATAGACCATCTCAATACCCTGTTACCACTTGGTAGGTACAACTCTGGGGTAACGTTCCCATGCCTTTCCAATGGTAAAAATAAAAGTAATCGTGATCGTCACCTATTGTAGGCATCATCTTACGTAATAAGGCAACTGAACTGAGAAGCCAAAGAACTAGTGCAATACTAGTAGGTTATCCAAGACACGTCTAGGGGTAGATACTAAGGGATGCTTCGCACAACAACCATAAAAGTATCGGGGAGAGACTCTAGCTCAGAGTCCGATACCTTGGAAAATCATTGCCAAGAATATACTCGTAATAACTCAAAATTCTGCTCGTGCCTATATGCATATGTGTGTGTGTCCCCATCCCAAAATTTAACTTAAAAAAATACTTGGCATAGTCCTTTCAAAATATTTCGTGCAAAAATTTCAATAATTTAAATGCACTACTTCTTAGAGCAAAAATGGCTCTTCAAAAATATTTCTCGTGCAAAAATTGCAATAATTTATATGCACAAATCCGAATGCTTCCAAATGCTTTTCGTGTAAAATTTTAATAATGTTAATACACGACTTGTATAGCCACCTGGCTCAAAAAAAAAAAAATTTGGTGCATGAATTTAAAAGATTACAGATGCACAATTCCAAGAGCAAAACGCTCTGATACCAAACTGTAACACCCCCATTTTCCCTATGGATGCAGCGGAAGAAAAGAGCGGGAACAATGGGTGGGGTGCTACCGCCACGTATTACGGACCGCCCGAAATACGCTAAGGCTAGAATAAAAACCACAGCTGAATGTATATGCTAACCACATTCCGGACAAGCTAGCATATAATTCGCAAAGAAGCTTATATACTGTGAAAAGTATAAAATAAGCTTGATAAAAAGGTTTGGTAGAGCGTAACCAAACGGAGGACTGCATTCCTCAAAGCGCGCAACAATAATAATGGAATAAATCCATGGAAGTTTTTAAAAGGGTTTGTTTATCTCATATTTCGAAAATAATACTGTTAAACGCGTAATGCATTGTTTAAAACAGTAGGGCACCCTATTTTCATAAATGGGATAAAACCCAAATAATTTGTTTATGCTCGATAAATCACTATCTATGCCAAGTAATAGCTTTTTATCCCAAGAAGGGGGTTTTAAAAATATACATTTTCATAAATAATACCCCAAATCGTGCCCGTGCAGATGATGCCTTGCAGATCTGAAAACCTGAAAGGAAATGGTGACAAGTGTAGAGTCAGCGAAAACAATCGCTGAGTAAGTAGACCTTTACTCCCGGAGGAGGTCGGGTTGCAGAAATAGTTTAAAAAGAACAGTTATGGTAATGGTATGCTAAAACGAGAATTAATTTAAGCACAGACAAAATCCATATAAATCTAATCCCGGGAAGAGATAATATGACACTATGCGCTACCAAGAAATAAATTTCTCAGCCAACATGATGTGCAGGTTCCCTGTTGTAGGGCCCAGTTCTCACATACATTCAAGGGTTGTGGTGGAGGTAAGAAATTCCCTCAGACCACGCGGAATCCAACCATGGCGTCGCGCTAGTTTTCAACGGTCCCCGAATGGCATGCAACGCACGCAAACGGCGGAGGTGGCGTTGAGCCGACCCAGTAGCGTAGACCCACCCCGTAACAATGAGCTCCATAAATCCATGAGATTTTATGAATAATTGCAGAAATTAAGTAGGCACAGTAAAAGAGCATACCAATAATCCAAAAACATTAGGGAGCTATAAGCATAATTTAAAAATAAGAAAACGGTATTAAAAAAAATTATGCTTAAGCTAAAATAAATTTTGGCTTACTCCAAAGAGTAAAAATCCACTTACAGTCACCGTAGACGGGATGGATGCAACACACGCGTAGGCTACGAGCAGATATCCCTTTACAGCTATTTGGCTAGCAATATTTCAATGACTCAGCATACTATGATGGTATTTTACCATAAATATAATAACTAAAATCTTACAACTAATAAATCTTACCCGAACACTTTACGCTTTTATGGGATTAGTTATCGTAACTTCGATCGGGCTCCTAAAACCTCTTTATGGAACTAGTAGCAAAATGGTAGAGAAATAGAAATGAAATCGGAGAAACAGCAAGTGAAGAAAGAAAAGAAGGAAGAAAGGAAGGCAGGGGTTGGGCGAGGGTTGCAGATGGCCGGAAATGGGGAGGATAATGGTGGCGGAAATGGTGGCCGGATTTGGATGGAGAAGGGGGTTGCGGTGGAGTGGAGGCCGGCGGTGGTGGTGGCAAACGGCGGCAGGGGCTACGGGATGCGCGGTGGCCGGAAAATGGAAAAGGGGGAAAATTTGGTGGTGGCCGGAGGTTCGTCGGCGGTGGTGGCGGCGCCGGAATCCGGCGACGGTGGAGGGTGAGGGAGAAAGGATGGAGGAGGGAAGAAGGGGGAGGTTTATATAGAAGGGAGGATGTATCCTTATAACCGGTTAATAGCTTCGTCCATTGGGTTCTCACCCCTTTATCCAACGGATATTCATAGTGGTCAATCAAATGTCAATTAAAGTGATTTGACCCTTTTGTCCAATGGATTTTCACCTATTATCCAACGGATATCCATAGTGGTCAATCAAAGGTCAATTAAAGTGATTTGACCCTTTTGTCCAATGGATTTCATCTATATAATTTGTGTTATCAGCACAAATAATTCCAGACTTCAAATCTTCTTATTTGGAACATCTTGGTAATAATGGGTCGGTCGACCTCGAACCCCATAAGTTCATTGGCTAATTATTCTTGATTTAAAAATAGTGATTTATTTATTAAATCCAGCATTAATTATAATGGGCATGTCAAATATACTTCTTCGTCCAAATTCTAATAAGTTAATATAATTTTAAATTCCAAATCCTCTAGTAACTATGGCTTAGGCATTATTAACAAACATTTCCATAATAAGTTATATACGCTCTCGAACGTTTTATCGTGTAATTAGACTTGTGTAATAATACATGATTTTATAATTATAAACTAATAAGTATGTAAAACACTTAGTAGTAAATTTTATTAAATAACCCAGTCTTGAGGTTTCTTAATTGGGCGATTTACTTATTGAGGTTTTGACCGCTCATATTTTCCGTAATCGAATCAACTTAATATTTTAAATTAATCTATAGTGATTAATTCTACCGCTTGACTCTTGCCCAATACTTTCTTTTTTATTTAAAAGCTTATAATATATCTTTTTGTTAAAAATCAAATAGCTTATAAACTTATTAGGGCTTTAATAATTAAACCTTGTTTGATGTTGTACCTCCTTTCGGGACCTTCATTCCAAATCTCGAAATTGAATATAATCGATTATTAATTAAGGGTCAATAATTTACAGATAAATATTTATTATGCTCCTGCTTAAATTAATTCTAGTTGGTATTTCATGAATTTACTAAGTTATCCGTTAATAACAAGGTCTGCTATTTTTAATAAGTTAATTAGCTCACTATTTATATTACCTTAATTAAGTCTCACGTGTAGTCAAATAGCCTTTCTGAATTCGTTATCGTTGTAAATATTCAAGTCTCCGGTCTTTTTAACTAGTTGGCTAAATATTCCTAGTTAAACCATATTGGTTAATTTCCATAATTTAACCCATGCCCAATATTACTTAATCCAACGCTTAAAAATTAACGGATGGATAAATATTTTTATCCTGAAACCATTGCTACTTTATTCGTATTTAATTATGCCTTATTATTGATCGTAGATCTATAGTCTCGAATGATCTCTAACACTTGTTTGTCCAATATATTCTTATTTGAAAAGCTTATAATAAATTCTTTTGTTTTTATTTTAAAATAAGATAGCTTGTACTTATTGGAGTTCTAATAATTAGATGTTGCTTGAAGCTAGAGCTATGTTTGGAACCTTCATGGCATATTCTGAAATTAAGTGTATTCGGTTATCATTAAAAGATTAAGGATTTAAAGACTACTCAATAATTATACTAAATTTTGACTAAATAGGGGTGATTAATTGGCATGGATTTAAATAATTCGTTATAATGTATAATTTAATACTTGTAAGTTAATTACATATTGTTGCACTTAAAAGTTTTAATTTCTCAAATAGTTTACAACTAGGATAAATTCGTATTTCAAAAATATCTTTTTTTTTTTTGTCTTCCAAAATTTAAGTTTATGAGAAATTTTGAATATCTATTTATTAAGAATTTAAATTTCTAGTTAATAATTTTATGGGGTGTTATAAAAACAGCCTAGATCCTATGTCAAAAACGTGATCAAGATCATTCCTAAGTTCTGTCCAAGATTTCAAGATCTAGAATTAAACAGTTCGGTTTCAACGGGTTTTCACATATCAAATCAGCTCCAAAAATTCTCAAATTTTTACAGTAGCTAGGTCTAAGTCTTAGGAACGTTTTTCGTGTTTTAAGTTTTTCCGTTTGAGTTCGTTTTAAGGGTCGGAAAAATTCAACAATTCTGTTGCGCCGGTAGAAAAACAAAAGTGGACAGATTTGTGGTTCTTGTTGAATCTTTTAGGTTTCGAATGTTTTAAAATCTCCCAAAACCATGTAAGGTTAACTTACAGTGTCTATGAACGTCGGGAATGTCCAATTCGGAGGCGTGGCTTCCAGATCACCGTCTCTCCTCTCCGTTCGTCGGGTTCTACGATCTAGATTCGATACGGGGGTGTAGAAAGAAAAAGGAGATGATTAGGATTCGTTTTCGAATCGTTTATTGAACAGAGATTGGACCGAGACTTACCACGACTACGGAGATCTGTAGAGAAACTCGTCCAACAGCGTTCGTCTTGGTTTCGTGCCTCCGACGACTCCGGATTTAGGGTTTCGAACGTATAGAATGCTTTAGGGTTTCGTAAACTTGTTCGGGGCTCCCAAGGGGCTTATTTATAGAATTCTCCATCCCTAGGGCGTCCACGGCCGACCTAAAGGTCTGGAGTCGAGAGATGTTCAACCGAAAGTCGAAAAATCCGCGTTCGGGCGAGAGATTCACGCAACGACCAAATCTGTGGGGTGGCGCGGTCGTGGCGCGCTGAACCCCCTTTACCGCGCGGCCACCGCGCCGACCTCGCCTGGACTTCGGTCCGGGCGGGTCGTGCGATCCGTCGTGCGTTTCCGCCTCTCTTTCGGGTTTCTATCCCTCTATGCTTCTGAATTCCGATTTCCGGGGTATATTCGGGTTCTTACTTTCTCTCTAATTTTATTCTTAGTCTAGTTGGATGTTTTGGACTCGAATACTCGAGTTCATTAGTGTCGCACTACAAGAAAATTCCAGTTTAGCGACCGAAAAATTCGGTCGCTAAACCCAAAAATTCGGTCGCTAACAGGCTTAGCGACCGAATTAGCGACCGAATATTGTTCGGTCGCTAAAAGCTCCGTTAGAAAAGAACTAGCGACGGGAAAAAAATTTGGTCAGACTTTTGCGACCGAATTAGCGACCGGACATTTCGGTAGCTAAGCTCCGCGACCGAATTAGCGACCGAAGATTTTCGGTCGCTAATAAAAATGAAATTTTTTAAATTTTTATTTCAGCGACCAACTTAGCGACCGCATTTTGCGGTCGCTAAAGAAGCCCCCCAAAATAATTTTATTTTTGGAACCAACAGGGCTCGAACCCAATCCAACCCTCCAACACACCCATTAAACCCTCCACCACTTCCTCCACATAATCATTTCTTGAAATTGTAATAGTGAGGATTCGAACCCTGATGATGAAGGGGAGAATCCACGTCTGTGCCGTCCGGGTAAGTCATATATCATGTTATATATTGTAATGCTTAATATATATAGATATATATGTATACATATATCAAATTAAAATAATAAAATAAAATAATAAATCTTATATAAAAATAAAACAATATTAATTAAAATAAAATATTAAATAAATTAACTAAAATAAATATTTAACTTAAATAATAACCGTTAAACGAGAAAAAATTATTATATTAGAAGTAGAATTTAAGAACTAAATAAAATACCTCTCAATCAGAAATTCGAGATAAAAATGAAATAAACTAATTAAAATAATTAAAGTTATAATATTTAAATAATTAAATTACAAAATAAAGAAAAATAAAATAAATTCATTAATAGGATAAGCCTAAAAGAATAAATATTAAATTAATATATTTTAAAAATATTAAGCATTTAAATTAAAATATATAATAAATTAAATTCAAGACATTAATTAGATTAAAAATAATATTAAATTAAAATATGAAATAAACTAATTAAAATAATTAAAGTTATAATATTTAAATAATTAAATTAAAAAATAAAGAAAAATAAAATAAATTAATTAATAGGATAAGCCTAAAAGAATAAATATTAAATTAATATATTTTAAAAATATTAAGCATTTAAATTAAAATATATAATAAATTAAATTCTAGACAGTAATTAGATTAAAAATAATATTAAATTAAAATATGAAATAAACTAATTAAAATAATTAAAGTTATAGTAATATTTAAATAATTAAATTACAAAATAAAGAAAATTAAAATAAATTAATTAATAGGATAAGCCTAAAAGAATAAATATTAAATTAGTATATTTTAAAAATATTAAGCATTTAAATTAAAATATATAATAAATTAAATTCAAGACATTAATTAGATTAAAATAATATTAAATTAAAATATGAAATAAACTAATTAAGATAATTAAAGTAATAATATTTAAATAATTAAATTACAAATAAAGAAAAATAAAATAATTTAATTAATAGGATAAGCCTAAAAGAATAAATATTAAATTAATATATTTTAAAAATATTAAGCATTTAAATTAAAATATATAATTAAATTAAATTCAAGACATTAATTAGATTAAAAATAATATTAAATAAAAAATATGAAATATAAAATAATTAAAGTAAATATTTATTTTTAAAAATAACATAAATTATAATATCATTTTATAATTAAGTTATGAAATAAATTAGCAATAGATAAGTTGATTAAAGTAAATATTTAAATAGAATGATAAAGTAAATTATGGAGTAATAAATTTAAATAATAATAATAATAAAAACATTAAAATACTCAAAATAAAAATGTTAGAGACCCCATTTTTCGGTCGCTAATTCGGTCGTTGGAGTATATTTTTAACAAAAAAAAAATATTTAAAAAAAATTGAAAAATAGGGAAAATTTTAGCGACCGAATTTTCGGTCGCTAATTCGGTCGCTAAAGTAATTTTTTTTTCAAAAAAAGTGAAAAAAAATGGAGAAACTTCAGCTACCGAAGTATTCGGTCGCTAATTCGGTCGCTAACTCGGACCGGATTTCAAATGGTCGCAATATTGGTCGCGCACCTGCGACAGAACAATTTTGGTCGCGAATTCGGTCGCAAATTAGCGACAGACCTTTGCGGTCGCTATTTCGGTCGCTAACAGCGACGGCATTCATTCGGTCGCTAATTTCGGTCGCTAAACCGACTTTTTCTTGTAGTGTCGGGTGTTGGTGTTCCATTTATCCATCCTTTTGTTTAATTAAATTCCTTTAATTCCTTTTTAAGTAAAAGTCTCATTTCTCATTTCCTTATCTTTATTTATTTCTTTTATTTGCTGGATTTGTTTATTTACTTATAGTATTTATTTTATTTATTATTTATTTATTTAATTATTGTTTTATTTTATGTTGGAAAATTCTCGGGTATTACAGTCTACCCTCCTTAAGAATCAACTTCGTCCTCGAAGTTGTGTTTCGGCTTTTCTCGTCTCGTGCTAAGGTCTTGTGTTTGTTTTATTATGTTGTGACTGAACTTAGATCTAAACTTCTAAGCTGCCTACGTACCCGGTAAAGGGATCAAGCCATAACGTAGTTCAAAAGTTTACAAAAATGCACGAAAAATTAGGGGGTATGACATCCTCTCCCCCTTAAGATTGCAGTTATGTCCCCATAACTGTGTCGGTATCGGTTTGGAACAATGTCGGGTATCGTTCCCTCATATCGGATTCTACTTCCCAAGTTGCCGTCTCACTTTCGTGGTTTGACCAAAGAACCTTGATCATTTTGATGGTTTTGTTCCTCATTACTCGTTCCTTAGTATCGAGAATACGCACTGGGACTTCTTCGTAAGTCAAATCTTCGTCTAGCTCAATTATCTCTGGTTGAAGTACATGTGTCGGGTCCGGCACATACTTCTTTAGTTGTGAGACATGGAAGACATTATGAACTCTATCTAAGTGTGGCGGTAAAGCCAATCGGTAGGCTAGAGTTCCGACTCGTTCTAGAATCTCGTAAGGTCCTATGTATCGTGGACTTAACTTCCCTCGTTTGCCAAAGCGCATCACCCCCTTCATGGGTGATATCCTTAGCATGACCCTATCTCCCACTTGAAATTCTAGGTCTCGTCGTCTCACGTCGGCATAACTCTTTTGACGGTCTTGAGCGGCTTTCATCTTCCCTTGGATCACTTTGATTTGTTGAGCCATGTCTTCGATAAGTTGTGGTCCCACTACCACGGACTTATCGTTTTCTTCCCAGCTCAAAGGGCTTCGGCACTTTCGTCCATACAATGCCTCGAAAGGTGCCATGCCAATACTAGCATGGTAACTATTATTATAGGAAAACTCAATCAAGGGTAAATGAGATTCCCAATTTCCTTTGAACTCCAACACGCATGCTCTCAGCATGTCTTCTAGTGTTTGGATTGTCCTTTCGGTTTGTCCATCCGTCATCGGGTGGAATGCGGTGCTCATTTTGATTTGAGTACCGAGAGCTTTTTGTAACTCCATCCAGAAATGAGAGACAAATCTACTGTCTCTATCGGAAATGATATCATGTGGTACTCCATGTCGTCGTACCACATTATCAATGTAGGCTCGGGCCAATTGGTCCATAGTCCACGTGTCTTTCATTGGGATAAATATGGCTGTCTTCGTTAGCCTATCCACAATCACCCAAATCTTGTTCATGCCTTTAGGTGATCGGGGTAATCCCGAGACAAAGTCCATTGAGATGCTATCCCACTTCCAACTTGGAATCTCTAGTGGTTGCATCAATCCTAAGGGTTTATGTCGCACTGCCTTAACCTTTTGGCAGGTGAGACATCTCGCCACGAAATTTGCCACTTCCTTCTTCATTCCCGGCCACCAATAGATCTTCTTCAGATCTTTGTATAGCTTGTCACCTCCGGGATGTACGGAATATGGCGTGTTGTGCCCTTCCTCCATCAACCTTCGCTTCAACTCGGCACATTTAAGAGGCACACACCATCTACCTTTAAAACGGATGCTTCCATCCTCGTGGACAGCAAATCCTATTGCCTTTCCTTCAGCAATATACCCTTTTATCTTCTCGAGTCTCGGATCGCCCGGTTGAGCGAGTCGAATCTCATCTAATATTGGAGTTTCTACGACCACGGCATTGACCGTTTCTCTCACTGTGCCAGGATGCACAAGTTCTAACTCCAATCTTGCCAAATCCATGTACAATGCCGGCGGAATTACCAACGAATTTGTCACGTGTTGGGTTTTCCGACTTAGGGCATCGGCTACCACATTCGCCTTCCCCTCGTGGTATGCTATCTCTAAATTGTAGTCTTTAATGAGTTCCAACCACCTTCGCTGTCTCAAATTCAACTCCTTTTGAGTGAATATATATTTCAAGCTCTTGTGGTCGGTGAACATTCGACACTTCCGCCCATAAAGATAATGTCTCCATATCTTTAGAGCGAAAACGACCGCTGCCAACTCCAGGTCATGTGTCGGATAATTTTCCTCGTGAGGTTTTAGTTGGCGTGATGCGTAGGCTACGACTCTCGAGTCTTGCATCAAAACACAACCTAAACCTTCCTTCGAAGCATCGCTATATACTTCGAAGTCACCATTCTCTGATGGTAGTGTTAATACGGGTGTGGTTGTGAGTCGTTTCTTCAGCTCTTGAAACGATGTCTCACATGCTTCGGTCCACTCGTATTTTGCTCCTTTCTTAAGTAGCTGGGTCAAAGGACGTGCAATCCTTGAAAAGTCCTTTACAAATCGTCTGTAATATCCGGCTAATCCAAGGAAACTCCTTATTTCCGTTGGACTTTTCGGAGTTGCCCATTCAGTTACGGCAGAAACTTTTGCCGGATCCACTGATACTCCATCAGCGGATACTATGTGTCCGAGAAATGCCACTTCTTTCAGCCAGAAGTCACATTTCGACAGCTTGCCGTATAGCTCGTCGAGTAAACAGTAGAAAAAAGAAAAAAAATAAAAATAAAAATAAAAAAAACAAACTGTGAGGCTCGCGCGGTGCCCGCGCGGTGGCGCGCGGCGACCGCGCGGCCATAGCAGTTCGAGTAAAAGGGCTCGCGCGGAGCGCGAGCCATTCCGCCCCATTTCCACTTCCGAGGCTTCTTCTAGTTTTCTCTCAAATTCGTTCTCCCATCCCCCGATTCTCTCGTTCCCGGCCTCGATTTTCCTTTGCAAGGTATGCATCTACTACTTCTACTTGTCAATTTCAGATTTTATGTCTTGATTAGCCTTAATCTTTGGGCGAATTTCAAAATTAGGGTTTAGAGACAAGAATTGGGGGTTTGTTGTTTTTAGACTTAATTTATGCAATTAGCGAGTTTGGGCGATACTTGGTGTTATTTCTGTTGATTAGGAAGTATTTGTGCCACAATGCATGCCTAGTTTGAGGAAGTTTTACTAGATTCCATATTTTAAGGAAAGCATGAAATTCCCGATTTGTATTGGTATTGTGGGCATGCGGATGAGTTTGTTGTCGTCGATTTGTGCCCTACTATGTTGATAAGTTATTGTCTAAGCAATTGTTTTGGTTTGGGGACGTTTCCCATGTGTTTGCAAGTAAACTTTGGTATTGATTATTGCGCACTCAACGTGTTTGACGAAATGTCCCAAAGAGGTTTGGGACTTTTCTAGACCTAGTCTTGGTTTGGTTATCTTCTTGATCACTCGTGTTAGAGCTCACTTTTCATGTTCTCGTGTTTTCTAGATTATACTTCATGTAATCATCGTGTAGGATTTATCCTTACATTTGGTATTGGTTGGATATTTGCAGGATGCTGCTTTTTCTGTGGATTGTTTTGGCGTCACTCATGTGTCCCCCGAGGACCAGGAGACGAGTTGCCCAGCGCGATGAGGCTGGTCCTAGCACTGCCGCTCCGGCGATGTCTGATTTTGACGAGAGCGAGTCTGAGGAGGACGAGGAGCAGCGGGGCCCTAAGCTCAGGGGTCTCCCCGACGAGGTGCGTCCCCGTCGACACGACAGGTATCGGTTCGCTACTATGGCCTCTCAGGAGTTCTACTTCGACGAGCTTCGTCGAAACAGGTCTTATGTCCCGGAGAGAGGCATATATCCTCGCCATATGGACGACGACAGGGTTAGTCCAGTTTTGGATCTTCTTCAGTGGACTGGGCTTGCGCGCCATCCCGAAGGCGTCGCTTCTGGGTACTTAGCTATGGAGGTCATTGCCAACATTGGCGGTCTCGGGGAGAACAGTGACTTGTCTCAAGTCTGGGTTCGGGGTCGCCATCTAGATTTCAGTGCTCGGGCGATCAACGTCTACTTTGGCCTTCCTGACGACGGCGTGTTCCGGCCACAGCCTGAGGGTCGTATACCCCCGCCTGCGTGGGGCGTTTTATGCACCCTGACGGCCCCTCTGCTCGAGCATGATCATGAGCTGAGGTTGACGACGATGGACTCTCCGTGGCGCGAGCTAGCTCAGATATGGTTGGGCCGTGTCCGGCCGATCACCCGGTCTCATATTGTTATAGACCACGTCTATGAGACCATCTGCTTTCTCGCCCGAGGTGGTAGGGTGAATGTTGGGGCTTGTATCGCGGACAACCTGAGGGGTATGCGCCGAGGACGAGGAAGCAGGGTTATTACCCATGTTCATCTTATTTGCGGCATGTGTGCGGCTCAGGGGATCCGTACGTCACCAGAGACGGATCCTTACGAGCTATCCGCTGGCGGCTATTACCGTATCCCTAGCTACGCCCCTCGACGCAGTGCTCTTCGACGTGGGGCTCCTCCGGCTGTCCTTCGCCCGGAGCCCAACGGTGATGGTTTGATTTTAGTTGTTCCTCCTGAGCAGCCACCTCCGCCTCCCGAGGTTCCCCAGCAGGGTGCGGAGATGCCGCAGATAGTTCAGATGCTGCAGGGTATGCAGCTTAGTATGGATGCGGGGTTCGCTCGTATGGATGCTGGGTTTGCAGCCGGGCAGGCTCGCTACGACGCTCTGGATGCCAGGATGGACCTGTACCAGGCCCGCATGGATACGATCACTACGAGACAGCTGGAGCAGCAGGCCTCCATGACCGATATGTATGCCTACATGCGTCAGATGGACGAGTATATGCGTCGTCAGTTCCCGCCTCCCGACCAGTGATCCTTTGTTTCTGCGTTTCCATCTGGGCTTGCTGTAGTAGTGTTTTATTTAGTTGTTTTCTTATGGACTGTACAAGGATGATCATTGATGTGTTTTGTTTCGTAGTTTATGTTCCCGTTGTATCCTTGTTGACTGTTTTGACTGTTGTCATTTAGAGAAATTGCGATGAAACTGTTCCAGTTCTCCCCCTTCTGTTTTTTTAAAAAAACTCAACTTGCATTTTATTCCTTTAAAAGAAATTTAATACAAGTAATAGGATGCGCAAAATAAATATACTATCTAGGATAAAGTATCTAAAAGATCTCCGCGTCCTCTGGCAGAGTAGCGGGGTCTTCCATAGGATCATCCTCATCAGAGACCTGGCCGGTGCCCAAAGGTCCATGAAACACTGGGGATGGTGGATCGACAGCTTCCGGAACTGGGTCCGGTGTCCCCTCCAGATGGTTCTCCACGGGGCTCGGGTTTGGCGATGGGCGGACCATGTGGGGCCAGAGCCCAAGGGTTCCGTAGCGTCCATGGATAAGGCCGGATGGGCTCTCTACTGGGGGTGTTGGGCTTCGTGGTCCCATCAAGTGGTCTTCCACAGGGCTATATGGTACTACTATATCAGTGAGGTCAAGCAGGTCCGACCCTAGATCCTCAACTCTATCTATCACAGCATCGCTTCGTTCGGTGAGTCTTTGCACTTGAGTTTCTAAGTCTTTTATGCGATCTTGATCAGCGGCTCTCAAGTTCAGGAAGTGCTGGAGGTCAGCTTCCCTTAAGTCTCCCATTTGGTGCAGATTTGCCTCCAAGTGAGCTATACGATTTTTCATTTGTTGTATGGTTTGTTGGGTGTCAAGGTGAGCGTTCATCATCTTGATCATCAACTGCATCATGTCCTGACTAGCCATCTAGCGCAAGCAAGAGATCTAGGTTAATATTCGCCAAGATTCTAAGTTCAATTCGCCCAGATTCTAGGTTCGAGTTTCCAAGATTCTAAGTTCTTAGCAGAGATGCAACATGCATATGCAAATGATACTTCCCCCCAATAATAATTTAATGCACCATATATATTTTTCCCATGGGTTTTAGAATAAAATTTCTCCATGGAAATAAAAATTTAAAATTTAAAATAATAGTCAAAATATTAATAATAGTTTAAAAATAATAATGGTTTTAAAATAATAGTTTAAAAATAGTAAAGGTTTAAAAATAATAGTTTAAAAATAGCCGGGCTCTGATACCAACTTGTAACACCCCGGTTTTTGGTAACCCAGGTCGGGATGTCACCGCCACATCTCCCTAGTAAGACACGGTTTCTCCGAGCTTACTAAAGAGATGCAAGGCTAGGTATTGCAGTGTTTAAAACATTTAAAGCATTCAAAATAGCCCATACAATATAAATCGAAAATAATAATAGCATAGCGCAGCGGAAATATTTAGTTTAGTACAGTATCGCAGCGGAAAATATAAAAAGGGCCGACATGGCCAAAACACGGGTTAGACAGGCCCGTTCATAATATAGTCTAAGTACGAAATTTAAAAGCAAAATAAAAGTTCCCAAAATCCCATGCATGATTCGTGCTCACACATGCTCATTCCACATATTCTGTAAAGAAATGAATAAAAATGGTTTTGATCAGCAAAATTGCCGAGTAAGTTAACACATGCATGATCGCAGGGTTTAAAAGCCATAACTTTAATAATTTAACAAAAGCATGATAATAACATAATATTTGATTTCATATAATACATATCATATAGCACAATCTATCTCAGGCTCTATTTAATAACACCTATCACATGGTTCAAGATAATAACCATAATTTAAATAAAGCATTTAATAATTTAATTGGACAACAATATCATTTAATCTAGTTTAATTTAATTTAGAATCCCCATTACATTCCCGATTTGGTATTTCAAAGTTTCACGATAAAAATCGCGATGTCAACAAGTTTAGCCGGTAGCCCGGCGGCCGCAGCCGTATCAGCCATACCCAGTACCACTCCGGAGCCTCGGGAAACCCATACGGATATTCACGAGAGTGTAGGCTCTAAGTTTCGCCGTTTTGGCAATATCACATTTCAAGTATAGCGCGCGGGGTCACCATCGTCCATTACGGCACGAAGTGAATCGTTAGGGGGCACCCTGCAGAGCACTCACCCCTAATTTTAATTTATCAAGTTTGCAAGGGGATTTAGTTTTTAAAATCTGCCTTCCAATGTATTAATTTGGAAATAATATCTCAATTCGTTTCAACCCTAAAGGTTAATTCCATGTTTCAACAAGATTTCAAAATTTCGTTTCGGTAAATCACAGTTTACTCCAAAATTCGTCTAAAATCAGATTTAATTCCAAAAATTCCAAAATTTCATATCTGACTCGGAAACATCAAGATCTACAACTTTCGTGTTTTAACTTTTTCAATCCGAGATACCTAAGTAGGTTAAAATCGCCATTTTCCGCATAACAAGAAATCTGTCCGAGTTCAAAGTGTCACAGTTTACAAATTTCACATTCTACCATATCAATTCAACTCCAAATTTAATGAAATTTGACAGGGATCATCTTGAGACATTTATCTACAACTTTCATGTTCGGCCAAAGATCTAAAACAGCCTAGATCCTATGTCAAAAACGTGATCAAGATCATTCCTAAGTTCTGTCCAAGATTTCAAGATCTAGAATTAAACAGTTCGGTTTCAACGGGTTTTCACATATCAAATCAGCTCCAAAAATTCTCAAATTTTTACAGTAGCTAGGTCTAAGTCTTAGGAACGTTTTTCGTGTTTTAAGTTTTTCCGTTTGAGTTTGTTTTAAGGGTCGGAAAAATTCAATAATTCTGTTGCGCCGGTAGGAAAACAAAAGTGGATAGATTTGTGGTTCTTGTTGAATCTTTTAGGTTTCGAATGTTTTAAAATCTCCCAAAACCATGTAAGGTTAACTTACAGTGTCTATGAACGTCGGGAATGTCCAATTCGGAGGCGTGGCTTCCAGATCACCGTCTCTCCTCTCCGTTCGTCGGGTTCTACGATCTAGATTCGATACGGGGGTGTAGAAAGAAAAAGGAGATGATTAGGATTCGTTTTCGAATCGTTTATTGAACAGAGATTGGACCGAGACTTACCACGACTACGGAGATCTGTAGAGAAACTCGTCCAACAGCGTTCGTCTTGGTTTCGTGCCTCCGACGACTCCGGATTTAGGGTTTCGAACGTATAGAATGCTTTAGGGTTTCGTAAACTTGTTCGGGGCTCCCAAAGGGCTTATTTATAGAATTCTCCATCCCTAGGGCGTCCACGGCCGACCTAAAGGTCTGGAGTCGAGAGATGTTCAACCGAAAGTCGAAAAATCCGCGTTCGGGCGAGAGATTCACGCAACGACCAAATCTGTGGGGTGGCGCGGTCGTGGCGCGCTGAACCCCCTTTACCGCGCGGCCACCGCGCCGACCTCGCCTGGACTTCGGTCCGGGCGGGTCGTGCGATCCGTCGTGCGTTTCCGCCTCTCTTTCGGGTTTCTATCCCTCTATGCTTCCGAATTCCGATTTCCTGGGTATATTCGGGTTCTTACTTTCTCTCTAATTTTATTCTTAGTCTAGTTGGATGTTTTGGACTCGAATACTCGAGTTCATTAGTGTCGGGTGTTGGTGTTCCATTTATCCATCCTTTTGTTTAATTAAATTCCTTTAATTCCTTTTTAAGTAAAAGTCTCATTTCTCATTTCCTTATCTTTATTTATTTCTTTTATTTGCTGGATTTGTTTATTTACTTATAGTATTTATTTTATTTATTATTTATTTATTTAATTATTGTTTTATTTTATGTTGGAAAATTCTCGGGTATTACAATGATCAACTTTGCATTCCTAAACAAAAGTTGTAGATAATTGTGTCTAGATTATGCATATAAAATTTCACGAATTGGTGTTCATTTGATATGCCCAACGGTCGAATTTCAGAACTGCTTTAAAACTTTTTCGGAGCCCGCGAGTATACAGTGGGTTGTGGTCGATTTTTGAGTATCAAGAATTCATTATTTACAAATCTTAAAACATGAAAGTTGTTCCTTAACGTGTTTTGTAATTACTGTAAAAATTTCGCATCAATTGGTTTTGAAATGAATTTTTAATCGGCGTTGCACTAACCTGTGATGAAACTAGTTTTTGAGACAGAAATTATCTTTGCAAAGAACTCGAAATTCGACTCACTTCGGAACGTTATTTCCGAAAACTTAAAACATGGAAGTTGTTCGTGTGTGTGTTTTAGAACTACTGTAAAAATTTCAGAATTTTTGGTGTAAAGACGAATTTTTAATTAAGAAAGGCATAAACTGCCTCGAATAGGATTTTTCGAACTTGAGAAAACTCGAACCATGAAAACGCGATATCGATCATCCGATAACATTGAAATACGAACTTTCAAAAAATCCCGTTCACTAGGCCGAGCCGATCTTCATGCTATCATTATCTTTGAGACTGCCTCGTTAGTGGTCTCCTTACTATCTGAGATTGCCTCGTTAGTGATCTCGCGCGCTGTATTTTTGGATCGCCTCGTTAGTGGTCCTACTATCTTTTTGAGACTGCCTCGTTAGTGGTCTCCCATTGTTTGGACTGCCTCGTTAGTGGTCCTATGTTGAGATTGCCTCGTTTGTGATCTCCCGGTATGGTGTCCTCTTCTTAGTCGACGGGATAAAATGTAAAAGACTTGTGTGAGTGTTCCATTATGCTTAAATCGTATTTATCATGTTTTTAAATTATGTATTTAAAATTATGCATCTTAAATTATGCTTTAAATTACGCTTTTAGAATTATGTCCTTTAATCATGTTTCCGCTGCAAATAAATTATGTATTTTAAATTTATGTATGGAAAGCGAGATCTTTAGTTTAAACACATGTAACCCCTTTTATTTGTTAGTTAGGGATTAACTTACTCAGTATATCTTTATACTGACAACCGTTGTCGTTTTTTTTTCTTCTTTTACAGAGTATGTCGAGTGACGCATGCACACGCATTTGGGAGGATATATTTGTGAACGTTTTTAATTACTGCATCATACTACTGTTTTACCGGGTCTGTTAAACCCAAGGTTTCGGCCGTGTTGGCCGTGAGTACTTTTCCGCTGCACTTACCTTATCCATGCATGATGATTTTTACTACCGTACTATGATTGAAGTATTAATAAATTCCGGATTCATTGTTGAATGTTTTAAAACTTTGCATACCCATAAGCCTTGCACTTCCTTAGCGAGCTCGGGAAGCCGTGTCTTGCTAGGGAGATGCGGCGGTGACACCTCGGCCTGGGTTACCAAATCCGGGGTGTTACACATATTATATTCATGATTGTATTAAAGCCAAATAATTATAAGTTCTATGTAATTGTAATCGAATTGTTCGATGAAACTAAGTAAATTTTAAAAATCTAATTAAATGTCATGTCATTGTCCACTAAATTTATAAGTTCATTAAATAATCCGTGTAAATTCATTAATGAAATTACTAATCAAATTACATTTTCGAGTTCACTAAATTATCCGTGTAAATTCACTTATTTAATTTTTGATGGATAAATTCTTTACAACCTTTGGATTTCCTTTCCCCCGCTATAAATTGTCATCGAGTCTATTATGAAAATCGTAGCATAAAGAATTTCTCTTCTTACACTATCAAATACAATTTCAGACGTTATAAGTTATTGAACATTTTCAAATTCTCTTCATCAAACTTCATGGATAATTTTGTTCCCTTTAAGAGTTTGACTCCAACATCTGTTAAGGTTGCTGTCAAGGGAAGATGTATTCGTTGCTATGCTGTTCAGGGTCAACAAAAAGACTTTATCATTACTTTTGAGTGCATCTTTCACGACAATGAGGTTTTTTCATCCTTCTTAAATTTCTGTAAACAAATTTATTCTATTCATTTATAAGAAATTTGAAATTTCTCTTTATATGTAGGGCACTCGCTTCCATTTTAATGCATCAAGAGCAGTGGCAAAGAAGTTTTCCAGTGTTTTTAAGGAGGGTTCAATTTATTCTATCTATCGGTTTTTTCGTTATGGACAACAAAGATAGATTCCGATTGACGGCCCACGACTATAAAGGCAATTTATATGGAAATTCAATTGTGACTACATGTAGAGAGGATAATTTCCCCGATTTCACATTTTCGTTTAAACCATTCAAAGAGATAATTGCAATGGAGGATACTCAGAACCAAGCTCCCTTTGGTTAGATTATTACTATTAGATATATTTGTTGAATTTTTGTTATTTTCGAGCTATTGTAAAGTAATAATTGGATCGTCTTTATTTTTAAAAACTTTTTGAGGAGTATTTATCTTTGGTGTCCTAAATAGATATCATTGGTCGTGTTTCAAGAATTGATGGTCCGAAGAAGAAAACAACTCGCGATGGGAAGGAGAAACGCCTTCTTGAAGTTTCTCTTCAAGATGATGAGTAATCCTTTATGTTTATTTAAAAATAATCTTTATTTTCACTCATGATTATATTATATTTAAATATTTGTGTCCAAATTTATTATCGGTGAATTACAGGGATCTTATTTTAAACTGTACACTATGGGACGGATATGTGGAGGTATTTTTGTTGGCTGTCAATGCAGATGATATTTCTAGGAATGTATTCGTCCTTCAGTTTTGTCGTGCTAATACATTTCAGGGTTTGTTTTCTATTTATCTACCAATTTATATTATCCATATTAATATTATAATATATATAATATATATAATTTATAATTAATATATATCTATTTATATAATTCAATTTATGTGATTAGGTAAAGTTCAAATTCAAAATGCATTTCGTGTATCAAAGCTTCTTTTAAATCCTGACATTCCCGAGGTTAAAAGTTTTTTGGAAAGGTTAGCTGTGCTATAATTATTAATAGTGTACTATACTTTTCCATTTAAAAAAAAATTGATGTCAATAAATTTAAATCTATGAAAAATTTCATTTTACTTTGTAGGATCGAAAATATAAGTCTACCCGAAAGATCAATATCCAGCTTTCATCCAGGAAGCTTTTCTTCCGATGGACAATTTATGACTTCCTCCATAGTATCTACCGTTAAGGATATATGTACTTCTGGAGTGGTAATTTTAATATTTTTTTATCCGTTGCAAATTATATAAGTTATTCCAAATTATATGTGCCCCATATTTTATAAGTTTTTTTCAAATTATATGACTTCACTACATACATACTATATTTTTGTTGTGTAGGGCGGTTCCTTCCTTATTAGTGCAGTTGTAGTGCACATAGAAGATTCTGCCGGATGGTTCTTTCATTCTTGCAAAACATGTCAGAGGAAGCTGACTGTTATGGATTCAAGTTTTTATTGTAATAGTTGTGAGTTAATGCGTGATCCTGCTGGAATGAGGTATAGATTAATTGTTTTTGTTGCCGACGATACAAGCTCATGTTCATTGCTCCTTTGGGATGGTCAAGCTGAGAGTATTTTAGAGAAGAGTGCATCCGTTTTGTACAAGGAAATGACTGAGGTATCAACAAGTGTTTCATCTATTTTATCCGACTTTTGAATTGTTGAATCTAATGTTTATCCGACTTGATATTATTATTATGTAGGAAGTCGATTTCCCTACTTATATCTTTCAGACTCTACTCAATAAAAGGTTCATATTCAAAGTAACAGTTGGAGATGGAGAAACTTGGAGATTCGATCGTCCTGTTACTGTCGATGATATTAAAATAGCTCAACCGTTGGACGCTGATAGCCAAGTTGACGATGAGTCCGGGATGTCAAATAATCCTTCCAATTATTCAGAGAGCAATCAATCCTCTCAGCAAACTCCCAGTTTCCCTCATGTTGAAGATGATGATGATGTTAGGAAAAATTTGATCGATGATTTCTCCTCTTCCAAGTGTGAAACAAAATTTCCAGTTCAAGTGAAGACTGAGAAAATTGATTGATAGTGAAAGTTTACACTATTGTTACTCATATGTCTCTACTATCTTTTCCTTCTTTAATTTCGTTGATGTTGAAAGTTGAAACAACCTATTTTGTAGTTTATTTTATTATGTTGAATTATTATGGGTATCATTTTCCGTGGAATTCTGTATTTTCATTTACAATTTCTTTTGATTATTTATTCAGATCATTCCATGAATGTTATGAACAAATTTTTTAAAACAAAGAAAAGCACACGATGAATTACAAAACTGCTGAGAAGCGAAAGATCGAACTAATCTATAACAATTATATCTCTGCTACTATTCAGCAATTTAATTTGCAAATGCATTTTTTTTTATTTTTTTGAGAATAGATTCCTTTATTCCACAAAAACATAATCAGCTCGTATCCAGTGTAGTGCTGGACTAGTACAAATCCATCAAACATAAAATAGACCACAACATAAAGCAAATCACAGCACAAAACGATCTTGCCCTACTAGTACATCTTCAATCCAGCATGACCCTACCAGAATCCGACCTAAATCCAAAGTAGTCCCATGGACAGGCCAAACCTGCACATATTGTAATTATAGTATAGGTCCGATGACCTTGTGTTGTCACCATGTGACTCTCCCCAAATCTTTCCTTCAATGTTCCCTCCTGATGCAAGCAGCATGTAGTATCAACTTCATCCATCGCAGATCCTCATAGATAGTATAGGGTTGGGAAAAGCAGCAGCAGCATAAACAGCAGCTTTGCCAAACAGCAGCAGCTCGCGAAAACCATATGTAATTAGATAATTAAATAATACGCATGCATCAGAGCCATGATAGTTTACATCCATTCGTCCAACTTGCCTGCTTGCGTCGCGCCTAGCTTCGCTGGCGTGGAAGCCGGAACAGTAGCACAGTCAGTTTCCCAAATGAACCATGTTCGAGGGAGCTGACTAAGAAGTTGGTGTGGAAGCTGGAATAAACGCTACAATAATTCTGTTTCCGGAAGGATCCTGTTCGAGAAAACAGACGAAGAAGTTCACATCCCACGTTGCTAAATTTTTGAAGAATAATTTTGAGAAAGAGCTGTCCAAGATTTCCACATCCGATCCGAAGCAACTCTGCTCCTACAGCTCGAGCAGGCAGATGTCCGGGATCCGGATCCGTAAACCCGGAAGACTAATCGGAGAAGAATATTCGATTTTGACATAATTTGTAATAGTATAGCATTAATATGCCTTAAAACGGCTAAGGCATGAAAACATGGAAAAAGTCAAAAATTGTAATTTTCGGGAATTTACGACGCTATCCAAAAATTATGGCTAGCGTCGTACGGCTAGCGTCGTAAGGCCTCTGGATAGCGTCGTAAGGCACCAGGATAGCGTCGTATGGCCTCTGGATAGCATCGTAAGGCATCAGGATAGCGTCGTAAGGCACCAGGATAGCGTCGTATGGCCTCTGGATAGCGTCGTAAGGCATCAGGATAGCGTCGTAAGGCACCTGGCTAGCGTCGAACATCCCCAGGCTAGCGTCGTGACAGCCCCTTTTTGCGTTTTTACTCATTTTTCATGTATTTTCTTATTCCAGAATTGCCCTTTTGTAATGAGGTCTATATATATGACCTCCCAAACACTTGTAAGACATCTTTCGTTGAATATCAAATTTGCTACACTTGCAAACTTTTCCAAAAGATCAACACTCTCCCAAATGATGCATAATCATCTTGGGCAACTTTCATCAACTTGAATCTTGAAGTAATTCATGTTGATTAGCAACCATTACAATGAATCAATGAAGATTGAGGACAAGGCATATGGACTTGTTTGCCTTCTCTTGTTGAAGATTTGAGGTGGTTACTTCATCAACTTGGTTTTGAAGCTTACCGAGGAGATTACTACCAGCACTTTGGAATTGTGAGGATTGGAGGACATGGCATATGGACATGTTTGCCTCTCCATTGCTTGAACTTGGAGTTGGAAGCTTCCCTATCCTTTTCTTTTTCACTTGCTAGCTTAGTCATCAACAACCTACCACCTACTTGCTTCTTCATCTTTCTTTTTCTTTCAAGAATGTATCCTATGATCCATGGCATTAGTTAGAATTTGGTATCAGAGCCAAAGATAGGATCTTTCTTGAGATTTAACTTCAAAAACACCAAAAACATCAAAAATCGAAAACACTAAAAAGTGGACAGGTTCTGTTCGGGCTTATTCTGGACTTAAGAATTTCGAATTTGGCAAATCTGGGCACATATTTGAATTCCTCATGTTGAGTAGATGAATTTGCATATGTGGATCATCAAATTTGGAGTTCATATGACAAAGTTATGATCAAATCAAGTTTTGGTGTTGTTCTTGTTTAAAAATCCGAAAATCCACCAACTTTTGGTTTCGATCTTGAAATTTTCATGTTAATGGGCTGTAATATGTGTCAATGATGCAAGTATGATCATGTGTTTAAGTTTTTAATTGTTGATTGCATCAAAAATTCCAAAATCAAATTTGAGTGTTCTTCAAGTTCATCACCACCTCCTTGTTTGTTCATCTTGTTCTTGGACACCACCTTGCTTGTTCATCCCATATTCAAGTGTGTTCTTGAGCTTGTAATAATTTGAGTGAAGTGTTCTTGGCCACCATCTTGCTTACTCATCCAAGTTCATATCACCTCTTTGCTTGTTCTTGGGAGTTCATTGCCACCTCCTTGGTTACTCATCCCATCTTCAACTTGTTCATGGTTGAATTCTTTTGATCCAAAAAGTGCAAATTGAAGAGGTGTTAAGGGGACATGGGCTGCCAAGTAATGATGATGTTGGGATAATATTGACTTCAGCCACACATATTTTCTTGAAGGGAGCAAAGCATCATGTGCAAGGGATGAGATAAGTGACATCACAAATCATCATCAAAATCAAAATTGTGTGCTACGACCCTATCCACCTCCTTGCTACGACCCTATCCACCTTCTAGCTTTACGACCCTAACCACCGCCTTGCTACGACCCTATCCACCTCCCTGCTACGACGCTACCCTCTACGGACAAGCCTCTAAAGACGCCATCATCTAGCGTCGTACATCTCTCCACTCGAGCATTATTGTTCAAAATTTTTCCTAAGTCGGATATATATAGCTGGCACTTGGTTCCTCTGATTTATTTTAAATCACGAACACAGAGTTGAAGTTTTAATCAGGCAATGTTCTGCTCTTAAAATTCCTCTCGTAACAAGTGAAACCTAGCTGTTGAAATTCCTCCGGAAAAATTTAACTGTATATTGGAGAGAAAAGTTAAAAAAAAAAAAAGGAGGAGAAAAAAAAGAGGCTTTTGTTGATTACAGATATAGTGGGATATCTTGTGTGATCATTCGGGAGTCGAGTGAAGTGAGATCTCTTTTCAGTATTTTTAAACTCCACCCCAAAATTTTTAACCCTTGTGAGGATTTTGGAATTTAACGTGTAAATTACAATTAATCGCAGTAATGCAAAATCCTTGCATTGTGATCACATATTTTCAGTACATTAGTGTCTGTAATTATTTTTAATTAGTTCTGTTGAGTCTAGTAGTGTGTCCGTACTTTATTTTTGTTTGAGTCAAGCATTGTAATTTGTTTGCATACTCCATGTCCAAACCTAGTCTCGATTCTCATTTTTCAAAGTGTGGTTGAAAATCTTTACGGAAGCAGAAAGCCAAGTGGTGAGCCACTCAGATTGGAAAATTGGTCTGCTACAGTGAGTGCTTCCGAAGGACGCATTGTATTTCAGTGTGCAAATATTACCAACGTCTTATACATATATCCGTAGTTTTTCTATTTTTATAGTACAGAAATGGAAGGTAACTCAGAACTAATGGAGTTCTTGAAGAGCATGAAGCATGACTTTAATTCTAAATTTGACACGCTTCATCAAAAAATTGATCACCTGGAAAATAAAGTTGATGTTTTGAATGAAGAATTTTCAGGTATCAAAAAGCAAGCCGACCATTCTGAACAGAAACTGGAAAGAAAAGTCCAGAATCTCAATGACAAAATTGAAGAAGTTGCTATTTTTTCGGAGAGTAAAATGGAGCAGCAGCATTCCACAATTCTTCATGCAGAAATTACTGAGACTGATCTCCGAAGCCGAATCATTCATTCCAGTCTTTATGAACATTGTGCAAATCTATCTGCAAACATTGAATCTCAACTGACTGAAACTTTAAAAGATGAATTTGAGAAGTTTGCAGGTGAAACAGACGGAAAGCTGGAATATGATATGATGAGACTCGAAGAATGGCTTGAACGGCAAATATCCAATCAATTTGCCAGCACTTCGAATACTGAAATCACAAAAATCATTATCCGTCACAGGGAAGATTTATCTGAAGAATTTCATTAGGTATTAAATAATTTATCTGAAAAACTTACCGCCAAAATTCATCTTGTTGCAGAAGAAGTTCAACAGCAAATGACTGACACACAGACCATTTATGAGCAAGTGATCGGAACAGTTAATCAAAAGCTGCAACATACCCTGGATGTACGGATTGCAGATATTCTGGAACGTGATTATGGGATTAAGCGCTATTCAAAGTCTTCGACGTCTCTAAAGACCCTGAGCTCCACAAAGCAGAAGTCGCTCATTCCTAGCACCAGTCACAAAATTGTGTTTGATCGGGGACGACCATTTTGATCAGTCCCAGACCGATCGAAACAACGGACGGTCTCTACTTCCAAATCTGACAGAGGGAAATCTGTAGCTGTCACGACCGTCACAAGATCTGATAAGGAGAAGATTTCACCATGTCACCCCTATCATAAGTCGGGGCATAAATATGGGAATTTATCAACGGTGACATGGAGTAAAGACAAGCATCACGCCCCACAGAAAGCATTAATTCTTGACTGTGCTAAACACAAACAAACTGAACAGGAATATAAAGACACAGTTCAACATGATGGAGAATCTGTACAGCAGTATGCTCGACGCTTACTAGAATTAAAACGACAAGCCGGCATACAGGAGACAAAGGAAAAGGAATGGAGGCATTTCTTGACAGGCCTACGAATAGAGATTTACAACCAGATGCAAGTCAGGTATGAAAGTATTGACCAAGCAATAACCGATGCACTGATTATCGAAAAATGATTGCCGGTCAAAATCGGGGAAGCCAATACTGAAGCTTCGAAGAAAGGAATAGTACCAACCACAAGGGCTAATACGTCAAAGAGCAAAGGTGGACTTGGAACTATTCATGTCAGCATGCCAAGATCAACGGGTACATATAGCACACATAGCCAGAGTTGGAGTCGAGGAAATTATTCTGAAGAACAACCAAGTTCAGAAGCGAGCGTGCACAATTCCTCCAATTCTGAAGAAGACATACGTGGATCACCCGTTGCTGCAGATTATGATTATGATGATAGTGATGATTCAGACTACAATGATTACAATGATAAAAAAGGCAGCATTTACTCTGAATATTCTCAAAGTCCTGATCACCAATACTCATCATTAGTGGTAACCCGATCTCCTGAGTTGATAAAGAAAACAGACCAACTGACAACTGGTCTACAACAAAGGGAGAATCTCTTTCACTGTCGATGCACAATTCTCGATAATCCATCTTATTTTATTGTAGATAGTGGAAGTTGTGTTAATGTTGTGAGTCTTTATGTGATTCGCAGGATGGGTATAACTGTTGAGGAACACCCGGAACCATATCAACTTCAATGGGTGAACAACAATGGACTTGCACGAATCACACGAAGAGCCAAAGTTCCACTTAAAGTTGGTTCTTACGAAGATGAGATCATCTGCGATGTCATGCCAATGAACACGTGCCACATTCTTCTTGGACGTCCCTGGCTATTCAACAAGAATGTTATATACTACGATCGGGATAATTTAATTTCATTCAGGCATGACGGAGTTAAGCAGCTTCTCTTTTCTGTGTCTCCAATGACTGCGAAAGCAGATCGCGACAACCTGCTACGGGATATTCAACAAGAAGAAGAAGATCATAAGTCCCGTAAAAGAAAGGCCAAGAAAGAAGACAAGTCCAAGGGGAAAACAGTCGAAACCAGTTCGGCAAAACAATGCGCAATGATCTTTCCAGGATTTGTCCATAATTCGTCGCATTTTGATTTCCCCATGCACAATTTTTCTAAATTCTGTAATGGTACCATGTCTGAATTGTGTACTCATTTTTCAGGTACCCACGGGGAACATCAAGACAACTGTCTGAATCAATCAGGTATGTATGTACCAATTACTTATGAGATTGATTCAACTGATAAAAGTTCTTTTTCTGCAGGAATCTCGGATCCGGAGCTAAACCCGAAGGCAATCCAAACTTTCCAATGGAAACCGAGCCTGAAGATTCCACACTCATTTTGAATAATACTTCTTTTGTTTATTTTATTTTATTTTAGTCTGCTAATACTTTAAATTTTAGAACTAGTAATTAAGTGTTAAGTTTCTTGCTGATAATTTCCGTTGTGTGCAGATCACCATTTTAAATCCGATCCCAGCAACATCAATATCACTCCTTTAACAGCTTTGGGGTCCAAAGCTTTTGAAGGGGGAGTGAATGGCGTGGAAGCCGGAACAGTAGCACAGTCAGTTTCCCAAATGAACCATGTTCGAGGGAGCTGACTAAGAAGTTGGTGTGGAAGCTGGAATAAACGCTACAGTAATTCTGTTTCCGGAAGGATCCTGTTCGAGAAGACAGACGAAGAAGTTCACATCCCACGTTGCTGAATTTTTGAAGAATAATTTTGAGAAAGAGCTGTCCAAGATTTCCACATCCGATCCGAAGCAACTCTGCTCCTACAGCTCGAGCAGGCAGATGTCCGGGATCCGGATCCGTAAACCCGGAAGACTGATCGGAGAAGAATATTCGATTTTGACATATTTTGTAATAGTATAGCATTAATATGCCTTAAAACGGCTAAGGCATGAAAACATGGAAAAAGTCAAAAATTGTAATTTTCGGGAATTTACGACGCTATTCAAAAATTATGGCTAGCGTCGTACGGTTAGCGTCGTAAGGCCTCTGGATAGCGTCGTAAGGCACCAGGATAGCGTCGTATGGCCTCTGGATAGCGTCGTAAGGCATCAGGATAGCGTCGTAAGGCACCAGGATAGCGTCGTATGGCCTCTGGATAGCGTCGTAAGGCATCAGGATAGCGTTGTAAAGCCTTAGGATAGCGTCGTAAGGCACCTGGCTAGCGTCGAACATCCCCAGGCTAGCGTTGTAACAGCCCCTTTTTGCGTTTTTACTCATTTTTCATGTATTTTCTTATTCCAGAATTGCCCTTTTGTAATGAGGTCTATATATATGACCTCCCAAACACTTGTAAGACATCTTTTGTTGAATATCAAATTTGCTACACTTGCAAACTTTTCCAAAAGATCAACACTCTCCCAAATGATGCATAATCATCTTGGGCAACTTTCATCAACTTGAATCTTGAAGTAATTCATGTTGATTAACAACCATTACAATGAATCAATGAAGATTGAGGACAAGGCATATGGACTTGTTTGCCTTCTCTTGTTGAAGATTTGAGGTGGTTACTTCATCAACTTGGTTTTGAAGCTTACCAAGGAGATTACTACCAGCACTTTGGAATTGTGAGGATTGGAGGACATGGCATATGGACATGTTTGCCTCTCCATTGCTTGAACTTGGAGTTGGAAGCTTCCATATCCTTTTCTTTTTCACTTGCTAGCTTAGTCATCAACAACCTACCACCTACTTGCTTTTTCATCTTTCTTTTTCTTTCAAGAATGTATCATATGATCCATGGCATTCGCCCATTGATCCGCTTCTTCGTTTCTCTCCCTCAAAATGTGCTGAACTCGGACTTCGCCTGCCCACTTCAGTAATGTCACAATAGGTCCTAGCAGATTGTTGAAGCGCCAGGGTATCTTCTCTGGCTCGGCAAGCCACCCAACCACATTGCTAGAATCGCACTCAAAGACCAACCTTGGTAAAGGGAAGCCTTGTTTGTTAATAATTAACGAGTAAACCCTGTTGATGGCCATTAACTCAGCTTTGGTAGAATCTGAAATTCCAACATAATCTGACATAATATACACCACTTCTCCTTTGTCGTTTCTAATCACGCCTCCGATACCTGCCGGCCCGGGGTTCCCTAGCGACGAACCGTCCGTGTTTATTTTCCACCACCCAATCGAAGGTCTAACCCACACCAAACCTTGCCGAGGAGCTCGGGCCCTGTGACTCCCGTAACGCATTAGACCCTCAGGGAAGTCCATTCCGGAGTTCCCCATCAAACCTTCAGAATGCGTATATCCCACAGCCCACCAAGTACGAACCCTCCATTGGACTATTGTCTCAGCCTCCTTATATTGAACTTATGCCTTTTGAAAATTATGCCATTCCGAATTTTCCAAATCGTCCAGGAAATTGCCATTCCCATTAGCATCCATAGATCCTTGCGACCCCATATGTGGATCGCCACCTGCCAAACCATTCAGTCATCAAAGTCCATGTCTTTCCAGGGATGGCCCAGTGCACTCCAAACCAATTAGTTCCTTGATACCACAAGGCATTAGCAACATCACACTTATTAAAGAGATGATCCACTGACTCAGTTTCCTTTGCACAAAAAGGGCACAACGCATCAGTCGATAATAGGCAGCCCCTTCTGAGTAGCACCTCTCGAGTTGGCAAAGCGTTGTGCATCATCTTCCAAACCAACATTTTTACTTTCATAGGAATTTTAATCCTCCACAGTATCCTCCAGAACTCTCTCCCTTCCTCCGAAGAGATGTCCGCTGCACGCTTCCAACAGGATTTGGTGGTGAACACACCACTGCTTTCTTTCATCCAAATTAATTTATCAGGAATGAATTGGCACAACTGAGTTCTGTCAAGATCGGCCATCATCTCCTCCCAAGCCTCCAACTCCCAGTCAAACAATTGTCTTCTAAATTCAATTTTCCACTCCCAACGAACGCCACTCCAGCTGCCGAACTCTACCACCCTACCCGTTTGTTTTAATGCCAAGGCGTACATCCGAGGATAGAGCACCCTCAAAGTTTGGCCCCTGTCAAACCAGACATCATTTCAGAACCTTATCTTTTCCCCATTACCAACAATGAGTCTCCAGCTCGATGCATACTCACTCGGCTCCAACTTCTCCCAGGAGTTGCTAATTCTTCCCCACAAGGAGCTGTGTGGCTTTGGCACTGGCAGCAAGCATTCCTCTCCCCCATAATATTTAGACTTTATCACATCCTTCCACAAAGATTGCTCCCTCCCGTACCTCCACCTCCACTTAGACAACAAAGCTATATTAAACCGCTGGGTGTCCCATATTTGTAAACCCATTTTAATATTGGTACAATCTCTATAGGACAAGTATTCTCTCCTCCAAAACTATCAATGTTAAATATATATATATATATTAATTTATTCCTCACCTACTCAAATTAATTAGTTCTATGAATTTATTTATAGCCGGAAATTAACCTTATTATGTTAGTGTATATACTAATCATTTCAATCCGTTTTATCTTCGATGTCGACATTCTCTATTCCATTTATATGTTATTTACTTATATTTTTCGCTGATGAAACGATGGTCGAAGCCATATTATTCAAAAATTTGCATGTTATGTTACACCACCAAATCGGTCAAAGTTAATTACATCGTTATTTACGTATCTTTAATAAATCTTTGTCCTTTTAAATGCTTAGGCATAATCTTTATTAATTTGAAATTTTTCTTATTTATATTTCTTATTTTTTAATATTTATATTGTATCATTCATTACAAATTTCCGCGCATTATTTATTCAATTATCATTTTCAATACTATGTCATTTATTTATACTCGATACAGTACGAATCAATTAATTAATTATATATATTATATATATAATTTAAAATTCAGAAGTTATTCATAATGTATTTAATTCACATACTCTAATTAAAGTTACGATGTAATTTATTTTTATTCAATTCAATGATTCATATAATAATCCATTCTTAATTAAATCTTAGATATTATACTATACTTAAATTTAATGTTTCTCTCATATTTCCAATATCCATCTAATTAATATACAATTATAGCATATTTTGATTAGATGAATTATCTACTATAATCTCATTATTTCTCTCTTTTCGTATACAGACAATTGAAGATGGCGTCCAAGAGGAATAGTAATGGAAAAGAAAACATTAGGATTCCTGAGAATTCATCTCAAAATTCTCGATTGAAAATTCGTCGAATGGATGCAGAAACACAAAAAAAAGTATTCTTTAACACCATCTTCAAATCAGAAGTTAATTTCTCCTTTCGGCAGAATTCCTCTAAGTTGCCTTTCGAACGGTAGAGTTCCTTTATTTCTTTTATATGAAATTTTAATTTTTTCGATGAATATATAGAAATATGTTATCCAATTTTGCTTTTTTCTAAAATTATTATTTATAAAGCAGGTAATAATCAATTTTCTTCTACATCTTCTATACGGGTCTCATGCTTTGATCACACTCAACTTGAAAGTTCTTCCCAAGTATCAGGTTGGACAATACTTTTGAATAAGAAGTTCATTTTGTATTTTTTTTATTCAATTTTACAGCAAAATTATATGAAATTACATATATTTAGCTTATTAAACAATATATTCTATGTTAATTAAACTTCTCGAATTAAGGTTATATTTATATGTCCAATTATGGTTAAATCATAATGAATTTTACAGTTATCTCCCGTGATTATTTACCGACAACAAATAATGAAGAGTTGGAAAATTTGGGTGCATCATCTGCGAATCACGGTAACTGATTTTTTCAACATTTTTTCCGTTATTAATATACAATGAATCAAAATTAATTTTATTAAATGTTTTATTTTACAGATATACTTATTGATTCCTACTCAAAAGAACCATCTCTTGAGATAAATAATCTATCCGGAAGTAAAATTATAGGTAAATGGTAGTTTTTGAACTCTATAGTGTAATTTAGATATGAATTGTCATAATCATTATTGTATGCAGAATACTATGATTTAGGAGATCCAACTTACGCATGCGGCCATTGTGAAGCAAATTTTTGGTACGACGAGCGTCATGCCAAACACTATAGGGTCAAACATCCAACATACAATGTATGTTGTTTAAATGGGAAAACAACCATCCCTAGAATGCCACAACCTCCCCAATTATTAATGAGTCTTTATACGTCCGATAGTCCGAAGAGTAGGAATTTTCTTCATCATATTAGATCCTACAATTCTATGTTTAGTTTCACTTCAATGGGAGGAAAAATTGATAACAGCATAAATAATGGATCATGTCCACCGATGTTCCGCATCAGTGGTCAAAATTATCATTCCATTGGGACACTGCTTCCTCAAGTGGGTCAAAGGCCACAGTTCGGACAACTCTATATATATGACACCGAAAATGAAGATCAAATTCGGATGAATGTGCTCGGGTAAATTTCCATTTTCCCATCCGAAAACAGTTTTCATTTATTTTTTTCCCTTATTATACTAATATCTATTTAAATACTGTATGCATGAAATGTATCCAATAGCTTTCTATATATTTATACATACAAAATTATATGTCATGAACTTTTATTTACAGTGGAAGCGGTCGTAATCAACTTGATCTTGATATTGAAATTGTTGGTGATCTCCGATTAATGCTGGACGAGCATAATGTGCTGACAAAATCTTACCGGATGGCAAGGGATAGATTAAACAATGACAATACAAGAGATTTAAAACTTCGGCTTATAAGTAGTCGAGTTCATGATGGAAGGACATACAATCGCCCTTCTGTTTCTGAAGTTGCAGCACTTTTGGTGGGGGACTTTGATGAAAATTTAGAGGACAGAGACATCATCATTGAAAGTCACAATGGTTCTTTGCAAAGGATAAATGCACTGCATCCTTCTTATCTTGCTCTACAATATCCTCTTCTGTTTCCTTACGGTGAGGATGGATTTAGAGATGGCATACCTCGGAATTATAATGAAACGATGAAAAGGAAAAATATTACTCTCAGAGAATATTTATCCTACAGGCTTCATCCTAGAGAGACTGAACTGTCTCTAATTTTTCTGTCTCGAAAATTATTCCAACAATTCTTGGTCGATACATATACTATGGTTGAAACTGGGAGGCTTTTGTACATTCGAAATAACCAGAAAAAATTGAGATGCGATTTGTACAAAGGATTGCATGATGCTCTTTTGGAGGGCGAATCTGATGCTACTAATTGTGGAAAGCGTATTATTTTGCCTTCATCATTTACCGGCGGTGCAAGGTACTTCATACAGAATTATCAGGATGCCATGGCAATTTGTAGGTGGGCTGGATATCCCAATTTATTCATCACTTTTACATGCAATCCTGCTTGTCCGAAAATAAATAGATACGTTACGAAATATGGTTTGAGGTCTGCGGACAGGGCCGATATTGTATCTCGAGTGTTCAAGATGAAATTAGACTTGATGATCCGGGATTTTAAGCGTGGACAAATATTTGGAGATCTGAAAGCAGGTAATTTAAACATACTCTATAATTTTAATTGTTATATTAAATTTAAATTAAGATAAGTATAATTTTTCTTTTTTTAAATTCTGTGTATAATATCCTATTTTGTTTTATCCATTTGTTTATTACTTATTTTTCTTTTGCAGTTGTATACACAATAGAATTTCAGAAACGAGGACTACCTCATGCTCATATTTTACTGTTTGTTCAAGGTGGACATAATGCTCAGAGTCCTCATAAAATTGATGAGATAATTTCAGCTGAACTTCCAGATAAGGAGAAGGATCCTGTATACTACGATGCAGTTTGTAATCTAATGCTTTATGGACCATGTGGTTCAGCATATAAGAATGCATCTTGCATGATAAATGATCGATGCTCAAAGTATTATCCGAAACGGTTTGTTGATTCCACCTGTCTTGATGATGATGGCTATCCTGTTTACAAATGTCGTGATAATGGTAGTAATATTGAGAAGAATGGATTTATATTTGACAATCGCCATGTAGTTCCGCACAACAGGTATCTCCTAATGAAGTATCGTGCACACATAAATGTGGAATGGTGTAATCAAAGTCGATCCATCAAATACTTATTCAAGTATGTTCATAAAGGATACGATCGAGTCACGGGTTCCTTCTATGAAAGTTCTGGAAAAGACATTTCCACTGATACAACTGATGAAGTTCAGAATTATTATGATTTCAGATACATATCTGCATCCGAGGTTGCATGGAGATTGTACATGTATGACGTTCACTATTGCAATCCATCTGTTGAACGCCTTTCCTTCCACCTACCTGGACAACAACCTGTTGTGTTCTCGGAAGATTCATCTATTTCAACAGTTCTTGATCAAGCACGTATAAGAGAATCTCAATTTCTCGGTTGGTTTAAAGCAAATTCTAAATATCCAGAAGCAAGCGAGCTGACGTATAATGAGTTTCCATCAAAATTTGTACGGAAGGACCAATCAAGAGAATGGGTGCCTAGACAGAGAGGTTTTTCAGTGGGCAGGATGAACTACGTTCATCCGCGATCGGGTGAATTGTATTATATGAGATGCCTGCTAAATGTGGTGAAGGGTCCGAAAAGTTTCAAGGATTTACGCAAAATTGATGGTGTTCAGTACAATACATACAAGGCTGCTTGCTATTCTTTGGGATTGCTTGAGGACGATGGAGAATATATTGATGCAATGAAGGAGGCAAGTCAATGGGCGTCCGCACTGTCCTTGAGAAATCTTTTTGTTTCCATACTTCTCTCCTGTTCTCTAACCTCTCCCGGTGATCTTTGGACAAAAACTTGGCACTATATGTCCGATGACATTTCATATAGAAATCGTGAGTTAGTAAAATATTTTGTAGTTTAATTTTCAATTTTATTTTCATCTATTTCACCTTTGTCATTTTTTCGTGTCTTGAATCTACTTGAATCATAAATATTTCGATTTGTCTCTTTCTAGGTTCTGGCATAGGAGAGGCTGAGATACAAAATCTCATTTTGATTGAAATTGAGAAATCTCTCCAACATGCTGTGTGATACCCCGTAATAAAGTAGTTGCATGATTTTAGTTTGGCTCGGCAATATGTATCCCAAATAAATTTTTGAACTACGTTATGGCTTGATCCCTTCACAGGGTACGTAGGCAGCTTAGAAGTTTTAATTCTAAGTTCAGTCACAAAATAATAAAACAAACAAAAAGACTCTAACACGAGAAAAGCCGAAACACAACTTCGGGGACGAAGTTGATTCTTAAAGAGGGTAGACTGTAATACCCGAGAATTTTGCAACATAAAATAAATAAATAAATAAATAAATAATAAAGAGAACATAATAAATAAATAAAGAATCATAAAAGATGAGAAATGGAATTTAAATTAAAAAGGAAACAAAATTCCGAGAACCCGGGAAGCCGAAGACAATTTAATCGAATAAATGGTTACACGGAAACCCAACACCGATGGACTCAATAACCCGAGTCCAAATGTAAATTTAGATCCGAATAAAATTAAGATAGGAAATCGGAGCCCGAAGATACCCCGGAAATCGGAATCTGGGAACATAGAGGGATAGAAGTCCGAAAGAGAGGAGGAAAAGCGCGACGGATCGCACGACCCGCCCGGACCGGAGCCCAGGCGTGAGTGGCGCGCTGGCCGCGCGGTTGTTGGCCTTGGACCGCGCCATGACCGCACCAACTGGCAGAAACGCCCCGTGCGAGATTTACTCGCCCGAATCCGGATTTTCCGACTTCGATTGAACACCTTGCGACTCAAGACACCCTAGGACTGCCTTTGGACGACCCTTAGGTCCTTTCCATCTATAAATAACCATCCCAATCAGCCCCAACTTTGGACGAAACCCTACGATACTCTCTATACACAAAACCCTAGATCCGAAAGTCGTCGGAGGCACAAAACCGAACAACAGGACTGACTTGGACAAAAATTGGGAGCCTTCGATCGTCGGGGTAAGATCCGATCTATTCTTGTCCATTCTTTTCCCGTTCTTGATTCAAAACGATTCCTAATTCGATCTTTTCCTATTCTAAACCCCCGATTCGGATCGAGAACGAAGAACCCGACGAACGGAGAGGATAAACGGTGGACTGGAAGCCACGCCTCCGAAATCGACGATCCCGGACGTTCACAACTCAGTAAGTTAACGCTTACACGGTTTTGGGAGAATTAAATTACATGTAATCTAAAGAATTAAATCAAGAACTTAAAATCTGTCAACATGTGATTTCTATCGGCGCAGCGATTTTGTCTAATTTTTCCGAACCCTTAATAGTCTTCAAAAGAGAAAACCTAAAACACAAAAAACGTTCCTAAGACATAGATGTATCTACTGTAAAAATTTCATAATTTTTCATCGTGTTTTGATAACCGAAACGACCACGAACAGACCTGCCTTCGGTTTAAATCTTGAAACGGTGGTTGATTCTTAGTCCGAACTTCAGGTTGATTTTTGACTTAGATCTAGACCGATTCAGGATTGGTGCTAAACATAAGAGTTGTAGATCTATACGTTAAGAAGACCTCCGTAAATTTTCAGAATTTTTCGTGATGATTTGATATATGAAATCCACCCGAAACCGAACTGCTAGGATGTGGATCTTGAAATTCTTGACAGAACTTAGGTCAGAGCTTGACGACATTTTTGACTAGGGTTCTAGGCCGATTTAGATCTTTAGCCGAACATGAAAGTTGTAGAAAAATGTCTTGAGAAGGTCTCTGTAAAAGTTCGTTGAGTTTGAAGTTGATTTGCTATGGTAGATCATGAAAATCCTGAACTGTTGTACACGAAATTCGGACAGATTAATGATATGACTAAAATTGACGTTTTTCACCTAATTCCGTATCTCGGATT
The DNA here is from genome assembly GCA_030278955.1 of Hygrophila difformis. Taxonomy (NCBI): domain Eukaryota; kingdom Viridiplantae; phylum Streptophyta; class Magnoliopsida; order Lamiales; family Acanthaceae; genus Hygrophila; species Hygrophila difformis. The sequence continues at coordinate 16,223,499 of JAOANR010000002.1, read as the reverse complement.
GAAAAACTTAAAACATGAAACTTGTTCATCTCTGTGTTTTGGAGTCACTGGTCAAATTTCAGACTTTTTGGACTTAAACTCGATTTTTAATGAATTTTGAAGTAAACGGTGGTTCACCGAGTCAAATCTTGAAAAATCTTGTTGAAAAGGATTTTAAATGAGATCGGAGCGGATAGCGTCCTGGAATAGTATATTTTGAGAAACCTACTAAATTTGAGAAATTGGCCTTTAAGGCTTAAATGAATGGAAACTCTTTTGAGATAAAATACATGAACAAACATTTTCGAAATCCCGTTATAGCTAGTTCGAGAGTAATCTACGTAGAGGGTGAGTGCTCCATCGGGTGCCCCTCTAGCTTTTTGCTTCATGCCTAAACGGACGAGAGTGACCTATGTAGGGGGTGAGTGCTCCATCGGGTGCCCCTCTAGCTTTTTGCTTCGTACCTAAACGGACGAGAGTAATCTATGTAGGGGGTGAGTGCTCTGCAGGGTGCCCTCCTAGCTTTGCACATCGTGCCTGATTGGACGATGGTGTTGAACATGAGAAACTGTGCCAAAACGGCGAGAGAAACTTGACTACAAATAAAAATCTTGATACTCGGCTAGGGATTTGTAATACCCGAGAATTTTACAATATAAATAGATAAATAAATAAATAAATAAATAAATAAATAAATATAATAAATAAATAAATAAACAAATAAATCAGTAAATACATTAAATAAATAAATATAGAAGAAATGAGAAATGAAATTAATTAAAAGAGATTTAATTAAACAAAAGAAATTAAAGTTAAATAAGTCGTTACACGGGAACCCGATATAAATGAACTTGACGAATTCGAGCCAAAACGTAAATTTAGATCCGAAGGAAATAACGACACGAAATAGGAACCCGAAGAGAGTCCGGAAATTGGAATCCGAGAGCATAGAGGGATAGAAACCCGAAAGAGAGGCGGAAAAGCACGACGGATCGCACGACCCGCCCGGACCGAAGTCCAGGCGTAAGCCGCGCGCTGTCTGCACGCTAATGTGGGGAAAGGCGCGCCAACCCCGCGCCAGAAGACAGATTCGCCCGTTGCGTGAATCTCTCGCCCGAACGCGGATTTTTCGACTTTCGGTTGAACGTCTCTCGACTCAAGACCCTTAGGGTCAGATTTCGGACGCCCTAGGACTTAGCTATCTATAAATAAACCCCCTCGGAGACCCTAAACCCTTTTCAAAACCCTACGACACCCTCTAAACACAAAAGTAGTAATCCCTGAGTCAACGGAGGCACCAAGAGACCGAGACAACGGCTTTTGGACGAAAATCGGGAGATCTCCAACGTGTGGTAAGCCCTAGTCTGAATAATCCTTGTTCGTTTCAATCCGAAAATGGATTCTAACCTCGTTTCTCTTCTCTTTACACCCCGAATCGAATCTAGAACGAGGAACCCGACGAACGGAGAGGAGAAACGGTGAACTGGAAGCCACGCCTCCGAAATAGACATCCCGTGTAACACCCCGGTTTTTGGTCACCCAGGTCGGGGTGTCACCGCCACACCTCCCTAGAAAGACACGGTTTCTCCGAGCTTGCTAAAGAGATGCAATGCTATAGTTTTTCAGAATTTAAAACATTCAAACAGCCCATTGTAATATAATTTAAAAATAATGTATCAAAGTTGCAGCGGAAAGTAATATTTACATATGTATAATGCAGCGGAATTTAAATTGAGCCAACACGGCCAAAATACGGGTTAAACAGGCCCGTTAATGCAATTTCTAGTCTAACGCAAAATTTAAAAATAAAGTATTTCCCCAAAATTCCCATGAATGCATATGATGATGCATATTCTTCAGCTCTGAAAGAAAAAGGGAAAAAACATGGTTTGGTCAGCAAAAACTTGCTGAGTAAGTTAACACAGACATGATTATGGGGTTTCAAAGCCTTTAATTAAATTTAAAGAAAACATGTGCATAACACCCCATAATTTAATTTATTTATCTAATAATAATTTAATTGCATAATTTAAAAGACAGGGATTTCATAAGATCGTAAATATAGCTTGCAAGTAATTAAATGAATTGACATAAATTTAAAAACACAATTTAACCGGAATTTAATTTAAACAAATGTCTCGCTTCGTTTCTTTCACAGATCACCATCACCAGGGCTCTTATGTCCTCCAGCCTTACGCTCGGGCTCTTATGCCCACGAGTATCATGGTCAATCTTTTAATGGGTTCATTACGTCTACTGACCATACAATCAATATGTCGCTAGGGCTCTTATGTCCACTAGCCATACACTTGGGCTCTTATGTCCCAAGCCGTAGACAAAATTGACAGTATCCAACTTAGTCATAAACCTCAATGTTTTAATCTTATCTTTGTTTAGAAAGACCAATTCCACAAATTTAGTAAGTTTCTCAAAATATACTATTTCAGGACGCTATTCGCTCCGATATCATTTAAGATCATTTTCAACAAGATTTTCAAGATTTGACTTGGTCAAAACCACAGTTTACTCCAAAATTAATTAAAAATCGGTTTCAACTCCAATAATTCTGAAATTTGACCACTGACTCGGAAACACAGAGATGAACAAGTTTCATGTTTTAAGTTTTTCGATCCGAGATACGGAAGCAAGCCAAAAACGTCGATTTCTAACAGGTTACAAATCTGTCCGAATCTTTACGACAGCAGTTCCTAAATTTCGAGATCTACCTAGCAAACCAACTCCAAATTTGATGAAATTTTACAGGGAGATGCTTAAGACATATATCTACAAGTTTTATGTTCAATAAAAGATCTAATTCATCCTATATCTATTGTCAAAAACGCCAACAAGTTCGTGCCAAGAATCTGTCAAGATTTCAAGATCTAAATTTAGAACAGTTCGGTTTGGAGTCGAATTCCGATATCAAACCTCAACAAAAAATTCCAAAAATTTATGGGGGTGTTCTTAACGTATAGATCTACAACTCTTATGTTTAGCACCAATCCTAACTCGGTCTAGATCTAAGGTAAAAATCAACCTCAAGTTCGGATAAAGAATCTATCACCGTTTCAAGATCTAAGTCGAAGGCAGGTTTGTTCGTGGTCGTGTTCGGATATGAAAACACGATGAAAATTTATGAAATTTTTACAGGAGATAGATCTATGTCTTAGGAACGTTTTTCATGTTTTTAAGTTTTCTTGTTTGAATAGTTTTAAGGGTTCGGAAAAATCATGCAAAAATGATGCGCCGTTAAAGATTTCGTGTTGACAGATTTTAAGTTCTTGATTAAGTCTTTAGATTCGATGTATTTTAATTCGCCCAAAACCATAGTAAGGTTAACTTACAAGAGTTGGATTATCCGGCTCGTCGATTCGTAGGCGTGGCTTCCACGTTCACCGTTTGACTCCTAGATCCTCGCACGCGTCCAAATTCCGTCGTCTCCTCTTCCTTACCACCCGATCTACGCTTTGGTGTGTCAAAATCCGCCCGAGGTGCCTTCTTCTCCGTCGAGATCGTCCTCAACACCCACAAATTAGGTTTGTTTTTTTTTCCTCTTCGTTCTCTTTTTTTTTCTCTTTGTTTTATTTTTTATTTTTTGTATGTAGAAATTGTTGGAGTAACAAAATAAGCAGATGAGAAAGATTTAGCTTAAAAAGGGGTAAAGGGGCGGCACTTAGGGGTTGTTAGGATTTAAGGTTTGTCACCAATATTTGCTATTTGAAAGATACAATAATATACTATGTATTCTAACCTTTATATACTAAAGATAGACTAGAGAAATAGGAAGATGAAGAAGATTTAATTTTTTTTTTTTTTATAAAGAAAGTAAAAGAACGACTTTTAGAGATTTAGGATCTAAGATTTATGTCAAATCTTTTCCTACATATTGTGTGCAACAATATACTAAAAATAGACTAAATATTGTTATAACTATCATGCATATATCTATACATTTTTCTTATTATGCTAATTATTATTATTATTGTTATTGTTATTATTATTATTATCATGTATATATATTTATAAAAATAAAGTGTTAATTAATTACTATGCATCTAATAATTATACAAGTACTGAAATAGTTTTAATATTTATAAATAAATTAATTTAAAATATATCTAGAATATTATACGGTATTACAATTTTCGACTTCACGGGTTCGTGGTATTTAAATTCCTTTTTAATCTTTGGAATTAGATTCCATTTCTCTTTTTATTTTTATTTTATTTATTTTTATTTATTTATTTATGTGTTTATTTATTTATTTATGGGTGACTGATTTCACGGGTATTACAGTCTACCCTCCTTAAGAATCAACTTCGTCCTCAAAGTTGCCTTACTGATTTCACGAGTATTACATCCCGGACGTTCACAAATCAGGTTTTGGGAGGAATTAAAACGTTCGAAACTAAAAGATTTAACAAGAAATCGTAAATCTGCCAACTTATGTTTTCTACCGACGCAACAGTTTTGACGAATTTTTCCGAACCTTAAAACGACTTCAAACGGAAAAACTTAAAACACAAAAAATGTTCCTAAGGCTTAGATCTATCTACTGTAAAAGTTTGAGAATTTTTAGAGATGATTTGGTATGCGAAAACCAACCGAAACCGAACTGCTTGAATCTAGATCTTGAAATTCTTGACAGAACTTAGGTCTGATCTTGATCATGTTTTTGACATAGGTTCCAGACCGATTTAGATCTTTGGCCGAACATGAAAGTTGTAGATAAATGTCTTAAGATGGTTTCTGTAAAATTTCAACAAATTTGGAGTTGAATTGCTATGATAGAATTCGAAATCATTAAACTGTGACATATGAAATTCGGACAGAATTGTGCTTCTGTGAAAATTAGTGTTTTTGACCTATTTCGGTATCTCGGATTGAAAAAGTTAAAACACGAAAGTTGTAGATCTCGACGTTTCAGAGTCAGTCGCGAAATTTTGGAATTTTTGGAATAAAATCTAATTTTAGACGAATTTTAGAGTAAACTGTGGTTTACCGGAAACCAAATCTTGAAATCTTGATGAAACATGGAATTAACCTTTAGGGTTGAAATGAGTTGAGATATTATTTTTAAATAAATATAATTGAGATCAGATTTTGAAATTAAATCCCCTTACAAACTTGATAAATTAAAATTAGGGGTGAGTGCTCTGCAGGGTGCCCCTTAACGATTCACTTCGTGCCTTAATGGACGATGGTGACCCCGCGCGCTAAACTTGAGATATAATATTGCCAAAACGGCACGAGATATAGAGCCTACACTCTCGAGAATATCCATATGGGTTTCCCGAGGCTCCGGAGTGGTACTGGGTATGGCTGATACGGTTGCGGCCGCCGGGCTACCGGCTAAACTTGTTGAGATTGCGATGCGATCGTGAAATACCTGAAATATTAAATCTGGGATGTAATGGGGATATTAAATTAAATTAAATTAGATTAAATTATGTTTGTTGTCCAATTAAATTATTTAAAATGCTTTATTTAAATTATGAATATTATGTTATTATCATGCTTTTATTTAATTATGAAATTAATGGCTTTTAAACCCTACGATCATGCATGTGTTAACTTACTCAGCAAGTTGTGCTGACCAAACCATTTCTTTTTATTTTCTTTTCTTACAGAGTGTGTAGAGTGAACATGAGCACTTCATGCATGGGAACTTTACCTTTTGGGAAAACATTATTTTGTTTAAATTCATGCATTAGACTATATTATGAACGGGCATGTTTAACCCGTGTTTTGGCCATGTCGGCCCTATTTACATTTTCCGCTGCAATACTATACTTAAATATTATTTCCGCTACGCTATGATATTATTATTTTCGAATTATATTGTACGGGCTGTTTGAATGCTTTAAATATTTTAAATACTGCAATACCTAGCCTTGCATCTCTTTAGTGAGCCGGAGAAACCGTGCCTTACTAGGGAGGTGTGGCGGTGACACCCCGACCTGGGTTATCAAAAACCGGGGTGTTACAAGTTGGTATCAGAGCCCGGCTATTTTTAAAGTATTATTTTTAAATCATTATTATTTTTAAACCCTTATTATTTTTAAACTACTATTAATATTTTGACTATTATTTTAAATTTTAAAATATTATTTCCATGGAATATCTATTTTTAAACCCCATGGAAAAGTATATATAAAGAGTATTAAATTATTTTCGGGGGATCATCATTTGCATTTGCATATTGCATCTCTTCTATGAACTTAGAATCTTGGCAAAACTCGAACTTAGAATCTTGGCGAATTGAACTTAGAATCTTGGCAAAACTTGAACTTAGAATCTTGGCGAATTGAACTTAGAATCTTGGCGAATATTAACTTAGATCTTTTGCTTGCGCTAGATGGCTAGTCAAGACATGATGCAGTTGATGATCAAAATGATGAACGTTCATCTTGATTCCCATCAAACCATAGAACAAATGAAGTACCGTATGGCTCAATTGAAAGCCAATTTGCACCACCTGAGCAACTTGAGAGAGGCGGATCACCACCGCATAAACCAACTCGAACGCCAAGTCCAAACCCTCACTACACAAAACCTAATACTAAAGGAACACATCGATGCCCACGGGCGGGACTTGAACACTATTTTTGACGATCTGCTGCCGCCAAGTTCGGAGGAGGAAGATTCGGAGGAGGATCCTACCACTGCGCCGGAGGACGCTTAGAGACGATAGGAATTTCTATTTGTAGTAGTTACTATTTTTGCTAAGGAAACATTACTATTTTTGGTATATCCTATCACTTGTACTAAAAATTTCTTTTAAGGAAATAAAATACAAGATTTATCTATTTAGATAAATTTAAATTCGAAAAAAAAAAATCTGGACAGGCTGTCCGAATTTAAAAAAAGAAAAAAAAAACTTAATTTCTACATTTTAAATTAGCTCAATCGAGCATTATGTGGAAGAGAGAAATGAATTTGAGATCTTCTTGTTTAACCAAACACTACTATGTCCTAATCTATACCATTTGTAACAGAATGGCACCCAGAGGAAGACCGAGAGCCCAACCTGTTCCCCAAACTCCTACTGAGACACCACCAAACGTCACGGAACCGATTCAACCTGAGGTGGAACAACCCCAAGGTGCGCAGGACGCCCCCGCACTGAACAATATGGGCGATCGTCTTAGGACGATAGAGGAGGTGTTGATTGCGCTCGGAAACGCGCAAGTCAACCAGGGTCAAGATGCGGCGGTACCTCCGCCCCAAGCTCGCCCTAACTACCTGGCGATGGTGAATCCTTACAAGCCGCCCCACTACACTGGTGAGGAGGATCCAGCTAAACTGGAGGAGTGGATCCGGACCTTCGACAAGCTGTTGGGAGCAGTTAAATGTCCGGAAGGAGAAAGAGTGCATGTCGCCTCATACTACTTGGGAGGCGAAGCTGACGACTGGTGGCAGGCGACACAAGCCAAACTGACGGAGGATGACGAGCCCTTCTCATGGGCAGAAATGATGGAGATGCTCAGGGATCGATTCTATCCCCTGAGTACCAAATCAGCGATGTACGAAGAGTTCCTGTCGCTGAAGCAAGGAGGCCAAATTGTGCAAGAATACTACACACGTTTTAAGGAGCTGGTGAGGTTCGCACCATGGCTAGTGCCTACTGATGCGGAAAAGGCACAGAAGTTCGAGATGGGACTGAACCTGTCTGTGCGAGAGGTGATCGCGGGGGTACACTACCCCGATTTGCAAGCTGTGTATGACCGCGCTGTGGCGGGAGCACGTGTGCAGCAACTGAAGAGAAGGGTGAGTGGGGAGTCCAGCAGGGGTCCCCAAGACAAGAGAAACCAGGACTCGAGAAGCGAGAACAACACTGGAAGGAACGAGCAGCGCAGAGGGTCGAATAGGCCCCAACAAAATAACACTGGGAGAAGGTTCAACCAAGAAGATCCGGTACCACCTTGCCCGAGATGTGGACGACCCCATCTGGCAAGGGGATGCCCGCAGCAGGGCGCCTGTTTCCGATGTGGTCGAATGGGTCACGTTCAACGGGATTGCCGAACCAGGATCGAGAACATAACAAAAAGGGACGATTTGGTCATGGGGCAAGAACAACCTCAAAATCAAAACGGGCGAAACGGGAATAACCAGGGGTACAGACCCCCTCAAAATAGGCCGCAGAACCAGAACCAGAACCAACGACCTCCGCCCTATCAGAATCAAAACCAACAACAAAATCAGCAGCCGAATGCGAATCAGCAGGGCAATCAGGGACGCCCTATGGGGAGGCTTAACGTGGTGAATCAAGCGGACGTGCCTGCGCAAGGAGAAGTGATGGCAGGTACATTTTATGTTTTGAATACGCCCCTTAGAATTCTATTTGATTTTGGAGCTAGTTGCTCGATTATAGCATCAAGGATAGTGCCTGAGTTAGATCTACCTAAGTGCGAGAGAATTAGCTTAGGAATTCAATTGCCTTCTGGAGAAGTAGTATCTTGCTCTAAACGATATAATGAAATTCCTATAGTGATAAAGAACGTAGAATTCTTCGCGAACTTAGTAGAATTTAACTTAAGAGACTTTGACATCATACTGGGGATGGATTGGTTATCCCAGTATAAGGCGGTGATCGAATGCCAAAAGCAAAAGATCACCTTGTCAAAAAGTAGGGGAAAGAGAGTTATCTTTTACTCTCAGCCCTCTAAGAAAAGTAACAAAATCGTTAGTGCACTTAAACTAAGTAACTTGATGCGTAAGGGTATGAACTATATGCGTGCTATGTGCACAACCTTGAGGCGGAAGAAAACAAGGTTGATAGCATACCAGTGGTAAGAGAATAACCGGACGTGTTCCCTGAGGACGTTCTGGGAATTCCACCTGAGAGAGATCTTGAATTCACTATAGATCTCATTCCGGGGACAGAGCTTGTCTCAAAAGCTCCGTACCGGATGGCACCACTGGAAATGAAGGAGTTAAAGGAACAACTCGAGGAACTGTTAGGAAAAGGTTACATAAGACCGAGTACGTCCCCTTGGGGAGCACCGGCTTTTATTTGTCAAGAAGAAAGATGGAGGATTACGTCTTTGCATAGATTATCGAGGATTAAACCAAGTGACCATCAAAAATAAATACCCCCTACCGAGAATAGAGGATCTGTTTGATCAACTGAAGGGAGCTTCAGTATTCTCGAAGATCGACTTACGATCTGGGTATCATCAATTGAGGATCGCCGAGAAGGACATTCCGAAGACGGCGTTTCGAACGCGATATGGCCATTTCGAGTTCACAGTGTTATCCTTCGGGTTAACAAATGCTCCGGCCATGTTCATGAATCTCATGAACAACGTGTTCCGAGAATTGTTAGATCAGTGCGTCGTAGTGTTCATCGACAACATCCTGATCTACTCAAAGAGCGAGGAAGAGCATGCCCAACACTTACATCAAGTGTTAGAAATCTTGCGAAGAAATCAGCTATACGACAAGCTGTCGAAATGCGATTTATGGTTGAAAGAAGTGGCATTTCTCGGACACATAGTATCCGCTGATGGAGTATCAGTGGATCCGGAAAAAGTCTCTGCCGTAACTGAATGGGCAACTCCAAAGAGCCAAACTGAGATAAGGAGTTTCCTTGGATTAGCTGGGTATTATAGACGATTTGTGAAGGACTTTTCAAGGATTGCACGTCCTTTGACCCAGCTACTGAAGAAAGGAACAAAATACGAGTGGACCGAAGCGTGTGAGACTGCGTTTCAAGAGTTGAAGAAACGACTCACAACCACACCCGTATTAACACTACCATCAGAGAATGGTGACTTCGAAGTTTATAGCGATGCTTCGAAGGAAGGTTTAGGTTGTGTCTTCATGCAAGACTCGAGAGTCGTAGCGTATGCATCACGCCAACTAAAACCTCACGAGGAGAATTATCCGACACATGACCTGGAGTTGGCAGCGGTCGTTTTCGCTCTCAAGATATGGAGACATTATCTTTATGGGCGGAAGTGTCGAATGTTCACCGACCACGAGAGCTTGAAATATATATTCACTCAGAAGGAGTTGAATTTGAGACAGCGAAGGTGGTTGGAACTTATTAAAGACTACGATTTAGAGATATCATACCACGAAGGGAAGGCGAATGTGGTAGCCAATGCCCTAAGTCGGAAAACCCAACACGTGACAAACTCGTTGGTAATTCCGCCGGCATTGTACATGGAGTTAGCAAGATTGAGTTAGAACTTGTGCATCCTGGCACAGTGAGAGAAACGATCAATGCCATGGTCGTAGAAACTCCAATATTGGACGAGATTCGACTCGCTCAACCGGGCGACGCGAAACTCGAGAAGATAAGGGGGTATATTGCCGAAGGAAAGGCAATAGAATTTGTTGTCCACGAGGATGGAAGCATCTGTTTTAAAGGGAGATGGTGTGTGCCTCAGAAGTGTGCCGAATTGAAGCAAAGGTTGATGGAGGAAGGGCACAACACGCCATATTCCGTACATCCCGGAGGTGACAAGCTATACAAAGATCTGAAGAAGATCTATTGGTGGCCGGGAATGAAGAAGGAAGTGGCAAATTTCGTGGCAAAATGTCTCACCTGCCAAAAGGTTAAGGTAGTGCGACATAAACCCCTAGGACTGATGCAACCACTAGAGATTCCAAGTTGGAAGTGGGATAGCATCTCGATGGACTTTGTCTCGGGATTACCCCGATCACCTAAAGGCACGAACAAAATTTGGGTGATTGTGGATAGGCTAACGAAGACAACCATATTTATCCCGATGAAGGACACGTGGACTATGGACCAATTGGCCCGAGCCTACATTGATAATGTGGTACGACGACATGGAGTACCACATGACATCATTTCCGATAGAGACAGTAGATTTGTCTCTCATTTCTGGACGGAGTTACAAAAAGCTCTCGGTACTCAAATCAAAATGAGCACCGCATTCCACCCGATGACGGATGGACAGACCGAGAGGACAATCCAAACACTAGAAGACATGCTGAGAGCATGTGTGTTGGAATTCAAAGGGAATTGGGAATCTCATTTACCCTTAATTGAGTTTTCCTATAATAATAGCTACCATGCTAGCATCGGCATGGCACCATTCGAGGCGTTGTATGGACGAAAGTGCCGAAGTCCGTTGAGCTGGGAAGAAAACGATAAGTCCGTGGTGGTGGGACCACAACTTATCGAAGACATGGCTCAACAAATCAAAGTGATTCAAGGGAAAATGAAAGCCGCTCAAGACCGTCAAAAGAGTTACGCCGACGTGAGACGACGAGACCTAGAATTTCAAGTGGGAGATAGGGTCATGCTAAAGATATCACCCATGAAGGGGGTGATGCGCTTTGGCAAGCGAGGAAAGTTAAGTCCTCGATATATAGGACCTTACGGAATTCTAGAACGAGTCAGAACTCTAGCTTACCGATTGGCTTTACCGCCACAATTAGATCGAGTTCATAATGTCTTCCATGTCTCACAACTAAAGATGTATGTGCCGGACCCGACACATGTCCTTCAAGCCGAAATAATCGAACTCGATGAAGATTTGACTTATGAAGAAGTCCCAGTGCGTATTCTCGACACTAAGGAACGAGTAACGAGGAATAAAACCGTCAAAATGATCAAGGTTCTTTGGTCGAACAACGAAAGTGAGACGACAACTTGGGAAGTAGAATCCGACATGAGAGACGCTATCCGACACTATTCCAAACTGACACCGACACAGTTATGGGGACATAACTGCAATCTTAAGGGAGAGAGGATGTCATACCGTGTATTTTCATACATTCTTGTAATCAAACAAACAAATTCAAATTGTTTTGAACTACGTCATGACTTGATCCCTTCACTGGGTACGTAGGCAGCTTAGAAGTCTTAATTCTAAGTTCAGTCACAAAATAATAAAATAAACAAAAGACCTTAGCACGAGAAAAGCCGAAACACAACTTCGAGGACGAAGTTGATTCTTAAGGAGGGTAGACTGTAATACCCGAGAATTTTACAACATAAATAGATAAATAAATACAATAAATAAATAAATAAATAAATAAATGAATAAATAAATATAATAAATAAATAAATAAACAAATAAATCAGTAAATACATTAAATAAATAAATATAGAAGAAATGAGAAATGAAATTAATTAAAAGAGATTTAATTAAACAAAAGAAATTAAAGTTAAATAAGTCGTTACACGGGAACCCGATATAAATGAACTTGACAAATTCAAGCCAAAGCGTAAATTTAGATCCGAAGGAAATAACGACATGAAATAGGAACCCGAAGAGAGTCCGGAAATTGGAATCCGAGAGCATAGAGGGATAGAAACCCGAAAGAGAGGCGGAAAAGCACGACGGATTGCACGATCCGCCCGGACCGAAGTCCAGGCATAAGCCGCGCGCTGTCCGCGCGCTAATGTGGGGAAAGGCGCGTCAACCCCACGCCAGAAGACAGATTCGCCCGTTGCGTGAATCTCTCGCCCGAACGCGGATTTTTCGACTTTCGGTTGAACGTCTCTCGACTCAAGACCCTTAGGGTCAGATTTTGGATGCCCTAGGACTTAGCTATCTATAAATAAACCCCCTCGGAGACCCTAAACCCTTTTCAAAACCTTACGACACCCTCTAAACACAAAAGTAGTAATCCCGGAGTCAACGGAGGCACCAAGAGACCGAGACAGCGGCTGTTGGACGAAAATCGGGAGATCTCCAACGTGTGGTAAGCCCTAGTCTGAATAATCCTTGTTCGTTTCAATCCGAAAACGGATTCTAACCACGTTTCTCTTCTCTTTACACCCCGAATCGGATCTAGAACGAGGAACCCGACGAACGGAGAGGAGAAACGGTGAACTGGAAGGCACGCCTCCGAAATAGACATCCCGGACGTTCACAAATCAGTAAGTTAACTCTTACATAGTTTTGGGAGGAATTAAAACGTTCGAAACTAAAAGATTTAACAAGAAATCGTAAATCTGCCAACTTATGTTTTCGACCGACGCAACAGTTTTGACGAATTTGTCCAAACCTTAAAACGACTTCAAACGGAAAAACTTAAAAACGAAAAACGTTCCTAAGGCATAGATCTATCTACTGTAAAATTTTGAGAATTTTTAGAGACGATTTGTTATGCGAAAACCAACCGAAACCGAACTGCTTGAATTTAGATCTTGAAATTCTTGACAGAACCTTAGGTCTGATCTTGATCACGTTTTTGACATAGGTTCTAGACCAATTTAGATCTTTGGCCGAACATGAAAGTTGTAGAAAAATGTCTTAATATGGTCTCTGTAAAATTTCATCAAATTTGGAGTTGAATTGCTATGGTAGAATTCGATATCTTTAAACTGTGACATATGAAATTCGGACAGAATTGTGCTTCTGTTAAAATTAGTGTTTTTGACCTATTTCGGTATCTCGGATTGAAAAGGTTAAAACACGAAAGTTGTGGATCTCGATGTTTCTGAGTCAATCGTGAAATTTTGGAATTTTTGGAATTAAATCTGATTTTAGACGAATTTTAGAGTAAACTGTGGTTTACCGGAAACCAAATCATGAAATCTTGTTGAAACATGGAATTAACCTTTAGGGTTGAAATGAGTTGAGATATTATTTTTAAATAAATATAATTGAGATCAGATTTTGAAATTAAATCCCCTTACAAACTTGATAAATTAAAATTAGGGGTGAGTGCTCTGCAGGGTGCCCCTTAACGATTCACTTCGTGCCTTAATGGACGATGGTGACCCCGCGCGCTAAACTTGAGATATGATATTGCCAAAACGGCACGAGATATAGAGCCTACACTCTCGAGAATATCCATATGGGTTTCCCGAGGCTCCGGAGTGGTACTGGGTATGGCTGATACGGTTGCGGCCGCCGGGCTACCGGCTAAACTTGTTGAGATTGCGATGCAATCGTGAAATACCTGAAATATTAAATCTGGGATGTAATGGGGATATTAAATTAAATTAAATTAGATTAAATTATGTTTGTTGTCCAACTAAATTATTTAAAATGCTTTATTTAAATTATGAATATTATGTTATTATCATGCTTTTATTTAATTATGAAATTAATGGCTTTTAAACCCTACGATCATGCATGTGTTAACTTACTCAGAAAGTTGTGCTGACCAAACCATTTCTTTTTATTTTCTTTTCTTACAGAGTATGTAGAGTGAACATGAGCACTTCATGCATGGGAACTTGACCTTTTGGGAAAACATTATTTTGTTTAAATTCGTGCATTAGACTATATTATGAACGGGCCTGTTTAACCCGTGTTTTTGCCACGTCGGCCGTATTTACATTTTCCGCTGCAATACTATACTTAAATATTATTTCCGCTGCGCTATGATATTATTATTTTCGAATTATATTGTACGGGCTGTTTGAATGCTTTAAATGTTTTAAATACTGCAATACCTAGCCTTGCATCTCTTTAGTGAGCCGGAGAAACCGTGCCTTACTAGGGAGGTGTGGCGGTGACACCCCGACCTGGGTTATCAAAAACCGGGGTGTTACAGGATTAACGGGAAAAATTAAAAGACGTATACTTTCCTTCGCCTATTCAAGTTATGTTTTTAAGTTATGCAATTATTTACTTTGCAAGCAATATTGTGATGTTATGGAATCCCTGTCTATTTAATTTTGCCATTAAATTGTTGTTAGATAATAAATTAAATTATGGGGTATTGTGTACATGTTTTCTTAAAGTTTAACTAATGGCTTTGAAACCCCATAATCATGTATGTGTTAACTTACTCAGCACGTTGTGCTGACCAAACCGTTACTTTCTTTTTCCTTCAGAGCTGAAGTGTAACATCCCGACTAATTATTTTATGATTAATTTAATTAATTGGGATTACTTAATTAATTGAACCCAAGCCCACAAGTGTTTTAAATAAGGGGGGTCAATATGCATTGCTTAAAACAATGGGAGGACTTAAGTGAAGAGGAGAATATTGCAATTTAATCCTTTCACCTAAATTGGGGAAAAAGCTAGAATTCTCTCCCTCTTCCATTTTCAATTACGAGAATTAGGGTGAGGGATGAAGAGGCCGAAGGTTGAAGAAGAGGAGCAGAGACTCATTTGTTTTAAAGCTTGAGGAATTGGGAATTCGATTTATACGGGTAAGGTTGTGATTTTTGCATTCTTCTCCCTGTTTTCTTTCCCCGTTCTTCTTCTTTTCGTTGGGACTGTTTTCTTCAATTGGTGGGGGGAAATCCGACGAGGTCACCGGAAATGGAGTGGCGGGAGTCGAGCAGGGGGATGTCGGGGAAGGGCAGAGCTCGTCGGAGTGCGAGCTGCTGCCGGGAAGGCAGCGCGCTGTAGCGCGCTGCGGTGGTGCAGCAGAGGCGACCGCTGCCGCTGCTGTGGAGGCGCCGGCGATTCGCCGGCGGCGTGATGGTGTTGTCCGGTGTGGTGGTGGTGGCTGTTGTGGTGGCTGCCGGTGGTGATGGGTTTGATGATTTTTTTTCCCTCTTCTTTTCCTTCCTTGCTTAATTCTTTGGCATGAGTGTTATTGTTGGTTTTGAATTTGGGATGAGTAGTCAGTTGCTAGAAATTGTTGGTGTTAGATTGGAAGAATTCTTGTTTAATGTTCTGTAGTAATTATTCGGTTACTTTTATGTTTATTTGGACGTGGGATATGGATTTGGGGATGGACATTTTAAATGTGTAGTGCTTTAACAACTTGGTTGAATTTATGCCTAGAAATGTTAATTGGAAGAATTTTTTTAAAAAAAAGGGGATTTGTTGAGTAGATATGAGTATTAAAGTTTGTTATAGAAATTTGTTGCTTGACTTGTGAAGACATGTGGGTTCAATTTAAAATGGTGTTTTGGGTATTTGATTATGGGTGTTGGAAGCAAGTTCGCTTGGGATTGTTGAGTTGATTAATTTGGGGTTCTTGATTTAATATATTGATTCTTGAATACTTGGAAATTGTTGGATTTTTTTTTATATGGTAATGGAGTTTAGTATAGAATAATTAGTTTTTGAATGTTGTATATTGGAATTGGAATCCATTACAGAATTAAGGATTTAGAGATTCTAGGGTAAATTAGATTTGGTTGGTACTTGTTAACCTATGACTTGTTGAATAATTTTTGTAAGTTAGTTAATTTTATTATCTCATTTTATGGACTTGGTAAGTCTTGGAGTTAAAGACTTGGCTTTGAATAATGAAATTGGGAACCATATATTGATGATTTTTCCTTGTAATTGTAAAATGAGAATTGTGGGATTTGAAATTATCAAGCAGTGGTGATTTGGGGATTTGTTTTACCATTGTAGATTAAATTGGATTGGAATATATATAAATATATGATTATTATGTGTGTATTGGCTTTGTTCGATTATTTTGGAATTGTTCAATTCTATGTTGCTAAACATAGAATGAGAAATGTTGCATGGTGGGCTTGGAGGGAATGTAGAAAGGGGAATTGGAGGTGGATGTTGGAGTTGGAGATAGAAGACGATGGTGTTGATGTTGTGAGAATTATTATTTTTTTAATTCTTATGATGATATTATTTTATAGGGAGGAACGTAAGTTGGTAATGGAGCAATTGGAAAGTTGAAGACTTCACAAGAAGGAAGCTTTAAAGATATTAAGAAAAGGCAAGGGTTTATGCTTGCATTTTTATGTGTGTTGGGGTGATTTAGGATTCTATTATAGTTGTTGCTTGTTTCCTCTACCGGTTTATTTGCAGGTTATTATTAATTATATTCACAATATTTATGACGGTTTAAGCTTACGGTATGATAATTTAGATGAAAAGACACTTATCGGGTTACCATATTGCTTAGATGGTGATGGATGCCTATTCGTATGTTCGTGTCGAATTCCCCACTTCAATTGTTGAATTGCTTGGAGGAATTGTAGAATCATTATATTGTTAATTATACGTGGGTTAATGGATCGTTCATTGTTGCCTTAGCCTAGGGGCTATATATTGATTCTTTATGTTTTGATAAGCATACGAACCTAGTGATTAGGTGCTTGAACATCATGGTATTGTCATATGCATGTTATTGTATTGGAATTGACGGCTATTAACCCGATGGGTTGTTCTGATTGATCGGGCAGCCTTCACAGGTGTTGTTGAGTCCCGATGGCCCTACGGGTGGATTATTGGCTGTTATGCCTGTTGGCCCTTCGGGGTGGATTATTGGCTGTTAAGCCTGAGATGATTGGCTGTTATGCCTGTTGGCCCTTCGGGGTGGATGATTTGGGCTGTGATGCCTGTGGTCCCTGCGGGGATGGTGTATGTTACCCTGTAATGGGTTGGAGTTGATGATATCCTCACCCGTGGGTTCATACCGCCCGGGTTTTTAGGTTGCCGGCTAGGCATATTCATTACATTTGCATATAGGGTAGATAGGTGTATGTTAGGCCATGCATCACTTGCATAAATTGTATGCTTGTGGTTGAAGCACCGGTATGGGACGGTGTGATGTTTTATTTATGTCATTTGTATGTTGTGGTTGAAGCACCGGTATGGGACGGTGTGATGTTCTTTCTGCTTTATTTATATTCTGTTTTAGTTATATTTTGTTTTATTTATATTCTGCTTATTCTTAACTGTTCCCCCTTAATTCCCCTGCACGTATATCCCTTGCTCAGTACGTTGTACTGACTCCTTGCATTGTTTATTTTATAGATCCTGCTGAAGGCGCTGGAGCATGAATCGGGTTGGGTTTTGAGAGATCACATAGATATGATATTATGTCGCATTTTCTTTTATGTGTGTGATATATTTATTATTAATTGTTGGTATTTGGTATTCTGCTAGTTGAGGCCAGTGAGCCGAGGATTTACATTCTAATGTTGGCCTGTGGCCATGTGTTATTTACGAATTTGGGTCGGTAGTCCTTTATTTAAGATAATTGACTTGTTGCCTGATTTTGATTCATGAGGCTTGTAGTCTGGAGATTATGTTGGATAATTATATGAAATTTATGTTGAGACTTATTAGATGTCTGTGTTTTAATTGTTTTAGCTTCCGCATTTAATTGGTTAATCAGATAATCACTATAGGTTTGTGCTCAACCTTGTACTAGTTGTTCTAAGTTAGCTGACCACTAGTTTAGGATAGTTAGTACGGTGGTAATGCTTCCGAAAATCAAGTTTGAATTTTCGGGGCGTTACAGAGTGGTATCAGAGCCTGTCTGCTCTATTATCTTGTTAAAACATGTGTAGACATAGGTGGTGAGCTGTGTGTGGGATACATATAGCATAGAATTGCATATTTATTTTTCTGTTATTTCTGGGTATATCAGGTTAACTCACAGTCGGGGAACTGTGCAGGAACCATGGTATTCCAGTCAAGATTCTTGTTATTTCACAGTCATTGAGGACTGTGACTGACTTTTGGTTAACTATTTAATTTTGTCGTTTATATATATACTGCTTTTGAATGATTGGTGATTTCTGCTAACATTGTTTGCTAATGTTGCGATTAAGATCAACTCATTTCTGAGATGAAAGGTTGGCTCTTAGGATCCGGGTTATTCGAATGGTGTTCCAAGCGTAAGCAATATTGTGGGTGGTATCCAGATGGGTTCGAAGTACCCCAGAGTGTGAGATGGATTAGCAAGTCTCCTTAGGGGGGGGGGGGGGTAACAAATTAAGGTGACATCAATATGAGCATATTGTTTTGCATACTAAAGATGATGGGAACTCATGTAGTCTATGCCAGTGAGGGTATAGTAGGGTTAATTAGACAATTTAATTGTGTGTCGTGACACAGAATTGACTATGGGTTCAAGCGGTAAAACGTGAGATTATTATTCGAGGCATTGGATGCTTGTCTCGTATACAACGGATGGGTGGCTGTTCTACATGAACGTAATGGTACGACATGGGGTTGACATAGCATATGGGGGCAAGGCTGATCTAAGAGTGCTTGGCAAGTATGTTGTCTGTATGTGATGGTGACGTTTTTTTTATATACTAGATACGTTTTAGTAGGGATGGTAATTCTGATACCTTTGGTGTTTCTCTTTGACTCTCTGATTGAGAGGCAAATCGATTCCCTGCTATGGGAATTATTTTGCTGCGAATCTTCCTAAAATTGATGTGTTTGACTCTGGAATCTCACTTTCAATCGAGGTTCAAAATTTCATTTGTAAGCATGAGGTAGGACTGTGGGCGCCCTACCACATGCTAGTCTCTGCCTTTGGGCGACATATATAATTAATATATATATATGTAAGTAATCATATGCGACAAAATGTTGTGTTGTGCATCGAGGGTCGTGAGTTCAAGGCGACCTAGTGGTCTTTGGCCTGGTTGATTTTGATGTGATATTGAGCACGTATTGGCTGATTTGCCATCATGTTGTGACCATTTGGGCTAATTCTAATGCGTTAGGTGAGTATGTGTTTTATGGCCTAGTTTTGATCCACCTGCTATTAGAGTGGTTTTTGTTTATGTTTTATATGATTTGATATGCCGGGGGTTATTCTATTTCCCTGTGGAAATTAGGGATCTTCAAGCTGCTTCGAGTGTCCTGGTTATATATCTGATTTCGGGGATGTCTTCCCGACAAAGATTCCAAATCTCCCATCTGCTTGGGAGATTGACTTTACTATTGAGTTGGTACCTGATGCAGCTCATGTTTCTAAGGCTTTTACATAATCTCTTGCTGAGTCAAATGAGTTGAATGAGTTAACCGGTCAGGGATATATTCAGCCGAGCAGCTCGCCTTAGGGAGCTCCAATGTTGTTTGTTAAGAAGAAGGATGGTTTGATAAGGATGTGTACTGACTGACTTAAGAGGGTTAAACTGGATCACGGTAAAGAACAAGTACCCTTTATCTCGAATTGATGATTTGTTTGATCAGTTGAGAGGGGTTAGCATGTTCCACAAGATTGATTTGAGGACAGGCTACAATCAGATGGGGGTGGCGAAGGCTGATAGGCCTAAGATAATTTTCAGGACTCGCTATGGACACTTTGAATTTACGGTCATACCTTTCGGTTTGACTAATGAACCAGCGATCGTCATGGATCTTATGTAGGGTATCACGTTCCTTGCTGCATGTGTGTGAGCTTGTGTTCATAGATGATTTCCTGGTTTAAACACTGACTAGTGAGTCACACAAGAGCCTCTTGAGAATGGTGTTCAATATACTGCGGGAGCATAAGTTGTATGTTAAGCTCTCCAAGTGTAAGTTGTGGTTGAAGAATGTGTCATCTCTGGGGCACATTGTTTCTGGCGATGGTATATCAGTGGACACTACATAGGTTGAGGTTGTGACGTAATGTTAAGCCTCAAAGAATGTTGTGGAGACCCGTAGTTTTCCTGAGTCTAGTTGGCTACTAACTCAATTGTGGGATTCTCTAACATTGCTAAGCCACTGACCAGACTACCGGTATAAAGATTCTTTTACCATAACCGGCAACGTGCGGATATTCGTTTGGCACTATTTAATAAATAATAGAATTGCTCGACAAATGAGTTGCTCTTCGAAATGATAAGAGTTGAGTTCAAACTCTTCAAGAAGACAACTAGAGTTGACAGAAATTTTTAGAGATGGACTGAAGAAGTTACTCCAAGTAAATAGAAGCTTATGTAGTCCTGATGAGGTAATGTGGGATTACAGGAGATTGGGGTCTAATTCGTGTATTCCGTATACGTGAAATAAGGGATAAATGTTCAGTGTTAGACGCTCCAGATGGTGGATGATCTAAGATTTCAACATGGGGCTCAAGATACAATGTGATGGACCAAAGGAAGCATGTGGAGAAACTGCTTCGAGTTGAGTCTCACTCTGACTTAGTGAAGTTATCGTTCTGGTTCATACTTTTATTTCATTCGAGGACGAATGATCGTAAGGGGAAGAGAATGTAACATCCCGACTAATTATTTTATGATTAATTTAATTAATTGGGATTACTTAATTAATTGAACCCAAGCCCACAAGTGTTTTAAATAAGGGGGGTCAATATGCATTGCTTAAAACAATGGGAGGACTTAAGTGAAGAGGAGAATATTGCAATTTAATCATTTCACCTAAATTGGGGAAAAAGCTAGAATTCTCTCACTCTTCCATTTTCAATTACGAGAATTAGGGTGAGGGATGAAGAGGCCGAAGGTTGAAGAAGAGGAGCAGAGACTCATTTGTTTTAAAGCTTGAGGAATTGGGAATTCGATTTATACGGGTAAGGTTGTGATTTTTGCATTCTTCTCCCTGTTTTCTTTCCCCGTTCTTCTTCTTTTCGTTGGGACTGTTTTCTTCAATTGGTGGGGGGAAATCCGACGAGGTCACCGGAAATGGAGTGGCGGGAGTCGAGCAGGGGGATGTCGGTGAAGGGCAGAGCTCGTCGGAGTGCGAGCTGCTGCCGGGAAGGCAGCGCGCTGTGGTGGTGCAGCAGAGGCGACCGCTGCCGCTGCTGTGGAGGCGCCGGCGATTCGCCAGCGGCGTGATGGTGTTGTCCGGCGTGGTGGTGGTGGCTGTTGTGGTGGCTGCCGGTGGTGATGGGTTTGATGATTTTTTTTCCCTCTTCTTTTCCTTCCTTGCTTAATTCTTTGGCATGAGTGTTATTGTTGGTTTTGAATTTTGGATGAGTAGTCAGTTGCTAGAAATTGTTGGTGTTAGATTGGAAGAATTCTTGTTTAATGTTCTGTAGTAATTATTCGGTTACTTTTATGTTTATTTGGACGTGGGATATGGATTTGGGGATGGACATTTTAAATGTGTAGTGCTTTAACAACTTGGTTGAATTTATGCCTAGAAATGTTAATTGGAAGAATTTTTTAAAAAAAAGGGGATTTGTTGAGTAGATATGAGTATTAAAGTTTGTTATAGAAATTTGTTGCTTGACTTGTGAAGACATGTGGGTTCAATTTAAAATGGTGTTTTGGGTATTTGATTATGGGTGTTGGAAGCAAGTTCGCTTGGGATTGTTGAGTTGATTAATTTGGGGTTCTTGAATTAATATATTGATTCTTGAATACTTGAAAATTGTTGGATTTTTTTTATATGGTAATGGAGTTTAGTATAGAATAATTAGTTTCTGAATGTTGTATATTGGAATTGGAATCCATTACAGAATTAAGGATTTAGAGATTCTTGGGTAAATTAGATTTGGTTGGTACTTGTTAACCTATGACTTGTTGAATAATTTTTGTAAGTTAGTTAATTTTATTATCTCATTTTATGGACTTGGTAAGTCTTGGAGTTAAAGACTTGGCTTTGAATAATGAAATTGGGAACCATATATTGATGATTTTCCTTGTAATTGTAAAATGAGAATTGTGGGATTTGAAATTATCAAGCAGTGGTGATTTGGGGATTTGTTTTACCATTGTAGATTAAATTGGATTGGAGTATATATAAATATATGATTATTATGTGTGTATTGGCTTTGTTCGATTATTTTGGAATTGTTCAATTCTATGTTGCTAAACATAGAATGAGAAATGTTGCATGGTGGGCTTGGAGGGAATGTAGAAAGGGGAATTGGAGGTGGATGTTGGAGTTGGAGATAGAAGACTATGGTGTTGATGTTGTGAGAATTATTATTTTTTTAATTCTTATGATGATATTATTTTATAGGGAGGAACGTAAGTTGGTAATGGAGCAATTGGAAAGTTGAAGACTTCACAAGAAGGAAGCTTTAAAGATATTAAGAAAAGGCAAGGGTTTATGCTTGCATTTTTATGTGTGTTGGGGTGATTTAGGATTCTATTATAGTTGTTGCTTGTTTCCTCTACCGGTTTATTTGCAGGTTATTATTAATTATATTCACAATATTTATGACGGTTTAAGCTTACGGTATGATAATTTAGATGAAAAGACACTTATCGGGTTACCATATTGCTTAGATGGTGATGGATGCCTATTCGTGTGTTCGTGTCGAATTCCCCACTTCAATTGTTGAATTGCTTGGAGGAATTGTAGAATCATTATATTGTTAATTATACGTGGGTTAATGGATCGTTCATTGTTGCCTTAGCCTAGGGGCTATATATTGATTCTTTATGTTTTGATAAGCATACGAACCTAGTGATTAGGTGCTTGAACATCATTGTATTGTCATATGCATGTTATTGTATTGGAATGACGGCTATTAACCCGATGGGTTGTTCTGATTGATCGGGCAGCCTTCACAGGTGTTGTTGAGTCCCGATGGCCCTACGGGTGGATTATTGGCTGTTATGCCTGTTGGCCCTTCGGGGTGGATGATTTGGGCTGTGATGCCTGTGGTCCCTGCGGGGATGGTGTATGTTACCCTGTAACGGGTTGGAGTTGATGATATCCTCACCCGTGGGTTCATACCGCCCGGGTTATTAGGTTGCCGGCTAGGCATATTCATTACATTTGCATATAGGGTAGATAGGTGTATGTTAGGCCATGCATCACTTGCATAAATTGTATGTTTGTGGTTGAAGCACCGGTATGGGACGGTGTGATGTTTTATTTATGTCATTTGTATGTTGTGGTTGAAGCACCGGTATGGGACAGTGTGATGTTCTTTCTGCTTTATTTATATTCTGTTTTAGTTATATTTTGTTTTATTTATATTCTGCTTATTCTTAACTGTTCCCCCTTAATTCCCCTGCACGTATATCCCTTGCTCAGTACGTTGTACTGACTCCTTGCATTGTTTATTTTATAGATCCCGCTGAAGGCGCTGGAGCATGAATCGGGTTGGGTTTTGAGAGATCACATAGATATGATATTATGTCGCATTTTCTTTTATGTGTGTGATATATTTATTATTAATTGTTGGTATTTGGTATTCTGCTAGTTGAGGCCAGTGAGCCGAGGATTTACATTCTAATGTTGGCCTGTGGCCATGTGTTATTTACGAATTTGGGTCGGTAGTCCTTTATTTAAGATAATTGACTTGTTGCCTGATTTTGATTCATGAGGCTTGTAGCCTGGAGATTATGTTGGATAATTATATGAAATTTATGTTGAGACTTATTATATGTCTGTGTTTTAATTGTTTTAGCTTCCGCATTTAATTGGTTAATCAGATAATCACTATAGGTTTGTGCTCAACCTTGTACTAGTTGTTCTAAGTTAGCTGACCACTAGTTTAGGATAGTTAGTACGGTGGTAATGCTTCCGAAAATCAAGTTTAAATTTTCGGGGCGTTACATGAAGAATATGCATCATCATATGCATTCATGGGAATGTTGGGGAACACTTCATTTCTAAATCTTGCGCTAGACTAGAAATTGCATGAACGGGCCTGTTTAACCTGTGATTAGGCCATGTTGGCCCTATATTTAAATTCCACTGCATTATATATGTAAATATTATTTTCCGCTGCAACTTTGATGTATTATTTTAAACTATATATGAATGGGCTGTTTGAATGTTTTAAATTCTGAAAACCATAGCCTTGCATCTCTTTAGCAAGCTCGGAGAAACCGTGTCTTGCTAGGGAGGTGTGGCGGTGACATCCCGACCTGGGTGACCAAAAACTGGGGTGTTACATGCTGGCACGAGTCTAAAGGATTTTCCCGATATTCCTTTTCCTACTGGAGTTGATTCGATTTCTTATTCGAATATTCTTATCATGGATGAACTCTCTTACGATCGTACTTCTCAGCTTCAAATATATAAGAATTTTTTAGATAAATGCACGGCTGAACAGCTTCACGTTCATGATAATGTTTTGAATGCTTGCAATTCAGTAATGGCGGTGTATTTTTCCTTTATGGATATGGAGGAACAGGTAAAACATTTGTTTGGAACGGATTGGCTGCTGCATTAAGATCAAAGGGGAGATTGTTTTGTGTGTTGCTTCGAGTGGTATTGCATCTTTATTGCTTCCAGGTGGAAGAACCGCTCACTCTCGCTTCAAAATACCTATTGAAGTTACAGAAGACTCAATGTGTGGTATTTCACCAAAATCTCCTCTTGCACGTCTAATTCATGTAGCAAAATTGATTATTTGGGACGAAGCACCAATGACTCATAGGCACTGCTATGAAGCACTTGACAGAACACTTAGGGATGTTATGAGGCATATAAACAGCAACAGTATGAATCTTCCATTTGGTGGCAAGACCATTGTTTTTGGCGGTGATTTCAGACAGATTCTTCCTGTAGTTCCAAAAGGTACCAGAGAACAAATCGTAAATGCAAGCTTGAACTCTTCAAGAATATGGGATCTGTGCACTGTACTTAAGCTAACAGAGAATATGAGGCTTCAATCTGCATGTACATCAGACGATAGATCAGAACTTGATGCATTTTCCAGATGGTTATGTGAGCTTGGAGATGGTTCTCTCAATAAAGACAATGATGGTGCTGGCAATGTTGAGATTGCTCCTGATTTAATCATTCAGTACAAAGATGATCCTTTAAGTGCAATTGTCTCTGAAATATATCCTTCCTTTGAAGATCTGATGTCTAATTCAGTTTACTTGAAAGAGCGTGCTATACTTGCTCCCACATTAAAGACTGTTGATCTCATTAACTCTTACATGATGTCACTGAATAGAGGAGAAAGCCGAACATATCTTAGTGCAGATTTTGCATCCCCCTCTGATGGAGGTTCTTCGATGTTCTCTGCAATTCACACTCAAGAGTTCCTCAATTCCATAGACTGTTCCGGTATGCCTTCACATTCATTGACACTTAAAATAGGAACTCCTGTTATGCTACTCAGAAATATTGATTCTACAAATGGATTGTGCAATGGAACAAGATTGGTTCTAACAAGAATGGGGAAAAATGTACTAGAGGGCGAAGTGTTGAATGGAGATCGAAGTGGTGATAGAGTCTTGATTCCAAGAATGAGCGTGACCTCATCCGACCATAGGATACCGTTTAAATTTGTAAGGCGTCAATTTCCAATAATTGTCTGTTATGCTATGACAATCAACAAGAGCTAAGGTCAATCTCTACATCATGTTGGAGTTTTTACTCATGGACAACTATATGTTGCTGCTTCCCGTGTCGTAAGGCGTTCCGGTTTGAAATTTTTATTGCAAAAAATGATAATCCTGAAGAGAAGAATTTCACATTGAATGTCGTGTATAGAGAAGTTCTACAAAGGATTTGAACATATTTTATTTCCCTAACATTTGAACAGGTTTTTTGTTTTTTTTTTTTGGGATTACTTGAGCAGGTTTATTTGATTTTATAATTTCTTTAAATTAGTTTATTTAACTTTTGTCTTGCACTAAACTATTATTAACCTTACTGGACAATTCATTTTTCTTTTCTTTTTTTGTTTTTTCCAGAAAAGGCATTATATTTTGTATTCAAAATTAGTATATATAATATAGTTTTCAAATATTGTTCAATAGGATTCGTTGATTATTCAAAATACAAAAGTTTTATTAATTACGTGGACAAAAGTAGACGTTTTAATTGAAATTTGTAAATATCGAATTAACAAGCATAATTTTTAATAAATTCGTTGTGTGTCAAATTGAAATTCAATTTGAATTTTGTTTTTCTTAAATGCAACATTTCTCTTATGCAACCAATTAATTGATAACTTTGTGCAGTGTTATACAATTTTTTTTTATTTATTATTCTAACGTATGAATTATATCTTCAATGTATGACCTAACAATAATTTGAATCACATAATATTTTTGATGAGAATGTATAAATATATTTCGCCTGATTATACACCTTCGTAGTAACCCATCCAATTGTTTTATTACGGTAGTCATAAGTCAATTCCGTCTGAAATTTTTAGTGTCAAAATTTATGATATTTACGAAAGAAATTGGACGTTCAAAATTTTTTTAAAGACAAGAACAAAAAAAAAATTATTCACAATTATTTATAGTACTTTTATATATGATATTAATTTTATTTATTTTCTTAGTAATTTTAAATACTAAATTTAATTTTTTCACGCAATGAATACTTTATTGCAGAATTATATATATTATTAAGTTCAGTTAATTTATATCTTTTGGTTATTACATTTATGTAAAAAATAATAATAATGAAAACTATGATAATATAGTTAAATTACAGTTATCTTTAAGCTTAATTTATATGATTTTCAAATGTACATGCCCGCGGGTACCGCGGGCGGGCTGTACTAGTAAGAGTTAAGATTAATGAAATGAACTTTGTACTTATATGAAATGGTCCGTCGGGCCATGCATTTTTATATAAGGCAAATGGTCAACGAAAAAAACAACAAAAAAAAAAAGAAAAAAGAACGACATATCATCTATTATAAACGATTATTATAGTAAAACACATGAACCCCAGGTCTCAACCCTACATGACATCAATCAAGGACAGAAACATAGAACAAATCGAAACTGTACTTTACTGAATTGTGGTACGTTGATAAGTACATGGTCTAAGTACCTTATTGCCACACGTACGTATAAGTATGACTTAGCTTGTCGGACTCTATGTGAACCCCATTATTATATATATTTGGTATAATATTTAGCGATTGTATAAATCGGCAATGCCAGCAATATCATCTTGATCGAAAGTTAATCTGCTCTCACCGAATTCAATTCCAGGGTGCATAACTGCAGCAGCAACACTGCTATGGCCAAGCCCCAACAAATGCCCGATTTCGTGTAGGGCAACGCTTTCTAGGTCGATTGCGAATGGGTCCGGTGCAAAACCCCAAAACTCGTCTGCATCATAATGGAACCTCCCATCAGTAGGTGCAAAGGCATGTGCTACGATTCCAAAAAGGCCATCGAATGATGCCCCATCGCCGTGTGCTCCCGAATAGAATCCGATCACTATATCCGAGACTTGGCCTTGAGCTTGTGAGAAGGTAAAGTATTGTGATGTTGCGGTTTGCCATCTTCGGAACGCATTTGCCACCGGTATCTTTGCATAGTTTGGAACGGTGAAGTCAAAACTGTTGAGAATAGACGTGAATTAGAACAAGTAATAACATAAATAAATATTGATGATATACACAATAAAGTTTTAGCATACACTGTAAGAATTTTCTATTTTAGTGAACGAATTTAGAATTTTTCTTAGCTTGTAGTGATATAACCAACCGGTAGGTTAAATGTCTTTTGGACGAGGGCCATCTAGGGCGAGTGGGAAAGAATGAGTAATGCAGGACAGTGTGGCCGATGGAATTGGATTGGTGGTGATCCATTTTTCGCATTGTGTTAACTCCATTGATGATATCGGGCACTCCACATCGGGGCAAGATCATTTTGGACACTGTGGCAGCATCCACAACACCGCTAGGGGTAACGTTGTAATTTTCTTGGTAGGTCCTGAGGGCAGCCTCAAGGGATTTGTCAAAGATGTTGTCGTTGAGATGGGATTGGTTGGAGTAATGGAGATAGCCTAAGATTTTAAGATAGTGTTTGAGCTTGTTGAGCCCTTTTGTGGAGTCACCCTTTTGGCATCCTTGTAGGTCTTTGATGAAATGGTGGCGTGTTGGTGGTTGTTGGGTTGGGGAAATGTCTCTTGCGGAATGGACAATTGGGGAAATTAAAACAAGGATGATTAGGGACAAGAGATGAATAGGTTTGAATGACATGATAATTGATAAAGTTTTGGTAAGAAGGAAGTTATTACTTGTATTCTCCTGAGGTTGTAAGGGAAGTGTTGGGTATTTATAGGCATTTCTAGTGGGAAAAAAAGTGAGGGATACATAATGAGGGTGGCACAAGAGTAGGGATGTAAACAAATCAAATATTTTTGGTTCAGTTCGTGATTCAATTCGAAATTATTCGAAAATTTGATATTCGATTAATATTTGATTCGATTCGATATTCGATTATATATTAAATTATATATAATTATATACATTAACTTTAGTAAATAATTTAAAATTTTAATTTGAATTACTATATTTACAAATTAATATAAATATATTAAGAAATAAGTATTAAATATCATTTGATCTATAAATTTAACTAAAGATTTAAGTTCAATAATAAAATTAATTTTATTAAGTATTAAATTACCTTATAGAATAATTCGATTCGATTCGATAATATTTGATAAGCTTATCAAATCAAAGCGAATACTGTGGTATTCGATTCGATTTGGTTCGTTTACAACCCTACACAAGAGTAATATCTACTTTCAAATGTGATATTCAAATGGTATAGTGTATATTTGGTTATTTTTTCACTAAAGAAAGTGGCAAATGTGATACATAATGAGGGTGCCACAAGAGATGGACTCCTTCTAATACTACTAATGTTAATGTCAAATTATATGTAATATTTTATATATAATTTACTTAAAAAGAATAATACTAATAAACAAATATAGCCTATACATTAATTGCTTAAAATTCAAATGGAGAACATCTTAATTATACTTTCAACCCATGATTTCATTTTGAGTCATTTTGTCCATTTGATTTTTTTGGGTAAGCCAATTCAACAGATTTTGTCCATTTGATTGATATGTACAATTATTATTTTATTATCTTTATTTAATATCTAATAATTTTAATTTGTCATGATATGGAATGTGTTTGAATACTAGTATATTCAAACGACAAGTCGGTTACGATACAGTTCTTTAAAAAGTCTGCATGTGCATATATCAAATAAAACATTTCTTCCATCGCATATTATTTCATAATACTGAACATCTTTGTCATTAAACACACAACATTATTCCATCACACAAAACACCTCTCACATCGCATTCATGTAGTCTGAATTTACAGATGCCTACACTCAGTCCAGCGGTCTGGGTAATTTGGTACATTTTATGAATGTGGTATCTCCTTGGATTAATTTCTTATTTTACCTTATATATCTTGGAATGATTTTAATTTCATTTAACAATTAACACTATAAAAAAAACAATTAACACTAGTAATTGATTTTCTTAATCTTTGACATATAAACAACAAAATTGGTTACTTTCACGTTACTTTCTATTGATATTGAAATAAGGCAATTTATTAGAATTTAGAAGGTGATGAATGGAAATAAAACATTTTAAGAAACGAGTAAAAAAATAATTAATATAAAGACTATATGGGATTGGTTACGGTGCAATCAATAAAATTCGCAGCACATCAAGGTACTAATCCCAATCGTTCATTTAAAATCCAACGGTTCAACATATAAAAGGGTAAAGTTGTCCAAAAAAATTTATCATGTCAAGTCGCTGAAAAATTCACATAAGGTTATCGCTGAAAATACTATGTAGGTTGCTGAAAATACTATGTATGTCGCTGAAAAATACTATGTATGTCGCTGAAATACACACAGCTCGTCGCTAAAATACACATAGGCCGTCGCTGAAATACAAATAGCTCGTCGTTGAAATATATTAAATCAAAGTATTGGAGTTTCAACATTTATAAAGTCGCTGAAAAAAATTATAGAATGTCGCTGAAATATACTATCATACGTCTCTGAAATTAATATAATATCGTATGTTGCTGAAATACACAGAAGGTGCGCTGAAAACATTAGTCTGTCGCTGAAATATAAATAAATCGTTGAAATATATAAGTTGTCGCTGAAATGTACTAAAGTACATTTTGAAGCAATATGGCAAAATAACATTTTTACCCTTCCAGTTCATCTCAACCGTTGATTTAGAAAGTTAATAACGGTAGTGAAAGGCCGCAGTACATCAAGACATATCTGTTAGTCGCACCCTAACTTCATCCAAGACTATATATAATGCTATTTTAAACATAATAAAACATGTATGGACCCGTATGTCTATTTTTTTTTAAAGGAAAATCGGAGGAAACACATATAGTAAGTAAGTACTCCCTCCGTCCCATTTAACCTGTCTTGTTTCATTTCTACACACAATCCAATGAATATTTTCAATTGTTAATATCTCAAAATATTCTAAAACTAAATGATTTTATGATTCTAACAAGACTCAATTCGACTATTTTTTTTCAAATATATACTTGCAATAACATTGAGTCAAAGTTAAACGATTAACATTACCAAAAAGTCAAACATGACAACTAAAGTGGGAGGGAGGGAGTATTACATAAACATCTGCATCTTGCCATAGGTTTTATTCATAAGGTTCTTAAAGTTGGAAAAGTAGCGAACGGAGTTAAAGTTGAATAATAAATAGTGTTAAAAGTCCAACCGTATCACATTTTTTAATATATATATATATATATATATATATATATATATATATATATAACACCATTCTTTATTTCCATTTTACTTCTATAGATGGCGAGGTATGCTAATCGATGTTACTGTGTAAGTGTCTAATTCCTTGAATATCATTTTCATGCAAACCCTTAAAAAAGAATCTTGTTGCATGCTTCCTCTTGTACTAGTAAATTTGAATCTTTCTAATTCAAAATTGCTAATCAATTCTTTGATGTTTTTACTAGTATGTTAGCTGCAATTTGGCATTTAATTATTGCATTGCTTCCAATTTGCTGTGTTCAAAAGCCGCAAGTTTTCAATACCACACATATTCATGATATGTGCAGACGATTAAGAAGTACTATAAGTCTATAACCTTAATTTCGGTTTTTTTTTTTTTTTTTTTGGTAGGTAAGATAACCTTAATTTAGTTGGTACTTCTATTCAGTGTATGCGTTGGGAGACACTAAAATATACTACTTCCCAATGATGGTTTATATTATAACATTCACCATGTGGGATAAAAACTAATCTAAGATTCTGAATACTGTTGATCCATCAATTTGTGACGAGTCTATTGATATCATATTGGATCAGTAGTGTGCTATGTTGTAATATCCACGAAACTAGTCACGGCTTAATCACGTAAAATAAATAAATAAATAAATAAAATAAAAATAAAAAGAAATGGAATTTAATTCAAAGACAAAAATGAATTTAATTTCCAAGAGCCCGTGAAGTCGAAAATAATTTAATTAAATAAATTATTGCACGGGAGGCAAATGTCGAAGAACTCAAGATTTTGAATACGAAATTAATTTGAGTTCAAAATGAATTTAAAATAGGAATTTTAGCCCAATGAACAAGCCCAAGAACGTGGAAGGATAGAACCCCAAATGAGAGGAAAAAATGCCCAACGGCATAGCACGGCCCGGCCTAGGCCGAGTCCAAGGGGGCACCATATCTGGCTGCGACTAACTCTGAGATTTCCTCCCCAAATCTTGCCCAACTAACCCCGAGATTTCCTCCCCAAATCTTGCCCAACTAACCCCGAGATTTCCTCCACTACTTGTGCCCCAAGTCTTGCCTAACTAACTCCTTGATATGTGGGGCTTGTTGGAGCCTATAAATACCCCCTATTCAGCTCCCAAACGCCTTTAATCACTCCCACAACTCTCTCCCACATTCAAACACCCCGAAAACCCTAGATCTTCAACTTGTGGAGCGAAATCAGCGGGGGAGGACGACTTCTTGGATGAGTTCGACACCTCTTAGGCATAGGTTGGTGGTAAGGGAAGGTTTTAACCTTTAATTCATGTCTCCTAATCGAATATAGCATCTAACTTAAGTTCTTTTCTACATTGAAACCATAAAACGGAACGGAAGGAAGAAAACAAGGAGACTTGGACGCGTTCGTGGATCTTGGAGGTCAAATTAAAGGGATCTAATACCATATACTTTGTAATCGGTAAGTTAACTCTTACCATAACGGTTTTGGTGGCCTAAAATTGAACGGAACATAAGTTTAATTAATAAACATAAAATCTGTCAAAAAGGATCCATGGGTGCGCAGTTCTAAAACTTAAATTTTTCGGACCTTCTCGATGCTTAAAATGAAAAACTCAAAACTAAGATTTTGTTTCTAAGATTTTAATCTACTTCGTGTAAAAATTTCAGAATTTTCCATCAACGTTTGTGCCTCAAATTGAATCTGGTTGTCTCTGTGTTTCTTCTAAAACTCGAAAATCTGACAGTATAGAATTTTAAACTTGATCCTTATTTTTCTATTAGATCTAGACCGAACTAGCTCTTGCAGTAAAAACAAAATTTGTAGATAATCAAGTCTAGAAAATTCCCTAAAATTTTAGAATTCTTGGAGTCCGTTTGGTGAGTCAAAAAATCAAATTATGAACAGTAGGTCGAATCTGAAACCTGACAGCATGGATTTTCTGTGGAAAACATGACTTTTGACTTGTTTCCTCACTTTATTTCGAAAAATCCAAAACATGAAAGTTGTTCATTAGGATGGTTTTGATCTACTATGCAAATTTCAAGTCATTCGCCTTTAAAACGAATTTTAAAATTAAAAAGGAGAACTGTGATGAATGTATATGCGAAACTTGGTGAAATTGAGATTTTTAAACAAACGATTGAAATACCTGTTGAAATGATAAAAACAAATTTTTAAAAATCCCGTTACACTAGGTTGAGCTTGCTATGTAGGGGGTGAGTGCTCTGCAGGGTGCCCCTTTAGCTTTTCGCTTCGTGCCTAAATGGACGAGAGTGATCTTTTATGATAATTGCCAAAACGGCATCATGATTGGTGATGCATGAGTCTATACTCCTAGATGTGTCCGTATTGGTTATCTAGGGCTCCGGAGTGTGTCTGTATAGGGTTCGCTGCATTCACTTATCTTGCGGGTTCGATTCCCCAAGGTGTATGTTTTTCTACGGGTTCGATTCCCCAGGATATTGTTGACTCCTATGGGTTCGATTCCCTAGGATGTATTTGAGTTCTTGCGGGTTCGATTCCCCAAGGACGTGGAGTCCTTCTAATAGTTAACCGGAATTAAAAGGCGTGACTGCGATTTTTATTATACATATGCTTTTAAATTCATGTCTATGCCTTTATTTAGATTTTAATTTAATGTGTATAATATTCTTGTACATCTTTACAGTTTAAATGTGCCTTTAAATTACACTTCTAAATTCCTATTAATTATTTTGTCAAAAATATATTTTATATCATATTAAAATGTGCATGTGTAAAAAGGTGAGATTTTTATTAATTAAATTTTAAAACCCATTATTGCTATGTTAGGAGTAAGCTTACTCATGATCACTATTTCATATACTGATAAAACCGTTGTATTTTCTTTTACAGAGTATGGAGATTTGGCATGATCACATGCACGCATACTGGGCTCGCGTTTTTAAACGATATCGCTATGTTGTATTTGTTTTTAAACTTTATTTAGACATCGTGGTTTGGCCATGTTGGCCTATACTTTAATTTCTGTTGCAATTTACTTTATTATGCATGGATGATATTATGCTATTTTTAAATTAAATATTTTTGGGCTTGTTTTGAATTATTTTTCTGAAATACCTTAGCCTTGCATCTCTCAAGCGAGCTCGAATGAGTCGTGTCTTGCTTGGGAGGTGTAGCGGTGACATCCCGGTCTGGGTTACCAAAACCGGGGTGTTACATATGTTATTAAGCAATGAAATTAATAGTTATTCTGTAATCCTCGGACTTTCAGAATTGTATTGTTTGGCAATACCAGTAAATTAAGCATGAACTTTTAGCCGTTGGCTTCTTTTTATTTGAATAATCTTCGCCATTCCTAAAAGTAATGATGCTACATATGTAATGATGAAATTTTGTTCTGAAACGGATCTGTTTTCTTGCTTCTTGTGCAAATAAATTTGTAACACCCCGGATTTGATAACCCAGGCCGGGATGTCACCGCCGCAATTCCCTAGTAAGACACGGCTTCCCGAGCTTGCTAAGGAAATGCAAGGCTTGTGGGTATGAAAAGATTTAAAAACATTTCAAGATTTAGTCCGGAAATTCATAATACTAAATACGATAGTAGTAATCGTCATGCGCGAAAAGTAAATAAAGGAAGTGCAGCGGAAAGTAAAATCACGGCCAACATGGCCAAATCCTCGGGTTTAACAGACCCGGTAAAAACAGTACGATGCAGATATTTAAAATGTTCATAAATGATTCCCCCCAAGTGCATGCGTATGCGTCACTCGACATACTCTGTAAAAGAAAAATGACAACGGTTGTCAGTATAAAAATATACTGAGTAAGTTAATCCCTAACTAACAAATAAAAGGGGTTACAAGTGTTTAAACTAAAGATTTCGCTTATCGTACGATAATTTAAAAATACAGGATTTATTTGCAGCGGAAAATCATGATTAAAGAACTTAATTTAAAAAGCGAAATTTACAGCATAATTTAAGATGCATAAAAATTTAAATACGTAATTAAAGACAGGATAGATACGATTTAAGCATAATGAAACACTCACACGAGTCTTTTACTTTTCATCCCGTAAACTAAGAAGAGGACACCATACCGGGAGATCACTAACGAGGCAATCTCAACATAGGACCACTAACGAGGCAGTCCAAACAATGGGAGACCACTAACGAGGCAGTCTCAAAGATAGTAGGACCACTAACGAGGCGATCCAAAAAGATAGTAGGACCACTAACGAGGCGATCCACAAATACAGCGCGCGAGATCACTAACGAGGCAATCTCAGATAGTAAGGAGACCACTAACGAGGCAGTCTCAAAGATAATGATAGTATGAAGATCGGCTCAGCCTAGTGAACGGGATTTTTCGAAAGTTCGTATTTCAAAGTTATCAAAGGATCGATATCGCGTTTTCATAGTTCGAGTTTTCTCAAGTTCGAAAAATCCTATTCGAGGCAGTTTACGCCTTTCTTAATTTAAAATTCGTTTCTCCTCCAAAAATTCTGAAACTTGGCCAGTAATTCAAAAACACACACACGAACAACTTTCATGTTTTAAGTTTTTGGAAATAAGGTTCCGAAGTGAGTTGAAATTTGAGTTTATTACGAAGAATAATTTACGTCTTGAAAACTGTTTTCGTCACAGGTTCGTGTAACGCCGATTAAAAATTCATTTCAAAACCAATCGATGTGAAATTTTTACAGTAACTACACGACACATTAAGGAACAACTTTTATGTTGAAAAGTTTTCGGTTTGAATTCCCGAAGGTCGAGTTTTTGGCGAGTCTTTAAAATTGGACGAAAATAGGGTTTTTGAAAACCGATTTTTGTTACAAGCCTATATCTCGAGATTTAAACAACAAACAACCACGAAAATTTGTGAGTAAGGTTTTAACTTACCTAGAATGATGATAGGGTCGCTGGATTGGGTTTCCGGATGTCCTAGGGTCACGACGAACGGCCAACTTCTCCGATCGCTTTTTGTTCGTTTTCCGACGTGAAATCGTAGTAGGGAAATAGTGTTAGAATTCGAGTTTTGGAGACTCATGGACTGATGGAACGATATATTAAGACTTACCAAGGTTCTATGAAGCCGTGGCTCAGTCCCGTTCACCTCGTCGTCGCCGGAATGTTCGCCGGAAAGCTACGTCGGGAGGGTTTGGCTTGGAGAGGGAGTTTGTAAGTATGGTGGGGATGTGTTTTCTGTGGGACTAGGGTTTTGAGACTCCCCAGCCGCCCCTAAGCCTTCCTTAAGGCTGGGATTTGGTTTCCCTCGAAGGGAGATGTAATTTCGGCAAGAAAATCACCCCCGAATGGAAAGATTACACCTTCAGCCCCTCTGGCGCGGAGGTGGCGCGCACCCACCCCTATGGTCGCGCGGAGCACGCGCGCCAGGCCTGGCGTCGCGACGCCTTTGGCCGCGCGGTGGCCGCGCGGCGGCGCGCGGACAGCGCGGGCCGGCCGGACCGGCCGGTTCGGCTCCGCGTGTTCCGTCGGGTCTTCCCTCGCTTTCCCCTATCGGTTTTCTACGTGTTAGCTCGATTCCTTGGGTCGTCTCTAGTCCGAAATCCTTTCCTTAATCTCGTTACGAGTTCGGCTTATCGCTCGCAACATTTCCGTATCCTAATTGGCCTAGTCTAAATTGGTTCCAACTTCCCCTATCGTCCTTGTGGTCTAATTCGTGATGTATTTTGTGATTTATTTCGTGACTGAACTTAGAAATTAGTTCCAAGCTGCCTACGTACCCTGTGAAGGGATCAAGTCATGACGTAGTTCAAAACAATTTGAATTTGTTTTTCCTCGGGTGTTACATCCTCCCCCCCTTAAGAATACAGTTATGTCCCCATAACTGTGGTCGGGTCGTCTTGGAAGAGGGTAGGGTAACGTTGCCTCATGTCGGCTTCCAATTCCCAGGTTGCCGTCTCCGTCTCGTGGTTGGACCACAGGACCTTGACCATCTTTACAGTTTTATTCCTTGTCACCCTTTCCTTGTAGTCGAGTATTTGCACCGGGGTTTCTTTATAGGTCAAGTCATCATCCAATTCGATTACGTCCGGTTGGAGTACATGCGACGTGTCGGGACATACTTCTTTAGTTGGGGGTCGTGGTACACACTGTGATCACGAGCAAACGATGGTGGGGGCGTTAGTTAACATGCCGTTCTCATTTCCCTACGGAATTCCTTAGGGTCCCTAGGTATTTACGTCCCGGGGGTTTCCCGTAGTCCTGCGAAAGGAGGGCGTGAGGCAATTCCGCCGTCCTTGCCCGGAATAATGCCAGGCGATGCTCCATGTCGACGTATTCCTCTGTCAATGTATGCCCGGGTTCAGTGAGGAGCGTATAGCGAACGAGATTGAGCAGAACAGGAAAGTTAAAACTCCTCCCGGGTCCCGCGCGGTGGCCGCGCGTCGGCGCGCGGGGAGCGCGCGGCACCCCCTGTTCGAGAAAATAGGGCTCGCGCTCCGCGCGAGCCACTTCCCCCATTTCCCATCCGAGAACACACCCCCAATTCTCTCTAAATCCGGCGAATTACCTTCCTGTTTGCTCGATTTCGACTTCAATTTCACTCATCTAGGTACGATTCTACTAAACCCACTTACTAATTTCAACTTTTATGTTTTGGATGACTTGATTTGTGTAGAGATTTAGGAATTAGGGTTTGTGTACAAAAATTGGGGGTTTATGATTTTTAGGCTTGATTTGTGCAATTTAGCAAGTGTATGTGGCAATTGTTGTTACTCTTATTGCCTTGCCTACGTTTATGTTATAATGTGTTTATGTTTTTGGCAAATTCTTGTTGAATTCGAATCCTTAGAAAGGCTATGAAGTTATTGATGCTTGGTTGCTGTTGGGGTGTGATTATTGGTTCGTTCCCTCGTCGTTTAGTGCTGTAGGATTTGCCGTATTGTTATTAGAATGATTGTTTCGTTCTGTGGGCGATTTCCGTGTGTTGTTAGTAACTTAGGTTTTGGTTTATTGTGCACATAACGTGTTCGACGAAATGCCACATAGGGTTTAGGCACTAGTTTGAGCATATTCTTTGTCTAGGTTACCTCCTGGTTGGTCTTAGTAAACAGTAGGATTTGTTGTTCTTACGGTACATTCGCGTTGGAACTATATATATACTAATGCCCTTTTCGTATTTTCGCTTGACTTCTGTGTGGGACTTAGCCTTATAATTGGTGTTTGGTAACTTGCAGGATGTTGCTCTTTTTGTGGGTCGTTTTGGCGTCTCTCATGTGTCCTCCGAGGACTAGGAGACGGGTTGCTGATGAGGCTGGCCCCAGTCATGCTGCTCCGGCGATGCCGGATTTCGACGAGAGCGAGTCAGAGGAGGATGAGGTGCAGAGGGGCCCGCGTCTCAGGGGCCTCCCGGACGAGGTGCGTCCTCACCGGCATGACAGGTTCCGGTTTAGGACGAGGGCTGCCCAGGACTTTTATTTCGACGAGCTTCGTCGAAACAGGTCTTACGTCCCTGAGAGAGGCATATATCCTCTTCATATGGGCGATGACAGGGTCAGTGCGGTCTTGGAGTATTTACAGTGGACTGGTCTGGCACGTCACCCCGAGGGCGTCGCCTCCGGTTATTTGGCTATGGAGGTTATTGCCAACATCGGCGGTCTCGGGGAGGGTGACGATCTATCCCGGGTATGGGTCCGTGGTCGCTATCTCGACTTCAGTGCTCGGGCGATCAACGTCTATTTTGGCTTGCCCGACGATGGCGTGTTCCGGCCCCAGCCTGAGGGGCGCGTTCTTGCTCCTGCGTGGAACACCTTATGCACCCTAGTGCCTCCTACGTTCGAGCACAGTCATGAGCTTCGTTTGACGTCGATGGACTCCCCTTGGCGAGAGCTCGCTCAGCTATGGTTCGGGCGTGTCCGGCCGATGTCCCGGAGCCACATTGTCTTGGATCACGTCTACGAGACCATTTGCTTCATCGCGCGGGACGGTA
This sequence comes from Hygrophila difformis, assembly GCA_030278955.1. Classification (NCBI taxonomy): domain Eukaryota; kingdom Viridiplantae; phylum Streptophyta; class Magnoliopsida; order Lamiales; family Acanthaceae; genus Hygrophila; species Hygrophila difformis. The sequence continues at coordinate 16,184,555 of JAOANR010000002.1, read as the reverse complement.
GGGTGAATGTAGGGGCTTGCATCGAGGACAACTTGCGGGGTATGCGCAGAGGACGAGGGAGTAGGGTGATTACCCATGTTCACCTCATCTGTGGGTTGTGCGCGGCACAGGGGATTCGCACTACACCGGAGACAGATCCGTACGACCTAGCACCTGGCCGTTGCTACCGTATTCCGTCTTATGCTGAGCGGCGTAGCGCCTTACGTCGCGGGGCTCCCCGTGCTGTACTTCGCCCGCAGCCTGATGACGGCGGCCTGATCCTCGTTGTACCACCGGAGCAGCCACCCCCTCCTCCAGTGGTTCCGCCTCCTGCTGGGGCGCCTCCTGCCGTGGCACCTCAGGGGCAGGAGATGATTCAGATGCTGCAGATGATGCAGGAGATGCGGGTCGGTATGGACGCCGGGTTTGCAGCTGGGCAGGCTCGTTATGACGCCCTCGACGCTAGGTTGGACCTCTATCAGACCCGCATGGACTCGTTTGCTACGAGGCAGGCTCAGCAGCAGGCCACCATGTCCGACATGTACGCCTATGTGCGGCAGATGGACGACTTCATGCGCCGACAGTTCCCGCCTCCCGATCAGTGATGTCTCCCTTTGGTTCCGTGTTTTCGTTTAGGTTTTGCGTTTAGACGTACCTTGTTTAGGCTCCTCCTTATGAGAACGTTTCTGTTGTCTGGGATTTGTGGTTTATATTTTCGTTGTGTTATTGCTTAGTTATGTGTTTGACATGTGTTAGTAGTCTACTGCTGTTTAGAAACATGGTTCAATTGTTCTGCCTATTTTATGGTTTGAGATGTCCTGGATTTACTGTTACCTTCCTATCGTATCTACATGTGTGTGGGTTGCCCAACAATACTTGCACTGTTGCTTGACTAAACCGCTTCAAGGAACTTAGATAAACTAGTGTGATAAGATATAAGGGGTAGAGTTTATATGTTAGATAGATAGCTGCTTGCAAGGGGAAAATTTTATTGAATGAAGATTAGTCTTTTAATAGGTATCAATTTATTGGGGCCTGTTTGTAGAGGTTGATGGAACTTAGGTAAAATTTATTTATTTATTTATTTATTTATTTGTATTATTATTATTTTTTTTATTTTTTTATTTTTTTTTATTTTTTTTATTTTGGGTCTAGGGTTGTATGTTCCCTTCTTTGATCATGGTAGTTAAAGGATTAAATAAAATGTATGGAATAAATTTAAATAGGCTTGTATTTTTATTACTCAAGAAATAAATTTTGGGTTACAAGCGTTTGAAATAGAGATAGGAGTGCTGCTAATAGTACGGAAAGGAAAATATACTACTGATAATGCGTAGCTGGATCACTAGATCTAAAACGAGTGGGCAGGCTCGGCCTTGATGGGATCATCTTCATCGCTCGACACATCGATGGGTATGGCGACATTGGGAGCAGGCCCCGGGTTCTGAAGGACCGCTCCGTCCACGTCCTGGGCCAGGTTAGTCAGTTCCCAGCCTATGGTCTCTATCTGCTCCTCCAAATCATCTCCCTTATCTTGGAGCTGGGCCACTTGGGCTTGGAGGTGTGTGACTTGCTCCTGCAGCTGGGTTATGTGGTGATGGTCTGTTTCCCTAAGGTGACCCAAATGGGCCAGGTTACCCTCCAACTGTCCTACCCGCGTTTTGAAGTAATTGATGTGCTGTTGGCCCTCAAGGTATGCGTTCATTAATTTCACCATTAAATTGACCATGTTCGCGTTGGGCTCGGCCATCTAATGTCAACAAGGGAGGTTAGAGTTAGACATTTTTCAGGCAAAGTTAAGATATGCATAAATTTAATTCTATATGCAACATGCAAGTGCGAGTCCCTTCCCCATAAAATTTAGTTTAAAATAAATTGTTAAAGATTGGGCCTCTATAGTGGGCCAAAATTTAATATTTCTTGGGCTAAGATTTGGGCTATGTAAAAAGGATTATAGATTTTTGGGCTAAAAATAGTACTAGTAGTCAAATAAATAATTTTAAAAGGAATAACACTTGGGTTTAAAAATATTGGTTTAAAATAATACTAGTAGCTTTAAAAATTTTCCGGGCTCTGATACCAACTTGTAACACCCCGGATTTGATAACCCAGGCCGGGATGTCACCGCCGTAATTCCCTAGTAAGACACGGCTTCCCGAGCTTGCTAAGGAAATGCAAGGCTTGTGGGTATGAAAAGATTTAAAAACATTTCAAGATTTAGTCAGGAAATTCATAATACTAAATACGATAGTAGTAATCGTCATGCGCGAAAAGTAAATAAAGGAAGTGCAGCGGAAAGTAAAATCACGGCCAACATGGCCAAATCCTCGGGTTTAACAGACCCGGTAAAAACAGTACGATGCAGATATTTAAAATGTTCATAAATGATTCCCCCCAAGTGCATGCGTATGCGTCACTCGACATACTCTGTAAAAGAAAAATGACAACGGTTGTCAGTATAAAAATATACTGAGTAAGTTAATCCCTAACTAACAAATAAAAGGGGTTACAAGTGTTTAAACTAAAGATTTCGCTTATCGTACGATAATTTAAAAATACAGGATTTATTTGCAGCGGAAAATCATGATTAAAGAACTTAATTTAAAAAGCGAAATTTACAGCATAATTTAAGATGCATAAAAATTTAAATACGTAATTAAAGACAGGATAGATACGATTTAAGCATAATGAAACACTCACACGAGTCTTTTACTTTTCATCCCGTAAACTAAGAAGAGGACACCATACCGGGAGATCACTAACGAGGCAATCTCAACATAGGACCACTAACGAGGCAGTCCAAACAATGGGAGACCACTAACGAGGCAGTCTCAAAGATAGTAGGACCACTAACGAGGCGATCCAAAAAGATAGTAGGACCACTAACGAGGCGATCCACAAATACAGCGCGCGAGATCACTAACGAGGCAATCTCAGATAGTAAGGAGACCACTAACGAGGCAGTCTCAAAGATAATGATAGTATGAAGATCGGCTCAGCCTAGTGAACGGGATTTTTCGAAAGTTCGTATTTCAAAGTTATCAAAGGATCGATATCGCGTTTTCATAGTTCGAGTTTTCTCAAGTTCGAAAAATCCTATTCGAGGCAGTTTACGCCTTTCTTAATTTAAAATTCGTTTCTCCTCCAAAAATTCTGAAACTTGGCCAGTAATTCAAAAACACACACACGAACAACTTTCATGTTTTAAGTTTTTGGAAATAAGGTTCCGAAGTGAGTTGAAATTTGAGTTTATTACGAAGAATAATTTACGTCTTGAAAACTGTTTTCGTCACAGGTTCGTGTAACGCCGATTAAAAATTCATTTCAAAACCAATCGATGTGAAATTTTTACAGTAACTACATGACACATTAAGGAACAACTTTTATGTTGAAAAGTTTTCGGTTTGAATTCCCGAAGGTCGAGTTTTTGGCGAGTCTTTAAAATTGGACGAAAATAGGGTTTTTGAAAACCGATTTTTGTTACAAGCCTATATCTCGAGATTTAAACAACAAACAACCACGAAAATTTGTGAGTAAGGTTTTAACTTACCTAGAATGATGATAGGGTCGCTGGATTGGGTTTCCGGATGTCATAGGGTCACGACGAACGGCCAACTTCTCCGATCGCTTTTTGTTCGTTTTCCGACGTGAAATCGTAGTAGGGAAATAGTGTTAGAATTCGAGTTTTGGAGACTCATGGACTGATGGAACGATATATTAAGACTTACCAAGGTTCTATGAAGCCGTGGCTCAGTCCCGTTCACCTCGTCGTCGCCGGAATGTTCGCCGGAAAGCTACGTCGGGAGGGTTTGGCTTGGAGAGGGAGTTTGTAAGTATGGTGGGGATGTGTTTTCTGTGGGACTAGGGTTTTGAGACTCCCCAGCCGCCCCTAAGCCTTCCTTAAGGCTGGGATTTGGTTTCCCTCGAAGGGAGATGTAATTTCGGCAAGAAAATCACCCCCGAATGGAAAGATTACACCTTCAGCCCCTCTGGCGCGGAGGTGGCGCGCACCCACCCCTATGGTCGCGCGGAGCACGCGCGCCAGGCCTGGCGTCGCGACGCCTTTGGCCGCGCGGTGGCCGCGCGGCGGCGCGCGGACAGCGCGGGCCGGCCGGACCGGCCGGTTCGGCTCCGCGTGTTCCGTCGGGTCTTCCCTCGCTTTCCCCTATCGGTTTTCTACGTGTTAGCTCGATTCCTTGGGTCGTCTCTAGTCCGAAATCCTTTCCTTAATCTCGTTACGAGTTCGGCTTATCGCTCGCAACATTTCCGTATCCTAATTGGCCTAGTCTAAATTGGTTCCAACTTCCCCTATCGTCCTTGTGGTCTAATTCGTGATGTATTTTGTGATTTATTTCGTGACTGAACTTAGAAATTAGTTCCAAGCTGCCTACGTACCCTGTGAAGGGATCAAGTCATGACGTAGTTCAAAACAATTTGAATTTGTTTTTCCTCGGGTGTTACAAAATTTGCTAACGGTCCATTTGGTTGGAAGGATCTTGGATTACCAATGGCAATGTGATTGTCGGGAATATGAAATTGTTGGAAATCTTTTTTTTTTTGTATTTTAAGGTTACTGCGTATGGTTGGATTGTGAATTTCAGATTCCTACATCACGTGAATAGACCATAATGCCCTTAAAACAAAATTATTATTTAGTAGTTCACATGAAGCCTATTTCCCGTTCAATTAAAAATTTCGTTATTTACAATAAAATCATTCTGCATCCTCTGTAAAGTTTCATTTCGTAAATTATCATATACTAGGATTTTTTGCCCGCTACGCACGGGCGGTTTGTTCATAATTTTTTAGGGAAACAAAATCAAGAATTTTGGTGGCATTATTTTAATTAATTGTGTTTAGGTGCACCCGTTAATAACATATCAGAGTTCAAACATTTTACCTTATTTATTAGATCTGAAAAAAAACAATATATATAAGATAAGACTAAAGGAACACTGGTTAGTTCTACAGGTTCAAGTAACATATACTTCAAGAAGGATGAGATCTAAATAACCATGTATGGATGAGAGTTCTTTTCAAATACCAAAATATAATTATACATGTAATACCCGAGAATTTTCCAACATAAAATAAAACAATAATTAAATAAATAAACAATAAATAAAATAAATACAATAAATAAATGAATGCAGCAAACAAATAAATAAATAAGGATAAGGAAATGAGAAATGAGATTTAACTTAAAAAGGAATTAAAGGAATGTAATTAAATAAAAAGAATTATTAAAGGTAAATAAATTGTACACCGAAACCCGACACCAATGAACTCGAGGATTCGAGTCCAAACATCCAATTAGACCCGAGTAAAAATTTAGAGAGAAAGTAGAAACCCGAAGATACCCCGGAAATCGGAATACGGGAGCATAGGGGGATAGAAATCCGAAAGAGAGGAGGAAAGGCACGACGGATCACACGACCCGCCCAGACCGAAGTCCAAGCGAGTGGCGTGCGGTGGCCGCGCGGTCAAAGGGAAGAAGGCGCGCCACGACCGCGCCGTTTGACAGATTCGCCCGTGCGAGATTTTCTCGCCCGAATCCGGATTTTCCGACTTCGGTTGAACACCATTCGGCTCAAGACTCTTAGGGGCAGACCTTGGGCGTCCCTAGGTCTTGTTTAACTATAAATAAGCCCTCTTAAAAGCTCCGAACACTTTTCCAAAACCCTACAACTCTCTATACGTCTGAAAACCCTAATTCCGGAGTCGTCGGAGGCACGAAACAAAGGCGAGACTGATTTGGACGAAATCAGAGTCTCCTAGACGTCGTGGTAAGTTCCGATCCATTCGTCTCTTACGTTTTTGATTCGAAAATGAATCCTAACCTTCTTATTTTTCTTTCTACGCCCCGAATCGGATCTAGAACGTAGAACCCGACGAACGGAGAGGATAGACGGAAGACGGGAAGCCACGCCTTCGAAATAGATGATCCCGGATATCTACAAATATGTAAGTTAATACTTACATAGTTTTGGGAGTAATTAAAACACGAAACCTAAAAGCTTAATCGAATCTTGCGAAAATCTGTCAATGTATGTTTTCTACCGGCGCAACAGTTTTGTCGAATTTTTCCAAACCTTAAAACGGCTTCAAACAGAAAAACTTAAAACACTAAAAACGTTTCTAAGGCTTAGATCTATCTACTGTAAAATTTTCAGAATTTTTAGAGACGATTTGATAGGTGAAAACCAACCGAAACCGAACTGCTTGAAATTGGATCTTGAAATTCTTGACAGAACTTAGGTCAGATCTTGATCATGTTTTTCACATTAGTTCTAGACCGATTTAGATCTTTGGCCGAACATGAAAGTTGTAGATAAATGTCTTAAGAAGGTCTCTGTAAAATTTCATTAAATTTGGAGTTGATTTGCTATGTTAGATCTTGATAATCTTGAACCGCTGTATACGAAACTCGGACAGATTAATGTTATGGCGAAAATTGATGTAATTGACCTATTTCGGTAACTCGGATTGGAAACGTTAAAACACGAAAGTTGTTCATATTGATGTTTCTGAGTTAGTGGTGAAATTTCAGAATTTTTGGAGTTAAACTCGATATTTAATGAATTTTAGAGTAAATTGTGGTTGACCGAGTCAAATCTTGAAATATTGTTGAAACGGTGAAACTAGCCTTTAAGGTTTAAACGAGTAGAGACACTTTGAAATAATTATATGAAATCTGGAAATTAGGAAATCCCCTTTACAAACTTGATCTTTGAAATTAGGGGGTGAGTGCTCTGCAGGGTGCACTCCTAACGATTCACTTCGTGCCTATATGGACGATGGTGACCCCGCGCGAAATATTTGAGATATGTTGCCAAAACGGCATGAGATATATGGCCTACACTCTCGTGAATATTCTTATGGGTTTCTCGAGGCTCCGGAGTGGTACTGGGTATAGCAGATACGGCTGCGGCCGCCGGTTTCCGGCTAAATTGACGAGATTGCGATGCAATCATGAAATACTTGAAATACTAAATCTTGGGAGTAATGGGGATAGTTAAATATTTTAATTGTTTTTCTTTAAATTATTAAATGCTTTATTCAATTAATTATGGCTTCATAAATTATTTATGAATATTATCATGCTTTTATGTAAATATTAAATTAATGGCTTTTAAACCATACGATCATGCATGTGTTAACTTACTCAGCAAGTTGTGCTGACCAAACCATTTTATTTTCCTTTTTTCTTACAGAGTATGTGGAATGATCATGAGCGCATTCATGCATGGGGGAACCATATTTTTTGCAAACTTTATTATTTAAATTCTTGCATTAGACATTAGAATTAACGGGCCTGTTTAACCCGTGTTTTGACCATGTTGGTCGTATTTACATTTCCGCTGCAATATTATACTTAAATACTATTTCCGCTGCGCTATGATATTATTATTTTCGAGATTATTTTGTATGGGCTGTTTGCAAATGTTTTCAATGCGTTTAAATACTGAAATACCTAGCCTTGCATCTCTTTAGTAAGCCGGAGAAACCGTGTCTTACTAGGGAGGTGTGGCGGTGACATCCCGACCTGGGTGACCAAAAACCGGGGTTGTTACAAGTTGGTATTTTTAAACTATTATTTTTAAACCCTTATTATTTTTAAACTACTATTAATATTTTGACTATTATTTTAAATTTTAAAGTATTATTTCCATGGAGAAATTTTTATTTTAAAAACCCATGGAAAAAAGATATATATATATATATATATAGTGCATTAAATTATTTTTGGGGGGAAATCATCATTTGCATTTGCATATTGCATCTCTTTTATGTAGAGAACTTAGAATCTTGGCGAATTTTAACTTAGAATCTTGGCGAATTTCAACTTAGAATCTTGGCGAATTTCAACTTAGAATCATGGCGAAGTTTAACTTAGAATCTTGGCGAATATTAACTTAGATCTCTTGCTTGCGCTAGATGGCTAGTCAAGATATGATGCAGTTGATGATCAAAATGATGAACGTTCACCTTGATTCCCAACAAACCATAGAACAAATGAAATACCGTATGGCTCAATTGGAGGCCAATTTGCACCACATGGGCAACTTGAGAGAGGCGGATCACCACCGCATAAATCAACTCGAACGCCAAGTCCAAACCCTCACTACACAAAACCTAATACTGAAGGAACATATCGATGCCCATAGGCAAGACTTGAACACTATCTTTGACGATCTACTACCGCCAAGTTCGGAGGAGGAAGACCCGGAGGAGGATCCCGCTACCCCACCGGAGGATGTCTTGAGACGCTAGGAATTCTACTTATAGTAGATACTATTTTGCTAGGAAAATATTTCTACTTTTTTGTACTAAAATTTCTTTTGAGGAAATAAAATGCCTGATTTATTTATAATAAATCGAAAAAAAAAAACGGACAGACCTGTCCGTACAAAAAAAAAATAAAATCGAAATAAAATAAAACAAATTAAAATAAAACCCGGAAGCGTACGACGCTTCTTAGTTCAATCGAGCACCACGTGCTAAATTACAAAAACACATATACATTTATAGAAATTGCTTAGACTATATGTTAAATTCACAAGTCCTAATCCACCCTATTTGTACCAGAATGGCACCCAGAGGAAGAACTCAACCCGCTCCCCAAACCACTACTGTAACATCTACTGAAACACCTCCTAATGTCACGGAACCGGCCCCACCTGTAGAGGAACAACCCCAAGGTGCGCAGGACGCCCCCGCACCGAACAATGTGGGTGATCGTCTTCGGACGATAGAGGAGGTTTTGATTGCGCTAGGAAACGCGCAAGTCAACCAGGGCCAAGCTGCGGCGGTACCTCCGCCCCAAGCTCGCCCTAACTATCTGGCTATGGTGAATCCCTACCAGCCACCCCACTATGCTGGTGAGGAGGATCCAGCCAAACTAGAAGAATGGATCCGAACCTTCGACAAGCTGCTGGGAGCAGTCCAATGTCCGGAAGGAGAGAGGGTGCATGTCGCTTCGTACTACTTGGGAGGCGAAGCGGACGACTGGTGGCAGGCAACTCAAGCCAAGCTGACTGAAGATGACGAGCCCTACTCTTGGACGGAAATGATGGAACTACTCAGGGATCGATTCTATCCCTTGAGTACTAAAGCTGCCATGTACGAAGAATTTCTGTCGCTGAAGCAAGGAGGCCAAACCGTACAAGAGTACTACACATGATTCAAGGAGCTGGTGAGGTTCGCACCAAGACTCGTACCCACAGATGCAGAGAAGGCTCAAAAGTTCGAGATGGGACTGAACCTGTCTGTTCGCGAGGTGATCACGGGGGTACACTACCCCGACTTGCAAGTTATGTATGACCGCGCTGCGGCGGTAGCGCGTGTGCAACAACTGAAGAGAAGGGTTAGTGGGGAGTCTAGCAGGGGTCCCCAAGACAAGAGAAACCGGGACTCGAGAAGCGAGAACAACACTAGAAGGAACGAACAACGGAGAGGGTCGAATAGGCCTCAACAAGCCAACAATGGGAGAAGGTTTAACCAAGAAGAACCCGTACCACCCTGCCCAAGGTGTGGACGACCCCATCTGACGAGGGGATGCCCTCAACAGGGCGCCTGCTTCCGATGTGGTCGAATGGGTCACATGCGTCGGGAGTGCCGAACTTGGCTTGAAAACATAACGAAAAGGGAAGACCTGGTCACGGGGCAGGAACAGCCTCAGAACCAAAATGGGCGGAACGGAAATAACCAGGGGTATAGACCCCCTCAAAACCAATTTAGGCCGCCGAATCAGAACCAGAACCAACGACCTCCGCCACCAAAGAATCAAAACCAACAGCAAAACCAGCAGCAGAATGCGAATCAGCAGGGCAATCAAGGACGCCCTGTGGGGAGGCTCAACGTGGTTAACCAAGCGGACGTGCCTGCGCAAGGAGAAGTGATGGCAGGTACATTTCACGTTTTGAATACACCCCGTAGAGTTCTATTTGATTCTGGAGCTAGTTGTTCGATCATAGCATCAAGGATAGTGCCTGAGTTAGATCTACCTAAGTGCGAGAGAATTAGCTTAGGAATTCAATTGCCTTCTGGAGAAGTAGTATCTTGCTCTAAACGATATAACGGAATTCCTATAGTGATAAAGAACGTAGAATTCTTCGCAAACTTAGTAGAATTTAACTTAAGAGACTTTGACATCATACTGGGGATGGATTGGTTATCCCAATATAAAGCGGTGATCGAATGTCAAAAACAAAAGATCACCTTGTCAAAAAGTAGGGGAAAGAGGGTTATCTTTTACTCTCAGCCCCCTAAGAAGAGTAACAAAATCGTTAGTGCACTTAAACTAAGTAACTTGATGCGAAAGGGGTATGAGCTATATGCGAGCTACGTGCACAACCTTGAGGCGGAAGAGAACAAGGTTGATAGCATACCAGTGGTAAGAGAGTACCCGGATGTGTTTCCTGAAGACATCCCGCGAATGCCACCTGAGAGAGATCTTGAGTTCACTATAGATCTCATTCCGGGCACAGAGCCTATCTCAAAAGCTCCGTACCGGATGGCACCACTGGAAATGAAGGAGTTAAAAGACCAACTTGAGGATCTGTTGGGAAAGGGGTATATAAGGCCGAGTACTTCCCCCTGGGGAGCACCGGTTTTATTTGTTAAGAAGAAAGACAGAGGATTACGTCTTTGCATAGATTACCGAGGATTAAACCAAGTGACTATCCAGAATAAATACCCTTTGCCGAGAATTGAGGATCTATTTGATCAACTGAAGGGAGCTTCAGTATTCTCGAAGATCGACTTACGATCTTGGTATCACCAGTTGAGAATTGCCGAGAAAGACATTCCGAAGACGGCATTTCGAACTCGATATGGTCACTACGAGTTCACAGTGTTATCCTTTGGGTTAACAAATGCTCCGGCAATGTTCATGAACCTCATGAACAATGTATTTCGAGAGTTGTTAGATCAGTGCATAGTGGTGTTCATTGATGACATCCTGATCTACTCGAAAAACGAGGAGGAGCATGCCCAGCACTTGCACCAAGTGTTAGGGACCTTGCGAAAGAATCAGCTATACGGCAAACTGTCCAAATGCGATTTTTGGTTGAAGGAGGTAGCATTTCTTGGACATATAGTATCCGCTGATGGAGTTTCAATGGATCCGGCAAAAGTCTCTGCCGTAACTGAGTGGGCAACTCCCAAGAGCCAAACCGAGATAAGGAGTTTCCTTGGGTTAGCCGGGTACTATAGACGGTTCGTGAAGGATTTTTCGAAAATCGCACGACCTTTGACCCAGCTACTTAAGAAGGGAGTAAAACTCGTGTGGACAGAGGCTTGTGAGACAGCGTTTCAAGAACTTAAGAAACGACTCACAACCACACCCGTATTAACACTACCATCAGAGAATGGTGACTTCGAAGTTTATAGCGATGCTTCGAAGGAAGGTTTAGGTTGTGTCTTGATGCAAGACTCGAGAGTCGTAGCGTATGCATCACGCCAACTGAAACCTCACGAGGAGAATTATCCGACACATGACCTGGAGTTGGGAGCGGTCGTTTTCGCTCTAAAGATATGGAGACATTATCTTTATGGGCGGAAGTGTCGAATGTTCACCGACCACAAGAGCTTGAAATATATATTCACACAGAAGGAGTTGAATTTGAGACAGCGAAGGTGGTTGGAACTTATTAAAGACTACGATTTAGAGATAGCATACCACGAGGAGAAGGCGAATGTGGTAGCCGATGCCCTAAGTCGGAAAACCCAACACGTGACAAACTCGTTGGTAATTCCGCCGGCATTGTACATGGAGTTAGCAAGATTGGAGTTAGAACTTGTGCATCCTGGCACAGTGAGTGAAACGATCAACGCCATGGTCGTAGAAACTCCAATATTGGACGAGATTAAGCTCGCCCAACCGGGCAATGCGAAACTCGAGAAGATAAGGGGGTATATTGCCGAAGGAAAGGCAATAGGATTTGCTGTCCATGAGGATGGAAGCATTCGTTTCAAAGGGAGATGGTGTGTGACCCTTAAATGTGCCGAGTTGAAGCGAAGGTTGATGGAGGAAGGGACAACACCCCATATTAAGTGCATCCCGGAGGCGACAAACTTTACAAAGATCTGAAGAAGATCTATTGGTGGCCGGGAATGAAGAAGGAAGTGGCAGACTTCGTGGCGAAATGTCTCACCTGCCAAAAGGTTAAGGCAGTCCGACATAAACCCCTAGGACTGATGCAACCACTAGAGATTCCAAGTTGGAAGTGGGATAGCATCTCAATGGACTTTGTCTCGGGATTAACCCGATCACCTAAAGGCATGAACAAGATTTGGGTGATTGTGGATAGGCTAACGAAGACAGCCATATTTATCCCGATGAAGGACACGTGGACTATGGACCAATTGGCCCGAACCTACATTGATAATGTGGTACGATGACATGGAGTACCACATGACATCATTTCTGATAGAGACAGTAGATTCGTCTCTTCACTTTTGGACGGAGTTACAAAAATCTCTCAGTACTCAAATGAAAATGAGCACCGCATTCCACCCGATGACGGATGGTCAAACCGAGAGAACAATCCAAACACTAGAAGACATGCTGAGAGCATGCGTGTTGGAATTTAAGGGAAATTGGGAATCCCATTTACCCTTAATCGAATTCTCTTATAATAATAGCTACCATGCTAGCATTGGCATGGCACCTTTCGAGGCGTTGTATGGACGAAAGCGCCGAAGCCCGTTGAGCTGGGAAGAAAACGATAAGTCGGTGGTAGTGGGACCACAACTTATCGAAGACATGGCTCAACAAATCAAAGTGATTCAAGGAAAAATGAAAGCCGCTCAAGACCGTCAGAAGAGTTACGCTGACGTGAGACGACGAGACCTAGAATTTCAAGTGGGAGATAAGGTCATGCTAAAGATATCACCCATGAAGGGGGTGATGCGCTTTGGCAAGCTAGGAAAGTCGAGTCCTCGATACATAGGAGCTTACGAGATTCTAGAACGAGTCGGAAATCTAGCCTACCGACTGGCTTTACCGCCACAATAAGATCGAGTTCATAATGTCTTCCATGTCTCACAACTAAAGAAGTATGTGCCGGACCCGACACATGTACTTCAACCGGAGATAATTGAGCTCGATGAAGATTTGACTTATGAAGAAGTCCCAGTGCGTATTCTCGACACTAAGGAACGAGTAACGAGAAACAAAACCGTCAAAATGATCAAGGTTCTTTGGTCGAACCACGAAAGTGAGACGGCAACCTGGGAGGTAGAATCCGACATGAAAGAACGCTACCCGGCATTGTTCCAAACCGATACCGACACAGTTATGGGGACATAACTGCAATCTTAAGGGGGAGAGGATGTCATACCACCTAATTTTCGTGCATTTTTGTAAACTTTTGAACTACGTTATGGCTTGATCCCTTCACAGGGTACGTAGGCAGCTTAGAAGTTTTAATTCTAAGTTCAGTCACAACATAATAAAACAAACAATAGACCTTAGCACGAGAAAAGCCGAAACACAACTTTGAGGACGAAGTTGATTCTTAAGGAGGTTAGACTGTAATACCCGAGAATTTTCCAACATAAAATAAAACAATAATTAAATAAATAAACAATAAATAAAATAAATAAAATAAATAAATGAATCCAACAAACAAATAAATAAATAAGGATAAGGAAATGAGAAATGAGATTTAACTTAAAAAGGAATTAAAGGAATGTAATTAAATAAAAAGAATTATTAAAGGTAAATAAATTGCACACCGAAACCCGACACCAATGAGCTCGAGGATTCGAGTCCAAACATCCAATTAGACCCGAGTAAAAATTTAGAGAGAAAGTAGAAACCCGAAGATACCCCGGAAATCGGAATACGGGAGCATAGGGGGATAGAAATCCGAAAGAGAGGAGGAAAGTCACGACGGATCGCACGACCCGCCCTGACCGAAGTCCAGGTGAGTGCCGCGCGGTGGCCGCGAGGTCAAAGGGAAGAAGGCGCGCCACGACCGCGCCGTTTGACAGATTCGCCCGTGGGAGATTTTCTATCCGGATTTTCCGACTTCGGTCGAACACCATTCGGCTCAAGACTCTTAGGGGCAGACTTGGGCGTCCCTAGGTCTTGTTTAACTATAAATAAGCCCTCTTAAAAGCTCCGAACACTTTTCCAAAACCCTACAACTCTCTATACGTCCGAAAACCCTAATTCCGGAGTCGTCGGAGGCACGAAACCAAGGCGAGACTGATTTGGACGAAATCAGAGTCTCCTAGTGGTAAGTTTCGCTCCATTCGTCTCTTTCGTTTTGATTCGAAAACGAATCCTAACCTTCTTATTTTTCTTTCTACGCCCCGAATCGGATCTAGAACGTAGAACCCGATGAACGGAGAGGATAGACGGAGGACGGGAAGCCATGCCTTCGAAATAGATGATTCCGGATATCTACAAATCTGTAAGTTAATACTTACATGGTTTTGGGAGTAATTAAAACACGAAACCTAAAAGCTTAATCGAATCTTGCAAAAATCTGTCAATGTATGTTTTCTACCGGAGCAACAGTTTTGTCGAATTTTTCCGAACCTCAAAACGACTTCAAACGGAAAAACATAAAACACGAAAAACATTTCAAAGGCTTAGATATATCTACTGTAAAATTTTCAGAATTTTTAAGGACGATTTGTTAGGTGAAAACCAATCAAAACCGAACTGCTTGAAATTGGATCTTGAAATTCTTGACAGAACTTAGGTCCGATCTTGATCACGTTTTTGACATTAGTTCTAGACCGATTTAGATCTTTGGCCGAACATGAAAGTTGTAGATAAATGTCTTAAGAAGGTCTCTGTAAAATTTCATTAAATTTGGAGTTGATTTGCTATGTTCGATCTTGATAATCTTGAACCGCTATATACGAAACTCGGACAGATTACTGTTATGGCGAAAATTGATGTGATTGACCTATTTCGGTAACTCGGATTGAAAAAGTTAAACACGAAAGTTGTTCATCTTGATGTTTCTGAGTCAGTGGTGAAATTTCAGAATTTTTGGAGTAAAACTCGATTTTTAATGAATTTTAGAGTAAACTGTGGTTGACCGAGTCAAATCTTGAAATATTGTTGAAACGGTGAAACTAGCCTTTAAGGTTTAAACGAGTAGAAGACACTTTGAAATAATTATATGAAATCTGGAAATTAGAAAATCCCCTTTACAAACTTGATCTTTAAAATTAGGGGGTGAGTGCTCTGCAGGGTGCCCTCCTAACGATTCACTTCGTGCCTATATGGACGATGGTGACCCCGCGCGAAATATTTGAGATATGTTGCCAAAACGGCATGAGATATATGGCCTACACTCTCGTGAATATCCTTATGGGTTTCTCGGGGCTCCGGAGTGGTACTGGGTATGGCAGATACGGCTGCGGCCGCCGGTTTCCGGCTAAATTGACGAGATTGCGATGCAATCGTGAAATACTTGAAATACTAAATCTTGGGAGTAATGGGGATAGTTAAATATTTTAATTGTTGTTCTTTAAATTATTAAATGCTTTATTTAAATTAATTATGGCTTCATTTAAATTATTTATGAATATTATCATACTTTTATGTAAATATTAAATTAATGGCTTTTAAACCCTACGATCATGCATGTGTTAACTTACTCAGCAAGTTGTGCTGACCAAACCATTTTATTTTCCTTTTTCCTTACAGAGTATGTGGAATGATCATGAGCACATTCATGCATGGGGGAACCATATTTTTGCAAACTTTATTATTTAAATTCTCGCATTAGACATTAGAATAAACGGGCCTGTTTAACCCGTGTTTTGACCATGTTGGTCGTATTTACATTTCCGCTGCAATATTATACTTAAATACTATTTCCGCTGCGCTATGATATTATTATTTTCGAGATTATTTTGTATGGGCTGTTTGCAAATGTTTTCAATGCGTTTAAATACTGAAATACCTAGCCTTCCATCTCTTTAGTAAGCCGGAGAAACCGTGTCTTACTCGGGAGGTGTGGCGGTGACATCCCGACCTGGGTGACCAAAAACCGGGGTGTTACAATACATTTCATCACAATTCAACATAACTCCAAGATAAAAAGCCACAGGGGGAAATCAATAATCATTGCACATCAAATAATGAAAGTGATTCCCTTTAAAAATTAAAAATATGTATTCCTCTTAATTTTAATTTCTCGTGGGCAATAAAATTATGAATGAAACAACTATAGAGCTCTAAACGATCTCTTTAATATCTCAAATCAAATATGCAACGACATTACATGTGAAATTGCAGTTCAGGTGGTTGAAATATATAAGAATAAGTGTATGATGTATTGTGCAATCAGAGTGTTCAAAAAAGATATCATTTTATCTTATTAAGATTGAAAACCCTTAGGCATGTTGCTGCTTGTAGGGGAGATATTCTATCTTTTATTAAGATCGAAAATATTTAGGCATGTTGTTGTTTGTAATGGAGACATTCTATCTTTTATTAAGATAAAAAATATTTAGGCATGTTGCTGCTTGTTGTGGATGTATTTGCTCATCCCTCCCTAGTGCATAATGTGTAGTCCTTAATTTTTAAGTGAGATCTTTTCTTTTTCTATACAATTTGTGAGCAAAAATATAATTAGGTTAAAGTGAACAGTATATACTGCACATGTTGTCTGCTACCAACATTGATTTCCATAAGACAGTATCTACAATTTATAGTTCAACCATTAATTATTTATTTACAATATGAAATCTAAATGGTCCGGTAGAATCCTTACTTGTATACTTTTTAATTGTGTTTCTTGGGTGACATTAAGATTGGAACATGATATATTCCACAACCAGTGAATAATGGATTTTCTTCGATATATGATATGTATAAGAGAGAACACATATACACAAACACTTATAGTGGGTAGGGTTCACCGAACAATGGGGAAGGATAGTAGGCATATTAAAACTTAAACTATAATTCACAATACTCTCTTGTAAATTACTTCATCCATTCTCTTTTAAGTGATCCATTTGCATAGTATCAATTATTCATTAAGTCATTTTAATCAAAAGTTTAACATAGATATATAAGAGAAAATATAGTCAAGTGAGATGTTGTTATATTTGTCTAATCACGTAGTTTTATAATATTAATTTTTTACAATTTTTACTTATATATAATTTGCGTTATTAATATTTAAAAATGTGTCTTGCACTGTGTGACACGCATAATGAGTGTATTTAAAAGATAACAGAGGAAATATAAGCTAATCAACAGAGGAAGAAGGTCAAAATTGAGATACTGAGACAAAATTTAGTTGATTTCTCAAAAGGATCGAGATAAAAATTGAAAAAGAAAGAACAAAACATAAAAAAATTGAAATGGAAGCATTTTTTCGAACAAATTCAATACTGCCTAATTTCCTATATAATCCACACATTAAGAAACATAAATTTAGAAAGATATCAAATTCATTACCATTGACCTCGGGAATTCCAGAATCTAAAAAATCAAAACAAAATTGGAACGAAAACCAAATTGCTTAAGGCTCATTCAAGAATCCTTGAATCTTATGAAGACTATGTTATCAAGAGAAATAATGGCAACATAAATTCATTGTGGTTTTTCTAAAGTGAAAAAAAAAAAAGAAAAGCCATAAACTTAAAATTCAAGGTTATGAAGACTATTAAGTATTTAACAATTTTGTGGCAGAACTAACTATCTAACCCAATATTTTAAATTTGAGAAAACATGTTTAGTACTACTATTCAAATTAAAATCACGGGAGAGTGGGTTATGATTCATCATTGATGGAAGAATTAATAGAATAATAACCGGAGAAAAGAATAAATATTCATTCTTATTTAACTGATCAATTGAACACTGTAAAAATAATTTGGTGAAACTGATGTAGATAATGTAAAAATTACACTAACATTATGCAACTTAAAGAATACAAAATCACTATTATGTTCATAAGTATTTGTATTTGAGGCATAAGAGAACTGAAGAAAGTATATATATATATTCCCTTCGTGTTTTTTTTTTTTTTTTAAATCTAGCGTTTTGACTTTTTTTACTATTCATTGTAGCACTTTGATTTTTTTTTATTATAGTTATAGAAGACAAAATATAGCCAAGTGAGATCTTTTTGGATTCGTCTCATCTTGTATTTTTTAAATATCAAATTTTTAGAATTTTTCTTGTACCAAATTTGAGTTATTAATCGTTGAAAATGTGCATTGGCATGCGTGCAAATGAGAAGTGTAAGGTTTTTTTTTTAAAAAAAATGGAGGGAGTTTCATAATAGTACTATTATTATGTTCATATGAAAGATGGAAGAAATTATCTAGAACAATTATTACCAAAATTTTAAAAGCCAAACTAAATTAAAAATTAGCCATATGTGAATGCAATTCACCCAATGTAACTATCAATCCTTGAGCAAGAGGAATATGTTAATTGTTAATATCAAAATTATAACTATATTCTTTGGGAGAGGCAACCCTTCAATGCCCACCCGATCCTCGAGGGATTAGTCTTGGGTCCAATGAGGCCTGGGGATACCCTGGTATTCACCTAAAAAAAATTATAACTATATTTATACCTATAATTTAAAACAAAAATTCAATAATTATTTTTATTTATATTATGTAGTTTATTAAAGCTTTTTTTATGTTAAAAATTATATTTAAAAATTTAACCTTATACAAAAATTAAAATTGAAATATGATTATATTTTTAAAACGAATTTTTAATTTCTTATTAAGTATATATAGTTTGATAAATTATTGAATTATGGTTATTATTTATTAATTTTTAATTTATTATATTGATGGAGGTCAATATTCCAGACTCAAATTTTTATATAATTAATATAATATATTTCAAAATATAACATATTCAATTAAATAATATATGTCGAGCAAAAATTAAAGAATATATATTGGTTTAACTAAATCTATCATAATATCAAATATATTATAATTTATTTCTAATTTATATCCTTTTCAAATATATGAAAAGATTTTTTCAAGATTTTCTTATACTAGTAAATAGATTTATCACCTAAATATAAGATTTAAAAGATTGATTGAGGCAAGTAGGATGATTCAGCGCTGACGTGTAATTAATTTGGATGACTGTATGTTTCTGGATGATTAATCAGCGATTACGTGGAAACCCAAGGCATAATTACAATATAACCCTTAAAATTAAAAAAGGATGTAATATATTTAATAAGGACAATACAGTCTGCACATGCCAAAAAGTATTCATGATTTATTATATAGATTGCATCACGTTTGCAAGATAATTATAGCTTGGAATGAGTTAAATATAAACTTCTTTATTGCAATTTTATATAATGTGCAAATTGAATGCAGTTAAATACATCAAAGTATTCAAAAACTCAATCAAGAAAGAATAAGAAATAAACTAAACAAGCAATGAATTTTTATTATACCAAATCAAAATTTACTACAAAAAAAAGCCCATGCCAAAAGTAAAAATGGTTACAGAGGGTTGAGCATTAAAAATGATTTTAATGGGTTGATGCATGGTTTTAAAATTTTAAAGGGTATAAAAGACAATTTTGTAACACCCCGGTTTTCAAAACTCCAAAAGGACCGAGATGCTACATCCACATCTGTAATACCCGTAAATTTTAGAATATAAAAATAGGAATCAATCCAATAGGAGAGAAGGTTTTGTTTCCGAGAACCCGTAGACGCGGAAATGCACGGAAGCCGAAGGACGACGAATTAGAACCCGACGGACCGAAACCGACGGTCTTAGGATTTCAAGCAGGAAATCAAATTGAGACGAAATAAATTTATGATGAGAAGCATAGTCCGAAAATGACCCGGAAAATCGAGCGCGAAAACGGGGAAGGATAGAAGTCCGAAAGAAAGGAGAAAAAGACCCGACGGATCGGATCGCATGGACCCGCCCGGACCGCAGTCCAGGCGAGTCCCGCGCGTTGGCCGGGCGGGGTTTGGCCAAAAGGCGCGCCAACCCCGCGTGGCCCTACAGGTTTTGGCAACTTGCGCGTTTTCGGCGATTTCTTACCATAATTCGACCTCCCGACTTTGGAAAGCAGATTTTGGCCGAAGGGGGAAGCTTTTAGGCGACCTAGGGCTGCCTCCCCACCCTTTCCATCAGTCACCAATCACCTTCTACTCTCCCAAACTCTCTCCAAAGCCAAAACACTTTCCGGCGACTTCCCGACGACTTTCCGATCACTTCCCGGCGACGAAAACCGACGAAGGAGGCATAGAATACAAGATCCCTAGTGTTCTAATCTGTGGTAAGTCGTTCATAGATTTCCATTTAAGTTTTTAAACCCGAAAACTCGATCTGGTGCGGCGGGAATCCGGCGGTCCGGCGTGGGAGTGACGGAAAGGAAGGGAGTGGAGGTGGTGCGGCTGGCGCTAACGCTCGAAGAGCTCTTTATGGAGTTTTTATTGGGAATATTCCGGCGGAGGCGACTAATAGAGAGCTATTCCAAGAAATTGATAAGGTGGCTAAGGTTCGAAATTGGTTCTTCCCAGCTAGGAAGTGGCCGGACAATGGCTACAAATTCGGTTTCTTCCGTTTTTCCATGAAGTGCGATGCTGACCGAGTAATCAAGCAAATGAATGGGCGTAGCTGGAAGGGTAGGAACCTCAGGGCGAACTGGGCAATGCCGAGTAAGAATCGAGCAAGGGAGGCTGGTGGATGGATGTGGAGTGATCGTCGAAAGAATGTGCGTGCAAATCGGGCTCCTAGAGAGAGTAATAAATCTGACGGATGGGTGGCATCTTGGAGGGATGAGAGATCGTACGCAGAGGTAGCAAGAGGGGATTGGGTGAAGAGCAAGTTGGGGGTAGAGCCTAGGAGAGCTGGTGTGGTCCGGTTAAAAGAGGTACAAGAGGAGGTGACTAAGCTCCAACGGTCTGCTGTTGTGGAGCTGAGGAGTCTGGAGGTCCTGTCGGAGTATCAGGAATGGCTATATGATACTTACCCTGAATGTGAGGAGGTGGTATATGGAGGAGGGCTGATGGTGTTTGCGGTCTTTGATAACCCGACAAGGCTGGAGTGCTATCTTTCTGATGGGAGGGATCATATTTTTATTGAATGGAAGCGGAGATGGGAGAAAGGAACTCTGGTGTGTCGGCAGCTTGTATGGATATATGTACTTGGATTACCAGTCACAGGGTGGTGTGCGGATAATCTTCATAGGCTGGTGGAAGGTTGGGGTAAAGTTATATCTATTGATAAAGAAACAGAGGTGAAAAAGAGACTTGATCGGGTAAAGCTACTGGTGGCTGTTCATGAGATTAATCGGATTCCGGCTGGTATACAAGTAGAGGTGGGGGGACACAAAGCTGATGTACGAATTGTTGCTAACTTGAGTGAACCGGTTGTGGTGGAGGCTAACATCAGCGAGGAGAGGAGGATGGAGCCGGTGGAGCAGAGGGCTGAGCATTGCATGGCACATAGGTCGCCGGAGAGACGAAGTGCGGCGATGGTCTGCTCCCCTAGACATGGGGAATCGAGAAATACCATAAAGGTCGCCCATAGGGAATCGGGGCGAGAGGATGAGATGGCGGCTCAGGACGTACACCATCATGGCGCATGCAATGAAGTATCCCAAGAATTTGAAAACTGTGTAGTTGGGGTTTTGGTAGGGGTGGAGACAGGTGTCGAATTTAATTTGTTGGGGCCTACCAGAGAGGTGATGAGTGACGATAGAATGGGGGTTTCTGAAGGATTTAGTGATGTGGGCCTGGGGGAATTGCAAAGATTTGATACTGGGGGCCCGAAATTGTTAGATAATGGGCCTATAGTGGAAAGGGTTGATGGAAAAGAGGGGTCTTATGTTATGAATCAACCAAAGCCCAACATAGCAATTGACGATGGGGGAGGGGACAGTGTCCGGCCTGGTATAGCGGGTGAGGGTGAATCATTAGTTGAGCAGAATTCATCGACTCAGGAGAGGAGTGCGGAAATAGGGAGAGCTAATGCGGGGAATTTGGAGGTTGTGTGTTCTGATCAGGGACTGGGAGGTGAGGGTTTTGGGGTTGAAGTAAGATCCGGAAATTTTGGGGAAAAGGAATCGAGTGGGTCTGGTAACAGCAACTCCTTGTCTGGGTTACAGTGGTCTCCCTGCTTATCTGATTTCCCGGCATATAAGAGGGTGGAAGAGGCGTTGCAATTAGTGATGGAGATGAAGCAAGACAAGCGGCGTAGAGGTCGTCCGAAGAAGTATAAGGTAAACGCTTGTGGTGGAGTCAGGGCTGGGGCTGGGCGTCAAAATGGTGGGGAACGGGGTGATCAGTTCGCTAGGTTACAACTCTCAACGATTCGGATGCAAGATGGGATAAAGCTGATGGATTTCTCCGAGGCGGATGCCATCTTGGAACTTGCTGAGGTTTTGGGATTGGTCTGTGTAAAGGAAAGGGAGGTTGCTGTTGAGAAGATCCGGGCGGAACTTGGCCGGATCTAAAGGATAGGGGGTGAATTTATTGTGGTTATATGGTGAATATGCGACTGATTACGTGCAATCTTAGGGGCTTTAACGGGGGTATCAGGAGGAGGGCGGTGATGAGGCTGTGTAAAAAGGTTAGGCCGATTGTCTTTTGCGCTCAAGAAACGAAAATGGAGGAAATTCAAGAGAGACTAGTATGCAGAATTTGGGGTACAAAAGGGTGTAATTTTTGCTACCAAGCCGCATCTGGGAACGCGGGTGGTCTCTTGGTAATCTGGGATGCTCAAGTCTGTTCATTTGGTGTAGAGGCAATGGGGCACAATTATATTTGGGTTAGGGGCAGCATCAAGGGTGTCGATGGGATGGTGAATTTAGTAAATGTCCATGCTCCTAACGATAGGAGAGAACGAGCAGAATTTTGGGAATATCTGGTACAGATCTGTAGAACGGACAATGGGGAATTATGGTGCTTGAATGGAGATTTCAACGCGGTATTGTCGGAGAGTGAGAGGGTGGGGCTTAGTGATGACATAGGATCGAGGCGAGAGTTTAGGGCCTTCCTGGATAGGATGGGGTTGATTGATATGCCAATGGAAGCTGGGTTTTATACCTGGCTTGGGAGGGGAGGTAGGGCTTGTAGTAGGCTTGATAGGTTCCTAATCTCTCCTGTATGGTTAGGCTTAGTTAATGGTTTAGTGCAAAAGAGGGGCGAGTCGGTTCTATCGGATCATTATCCGGTGATATTGGCTTCTGAAGATAAACCATGGGGGCCCAAACCTTTCAGGTTCTACAACTACTGGATGGAAGAGAAAGGTTTTTCGGGATTAGTCCGTGAGGTGTGGGTTTGGGGGGGGTCGAGTGTGGGGAAGTCGAGGGCTCGGCCTATTGGTGTAAAATTGAGGGAATTGAAATCTAAGATTCGCCAGTGGGATGGGTATGCTGCGGCTAATTTGGAAAGTAAAATCCAGAAACTGGAGGTTGAAATTGGTGAGTTGGAAGGTAGCCTCCAGGGACAAGGGGAATGTGATGGGGTTAGGAATTCTTGGTGTGAAAAAAAAGGGGAATTGAGAAAACTGTACTTGGCTGAGGAGAGACGATGGCACCAGAAATCGAGGATTAAATGGATTAAGGAGGGCGACCAAAACACCCGGTTCTTTCACGCAATGACGGCCCTTCACAGGCGTAGAGGATTTATCGGGTCAGTTATGGTCGATGGCGTCCTGATAGATGATCCGAGAGGGGTCAAGGAGGCAGCTTTCAATCATTTTAAGGCGATGTTTGTGAGACAGGATGAACAGATTTTTCGGGTCGGAAATATTGGGTTGTCTCGGGTCGGTACCGAGGATAGCAGGTGGTTGGAAAGAACGTTTTCAGAGGAAGAGATTCGGATGGCAGTGTGGAATTGTGATGGCAATCGGGCGCCAGGTCCAGATGGTTTTAATTTGAATTTTTTCAAGAAGTATTGGGACATTGTTAAGGATGACATCCTGGAGCTGTTTGATAAGTTCGATCAGGAGCGCAAACTACCAAAAGATGTCGGGTGCTCTTTCATAACCTTGATCCCTAAGGTGGATAACCCATTAGAGTTCAGTGAATACAGACCGATATCACTCCTGGGGAGCCTATACAAAATCGTCGCAAAGGTGTTGGCTAAGAGATTGCAAGGTGTACTGTATGGGATTGTGGGGGAAGCTCAGATGGCATTTATTCGGGGGAGGCAGATTATGGATGGGGTGCTCATTGCGTCTGAAGTAATACAAGCTACACAGACTGCTGGTAGGAGTGGCTTTGTTATCAAACTAGATTTTGCCAAGGCGTACGATAATGTTTCTTGGGAAGCATTATTCAATCTTCTAGATGAGATGGGTTTCGGAGCTAAATGGATTGATTGGATGAGAGAATGCGTGTCTACCGCGTCTGCTGCAGTCTTAGTGAATGGGTCTCCTACCAAATTTTTTAAGATGCATAAAGGGCTTCGTCAGGGAGACCCAATTTCCCCGTACCTGTTCGTCTTAGTGGCTCAAATTTTCAATAGGATGATGGTGAGGGCTGTGGAGATGGGGCTGATTAAGGGGCTGGAGTCGGGGGGAGGAGGGCCAGTGATATCACACTTGCAGTATGCGGATGACACGGTCATCTTTGGTGAGGGGGAGGTGATGCAGGTGGTAGTGCTCAAAAGGCTGCTGTACTGTTTGTCCCTAAGCACGGGCTTGAGAATTAATTTTCGGAAGAGCAACATATATGGCATCAACTGCCCTGCTGGAATTCTTAATGCGGCTGCTGGTATTCTGGGGTGCGAGGTGGGTGATTGGCCTTTTAAGTATCTGGGGATACCTATTGGAAGCCGTTTAAATGGGTTATCAATTTGGCAACCGATGTTGGAGAAGGTAGAACAGAAATTGGCCGGATGGAAAAGTAGATTGCTTTCACAGGCCGGGAGGCTATGCTTGATAAAATCTGTAATGTCTTCCCTTCCTATATACTTCCTGTCCATTTTCAAGGTACCAAGTAAGGTGGCTGATCGGCTTGAGAAACTCAAAAGAGGCTTTTTTTGGAATGAATGGGAAGGGGTTAGAAAGATGCATACCGTTTGTTGGGAGAAGATATGTAATCATAAGGATGTAGGTGGGCTGAGTATCTGGGAGACTCGGAAGTTGAATGAGGCGTTGTTGGTCAAGTGGCGGTGGAGATTTGGGAGAGAGAATTCGTTATGGAAAAGGGTTGTGGATAATAAATATTATGGGGGTAGATCACCATTGATCCCGGAGGCAAAACCGTGTAGGTCTCTCTGGGGTAATATTTCTAAGGTTTGGGAGGGTGTAAATGCAGAGGCGAACAGGGCTGGTTTTAGAATTCTAATTGGTAATGGGAGGAAGACCAACTTCTGGAATGATGTTTGGGCGATGGAAGGCCGGACTCTAAAGGATAATTTTCCAAGGATTTTTTCGTTGGCTGTAAATAAAAGGGGGTTTATCGTGGAGTTTGGGATGTGGGAGGGTTTGGAGTGGGTATGGAATATTGAATTACGAAGGCCTCCTTTTGACTGGGAATATGGGATGTGGCGTGATTTCATGGCAGTCCTTCAATCTACTAGGTTACATAGATTCATGGAGGATCGAGCTGTCTGGACATTGGAGGGGAATGGAAAGTTCTCATCTCGATCTTGCTGGTTTCTCAGGATTCGTACAGAGAGGGAGGAATCACAGTGGCTATGGAATTCCATTTGGAAAGCGAAGGTGCCAATGAAAGTTAGACTATTGGCATGGAAGGCCCTTCAGAACGCTCTTCCTGTTCGTGAGGAACTACTCAAGAGAGGTTGTATTCAACAGCCAGCCGCATGTTGCATTTTTTGCACGAAGGAAATAGAGTCAACCAACCATCTCTTTTGCAAGTGTGAGTATGTCAATTCGCTCTGGTACACTGGAGCGGGGTGGTTTGGTGTGGAAGGTGCTGTACCGGGGAGTGTATTTCAACTGCTAGCTTGGTGGTTTGGAAGTGGTATGCGGCGTGGTTTAAGGGAGGTGTGGGGCGTGTTGGGTCTGGTAATCTTATGGACGATTTGGAAGTGTCGAAATGAGAGCATGTTCAAAGGGAAACAATGGGACAAACAACTAGTGACTGAGGTGATAAAATGGCGGGTGAGGTTATGGTACGGGGCGGCCTGGAATATGGTCGTAACTGGTCAGGATAGCTTGGGGGATAATTTCATTGTAGGCTTGTCACGGATGGGTGGTGCATCAAGTAGAGTTCCCAGGCGAGGACTATCTTGGATAAGGCCTAATGAGGGTTGGTGGAAAATCAATACGGATGGGGCTTCCTTTGGCAATCCGGGCCCGGCCGGGAGGTGTAATAAGAGATGCTGAAGGCAATGTTATTTTTGTCTTGTCTGAATTCATTGGGCACTCAGACTCGACGAATGCCGAACTCACAGCGATAAGCCGTGTATGCCAGGCCCTTCTTCGTGATCAGGGCTTCCCATTGCCAAAACTGATTTTTGAGTGTGATTCGCAAAATGTGGTGAAATGGTTGGAGGATTCGGAGGCAATTCCATGGAGATTATATGGGTTGGTTGGTCCAATTGAATCAGTTTTAAGGTGTGCGGGTGAGGTGAGAGTCCTACATATATTGCTGGAACGAAATTCTCTAGCAGATAAATGGGCGAAAGCAGGAGCAGCTCAAGGCGGTAAAGTTGAGGAGTGGTATTGATTGCTAATAATCACGGTTGTATGTTCTCAGGTTGTTGGTGTGGGGTTGTGTCCATAAGGTAGCTGGAGGGGATATTGGGTGGTGCTGGATGGGAGAAGGTAGTAAGGTGGAGGGTGAATCTTGACTGAATTGTGAGGAGTTTGGGATATTTTTGGGGTACTTGGTATTGTTAACCACTTCGATTACTCACGCTGTTTCATCCACATAGGCTTCTCAAACCCCATATCCCCACCAAACAAATTCCACCTTTCCTTAAATCATTGCCTACCTTTCGATATTCCAGTTTCCCTCTTGAGTTTTACTACTAGTTTGGTGATCAGGGACTATTATAAGAAAAGGATGAGAGATTTAGAGTGACAAGTCTTCTTGCTGTGTTGATGTGTGGTGTTTGTTATTGGCGAGATATTAAAAAAAAAAAAAAAAATTATAGAGCAGAAGAAGAAAAAAAAAAAGAAGACGAAAAAAAAAAAGAATAATCTGTTGGTTGGGACTGTGGTTGGGACTGTTGGTTTTTTTTTTTATATTCAAATGGGATGGGCTATGGAAAGACAGGTGTTTCATAATCTGTTTTGATCTTTTGTTGGTTGACAATTGCCTAGTCGCTTTTGGATGCAACACGCATTGTAGCCTAGGGAGATCACCAAAGCTGTTTCATTTTTCCTTTGTCTCGGCCAATCCATTTTGCTACATTTGTCATTTGGCCTTTGCCCTTGTTATTAAATATTTACTGCATATCCGAACCGGTGCATTGGAGTTTGAATGGTTTGCAGGAGAGAATTGTTTGTATAGCAAGCTAATAGGTTTGGTTATTTGACTCATAAACCATGCTGTTGTTGCTGCATTGGAGAGGTAACACCAACAGTTAATTACAAGGTCATGAGACATGTCGCTGCATATTGCCATTTGAACTTCCAAGCACGCTGTTACTAAGTAAAACATGGTATGCTGCTGCTGCTTCTGTTGTTGTATTAGGACACGGAAGATGCCGCTTTTGGAATGTAATTGGGTGACAGTTGAAGTAGTGGCTCGGCCCTACTAAGTCTAGGATTAAAGTGTTCATGGTAGATTTCTGACGGTAGTTGTTTTTGCAGTTGAGATGGTGGGTAGGAGTCAGTCTTTGTTTTCTTGCGTTAGGTAGTCAGGCTGAGAATGCTTTGAAGTTGTGTACTGATTTTGTGGTCTTATAAATGAAAAAACTCCTTTTACTCAAAAAAAAAAAAACATTGGATTTCTTCGTTCGATTCGAAATCGTGGCCGAAGTCGGAAGCTTGACGTTGAGGAGATCCGTTCGTAGGATTTTGGACGAGCCAGCGACCTTAGGACGACCCAAAACTCCCTATCACTGTAAGTTGAGCCTTCCATATCAATACGGGTGATTTCGGGGCGTCCGGTATAGGCGTAATGTAACGGAACGTAAAAATAGAAATTAAAAACCCCAACTTGCGCAGTTTCTGTATTCGGCCTAAAACTCATATTTCGAGGATTCAATCCGAGAAACTCAAAACTAGACTTTTAATCCTAACACATAAATCTAGGTTGTGTAAAAATTTCAGACATTTTCGTTAACGTTTGCTATTTTAAATCGCATCGAAAAGAAACTGTTTTGACAAATGTGTTGAAATCTGCCTATGAACATGTTCGAACTTAGTGAATTTATTTCTATATTTTTTATTCCGATTTGATCTTTAAAATCTAAATGAAAGTTGTAGATAATCATGTCTAATATGTGCATATAAAATTTCAGAATTTTTGGAGTCCATTTGATATGTTAAAAAGTCAAAATTTTGAACTGTGTCAAACCTGAGTTCGGACAGATTTCTGATTGCATAATAAAATCAATTTTTGACATGTTTCCTCAACTTATTTCGAAAAGGTTAAAACACAAAAGTTGTTCGTTAGGGTGTTTTGCATAAACTGTGAAGATTTCAGATTTTTCGAACTTAAATCGAATTTTTAATTGAAAAGGCGCAAACTGTGACGCCAAGATACTTTTAAATCGAAGGATTTTGAAAATTCGAAACGAATGATCAAAGATTGAAATACGAAACATCTATACTTTTGAAAAACCCCGATACATTAAATCTAAACGATACATGAGATACTTGGCGGAGGGTGAGTGCTCTGCAGGGTGCCCCTCTAGCCTTTCTCTTCGGCCCTATAATGGACGAGAGAATTTGATGAGATATTACGCCAATCGGCGGGAGATACACGGCCTACTCTCTCGGGTTGTTCGTATGGATTTCTCGAGGCTCCGGAGTGTTACTGGGTATGGCAGATACGGCTGCGGCCGCCGGATCACCGGCTAAACGAGATACTTACGAAACGGCTGCGGCCGCCGGATCACCGGCTATACTAAACACTGAGAAATGGTTACGTAACGGGGGAAAAAGAAGAATTAATATTTTTAAGTATTTATTTATTTTTGCATGTCTTTAAATTATGCATTTAAATTATGTCTTTAAATTTCGTATCATGTCTAAATTGCTATTGTGGGTTAAATGCATGTTCAAGTACACAATTAAAATATTATTTCCTTTAAATTTTGTGAATGCATGTTAGGAGTGAAATTTTAAATCATCTAAATAAATCCCTTTATTGCTATGTTAGGATCGACTTACTCAGTATTTTATATACTGATAAAATTGTTGTTTTCTGTTTTCCTTTCAGAGTATGAAGATAATGCATGAGCATATGCATTGGGGGATGGAAAAACTTAAACATTGTTTTTATTACTTTTTCGATACTTGCATAACGGGCATGTAAATCCCGAGTTTTGGCCATGTCGGCCCACTTTACATTTTCCGCTGCGATATATTACTACTACTATATGTGTGGATGCCACTTATTATTATTTTTAATTAGATTCCGGACTTGTTTTTAAATCTTTTTGCAATACCTATAGCCTTGCATCTCTTTGGCAAGCTAGGAGAATCCGTGTCTTGCTAGAGAGATGTGGCGGTGACATCCCGGCCTGGGTTATCAAATCCGGGGTGTTACAAGTTGGTATCAGAGCCCGGAATATTTTTAAGCTACTATTATTATTATTTTAAAATATTTTGAGCTAAGTATTATTTTTTTTAAAAAATTTATTATTATCATTATTAATTTTTAAGACTACTAGTGTTATTTCTTTTAGCCCAAAAATTTTCCTATCTAATTAGTATAATATTTTGAGCCCAAAGGGGATTAAACTAGTTTGACCCAATAATTATTTATTATAAGCCCAACCATTTCGGCCCAAATATCTATGCTTTTATTTCTTAAGTCCAAAATTATTATTTTTGGCCAATATAGGGGCCCAACTTTTTTTTTTCCATGATTAAATTTAAAAATACATTAAAATTTATTTTTGGGGGGATTGCATATGCATATTCATGTAGATTTAAATTCCTGCATCACTTGACTTTTATTCGAAACATACTCTAACTCTAACCTCCTTGTTGACATTAGATGGCCGAACCCAACACGAACATGACTAATCTGATGATGAAACTGACCAACGCATACCTCGAATCCCAACAGCATATCAATCACTTCAAGGCTCGAGTGGGGCATCTAGAGAATAACGTGGACTATTTGAGACATCTTAGGGAAGCTGACCATCATGAAATAACCCAACTCAAGGCCCAAGTCGCCGAACTCCAAACCCAAGTGGTCACACTCCAAAACAAGGACAACGAACGGATGATGCAATTAGGACACTTAGCAGCTGAGCTGCTAGGCCTAGAGGCTGACATATTTCCTCCGAGCCCGAGCCCGGTGGGGACACCCATTGCCATTGACGTATCCAGCGATGAGGACGATCCCATCGAGGATGTACCTGCCTAGTCACCCTAGACTTAGGAGCCCATACTGATGCACTACTATCTATGTTCTTTTTTTTCAAACAAGTACCAGCACTACTATTTCATTCCTGTTACGAATGCTTGTAAACAGCTGAAAAATTTTCTCTTGAGTAATAAATCTACAAGCATTTATTTTATACAATTATATTTAAAGTATTCCTTACAATTTAATTAAATTATTTCTCTTTGAATACCCTGCTAAAACCCGATCAAACAAATGAACAAGGTAATAATAATCAATGACCTATAGATAACAACTAAACAAAAGTACAAGTAGAATATATATATACATATACATTATATGGAGATAATTATCGAACAAGGGTATCTCCAACCCTAAACCCCAACACCATGAACCCTAGGGTCTCGAAAAAAAAGAAAAAAAAACAAAACAAAACAAAAACAAGCAGTAAGTAGAACCAACCCCAAATAACAACAAACAATACGCTAAACTCCAACAACCTATACTAACAGGTTCCAACAGACTGATACCTGTTAATATCGTCATTTATTTAGTCAAATTATTTCATAAGCATTACATAATACTTCAACAAAAAGAATCTAAACTCTCTTGTTCTTGCAACAGCATGGCACCGAGAGGAAGACCACGCGCCCAGCCCACTACTCCAAACACCAACGAAACCCCCATGCAACCAGAAATGCCTGTACCCGGCGAAGGGGTACACGCTCAAGAGGAGCCGGCAAACCCCATGCCAAACAACATGGACGCGCGCCTACGCACTCTAGAAGAGGTTCTCATTGCGATAGGGAACGCGCATGTGAACCAAGGGCAGGCCGTTGCGGTACCTCCACCCGAGGCCCGCATTAACTACTTAGCTATGGTGAACTCATATCGTCCGCCGAACTACGCCGGAGAAGAGGACCCGGCTAAACTTGAAGAATGGATCCGAACATTCGACAAGCTACTAAACGCGGTGAAGTGCCCAATTGCCGAGAAGGTGCCTGTGGCATCGTACTATCTCGGAGGGGAGGCGGATGACTGGTGGCGTGCCATGCAAGACAAGTTAGCCGAGGATGAGGAACCCTATTCTTGGGAAGAATTCATGAGTCTGATCAGGGATCGCTTTTATCCCATGAGCACAAAGTCAGCCATGTACGAGGAGTTCTTATCTCTGAAGCAAGGAGGGCAAACAGTCCAGGAATACTACACCCGTTTCAAGGAGTTGGTGCGTTTCGCACCGAGACTCGTGCCGACAGACGTGGAGAAGGCACAGAAATTTGAAATGGGGCTAAACTTGGCTATACGAGAGGTGATCACTGGCGTCCCATACGCAGACCTACAATCGGTGTATGATCGTGCGGTAGCTGTTGCAAGGGTGCAACAACTAAAAAGGAAAGTGAGTGGAGAACCCAGCCGAGGATCTCAGGGTCAGGATAAGAGGGGTAGAGACAACCGTTCCGGAAACAATGCTGTAGGGAACAACTTTCGGGGAGATCTGAACAGACCCCCTCAAAACAACAACAGAGGATATGACGATAGAACCCTTTTCCGGGGTAACCCGGTACCACCTTGCCCGAGATGCGGCAGGCCTCATTTGGCCAGAGGGTGCCCCCAACAGGGCGCCTGCTACAGGTGTGGTCGCAACGGCCACATGGCAAATGAGTGCCGCACTCGACTGGAAAACATCACCAAGAGGGAGGACTTAGGCACGGGGCCAACTCAGCGTCGCAACCAGGATGGACGGAATGGAAACAACCAGGGGTATAGACCCCCTCAAAACCAGAATCTCAATCAGAATCAACATCCCCCACAGAATCCAAATCAGCAACAGAATCAGAACCCGAACCGGGACCAGCAAGGCAACCCGGGACGTCCGATGGGGCGATTGAATGTCATCAATGAGGCAGATGTGCCTATGCAGGGGGACGTAATGGGAGGTACGTTCCATGTCTTAAGTACACCCCTTAGAGTTTTGTTTGACTCAGGAGCTAGTTGTTCGATAATATCATCTAGAGTCTTACCTGAACTAGATCTACCTATGTGCGAATTGATTAACTTAGGGATTCAACTTCCATCGGGAGAGGTAGTATCATGCTCTAAGCGATATAACGGGATTCCGATAGTTATAAAGAACATAGAGTTTTTCGCGAACTTGGTAGAATTCGAACTACAGGATTTTGACGTCATACTAGGGATGGATTGGCTAACCCAATATAAAGCCGTGATCGATTGCCAAAAACAAAAGATCACGTTGTCAAAGAGTAGGGGAAGGAGGGTCATCTTTTACTCCCAACCCCCTAAGAAGTCTACCAAGATAGTTAACGCCATGAAGCTATGTAACTTAATGCGTAAGGGTTACGCGTTATATGCATGCTACATTCATAACCTTGAGGCCGAAGAGGTCAAGGTGGATAGCATTCCGGTGGTGAGAGAATACCCGGATGTATTTCCGGAAGATGTTCCCGGTATGCCGCCTGAGAGAGATCTGGAATTCACCATAGATCTCATCCCCGGAACGGAGCCTGTCTCAAAAGCTCCTTACCGTATGGCGCCGCTGGAAATGAAGGAATTAAAGGAACAACTCGAGGAGTTGCTAGAGAAGGGCTACATAAGACTGAGCACGTCCCCATGGGGAGCCCCGGTCTTATTCGTGAAGAAGAAAGATGGAGGTCTACGACTATGCATCGATTATAGAGGACTTAACCAAGTCACGGTCAAAAACAAGTACCCGTTGCCCAGAATCGAGGATTTGTTCGACCAACTGAAGGGAGCTTCAGTATTTTCAAAGATCGACCTACGATCCGGATATCACCAGTTAAGGATCGCCGAAAAGGATATCCCAAAGACGGCATTCAGAACTCGCTACGGGCATTACGAATTCACGGTGCTATCATTCGGGCTGACGAACGCCCCAGCGATGTTCATGAATCTCATGAATAACGTGTTTCGAGAACTATTAGATCAATGCGTAGTGGTGTTCATAGATGACATCCTGATCTACTCGAAAGGCGAAGGAGAGCATTCCGAACACTTACACAAAGTGTTAGGGATCTTACGAGCAATCAGCTGTATGGCAAGCTGTCCAAATGCGACTTCTGGCTAAAAGAAGTGGCATTTCTGGGACATTCGTATCCGCCAACGGAGTGGCAGTGGAGCCAGCAAAGATCTCGGCAGTAACCGAATGGGTGCCACCG
Organism: Hygrophila difformis; assembly: GCA_030278955.1. Classification (NCBI taxonomy): domain Eukaryota; kingdom Viridiplantae; phylum Streptophyta; class Magnoliopsida; order Lamiales; family Acanthaceae; genus Hygrophila; species Hygrophila difformis. Next base: position 16,150,930 of record JAOANR010000002.1, on the reverse strand, counting down.
AAGAATCCAACCGAGATAAGAAGTTTTCTCGGATTGGCAGGGTACTACCGAAGGTTCGTAAAGGATTTCTCAAGGATCGCTCGCCCATTGACACAGCTGCTAAAGAAAGGGGTGAAATACGACTGGACCAGTGAGTGTGATTCCGCATTCCAAGAATTGAAGAAACGGCTTACTACAGCACCGGTGTTGACATTACCATCGGAGGATGGAGACTTCGAGGTGTACAACGACGCCTCGAAGGAAGGATTGGGATGCGTACTAATGCAAGACCAAAGGGTTATAGCATACGCATCACGTCAACTAAAGCCACACGAAGAGAACTATCCGACGCACGACTTGGAGCTAGCCGCAGTCGTGTTCGCTCTAAAGATATGGAGGCACTACCTCTATGGGCGAAAGTGTCGGATGTTCACCGACCATAAGAGCCTCAAGTATATATTCACGCAAAAAGAGCTGAATTTGAGGCAAAGAAGATGGTTGGAACTGATTAAGGATTACGACCTGGAAATCGCGTACCACGAAGGAAAAGCCAACGTCGTGGCCGATGCCTTGAGTCGAAAGACTCAACACGTGGTGAATTCACTTGTGGTACCGGCCGAGTTGTACAGAGACTTGGCAAAATTAAGTCTGGAATTGGTACACTCTGGCGAAGTAAGTGAGGTCGTCAGCACGATGGTAGTAGGATCTGCCATACTTGATGAGATACGACTAGCACAACAGGGTGATGAAAAGCTGGAGGAAATTAGGAATAGCATTGCTGAAGGAAGGGCAATGGATTTTAAAATCCATGAGGACGGAAGCATCCGCTTCAAGGGAAGGTGGTGCATACCACGAAAATGCGAGGACCTGAAGCAAAGAGTAATGGAGGAAGGCCATAATACCCCATATTCGGTCCACCCCGGAGGCGAGAAGCTATACAAGGACATAAAGAGGAACTATTGGTGGCCGAACATGAAGAGAGAAATAGCCGAGTTTGTGGCAAGATGCCTTACCTGCCAGAAGGTCAAGGCCGTACGGCAGAAACCCTTAGGATTAATGCAGCCATTGGAAATCCCAAGTTGGAAATGGGATAGCATTTCAATGGACTTCGTTTCGGGGTTACCACGTTCACCGAAGGGGATGAATAAAATCTGGGTGATCGTGGATAGGTTGACAAAAGCTGCCATATTTATCCCCATGAAGGATACATGGTCCATGGACCAATTGGCAAGGGCATATGTCGACAACGTGGTACGACGACATGGCGTACCACATGACATCATCTCGGACAGAGACAGTAGATTCGTCTCACATTTTTGGACAAAACTACAAGAAGCCCTCGGTACGAAGATAAAGATGAGTACCACGTTCCATCCCATGACGGATGGACAAACGGAAAGGGCGATCCAAACTTTGGAAGACATGCTGAGGGCATGCGTATTAGAATTTAAAGGAAGTTGAAAAAATCACTTACCCTTGATCGAATTTTCCTACAACAACAGCTACCATGCTAGCATTGGCATGGCACCTTTCGAGGCACTGTATGGACGCAAATGCCGAAGCCCATTGAGCTGGGAAGAGGGCGAGAGGACCATGGTAATTGGACCGCAACTTGTTGAGGACATGGCTCAACAAGTCAAAATAATCCAAGGAAAGATGAGAGCCGCGCAAGACCGGCAAAAGAGCTATGCCGACGTGAGACGGCAAGATTTGGAATTCCAAGTAGGCGATAAGGTCATGTTAAAGGTATCACCAATGAAAGGAGTGATGCGCTTTGGCAAGCGGGGAAAACTGAGCCCACGGTACATAGGGCCATCCGAGATCCTAGAAAGAGTGGGGAATCTTGCATACCGACTAGCATTACCACCACAATTTGCTCGTGTCCACGACGTGTTCCACATCTCGCAACTGAAGAAATACGTCCATGATCCGACCCACATACTCCAACCGGAGGAAATTGAGTTGGACGATGACTTAAGCTACGAAGAAATCCCGGTGCGAATACTCGACAAGAAGGAGAGGGTAACAAGGAATAAGACCGTGAGAATGGTCAAGGTTCTCTGGTCTAACCACGAAGCCGAGACGGCAACGTGGGAGGTGGAAGCAGACATGAAGGATCGTTACCCAACCCTATTCCAAGACAGTGCAACCACAGTTATGGGGATATAACTGTAATCTTAAGAGGGGGAGGATGTGACAACCCGAGTATTTCTGAATATTTTGTACGAATACTTTGTACCCCAAATAAACAAATTCAAATTGTTTTGAACTACGTAATGACTTGATCCCTTCACGGGGTACGTAGGCAACTCGGAAATTTCAATTCTGGGTTCAGTCAAATAATAACAAACAACGACACACAATAATACAATCGCTTAATCAAACAATTCCCGAAATCGCGAGAGGATGAAGTGCAACTTCGAGGACAAAGTTGGTTCTTAAGGGGGGTAGACTGTAATACCCGTAAATTTTAGAATATAAAAATAGGAATTAATCCAATAGGAGAGAAGGTTTTGTTTCCGAGAACCCGTAGGCGCGGAAATGCACGGAAGCCAAAGGACGACGAATTAGAACCCGACGGACCGAAACCGACGGTCTTAGGATTTCAAGCAGGAAATCGAATTGAGACGAAATAAATTTATGATGAGAAGCATAGTCCGAAAATGACCTGGAAAATCGAGCGCGAAAACGGGGAAGGATAGAAGTCCGAAAGAAAGGAGAAAAAGACCCGACGGATCGGATCGCACGGACCCGCCCGGACCGCAGTCCAGGCGAGTCCCGCGCGCTGGCCGGGCGGGGTTTGGCCAAAAGGCGCGCCAACCCCGCGTGGCCCTACAGGTTTTGGCAAATTGCGTGTTTTCGGCGATTTCTTACCATAATTCGACCTCCCGACTTTGGAAAGCATATTTTGGCCGAAGAGGGAAGCTTTTAGGCGACCTAGGGCTGCCTCCCCACCCTTTCCATCAGTCACCAATCACCTTCTACTCTCCCAAACTCTCTCCAAAGCCAAAACACTTTCCGGCGACTTCCCGACGACTTTCCGATCACTTCCCGGCGACGAAAACCGACGAAGGAGGCATAGAATACAAGATCCCTAGTATTCTAATCTGTGGTAAGTCGTTCATAGATTTCCATTTAAGTTTTTGAACCCGAAAACTCGATCTAACCTTGGATTTCTTCGTCCGATTCGAAATCGTGGCCAAAGTCGGAAGCTTGACGTTGAGGAGATCCGTTCGAAGGATTTTGGACGAGCCAGCGACCTTAGGACGACCCAAAACTCCCTATCACTGTAAGTTGAGCCTTCCATATCAATACGGGTGATTTCGGGGCGTCCGGTATAGGCGTAATGTAACGGAACGTAAAAATCGAAATTAAAAACCCCAACTTGCGCAGTTTCTGTATTCGGCCTAAAACTCATATTTCGAGGATTCAATCCGAGAAACTCAAAACTAGACTTTTAATCCTAACACATAAATCTAGGTTGTGTAAAAATTTCAGACATTTTCGTTAATGTTTTCTATTTTAAATCGCATCGAAAAGAAACTGTTTTGACAAACGTGTTGAAATCTGCCTATGAACATGTTCGAACTTAGTGAATTTATTTCTATATTTTCTAGTCCGATTTGATCTTTACAATCTAAATGAAAGTTGTAGATAATCATGTCTAGTATGTGCATATAAAATTTCAGAATTTTTGGAATCCATTTGATATGTTTAAAAGTCGAAATTTTGAACTGTGTCAAACCTGAGTTCGGACAGATTTCTGATTGCATAATAAAATCGATTTTTGACATGTTTCCTCAACTTATTTCGAAAAAGTTAAAACACGAAAGTTGTTCGTTAGGGTGTTTTGCATAAACTGTGAAGATTTCAGATTTTTCGGACTTAAATCAAATTTTTAAATTGAAAAGGCGCAAACTGTGACGCCAAGATACTTTTAAATCGAAGGATTTTGAAAATTCGAAACGAACGATCAAAGATTGAAATACGAAACATCTATACTTTTGAAAAACCCCGATACATTAAATCTAAACGATACATGAGATACTTGGCGGAGGGTGAGTGCTCTGCAGGGTGCCCCTCTAGCCTTTCTCTTCGGGCCTATAATGGACGAGAGAATTTGATGAGATATTACGCCAATCGGCGGGAGATACACGGCCTACTCTCTCGGGTTGTCCGTATGATTTCTCGAGGCTCCGGAGTGTTACTGGGTATGGCAGATACGGCTGCGGCCGCCGGATCACCGGCTAAACGAGATACTTACAAAACGGCTGCGGCCGCCGGATCACCGGCTATACTAAACACTGAGAAATGGTTATGTAACGGGGGAAAAAGAAGAATTAATATTTTTAAGTATTTATTTATTTTTGCATGTCTTTAAATTATGCATTTAAATTATGTCTTTAAATTTCGTATCATGTCTAAATTGCTATTGTGGGTTAAATGCATGTTCAAGTACACAATTAAAATATTATTTCCTTTAAATTTTGTGAATGCATGTTAGGAGTGAAATTTTAAATCATCTAAATAAATCCCTTTATTGCTATGTTAGGATCGACTTACTCAGTATTTTATATACTGATAAAATTGTTGTTTTCTCTTTTCCTTTCAGAGTATGAAGATAATGCATGAGCATATGCATTGGGGGATGGAAAAACTTAAACATTGTTTTTATTGCTTTTTCGATACTTGCATAACGGGCATGTAAATCCCGAGTTTTGGCCATGTCGGCCCACTTTACATTTTCCGCTGCGATATATTACTACTACTATATGTGTGGATGCCACTTATTATTATTTTTAATTAGATTCCGGACTTGTTTTTAAATCTTTTTGCAATACCTATAGCCTTGCATCTCTTTGGCAAGCTCGGAGAATCCGTGTCTTGCTAGAGAGATGTGGCGGTGACATCTCGGCCTGGGTTATCAAATCCAGGGTGTTACAACATCTCCCAATTAAGCTCGCCCTAAACTTAACTAGGAAATATTAAGGCTAACTCATATAAAACTTTAAAATCCATTGTAGAATACTTTACAATGGAAAAATAAATGCATTAGTTTAAAATAAGGCCAACATGGCCAAAATAGATTTCTAAGTGCTTAAATTAAAATGCGGAAGCTAAATATTAAAAGGAAAATGGATAAATTTAAAATTGAGTGCATCTTTAAAAAGTCCCAGATCCCATGCATGTTGGATGCTCATATGTGCTCGTCATAGTCTGTAAGAAAAAAAAAATACACAGCACACATCAGTGAATAAATTACTGAGTAAGCCAACCCATCCCATATCAAGTATGGGGTTTTAAAAGGGATTGACTTAAATCAAAATATTATTTTTTTTAGAAAAGACATTACTTTAGCACTCAAGTCAAAAGATTAAACATTATTTAACTAATTACGCTAACAAGAAAATCACGTTTTCACCATTGTGCCTAGAATGTGGGGACACCAAAAGAGCTCCAATAATAATGGGAATTCATCCCTCAACAATGCCAATGGCAGCCTATATCGACACGCACCCGGGGCCCATAAATAACACTCGCAAATATTATTTAGGGATATAGACAAAATTATAATAATCAACATAAGGAGAGGGGCGGCCACGCATGGCTCCACCCTAGTGCACTCGCTCTCCGGAGCCTAAACGTGGGTATACCTTCTATACACAATGGTTTTCACATTTAACACACAAGTAAACATGTATGAATTTCTTTCCCAAAATCGGTTTTTGCCATCATAGGCTCATGAAGATATCAAGAATTAACAAAATTTCCCCACATTCAATTCAGAAAATAACTGTCAATCCACCAGTCCCAAAAGTAGACTATCTGAGCAAGATTTACTCGGCCAAAAATTCTCAAATTTGTACAGCACGTAGAAGAGACAAAAGTGAAAAACTTTTGTGAAATACATATTTTCCAAAATCGACCTCTAAAAGCGTTAAACAGGGGGTTCAACAACAGACCTGCTCTTTGTGGCGAATTAAGAACCTATGTTGAACATAATTTTCTTGGTAATGCATCATTTATCTAAAAATTCTGAAATTTAACCAGTGACTTCTACACACATAAATCTAAAATTTTCATGAAGAACACTTGCTCTAAATCGGACTCAAGGGGAATGATCTTGAACGGTTTTTAAGATTGGTATTACCCACAAATTCTGAAATCTCAGAGCAGTTTTAGAAATTTCACTACTACCGTCGACCTAGTGCTCCAAAAATCATGAAATTTTAACAGGAAGTCAAGAACACCTAGATCTACAACTTTCATGTTGAAGCCTTTCCAAAATTTCAAAGCTAAATGAATGAAACAATTAGATTTTTAGAGAATGTAAAAACTGTCAGAAATTTTAAAATCCCAATTTTCGATTTCTACGATACAAACGAAGACAATTTCGACCCGAAACATGGTAAGGGGTGTGTTGGCTTACCTTACACCAAGTTAGGGTTGGAAAAACATGAACTTGATGATTTGATTTGAGGGAAAAATCGTCAACGGCCTCCTCTCTACAAAAAACACTAGGGTTTTCTTCTTCTTTTTTTTTTTTTTTGTATGTATGAATGGTTTGATTAACAAAATATGATGATGAAGAAGATTTCATTTTAAAAGGGGGTTAGGGGTGGCATCTTTAGAGATTTAGGGTCCAAGATTTGTTTCCAAATATTTGCTATCATAAAAGGTTACACAATATCTAAAGATAGATTGAATCATATCTAAATTATATTTTAAATATTATGCATATATCTATATATTGTTTTATGATACTAGTTGTTGTTGTTATTATTATTATTATTATTATTATTATTATTATTATTATTATATTATTATTATTATTATTATTATTATTAAAAAGATTATTAATATTATCATTAATAAATAAATTCCCAATTAATGAACGCAATAATCTCGGGTATTACACTCTACCCTCCTTAAAATTCAACTTCGTCCTCGAAGTTGCCTCTCGGGTATTACAAATTTAATGTAAGATAAGATATAAGATGCCCGGTAGTTTCAGAATACCTGGTGTCTACACGGGAATCACATTCCCACTTGAATGGTAATCTAATATTCAATGGTAAAAGATTTCCCCAAACCGGAATGTGGCATTCCCTACTAAGATTCCCACTCGGTATCGAAGATTACCCCAACCAAACGTCCCGTAAACATATATGTGTTTTTTATTCCTTGGACAATTTTGTAATTTAGCACAGTGTCTGCGTTTAATCATTCTTTTACCTAAGATTTTTTACCCGCTACGCACGGGCAGTTCGTTCATAACTTTTTAAGTAAACAAAATCAAGAATTTTTGTGGCATTGCTATAGTTAAAAGTGTTTAGGTACACAAACACTTATAGTGGGTGGCGTTCACCGAACAATGGGGAAGGATGGTAGGCATATTAAAACATGTACTATAATTCACAATACCCTCTTGTAAATTACTTCCTCAGTTCTCTTTTAAGTGATCTATTTGCATAGTATCAACTATTCATTAAGTCATTTTAATCAAAAGTTTAACATAGTTATGTAAGAGAAAATATAGTCAAGTGAGATGTTGTTAGATTTGTCTAATCACGTAGGTTTATAATATTAATTTTTTTTACAATTTTTACTTATATAAAATTTGAGTTATTAATCTTTAAAAATGTGTCTTGGACTGCATGAAACGCAGAATGGGTGCATTTAAAAGAGAACAGAGGAAGTATAAGTTAATCAACAGGGGAAGAAGGTCAAAACTGAGATACTGAGACAAAATTTAGTTGATTTCTCAAAAGGATCGAGATAAAAATTGAAAAAGAAAGAACAAAACTTTAAAAAAAAAACATAACTGAAATTGAGGTATTTTTTCAAACACATTGAATACTGCCTAATTTCCTATATATAATCCACATATTAAGAAACCTAAATGTAGAAAGATATCAAATTCATTGTCATTAGCATCGGGAATTCCAGAATCTAACAAATCAAAAGAAATTTGGAACGAAAACCAAATTGCTTAAAGCTCATTTAAGAATCCTTGAATCTTATGAAGACTATGGTATCAAGAGATATAGTGACAACATAAATTCATTGTGGTTTTTCTGAAGTGAAAAAAAAGAAAAAAAGAAAAGTCATAAACTTAAAATTCAAGGTTATGAAGACTATTAAGTACTATTTAATAAAGTGACAGAATTGACTATCTAACCCAATATTTTAAATTTGAGAAAACAAGTTTAGTACTACTATTCAAATTAAAGTCAGGGGAGAGCGGATTATCATTCATCATTGATGGAAAAATTAATAGAATAATAACTGAAAAAGAATAAAGATTCATTCTTATTTAACTGATCAATTGAACACTGTAAAAATAATTTGGTGAAACTGATGTGGATAATGTAAAAATTACACTAACATTATGTACCTTAAAGAATATAAAATCACTATTATGTTCATAAGTATTTGTATTTGAGACATAAGAGAAATGAAGACAGTATATATATATATATATATTATATATATACTATTATGTTCATATGAAAGATGGAACAAATTATCTAGAACAACTGTTACCAAAATTTTAAAAGCCAAACTAAATTAAAAATTAGCCATATGTGAATGGAATTCACCCAATTTAACTGTCAATCCTTGAGCATTGGGAATATGTTAATTGTTAATATCAAAATTATAATTATAACTTTAAAAAATTCAATAATTATTTTTATTTATATTATGTAGTTTATTAAAACTATTTTTATGTTAATAATTATATTTAAAAATTAAACCTGAAACTAAAAAGTTAAAATTAAAATATGATTATATTTTTATAACGGATTTTAATTTCTTATTAACTATATATAGTTTGATAAATTAACGGAATTATAGTTATTATTAATTAATTTTTTAATTTATTAAATTGATGGAGGTTAATATTTCAGGCTCAAATTTTTATATAATTAATACAATATATTTGAAAAATATAACATATTCAATTAAATAATATATTCGAGCAAAAATTAAAGAATATATATTGTTTAACTAAATCTATCATAATATCAAATATATTATAATTTATTTTCAATTTATATCCTTTTCAAATATATGAAAAGATTTTTTCAAGATTTTCTTATACTAAAAAAATAGATTTATTACCTAAATATAAGATCTAAAAAATTGATTGACTTGGCAAGTAGGATGATTCAGCGCTGACGTGTAATTAAATTGGATGATTGTACGTTTCTGTATGATTAATCAGTGTTTACGTGGAAACCCAAGACATAATTACAATATAACCCTTAAAATTAAAAAAAGGATGAAATATATTTAATAAGGGCAATACAGTCTGCACATGCTAAAAAGTATTCAGGATTTATTATATCAGGTATGTTTGGGAAATAATTAGAGTTTAGCGTCTTGAGTTTAGAGATTAGATCCTGGAGTTTGAAATTAATGGTAATAAATAGTTTTAAATTTGAATAATGGTGTTTGGTAATGCAATTTTAAATTAGAGTTTAGTGTCTGGAGTTTGGAAAGTTAAAAGCTGGGGGAGAGGAGCGTTCCGAATTTAGAGATTAGTGATTAATATTTGACGGTTACTGTAATTAGTGTTTACTATAAATAGGATTTTAAGCTATTTTTAGTATGTATTTTAAAAGCTAAACGCTAATTCCTAGCGTCTTTTCCCAAACGCAGCCATAGATTAATAAAAGACGTAGCTTGATTTAGTCCCAAATGGTGCCCAGATTAAAGAAATCAACAATCCTATCATATGTTTTCTTCAAAATAAATTTTAAATGCATAATCATCAAACAAATAACTCCTGGAATTGGAAAGCCAAAAAATGGCTCTAGTTGCTGGGTACATATCCAGTCACTGTTGCCCTGATAATTCTTCGATCCTGATTCGTGCTGCACATATATATTAGTACGTATACAATAAAATGCCGACACATTTAAAAATGTAATAAACCCTATCTCAATAATCATCATTACAACACCCCACGCTTCACCATAATCTCTTGTTTATAGTCCACTCTTGGCTTTCTTACACAGCCTATAACTCTATACTTAGTATTTGCTAACAAATTGAAAAAGCCATTGTACTAAAACTAGAAAAAGATAAAAAAATTTCATTCCAAGTTGAAGATGGTGCCCTGATCTTAGAAAACTATTACAGATCACTACAATTATACACATTCAAGGAAGGAAATGTTATTGCCATAACATTTCTCTCTGTGCAGATGATGTAGTTCTATGGTTGTTGAAACTACGACAGAACTACGAACGGAACTACGCGAGCAGTTACTGACAGTTACTGACAGACATGTGCGACAGTTACCTGCTCTGTGTGCGCGTTTTAACCGACCCAGTCGGATCTAATTCGTTTCTCTGAGTTTATATACCTCTGTTAGATCCTCTGTAATTAAGAGTTCCAATTATTGAGTTGTATTTTTACACACATTACACATTTTTACACACACTTGAGTTGGTTATTCTCTCCAAGACTTGATTGTTCTATTCTTTGAGAGAGTTAGGAAAATCCTTGTGTTCTTTCTGCAAATTGAAGATCATTCCATACACACAAGGTCTGCGCTACATTGATTCAACAATTGTTCTTGTTGGACAAATCTTCTCTACAACACCCGATTGAAGATGCTTCGTGGAAGCACTCGAAGATTGAAGGAGAGGGATTCAGGAGGACTTCTATGCCGAGATGCCATGGTTCTTGAAGCCTGAACAACCAGAGAATTCAAATTGGACAGGATCGTCCGGAGACTGAGCTGTGGGGGAATCACAACTGCAGTCTGTCTGCAAACAGGGAAGTGTTGCATTAGAGTTTGAATTGGTTGTTTTTGAGTCTTTTAAGTCTAGGTTTTTCTTGAGTATTAGTATAAGTCTCCTGGATTGGAATCCCCCAGATGTAGATCCGTTGGATCGAACTGGGTCATCAAATTCTTGTGTTTTTACTTTCCGCTGAACACTCTGTGTACACACCACTCGTTATAACGTAGTTCTTACTACCGCTCGACAATGCGCTTAATACAAGATTTCAGTAATCTGGGACCTACAATTGGTATCAGAGCGGCAGACTCTGACGTATTAGAGACGATCTGAAGAAATCTTGGAAAGATGAGTAGAGAAGGCGCATCATTGTCAAGACCACCTTTGTTCGATGGCACCAACTATAGATACTGGAGAACACGGATGAAGATTCATCTAATGGCACTTGGAGATGAAGTATGGGACGCAGTCGAAACAGCCTGGCAACCACCAACTCGACCACAGACTGCTTCAGCAGGCTCCACTGATCCACCTGGTAGTCGGCCAGCAACCAAGGCTGAATATACACAAGCCGAGAAAGATGCCAAGAAAGGAAACTATACTGCCCTTAATGCAATTTTCAGTGCTATGGACGAGACGCAGTTCCAATTGGTCACCAACCACACGTTACCTCATGTTGCATGGAAGACGCTAGAAGTGATGTACGAAGGTTCTGAAGATGTTCGAGCTACCAAATTACAACAAGTTGAGACCATGTTCGAAAATCTGAAGATGAAGGAGGAAGAAACGATCTCAGTTTACTACGGGAGATTCAAGGATATTGTAAATCAAGCGTATTCCTTGGGTTTGATTTATGATAATCAAAAGCTTGTTCAAAAGATGCTAAGAACGATGACAATGAAGTATGCTCCTAAAATAGCCGCTTTGGAAGAGTCAGAAAAGTTGAAAACTATTTCTTTGGATGGATTAGTTGGGATACTTCAAACATACGAGATGAATCACTTGGAGGAAGAACTACTAAGAAACAATGCTTTGAATGTCGATGAAGATTCCGGAGACAGTTCAGAAGATGAAGATTCGTACTTAATCAAGAAAGTGGTCAAAATGCTTAAAGATAGAAGGATCGGGAAATTCAACAAAGGAAAGAACCAAGAATGCAGTTCCGATGACGTTCTGACGACTGACAAACAACGCAGTAACTTGAAACGAGGGGAAAGCAGCAAAAGTGATCGTTCCAACCGGAAAAGCAGAAATCATGAGAAATTGGAGAAAATCACTTCTGTTCGATGTTATGAATTTGAAGGGTTTGGGCATATTCGTTCTGAATGTCCGACAGCCAAAAGAAGGAAAGAAGGAAAAGCACTTCAGGTGACATTATGTGATTACGACGATGGGAAAACTACAGATGATCACAGCAGTGAAACTGAAGAAGTCGTTGCATTTACCCTGAGAGATGCTAGTCCCACTCTATCAGAAGGTATATCAAAGTCAATACATTTTTCTACTAATAAAGTTGTTTCTGATATAGGTGACAGTGATGATGAGTTTCAACAACTAGCTGACGACTATGATGAGTTGAGAGTAGAATATGAAACTGCACTGCGAGAAAACAAGAAGTCGTTACGACAACTCACAGACAGCATAACAACTTGTGATCTAGAGATTGAGGAGAAAGACAAAGCTCTAAAAGAAGTCAAAACCTTGAAAAAGAAGAATATTGAACTTGAATCAAAAGTCCTACAGTTGCAAGAAGAAAAAGATGGGATACAAAAGGAGTTGGATGAGCTAAAAGAGGAAAACCGCAATTCCCAAAAGGAAGTGAAAGGTAAAAATAAACTTGATGAAATTTTATCTATGGGAAAGTTTTCTGGTGATCAAACAGGTATAGGTTATATGAAGAAATCAACTCCAAGCAATACCATATTCGTAAGTGGAGGATACTTGACTTCGCAATACAAGGAGACTGACAAAGTTGATGTTACAACGCCGTCCAGACGACAGAAGGACTGCTGTTATCGTCAACTACCTGGACATTCTGCAAACACATGTATCAGAATAGTACGAGACTTAATGAATGGTCGAGCTGTTGTTTGGCCAACCGAAGAACTTCGAAAAAGGATCAGAGTACAAAGAGTGTGGATTCGAAAGAAGAAATGTAGATGTTGAGACCACGACAGAACAACAATCCATATCAATTAAAGAGAATTTCGGACTTATGATTTCAGAATCAGAAAGGGAAGGTATTGAACCAACCCAACACAAAATTTAAACCACTTGAGCTTGAGATAAAGATATGTAACTGTGATTAAGCTGTTACTGAAGTGTTACCATTACTCACAGACTACAGTATCAATGGGTATACAGATTTTGTTTTGCATTTTTTTTTTAGGGAAAGTATGTTTCAATAGATAGCCAAAGAGTTGCAATACAATTACAAAATGGTAAGCCTGAATACATGATACCAAAAGACCAAATACTCATCAGAAAAATTCGCACTAACTAGACTTCAATCCATCCCGTACGAATCTAAGCCATTTCTTTTTGTGCCACATCGTGAGAGTCATCCGGGAGACAGTATCCGCTGCCTAGTTAAACGCCATTCAAAACCAAGTCCAAAGGATTGGAGAATATCATTCCCAGTCATCCTTCACAGTAGTATACAGTAGCTCAGGGTCTTCAACACCAGTGGGAATGGTGAAACAAAAGACAATCCCTAACCTTGCTTGGAGCACACATTCCCTGCATAGTACTCAATTCCAATGTATAGAGATCAAAGGGACTAAGGATAGGTTACAAGGGGCCAAAGGTAAGGGTAAGAAAAGAAAGAAAAAGATAGACAGATAATAAAGGCTAAGGGGAGTGAGGGACCATCAACGAATGATTTGAACAAAGGATTCGAAGCTCCGCAGTTTGAGATTCCAAAACAAATCTACAACCCTATTCAGCAAAAACCATGTCCCATCCCATCTCTCAGAACTGACTATTTTTGAGCTAATGGATTTTTGATTGCTTGTTTTTAAGAAGATATTAGGTTATTTCTATGAAAGACACCTATGAGTTTGATGATTCTTCCATCATGGGGGAGTAGTGGTGTTGATGTTGATGCACTTTTGGCTGGTTGGTATATTTTCTAGCAGTGCTGACTGCTTGGTAACTATTTCTGAACTACTTAGTTTTATCTGCTTTGATATTTCTATCTGCACTGTGATTATGATCTGAATATCTGATGGATGTTGTTTATGATTTGTTTTGATTATTCTGTAACATTCTATTTGTGAATCATATTGTTTTGCTATGATATGATCTCTTATACTCTTTGGACTTAGATAGTTTCAACACCATTTGGTGATGGAATTATCATCTTCACAAGAGTGGGGGAGATTGTTATTGCCATAACATTTCTCTCTGTGCAGATGATGTAGTTCTATGGTTGTTGAAACTACGACAGAACTACGAACGGAACTACACGAGCAATTACTGACAGTTACTGACAGACATGTGCGACAGTTACCTGCTCTGTGTGCCCGTTTTAACTGACCCAGTCGGATCTAATTCGTTTCTCTGAGTTTATATACCTCTGTTAGATCCTCTGTAATTAAGAGTTCCAATTATTGAGTTGTATTTTTACACACATTACACATTTTTACACACACTTAAGTCGGTTATTCTCTCCAAGACTTGATTGTTCTATTCTTTGAGAGAGTTAGGAAAATCCTTGTGTTCTTTCTGCAAATTGAAGATCATTCCATACACACAAGGTCTGCGCTACATTGATTCAACAATTGTTCTTGTTGGACAAATCTTCTCTACAACACCCGATTGAAGAGGCTTCGTGGAAGCGCTCGAAGATTGAAGGAGAGGGATTCAGGAGGACTTCTATGCCGAGATGCCATGGTTCTTGAAGCCTGAACAACCAGAGAATTCAAATTGGACAGGATCGTCCGGAGACTGAGCTGTGGGGGAATCACAACTGCAGTCTGTCTGCAAACAGGGAAGTGTTGCATTAGAGTTTGAATTGGTTGTTTTTGAGTCTTTTAAGTCTAGGTTTTTCTTGAGTATTAGTATAAGTCGCTTGGATTGGAATCCCCCAGACGTAGATCTGTTGGATCGAACTGGGTCATCAAATTCTTGTGTTTTTACTTTCCGCTGAACACTCTGTGCACACACCAGTCGTTATAACGTAGTTCTGACTACCGCTCGACAACGCGCTTAATACAAGATTTCAGTAATCTGGGACCTACAGGAAAAAAACATCCACATAATTTCTTGAGTTGCATTTTGTGGTTGAGAATTTAGAGCTTGTTTTCCTCAGGAAAAAGGATGGACCACTTGTATATACAGATTAAGCATCGAAGTATCCTTTGTTTGTAACTCGACTAGTCTAAAGAAGCAAGTTTAGCTCTGTATGCCGCTGTGGCATTCTTAACCCTGTCTTCTTGGGGAAGCTGGCACACCTCGATCAGTAACTGAATTGTATCTGAGCTCATGAGCAGGAGGGATGAAACAGTCCACGGACCACCTAGGAACATTGAATGAAACTTCTTCGATTGTCCATGCTTCTTACATACTTGTCTTGGTGTGGCTCATGGTTGTTTCACGAAAATAAAAATCGAAAAAAAAATGGATTTTTTTCTGCGACATAATTATTCGGTCACTGAACCTGATAGATCGATTAAATTTTGAGGTATGGCAACATAAATTTTAGTTTCGGTCACTATACTAGAAACTGTCAGGTCCGTTTGCGTGGATAACCAATTAAGTAGTCCTGAAAACTAGTTCAAACACCTTTCGTGGACACGTTAAACAGTTTAAGATATTAAGCAGCGGAAAGTATATAAACTGTAAGAATAAAGAACTCAAGGTTTGTTGACCCAGTTCGGCACAAGCCTACGTCTGGGGCATACCAATCCAGGAGATTCACTAATTGTTTTGACTTGATCCTCGATCTAAACAATAGTGATTTGTTTCGCCCAACTCCAATCACCAAGCGGACTGAATTGTCAAACCAAGACACTCCCCCTGTCTTGGTGAAGATCTCCCCGACCTTGCTTCAATCCCTTGAAGGCTCCTCCTTCAAGTTTGCCCTTGGTCGAAACCTGTTGGCGACTCTCCTACTTGAATCTTTCAATTAAGCTCTTGAGTTTGACGACTCCTCGAAAGCCTTGATTGAATCCGTCGTCCTCAATCAAGTTCACAGTAGCACTTTTGATCAAACCACTCGAGGAAGTGTTGATCGTATGTTTTCCTTCAAGATGATGAATTCAAGAACTCGGAAGGAATGTGATTCTCTTAGCACAATACTTTCAATCGCACAAGGGAGAAGATGAATAATGTAAGTCGTAATCCGTTCATCCCTTGGCCGTCCTTTTTGAAGAGAACCACCGCATCTCCATTCCAAGGTAAGATATTCTTACCATAATTACACGGATCCTTGGAATGGAGTTGCCCGGATTAGGAGATCCTTATTTCCTTACTTCGTGTGCGGGATCCGGGCAGAAGATCAGCTAGCCGTTGGAGAATCTTCATGAGTATATTCGCCAGCTCTTCTTCCTTTACGTAGTTTGTCTGCAGTTTCCGTAGTTGGTCCAACAAAGTAGTTCAGACATCGGTTGTGAACACATTTGCTCAAAACTGGTTCCCAACAATCTCCCCCTTTTTGGCAGAATGTGGGCCAGTATAAGAGTTGATTCAACCGATGTCTAAACAATTGACACAAGAACAATGATGTAGAAATACTTCCCATTGAGACCCAACCACCAATTACAATGATTCTCAAACACAAGACAAACTATACTAATGCTCCGTACAAGATTGCCTATCAAATATTTTAGAAGCATTTACATCAAAAGCAAGCACATGGCAATAATCATAAAATAAAGCATGTAAGATCACAATTTAATTATTACAGGCCATT
This sequence comes from Hygrophila difformis, assembly GCA_030278955.1. Lineage (NCBI taxonomy): Eukaryota > Viridiplantae > Streptophyta > Magnoliopsida > Lamiales > Acanthaceae > Hygrophila > Hygrophila difformis. Next base: position 16,134,283 of record JAOANR010000002.1, on the reverse strand, counting down.
GTGCAATTGTCCAGCAAAAACGGTCATAACTAGTTCACGAAAATAGTTCAAATAAAAAAAATTACCCTTCTGCAGCAGAGACTTTCTTCCACCAGGCTGCCCCATGTCGATTGTAGTGCATGCCAGAGGAACCGATCAACGGTTACATCAACTTAACTCCCCCTCTGGCGCACATTTTGCCCAAAAAGGGCATGTCACTCGGATTCCTCAGAGGAATCCTCAGCCGAGTCGCTGGACTCCTCCTCTGGATTGGTATCCAAATCCTGTTCATCATCAGACCAAACATCAGGAAGCTGTCTGAACAGCTTTTCAGCAGCTTGTACACGACTGTGCACTTGAGCTTCAAGCACTTTGAGGTGGTTGATGTGGTCAGTGAGTTCATCTTGGAGCATGGAGAAAGCATCTTTTGCAGGGATCTCCCCCCCGGTCCAGCCAAGTCTGGCTTCTTCTTTGCAAGATTTGAAGAAAGTTTGAAGTCGGCAATGTCCTCTGGGCGATCATGCTTGCTTCCAAGAATATGGAGATGCTTCAGGTACTCAGATATGAGGCCAGGGAAGGGAAGAGTGGTGTTGTACTTCCTTTTGATTGTGCCCGCGAATGCCAACATTTGGTCGAGCACAAGGGCTCCATAGTTGATCTCATACCTCTGGTCTATGGCAAACAATAATTTACACATGCTTTTTGACATAACAGAGTGGTTAGCAGTGGGCATGATGTTATGTGCACATAATTTGTAAAGCAGTGAAAATATTTGAGTTAGAACACCTGCACTTAACCCCTTTCCTTGAAACCTTTTCCTTTCAACTCCAGTGAGTGTTTCAGCAATAGTGTTCATAGGGAACTTGGCACTTCGAGAATAAACAGATTTCAGAGAAGTTTGGGGTACCTGGAGAAACCGGTTTAGTGCTCTGGCTTTGAGTTCAAACAGTTGACCATGTGCGTAACTCAGTTCGAACCAGGGGCTTTTGGAGTTTAGGACTTCAGAGCTCAGGTTTGCATAGAAATGCCTAACTAGCTGTCCCTTATACTGCTTGATCTCCGTTCCCCAGAATAGAAGAGATCTGTCCTCCAGGTACTTGTGCCATCCCATTTCCTCGTATCTCGCAGCAGCAAATCTGATCTCAGGGTGCACCTTCATCTTTTCCAGAACAGTTGAGAAGTATTGCTCGGACACTACATAGTAGAAGGCCGTGGATATGGCGTTTCCAGCATCAATGATCTCAGGTTCATGTTCTTCAGATGAGAATAAGACGATTTTTCTCTTCTTGGATCCAGTGGCCTTGGAAGACCCTTCAGGTTCAGAACAAGTCCGCTTCTTGGGTTCGGACTCCTTGGGTGAACGCCTTGTTGGTGGAGTAGGCTCTCGAGTTTCTGGTTGGGTTACCACTTCTTGCACAGTGACTGGTTCAACATTGACCTCGACTCTTTCTTCAGATTCTTCTTCTTCGGAACCTTCTTCATCGGACTCTTCCTCCTTGCTTTGAGTGTCTTGAGATCCCAACTCTTCGGACTGGTTGTCAGTGGGATTCTCCCCCTCAAGTGGTTCCTGGGCATCGATTTGAGGGTGCTTAGAGTCTCCTCCGGACTCATTATTATGGTCGTCTTCAGAGTCAGATGAACTCTCGTCTTCTTCTTCCTCTTCCTGCTCAGTGTGGACAGGAACTTGGGCAGGAGCAACAGTTTCGTATTCTTTTCTCATAACATGCTTCCTTTTATGACTGGTGGTTCGAGCAATCTCTTCAGTGATCGCATTGACAGTGATGTTTCTTTCATCATCGCTGATTTCGCTCATGGATTCGTCTTCTGAGCTTTCATCATTAGCCTCTTCAACATAGTCTGAGTCTAGCTCTTCCTCATCAAGGGGTTCTGTGAGAGGTTCGGACGCCTTCAGTGAACCAGTTTGGGTTACTGTGGTAGTGATCTGCAGGGGTTCTTCAGGGGTTGCTTCAATGGTGGTGACTGGTGCAGGGTCGGTCGCAACACTTGGCACTGGTACAGCCTTCTTCGCAGGAGTTTTCTTCTTTGACCTTTCAGTGGACACCTTTGGTGCATCCTTCGGAGCAGGATCAGCAACTTTAGTGGCCATGATTCTTTCAATATCTTTGCCGGAACCCATTGCAGGTAGGTCAGCGAGAATGGCTTCAATGGGCTTGAGTGCTTTGGCTAGGTCTGCCTCAACTCGTTCACTGATTGAGGCGTTCTTCCTTGCAACTGCCTTTTCTCGGGTCTTTGAAGTTGAGACAACTTTTCCCTTTGTCTTCTGGGCCTCTGCATCTTTTTGTTTCAAGGCTTTGGCTCCGGCGACTTCGGCTCGAATGTCGAGCGGGTCTTGAACGCTACCAGGGGCTCCCTTTTCTCCGGCAGTGGATGGTGAAGAAGAAGGGAATGGAACAACAACCAAGGATGGAGTTTCCGAGATTGTTTGCTCCATGATAGCCTTCTGGACTGCTTTGGCACGTCCCTTAGCGCTGGATTCTTCAGGGGAAATCACCTTCTTGCTACCAGTGGTTGATGTAGGAGTGGGGTCTTGTGATTTGGATCCTTGGCTGCCTCGAGTTTTCACCATTGTTGCTGAAAGAGAAAGCTTTTGGCAAGAGCAAGTGAGAGTGAATGTGAGATTTTGAAAAATGGATGGAAGAGAGTATATGAGGCCGAGAGAGAGAAAAGCTTTTGGCAAGAGCAAGTGAGAGTGAATGTGAGATTTTGAAAAATGGATGGAAGAGAGTATATGAGGCCGAGAGAGAAAGAAGGCTGAAGGAAACTCGATTGCTACAAAATCTTGTGAAATTAATTTGCAACTTCCCTTGATTAAAATATGGTAAGGAGATCACAACTTCCCATAACTATAATCATCACGTTTTTGAACGGGTGGCGAGAGTAACCGTTCCCACCTCACGCTCCTGTCACATCGAGTTCAAATTTGATTCCACAATTTGAATTCATGGTAGACATGGAATGCTATTGATCATGCAAAAATATACTTAACAAAATAGTTAGTAACATATTACATATATAAGGAAATAAAATATATATAACTAATTAAATATTGAGATTGCACTATAAAACTTATTCCAAAGATTGAGTGATCTTAGGAGATCGTGCATAATCCGAGATCTCTTCTTAATTTTCGAATCTCTCTCGATCTAATGCCTTTGTAAAAATATCCGCATGTTGTTCAGTAGTTCCGACATGTTGTATGGACATTATTCCTTCTTCAACAAGATCCCTTATGAAGTGGTGTCTGAGCTCAATGTGCTTAGTTCTCCCATGTTGGACTGGATTCATTGAGATGTTGATCGCACTCATGTTGTCACATAGTATAGTGAGGACTTCTTGATCAATCCCATAACGAGCACACACTCCTAATGCATAGCTTATGTCTGGTCGACTTGCAGCTAGGTATAGCAGGCTTCCAATGATGCTTCGATAGAGTTTTTGGTCCACACTTTGTCCACTGGGGTCTTTGCTCAGTTTGTCATTAGTCCCTATAGGCGTTCAGACGGATTTGCTGGACCCATGCCAAACTTCTTAACAATATTTCGGGCATACTTGGTTTGACTTAGAAATATCCCGATTTTCTTCTGAGCAACCTGCAGGCCAAGAAAATATGTTAGTTCTCCTACCATGCTCATTTCGAACTCCTTACCCATGATTTCGATGAATTGGTCTTTGAGCACATGATGAGTTGAACCAAAGACAATGTCATCAACGTAGACTTGAGCAATGAGGATTCCTTTGTTTTCTCTTTTGATGAAGAGGGTCTTATCCAGGCTTCCTCTTTCAAACCCGTGTTTCAGCAGGTACTTGGAGAGCCTTTCATACCAAGCCCTAGGAGCTTGTTTCAATCCGTAGAGTGCCTTGTTGAGCTTGTAGACATGTTGAGGATGATGGGGGTCTTCAAATCCTCTAGGTTATTCTACGTACACTTCCTCATTGAGCCATCCATTTAGGAAGGCACTTTTGACGTCCATTTGATAGAGCTTGAATCCTAGCGAGCATGCGATGGACAGTAGGAGTCGGACCGCTTCAAGTCTTGCGACAGGAGCAAATGTTTCACTGAAGTCCACTCCTTCGACCTGGGTGTAGCCTTGAGCAACTAACCGAGCTTTGTTCCTTGTAATATTCCATTTTTCATCACTTTTGTTGCGGAAGATCCACTTGGTTCCAATTATGTTCTTGTCTTGAGGTCTTTCAACCAGGGTCCAGACTTCATTTCTTTCGAACTGGAGTAGTTCATCCTGCATGGCATTTATCCAGTGTTCATCTTGAAGAGCTTCTTCCACTTTGGAGGGTTCGATCTTTGAAGTATAGCAGTGCAAGCCAGCTAGTTCTTTAAAGTCGATCTTTTTCCCTCGAGTCTTTCTCCTTTCATTTACATCACCAATAATGTCTTCAGGGTCATGGTGCTTATGAATGCGTCCATTTAGATCCTTTTGAGGCTCTGCTTCTCGTGACAAGGCGTCCATGTTGGGCGTTTGGACTCTTTTGGTGGACATGTCATCAGAAGTGGTTTGAGCAACACTATTTTGATCATCCTAACCGCTGGGAGTTTCCTCATTGTAAGGTGGAACATCCTCCTTGCTGGGCACATGTAACACCCCGGATTTGATAACCCAGGCCGGGATGTCACCGCCACACCTCCCTAGCAAGACACGGTTTCTCCGAGCTTGCTAAAGAGATGCAAGGCTATGGTTTTTCAGAATTTAAAATATTCAAACAGCCCATTACAATATAATTTAAAAATCATAATATCAAAGTTGCAGCGGAAAGTAATATTTACATATGTATAATGCAGCGGAACTTAAGTATAGGGCCGACATGGCCAAAACACGGGTTAAACAGGCCCGTTCATGCAAGTTGTAATTAAATGTAGGAATTTAAAAACAGAGTTTTTCCCGAATGTTCCCATGTATGCATATGATGATGCATAATCCTCATACTCTGAAAGAAAAAGGGGAAATGTGGTTTGGTCAGCAAAAACGTGCTGAGTAAGTTAACACCTAATATGATCAAGGGGTTTCAAAGCCTTTATTTAAATTTAATAAAAACATGCTTGTAGGTAATTCACAAATTGAGTTAATCATCCTCTAATAAATAAATGGCATAATTTAACCCAAGGATTTCACGTGATCATAATTCAAATTACATGGTAAAATAATTGCAAGGCATAATTTAAAGGAATAACTTAAATAAGGAAAACATTCACGTCTTAAAATTTTTCCGTTACTTCACGATTAGGTATCTCAGGATTTTCATTCTTTCACTTTTGTTCAATATGATTTTATATGATTTGATCTTGGGGAAACAAACCCGCAAGAATTTAAACGCTTCCTAGGGAATTGAACCCGTAGGAATTAACACACGTCCTGGGGAATCGAACCCGCAGGAAAACAAACGATCGCCCTTGGGGAATCGAACCCGCAAGAACTCAAGTACATCCTAGGGAATTGAACCCATAGGAATCAACACACATCCTGGGGAATCGAACCCGCAGGAAAACATACAATCGCCCTTGGGGAATCGAACCTGCAAGAAGTCAAATACATCCTAGGGAATTGAACTCATAGGAATCAACACACATCCTGGGGAATCGAACCCGCAGGAAAACATACGCCTTGGGGAAATCGAACCCGCAAGGTAAGGACAAGTTTTGCAAAATTTCACAAGTTTTTCATGCAAGTATCTAACGTCCATTATAGGCACGCCAAGAAGGCTAGAGGGGCACCCTGCAGGGCACTCGCCCTCCACCAAAGTATCTCAATAACATTTCGATTTAGTATAACGGGATTTTTCAAAAGTATAGATGTATCGTATTTCAAGCCTTTGATCGTTCGTTTCGAAATTTCAAAATCTCTCGATTTAAAAGTCTCTTGGCGTCACAGTTTACGCCTTTCTAATTTAAAAATCCATTTCAAGTCCACAAATTCTGATATTTTCACAGTATATCAAAAACACCCTAACGAACAACTTTCATGTTTTAACTTTTTCGAAATAAGTTGAGGAAACATGTCAAAAATCGAGTTTGTTTCGCAAGCAGTGTTCTGTCCGGATTCAGGTTTGGCACAGTTCAAAGATTCGACATTTTAACATATCAAATGGACTCCAAAAATTCTGAAATTTTATATGCACATACTAGACATGATTATCTACAACTTTCATTTATATTGCAAAGATCAAATCGGACTAGAAAATATAGAAACAGGTTCATCAAGTTCGGACATATTCACAAGCAGGTTTCGTAAATGTTTTGTCAAAACAGTTCATGTTCGATGCAATTTGAAATAGCAAACATCGACGAAAATGTCTGAAATTTTTACACAACCTAGATTAATGTCTTGGAATTAAAAGTCTAGTTTTGAGTTTTACGGTTTGAACTCTCGAAATAGGGGTTTTGGTCCGATTTCAAATCTATCACAGTTTCAAGTTCGAATCTCAAGGCAGGTTGGTTCTCGGCCGTTTTCGGGTATCAAAACACAATGAAAAATTATGAAAATTTTACACGAACTAGATTTATGTCTTAGGAACGTTTTTCATGTTTTAAGTTTTTTCGTTTGAGCAGTTTTAGGGGTTTGAAAAATTCGCACAAAATTGTTGCGCCGAGGGTTTTTCGTGTTGACAGATTTTAGAGTTATTAAATCCATATGTTTGGTTGCATTTTAAGTCACCCAAAACCAAGTAAGTATTAACTTACAGTGGTAAAGTGTTTGGTCGTCCTCGGGTCGCTTGGCTCGTCCCAAATCCACTACGAACGGATCTCCTCAACGCCAAGCTTCCAACTTTGGCCATGATTTCAACTCGGAAGAATCAATCCAATGTTAGATCGAGTTTTCGGGTTCGAAAACTTGAATGAAAATCTATAAACAACTTACCCAAGTCTGGAGTATGAGAGACCTTGTGTCCTACGCCTCCTCCGTCGGTTTTCGTTGCCGGAAAGTGATCGGAAAGTTCGAAGTCGGTGATTTCGGGTGTTGGAAGAACTTGGGAGATTTTGGGAGAGACAATGGGGTTGCTAGGGTTTGGAATTTCGAAATAATCAGTCCCAAGACCCCTAGAGCCGGCCATATACACCTTCCTTCGCTCGGGATCGAGTTTCAAAAGTCGGGGTGTCGAAATATGGCAAGAAATCGCCAAAACGCGTCAAGTGTAGCAGGCTGCGAGGTTGGCGTGGGGTTGGCGCGGGGTTTGGCCTAACCCCGCGCGGACACCGCGCGGACCCGGACTGGGCCGCGGTTTGGGCCGGGCCGTGCAATCCCTTTGGGCCTTTCCTCTTCCTCCTTCATTTTGGGCATTTGTCTTCTCTTTGGGCCTTTCTCCTTCTATTTTCTTGGGCTATCTCTTGAACTTTAAATCCTATTTCAAATTTATTTGGGATCTCAAATTAATTTCGGATTCGAAATATTAAGTCCATCTATATTTGGTTCCCGTGCGATAATTTATTTAATTAAATTATTTTCGACTCCACGGGTTCTTGGATACTTAATTCCTTCTTGAATTAAATTCCTTTTCTCATTTCTTCTTTTAATTATTTATTTATTTATTATATTCATTTATTTATTATGTTTATTTATTGTTTATTTATTTATTTATTTACTTTATTTATTTATTTTATGTTGCAAAATTCTCGGGTATTACAGTCTACCCTCCTTAAGAATCAACTTCGTCCTCGAAGTTGTGTTTCGGCTTTTTTTCGTGCTAAGGATTTTTTTTTGTTTGTTTTATTATTTTGTGATATTGTGTTATTGAATTATTGTTCGATGGTTGATTGCTTGTTGTTTGATTATTGTTTGACTGAACCCAGAATTGAAATTTCCAAGTTGCCTACGTACCCTGTGAAGGGATCAAGTCATTACGTAGTTCAAAACAAATTTGAATTTGTTTATTTATTGATTTGGGGATACAAAATATTCGGGTTGTTACATCCTCCCCCCCTTAAGATTACAGTTATGTCCCCATAACTGTTGTTGGATCGGTTTGACTCAGGGTTGGGTAACGTCGTATACAATCATTTCTCACTGAGCTAGCAAGTCCGCTTGGTCTACAACATTCCATCATCCTACATCTCTTCCTTGATCTCCTTGTTGAGGGTTTGCCAAATCTAGCCTTTTCTCAATCATTTCCGCACGAACTTCTCTAATCATGTGGTCTTCTCCACCACATCTATAACAAGTCCCGCATCTTGGGCATTCGCGCACCAAATGGGCTTGGTGGCACTGCGGGCAACGTGGTACGGTTGTACGACGTATGCCATTTCTCCCATTATTGAAACCTTTATTCTTATTCTCCTTTGGCTCATTGAACCCAGCTGGACCATTGTTCTTCTTAAAATTGTCATTGTTATTGTTTCGATTCTTTGTCTCAAATTCTTGCGAGTCCTTGCTCGACTCCCCATTTCCTTTACGCTTCAGTTGCTGAATTCGAGCAATTGCTACAGCGCGATCATATATCGTCTGTAGGTATGTGAATTGTCCTACTGCAAGTATCTCCCGGATACTGAGGTTCAGACCCATCTCGAATTTCTGAGCCTTGTCAGAATCGGTTGGTACTATCCTCGTAGCAAATCGTACTAGCTCCTTGAATTTGGTGTAGTACTCTTGCACTGTTTGTGCACCTTGCTTCAGGTTGATGAATTCCTCGTATTTCGCAGTCTTGGTGCTCAGTGGGTAGAATCTTTCTCTCAAGGCTTCCTTAAGTCCTTCCCAAGTGTAGGCTTCTTCGTCTTCCTCTGAATTCGCTTGAAGGTTTTGCCACCACTCATCGGCTTCACCTCCTAAGTAGTAGGTCGCCACGTATATCTTCTCCTCGTCAGGGCATTTAATAGCATCCAAAAGTTTATCAAAGGTACGGATCCACCCCTCTAGTTTGGCGGGATCCTCTTGCCCATCATAGTGTGGCGGGTTGTAGGGGTTTACCAATGCCAAGCAGTTGACTTGGGCTACTGGTGGGGGTACTGCTGCTTGTGCTCTATGCACCTCAGCATTTCCTAATGCCACAAGGACCTCCTCCATAGTCCTTAGACGTCCTTCCATGTTGTTGGGTATAGAAGGCGCTCGATCTCCTACGTTCGGAGGAACCTCATTGTTGTTAGGTGCGTTTGGGAGGTCAGCGTCAGTGTCGTTTGGGCTTACCTTCCTCAGTTTTCTTTTAGGTGCCATTTTCTGTTATTAAGCGCGCGAAGATGAGTTTCTAAGTGATCAAGATCTAGGACTAAGGCAAAGTTTAGTCTCAAGTTAGCGCTTCTAAGTGAAGACTCAAGGTCAAGTCGAACATTAGAGTGAGAAGGTTATGTATCACAAACGATTCACATAAAAAGGTTAGCACAAATATTTATGTATGCATATGCATATGTGATCCCAGAATAAAAATTTAATGCATGCATTTATTTATCCATGGGTTTTAAAAATAAATTTATTCCATGGATAGATTAAAATAAGGATAAAAGGTTTGGGCCACTATATTGGGCCGAAAAAAATAAATTATTTGGGCTTTAAGTAAAAACAAGGTTATTGGGCCAAAATAATTGGGCCAACATAGTAATTAAATATTGGGCTAAAAGTTAGGGCTTAGAAAAATTTGGGCTCAAAAATGTTAGTTTAAAAATAATAATGGATTTTTAAATATAATACTAGTTTAAAAATAATAATAGTATAAAAATAATAATACTAATTTCAAAAACAGTCCGGGCTCTAATACCACTTTGTAACACCCCGGATTTGATAACCCAGGCCGGGATGTCACCGCCACACCTCTCTAGCAAGACACGGTTTCTCCGAGCTTGCTAAAGAGATGCAAGGCTATGGTTTTTCAGAATTTAAAATATTCAAACAGCCCATTACAATATAATTTAAAAATCATAATATCAAAGTTGCAGCGGAAAGTAATATTTACATATGTATAATGCATCGGAACTTAAGTATAGGGCCGACATGGCCAAAACACGGGTTAAACAGGCCCGTTCATGCAAGTTGTAATTAAATGTAGGAATTTAAAAACAGAGTTTTTCCCGAATGTTCCCATGTATGCATATGATGATGCATAATCCTCATACTCTGAAAGAAAAAGGGGAAATGTGGTTTCGTCAGCAAAAACGTGCAGAGTAAGTTAACACCTAATATGATCAAGGGGTTTCAAAGCCTTTATTTAAATTTTACAAACATGCTTGTAGGTAATTCACAAATTGAGTTAATCATCCTCTAATAAATAAATGGCATAATTTAACCCAAGGATTTCACGTGATCATAATTCAAATTACATGGTAAAATAATTGCAAGGCATAATTTAAAGGAATAACTTAAATAAGGAAAACATTCACGTCTTAAAATTTTTCCGTTACTTCACGATTAGGTATCTCAGGGTTTTCATTCTTTCACTTTTGTTCAATATGATTTTATATGATTTGATCTTGGGGAAACAAACCCGCAAGAATTTAAACGCTTCCTAGGGAATTGAACCCGTAGGAATTAACACACGTCCTGGGGAATCGAACCCGCAGGAAAACAAACGATCGCCCTTGGGGAATCGAACCCGCAAGAACTCAAGTACATCCTAGGGAATTGAACCCATAGGAATCAACACACATCCTGGGGAATCGAACCCGCAGGAAAACATACAATCGCCCTTGGGGAATCGAACCCGCAAGAACTCAAATACATCCTAGGGAATTGAACCCATAGGAATCAACACACATCCTGGGGAATCGAACCCGCAGGAAAACATACGCCTTGGGGAAATCGAACCCGCAGGTAAGGACAAGTTTTGCAAAATTTCACAAGTTTTTCATGCAAGTATCTAACGTCCATTATAGGCACGCCAAGAAGGCTAGAGGGGCACCCTGCAGGGCACTCGCCCTCCACCAAAGTATCTCAATAACATTTCGATTTAGTATAACGGGATTTTTCAAAAGTATAGATGTATCGTATTTCAAGCCTTTGATCGTTCGTTTCGAAATTTCAAAATCTCTCGATTTAAAAGTCTCTTGGCATCACAGTTTACGCCTTTTTAATTTAAAAATCCATTTCAAGTCCAACAATTCTGATATTTTCACAGTATATCAAAAACACCCTAACGAACAACTTTCGTGTTTTAACTTTTTCGAAATAAGTTGAGGAAACATGTCAAAAATCGAGTTTGTTTCGCAAGCAGTGTTCTGTCCGGATTCAGGTTTGGCACAGTTCAAAGATTCGACATTTTAACATATCAAATAGACTCCAAAAATTCTGAAATTTTATATGCACATACTAGACATGATTATCTACAACTTTCATTTATATTGCAAAGATCAAATCGGACTAGAAAATATAGAAACAGGTTCATCAAGTTCGGACATATTCACAGGCAGGTTTCGAAAATGTTTTGTCAAAACAGTTCATGTTCGATGCAATTTGAAATAGCAAACATCGACGAAAATGTCTGAAATTTTTACACAACCTAGATTAATGTGTTGGGATTAAAAGTCTAGTTTTGAGTTTTTCATTTTGAACTCTCGAAATAGGGGTTTTGGTCCGATTTCAAATCTATCACAGTTTCAAGTTCGAATCTCAAGGCAGGTTGGTTCTCGGCCGTTTTCGGGTATCAAAACACAATGAAAAATTATGAAAATTTTACACGAACTAGACCTATGTCTTAGGAACATTTTTCATGTTTTAAGTTTTTCCGTTTGAGCAGATTTAAGGGTTTGAAAAATTCGCACAAAATTGTTGCGCCGAGGGTTTTTCGTGTTGACAGATTTTAGAGTTATTAAATCCATATGTTTGGTTGCATTTTAGGTCACCCAAAACCAAGTAAGTATTAACTTACAGTGGTAAAGTGTTTGGTCGTCCTCGGGTCGCTTGGCTCGTCCCAAATCCACTACGAACGGATCTCCTCAACGCCAAGCTTCCAACTTTGGCCATGATTTCAACTCGGAAGAATCAATCCAATGTTAGATCGAGTTTTCGGGTTCGAAAACTTAAATGAAAATCTATAAACGACTTACCCAAGTCTGGAGTACGAGAGACCTTGTGTCCTACGCCTCCTCCGTCGGTTTTCGTTGCCGGAAAGTGATCGGAAAGTTCGAAGTCGGTGATTTCGGGTGTTGGAAGAACTTGGGAGATTTTGGGAGAGACAATGGGGTTGCTAGGGTTTGGGATTTCGAAATAATCAGTCCCAAGACCCCTAGAGCCGGCCATATACACCTTCCTTCGCTCGGGATCGAGTTTCCAAAGTCGGGGGGTCGAAATATGGCAAGAAATCGCCAAAACGCATCAAGTGTAGCAGGCTGCGAGGTTGGCGTGGGGTTGGTGTAACACCCCGGATTTGATACCCAGGCCGGGATGTCACCGCCGCATTTCCCTAGCAAGACACGGCTTCCCGAGCTCGCTAAGGAAATGCAAGGCTTGTGCGTATGAAAAAGATTTAAAACATTTCAAGATTTAGTCCGGAAATTTAAAATACTTAGTACGATAGTACAAATTATCACGTGCGGAAAATAAATAAAGTAAGTGCAGCGGAAAGTAAAATCACGGCCAACATGGCCAAATCCTCGGGTTTAACAGACCCGGTAAAAACAGTACGATGCAGAAATTTAAAATGTCCATTATGATTTCCCCCAAGTGCATATGCAATGCGTCACTCGACGTACTCTGTAAAAAAAAAGGAAATGACAACGGTTGTCAGTATAAAAATATACTGAGTAAGTTAATCCCTAACTACAAATAAAAGGGGTTACAAGTGTTTAAAGTAAAGATTTCGCTTACTGTACGAGAATTTAAAAATACATGATTTATTAGCAGCGGAAAAACATGATTAAAGAACTTAATTTTAAAAGCGTAATTTAAAGCATAATTTAAGATGCATAAATTTTAAATACATAATTAAAGACAGGATAAATACGATTTAAGCATAATGAAACACTCACACGAGTCTTTTACTTTTCATCCCGTAAACTAAGAAGAGGACACCATACCGGGAGATCACTAACGAGGCAATCTCAACATAGGACCACTAACGAGGCAGTCCAAACAATGGGAGACCACTAACGAGGCAGTCTCAAAGATAGTAGGACCACTAACGAGGCGATCCAAAAAGATAGTAGGACCACTAACGAGGCGATCCACAAATACAGCGCGCGAGATCACTAACGAGGCAATCTCAGATAGTAAGGAGACCACTAACGAGGCAGTCTCAAAGATAATGATAGTATGAAGATCGGCTCAGCCTAGTGAACGGGATTTTTCGAAAGTTCGTATTTCAAAGTTATCCAATGGTCGATATCGCGTTTTCATAGTTCGAGTTTTTCTCAAGTTCGAAAAATCCTATTCGAGGCAGTTTACGCCTTTCTTAATTTAAAATTCGTCTTTTCTCCAAAAATTCTGAAACTTTGTCAGTAATTCAAAAACACACACACGAACAACTTTCATGTTTTAAGTTTTTGGAAATAAGGTTCCGAAGTGAGTTGAAATTTGAGTTTATTGCAAAGAATAATTTATGTCTTAAAAACTGTTTTCGTCACAGGTTCGTGCAACGCCGATTAAAAATTCATTTCAAAACCAATCGATGTGAAATTTTTACAGTAACTACACAACACATTAAGGAACAACTTTCATGTTTTAAGAATTTGGAAATAATGAATTCTTGGTACTCAAAAATCGAGTGCAACTCACTGCATAGTCATGGCCCTTAAAACGATTTCAAAACAGTTTTAAAAACTCGGCCGTTTGACATATCAAATGAACACCAAAATACGTGAAATTTTATATGCATAATCTAGACACAATTATCTATAACTTTTGTTTAGAAATGCAAAGTTAAATCATTCGAAAAATGGGTGAAAAACATGCATCAAGTTGAATGAAGGAATCTGTCACAGAATTAAATTGTTCGGTTCGATACAGAAAGTTCACGGCGAAAATTGGGTTAGCAAAACTTAATGTCAACGGCTGAAATTTGGACACAAGATAGATAAAGGTGTTAGGAACAACTTTTATGTTGAAAAGTTTTCGGTTTGAATTCCCGAAGGTCGAGTTTTTGGCGAGTCTTTAAAATTGGACGAAAATAGGGTTTTTGAAAACCGATTTTTGTTACAAGCCTATATCTCAAGATTTAAACAACAAACAACCACGAAAATTTGTGAGTAAGGTTTTAACTTACTTAGAATGATGATAGGGTCGCTGGATTGGGTTTCCGGACGTCCTAGGGTCACGGCGAACGGCCAACTTCTCCGATCGCTTTTTGTTCGTTTTCCGACGGAAAATCGTAGTAAGGAAAAAGGGTTAGAATATGAGTTTCTGAGATCTATGGACGAATTGAAACTTTGTACAATAGCTTACCAAGAGTCTAGAGGGCAGGGCTTGGTTCCTTTCGCCTTGCCGTCGCCGGAATACTTGCCGGAAAGTGAGTTCGGAGAGGTTTCGACTTGGAGAGGAGTATTGGAGGTGTTTAGGGTTAGGTTTTCTAAGAATTATGGGGAGGGGCGCCCCAAATCTGATCTTATGCCCTTCCCCATTGTTGTGATCGACTTGCCATTGATTGAGGTCGGATTTTTGGCAAGAAAATCGCCATGGAAGGAAAGTTTACACCTCCTGCACCTCTGGCGCGCTGGTGGCGCGTACATAGGCCTTTGTGCGCGCGGAGCACGCGCGACCAGCCTGGAGGCGCGACGCCCTTGGCCGCGCGGTGGCCGCGCGGCGGCGCGCGGGCAGCGCGGGCCGGCCGGACCGGCCGATTCGGCGGTCCGCGTGTTTCGTCGGGTCTTCCCTCGCTTTCCCCTATCGGTTTTCTACGTGTTAGCTCGATTCCCTGGGTCGTCTTCGTTTCGGAATCTTCTCCTTAATCTTGTTACGAGTCCGGCTTATCGCTCGCAACATTTCCGGGTCCTACTTAGCCTAGTCTAAATTGGTTCCAACATCTCCTATCGTCCTTGTGATCTAATTCGTGATGTATTTTGTGATTTATTTCGTGACTGAACTTAGAAATTAGTTCTAAGCTGCCTACGTACCCTGTGAAGGGATCAAGTCATGACGTAGTTCAAAACAATTTGAATTTGTTTTTCCTCGGGTGTTACATCCTCCCCCCCTTAAGAATACAGTTATGTCCCCATAACTGTGGTCGGGTCGTCTTGGAAGAGGGTAGGGTAACGTTGCCTCATGTCGGCTTCCAATTCCCAGGTTGCCGTCTCTGTCTCGTGGTTGGACCACAGGACCTTGACCATCCTTACAGTTTTATTCCTTGTCACGCTTTCCTTGTAGTCGAGTATTTTCACCGGGGTTCCTTCATAGGTCAAGTCATCATCCAATTCGACCACGTCCGGTTGGAGTACATGCGACGTGTCGGCACGTACTTCTTTAGTTGGGGGTCGTGGAACACATTGTGGTTACGAGCAAACGGTGGTGGGGACGTTAGTTAACACGCCGTTTTCATTTCCCTACGGAATTTCTCAGGGTCCCTAGGTATTTACGTCCCGGGGGTTTCCTGTAGTCCTGCGAAAGGAGGGCGTGAGGCAATTCCGCTGTCCTTGCCCGGAATAATGCCAGGTGATGCTCCATGTCGACGTACTTCTCTGTCAATGTATGCCCGGGTTCAGTGAGGAACATATAGCAAAAGAGATTGAGCAGAACAGGAAAGATAAAACTCCATCCGGGTCCCGCGCGGTGGCCGCGCGTTGGCGCGCGGGGAGCGCGCGGCACCCTCTGTTCGAGAAAATAGGGCTCGCGCTCCGCGCGAGCCACTTCCCCCATTTCCCATCCGAGAACACACCCCCAATTCTCTCTAAATCCGGCGAGTTACCTTCCTGTTTGCTCGATTTCGACTTCAATTTCACTCATCCAGGTACGATTCTACTAAACCCACTTACTAATTTCAACTTTTATGTTTTGAATGATTTGATTTGTGAAGAGATTTAGGAAATTAGGGTTTGTGTACAAAAATTGGGGGTTTATGATTTTTAGGCTTGATTTGTGCAATTTAGCAAGTGCATGTGGCAATTGTTGTTACTCTTGTTGCCTTGCCTATGTTTATGTTATAATGTGTTTATGTTTTTGGCAAATTCTTGTTGAATTCGAATCCTTAGAAAGGCTATGAAGTTATTGATGCTTGGTTTCTATTGGGGTGTGATTATTAGTTCGTTCCCCCGTTGTTTGGTGCTGTAGGATTTGCCGTATTGTTATTAGAATGATTGTTTCATTCTGTGGGCGATTTTCGTGTGTTGTTAGTAACTTAGGTTTTGGTTTATTGTGCACATAACGTGTTCGACGAAATGCCACAAAGGGTTTAGGCACTAGTTTGAGCATATCCTTTGTCTAGGTTACCTCCTGGTTGGTCTTAGTAAACGGTAGGATTTGTTGTTCTTACGGTACATTCGCGTTGGAAATATATATTAATGCCCTTTTCGTATTTTCGCTTGACTTCTGTGTGGGACTTAGCCTTATAATCGGTGTTTGGTAACTTGCAGGATGTTGCTCTTTTTGTGGGTCGTTTTGGCGTCTCTCATGTGTCCTCCGAGGACTAGGAGACGAGTTGCTGATGAGGCTGGCCCCAGTCATGCTGCTCCGGCGATGCCGCATTTCGACGAGAGCGAGTCAGAGGAGGATGAGGCGCAGCGGGGCCCGCATCTCAGGGGTCTCCCGGACGAGGTGCGTCCTCACCGGCACGACAGGTTCCGGTTTAGGACGAAGGCTGCACAGGACTTTTATTTCGACGAGCTTCGTCGAAACAGGGCTTACGTCCCTGAGAGAGGCATATATCCTCTTCATATGGGCGATGACAGGGTCAGTGCGGTCTTGGAGTATTTGCAGTGGACTGGTCTGGCACGTCACCCCGAGGGCGTCGCCTCCGGTTATTTGGCTATGGAGGTTATTGCCAACATTGGCGGTCTCGGGGAGGGTGACGATCTATCCCGGGTATGGGTCCGTGGTCGCTATCTCGACTTCAGTGCTCGGGCGATCAATGTCTATTTTGGCTTGCCCGACGATGGCGTGTTCCGGCCCCAGCCTGAGGGACGCGTTCTTGCTCCTGCGTGGAACACCTTATGCACCCTAGTGCCTCCTCAGTTCGAGCACAGTCATGAGCTTCGTTTGACGTCGATGGACTCCCCTTGGCGAGAGCTTGCTCAGCTGTGGTTCGGGCGTGTCCGGCCGATGTCCCGGAGCCACATTGTCTTGGATCACGTCTACGAGACCATTTGCTTCATCGCGCGGGACGGTAGGGTGAATGTAGGGGCTTGCATCGAGGACAACTTGCGGGGTATGCGCAGAGGACGAGGGAGTAGGGTGATTACCCATGTTCACCTCATCTGTGGGTTGTGCGCGGCACAGGGGATTCGCACTACACCAGAGACAGACCCGTACGACCTAGCACCTGGCCGTTGCTACCGTATCCCGTCTTATGCTGAGCGGCGTAGCGCCTTACGTCGTGGGGCTCCCCGTGCTGTACTTCGCCCGCAGCCTGATGACGGCGGCCTGATCCTCGTTGTACCACCGGAGCAGCCACCCCCTCCTCCAGTAGTTCCGCCTCCTGCTGGGGCACCTCCTGCCGTGGCACCTCAGGGGCAGGAGATGATTCAGATGCTGCAGATGATGCAGGAGATGCGGGTCAGTATGGACGCCGGGTTTGCAGCTGGGCAGGCTCGTTATGACGCCCTCGACGCTAGGTTGGACCTCTATCAGACCCGCATGGACTCGTTTGCTACGAGGCAGGCTCAGCAGCAGGCCACCATGTCCGACATGTACGCCTATGTGCGGCAGATGGACGACTTCATGCGCCGACAGTTCCCGCCTCCCGATCAGTGATGTCTCCCTTTGGTTTCGTGTTTTCGTTTAGGTTTTGCGTTTAGGCGTACTTTGTTTAGGTTCCTCCTTATGAGGACGTTGATGTTGCCTGGTGTTTGTGATTTATATTTTCGTTATGTTATTGCTTAGTTAGGTGTTTGACATGTGTTGGTTGTGTGCTGCTGTTTCAGAACCATGGTTTAATTGTTCTGTCCATTTTATGGTTTGAGATGTTCTGGATTTACTATTACCTTCCTATCGTGTCTGCATGTGTGTGGATTGCCCAATAATACCTACGCCGTTGCTTGACTAAATTGCTTGGTTAAATTAGCGTGATAAGATACACGGGATTAGAGTTTATATGTAGAGTGTATATAGTTGCTCTTAAGGGGAAAATTTTTATTGAGCGAAGATTAGTCCTTTAATAGGTAACAATTTATCAGGGTGTTTTTCTTGTATAGGTTGTTGGAATTTATTTATTTATTCTTATATGTACATATTTACGTATTTGTATGTATTTTATTATTATTTTTATTATTATTTCTATTATTATTACTATTATTATTATTATTATTATTATTATTATTATTATTTTTTCAGTAATCTGTTCGGTTTTTTTTTTTTTTTTTCAGGATTGTAGGTTCCCCTCTTTGATTATGGTAGTTAAAGAATTAAATAAAATGCATGGAATAAATTTAAATAGGCTTGTATTTTTATTACTCAAGAATTTTGGTTTACAAGCATTCGAAATAGAAATAGCAATGGTGCATCAGTATGGATCCCTAAATCTAGGGTGACTAGGCAGGTATATCCTCGATGGGATCGTCCTCGTCGCTGGATATGTCAATGGGAATGGGCGTCCCCACCGGGCTCGGGCTCGAAGGGAAGATGTCGGCCTCTAGGCCCAGTAGCTCAGCTGCTAAGTGTCCTATTTGCATCATCAGTTCGTTATCCTTGTTTTGGAGTGCAACCACTAGTGTTTGGAGTTCGGCGACTTGGGCCTTGAGTTGGGTTATTTCGTGATGGTCAGCTTCCCTAAGATTTCTCAGATAGTCCACGTTACTCTCTAGATGCCCCACTCGAGCTTTGAAGTGATTGACATGCTGTTGGGACTCGAGGTATGCATTGGTCGGTTTCATCATCAGGTTGGTCATGTTCGCGTTCGGTTCAGCCATCTAATGTCAACAAGGGAGGTTAGAGTTAGACATTTTTCAGGCAAGGTTAAGATATGCACAAATTTAAATCTATATGCAACATGCAAGTGCAAGTCCCTTCCCCATAAAAATTTAGTTTAAAATAAATTGCTAAATGTTGGGCCTCTATAGTGGGCCAAAATTTAATATTTCTTTGGCTAAGATTTTGGGCTATGTAAAAAGGATTATAGATTTTTGGGCTGAAATAATACTAGTAGTCAAATAAATAATTTTAAAAGAAATAACACTTGGGCTTAAAAATATTGGCTTAAAATAATAGTAGTAGCTTTAAAAATTTTCCGGGCTCTGATACCAACTTGTAACACCCCGGATTTGATAACCCAGGCCGGGATGTCACCGCCGCATTTCCCTAGCAAGACACGGCTTCCCGAGCTCGCTAAGGAAATGCAAGGCTTGTGGGTATGAAAAAGATTTAAAACATTTTAAAACATTTCAAGATTTAGTCCGGAAATTTAAAATACTTAGTACGATAGTAGAAATTATCACGTGCGGAAAATAAATAAAGTAAGTGCAGCAGAAAGTAAAATCACGGCCAACATGGCCAAATCCTCGGGTTTAACAGACCCGGTAAAAACAGTACGATGCAGAAATTTAAAATGTCCATTATGATTTCCCCCAAGTGCATATGCAATGCGTCACTCGACGTACTCTGTAAAAAAAAAGGAAATGACAACGGTTGTCAGTATAAAAATATACTGAGTAAGTTAATCCCTAACTACAAATAAAAGGGGTTACAAGTGTTTAAACTAAAGATTTCGCTTACCGTACGAGAATTTAAAAATACATGATTTATTAGCAGCGGAAAAACATGATTAAAGAACTTAATTTTAAAAGCGTAATTTAAAGCATAATTTAAGATGCATAAATTTTAAATACATAATTAAAGACAGGATAAATACGATTTAAGCATAATGAAACACTCACACGAGTCTTTTACTTTTCATCCCGTAAACTAAGAAGAGGACACCATACCGGGAGATCACTAATGAGGCAATCTCAACATAGGACCACTAACGAGGCAGTCCAAACAATGGGAGACCACTAACGAGGCAGTCTCAAAGATAGTAGGACCACTAACGAGGCGATCCAAAAAGATAGTAGGACCACTAACGAGGCGATCCACAAATACAGCGCGCGAGATCACTAACGAGGCAATCTCAGATAGTAAGGAGACCACTAACGAGGCAGTCTCAAAGATAATGATAGTATGAAGATCGGCTCAGCCTAGTGAACGGGATTTTTCGAAAGTTCGTATTTCAAAGTTATCCAATGGTCGATATCGCGTTTTCATAGTTCGAGTTTTTCTCAAGTTCGAAAAATCCTATTCGAGGCAGTTTACGCCTTTCTTAATTTAAAATTCGTCTTTTCTCCAAAAATTCTGAAACTTTGTCAGTAATTCAAAAACACACACACGAACAACTTTCATGTTTTAAGTTTTTGGAAATAAGGTTCCGAAGTGAGTTGAAATTTGAGTTTATTGCAAAGAATAATTTATGTCTTAAAAACTGTTTTCATCACAGGTTCGTGCAACGCCGATTAAAAATTCATTTCAAAACCAATCGATGTGAAATTTTTACAGTAACTACACAACACATTAAGGAACAACTTTCATGTTTTAAGAATTTGGAAATAATGAATTCTTGGTACTCAAAAATCGAGTGCAACTCACTGCATAGTCATGGCCCTTAAAACGATTTCAAAACAGTTTTAAAAACTCGGCCGTTTGACATATCAAATGAACACCAAAATCCGTGAAATTTTATATGCATAATCTAGACACAATTATCTATAACTTTTGTTTAGAAATGCAAAGTTAAATCATTCGAACAATGGGTGAAAAACATGCATCAAGTTGAATGAAGGAATCTGTCACAGAATTAAATTGTTCGGTTCGATACAGAAAGTTCACGGCGAAAATTGGGTTAGCAAAACTTAATGTCAACGGCTGAAATTTGGACACAAGATAGATAAAGGTGTTAGGAACAACTTTTATGTTGA
Organism: Hygrophila difformis; assembly: GCA_030278955.1. Classification (NCBI taxonomy): domain Eukaryota; kingdom Viridiplantae; phylum Streptophyta; class Magnoliopsida; order Lamiales; family Acanthaceae; genus Hygrophila; species Hygrophila difformis. The sequence goes on along the minus strand of JAOANR010000002.1, from coordinate 16,113,333 downwards.
AAAGTTTTCGGTTTGAATTCCCAAATGTCGAGTTTTTGGCGAGTCTTTAAAATTGGACGAAAATAGGGTTTTTGAAAACCGATTTTTGTTACAAGCCTATATCTCAAGATTTAAACAACAAACAACCACGAAAATTTGTGAGTAAGGTTTTAACTTACTTAGAATGATGATAGGGTCGCTGGATTGGGTTTCCGGATGTCCTAGAGTCACGGCGAACGGCCAACTTCTCCGATCGCTTTTTGTTCGTTTTCCGACGGAAAATCGTAGTAAGGAAAAAGGGTTAGAATATGAGTTTCTGAGATCTATGGACGAATTGAAACTTTGTACAATAGCTTACCAAGAGTCTAGAGGGCAGGGCTTGGTTCCTTTCGCCTTGCCGTCACCGGAATACTTGCCGGAAAGTGAGTTCGGAGAGGTTTCGACTTGGAGAGGAGTATTGGAGGTGTTTAGGGTTAGGTTTTCTGAGAATTATGGGGAAGGGCGCCCCAAATCTGATCTTATACCCTTTCCCATTGTTGTGATCGACTTGCCATTGATTGAGGTCGGATTTTTGGCAAGAAAATCGCCATGGAAGGAAAGTTTACACCTCCTGTACCTCTGGCGCGCTGGTGGCGCGTACATAGGCCTTTATGCGCGCGGAGCACGCGCGACCAGCCTGGAGGCGCGACGCCCTTGGCCGCGCGGTGGCCGCGCGGCGGCGCGCGGGCAGCGGGGGCCGGCCGGACCGGCCGGTTCGGCGGTCCGCGTGTTTCGTCGGGTCTTCCCTCGCTTTCCCCTATCGGTTTTCTACGTGTTAGCTCGATTCCCTGGGTCGTCTTCATTTCGGAATCTTCTCCTTAATCTTGTTACGAGTCCGGCTTATCGCTCGCAACATTTCCGGGTCCTACTTAGCCTAGTCTAAATTGGTTCCAACATCTCCTATCGTCCTTGTGATCTAATTCGTGATGTATTTTGTGATTTATTTCGTGACTGAACTTAGAAATTAGTTCTAAGCTGCCTACGTACCCTTTGAACGGATCAAGTCATGACGTAGTTCAAAACAATTTGAATTTGTTTTTCCTCGGGTGTTACAGTTGGCGCGGGGTTTGGCCTAACCCCGCGCGGACACCGCGCGGACCCGGACTGGGCCGCTGTCTGGGCCAAGCCGTGCAATCCCTTTGGGCCTTTCCTCTTCCTCCTTCATTTTGGGCCTTTGTCTTCTCTTTGGGCCTTTCTCCTTCTATTTTCTTGGGTTATCTCTTGAACTTTAAATCCTATTTCAAATTTATTTGGGATCTCAAATTAATTTCGGATTCGAAATATTTAGTCCATCTACATTTGGTTCCCGTGCAATAATTTATTTAATTAAATTATTTTCGACTCCACGGGTTCTTGGATACTTAATTCCTTCTTGAATTAAATTCCTTTTCTCATTTCTTCTTTTAATTATTTATTTATTTATTATATTCATTTATTTATTATATTTATTTATTGTTTATTTATTTATTTATTTACTTTATTTATTTATTTTATGTTGCAAAATTCTCGGGTATTACAGTCTACCCACCTTAAGAATCAACTTCGTCCTCGAAGTTGTGTTTCGGCTTTTTTTCGTGCTAAGGATTTTTTTTTGTTTGTTTTATTATTTTGTGATATTGTGTTATTGAATTATTGTTCGATTGTTGATTGCTTGTTGTTTGATTATTTTTTGACTGAACCCAGAATTGAAATTTCCAAGTTGCCTACGTACCCTGTGAAGGGATCAAGTCATTACGTAGTTCAAAACAAATTTGAATTTGTTTATTTATTGATTTGGGGATACAAAATATTCGGGTTGTTACAGCACATCTTCTATGGTCATATTTGTGGACTCCAGTACTTTCCTTGTTTTAGGAAGATATACTCTGTATGCACGACTTGTGGTAGAGTATCCCACAAATATTCCTTCATTACTTTTTTCTTGAAACTTCCCAACATGTTCCCTGTCATTTAGAACAAAACACTTGCTACCAAAAATATGGAAATAAGTAATTGAGGTCTTTTTACCGTTCCAAATCTCATATGGAGTCATAAGAGAGTTTGGCCTTAAGTAGACTCGGTTTATGGTGTAGCATGCGGTGTTAATGGCTTGGGTCCAAAGGAATTCAGCCACTTTCTTTGAATTGAGCATCACCCTAGACATTTCTTGTAGGGTTCGATTTCTTCTTTCGACTACTCCATTTTGTTGTGGTCTTTTTGGTGCCGAATATTCATGTTTAATTCCATGTATTGTGCAGTATTCCTCAAAGGACTGATTTTCGACTCTCGTCCATGATCACTTCGAATTCGTTTTACCTTGGTGTCCCTTTCGGTCATGAGTCGATTGCACAGCTTCTCGAAAGCTTTGAACGTGTCGCCTTTTTCCCTGAGAAAATCTACCCAAGTGTATCTGGAGTAATCATCAATACATACAAAAATATATCTTTTACCTCCCAAACTTTCAACCTCAGTTGGACCAATAAGATCCATGTGCAGTAGGTCAAGACACTTGGTCGATCCAGGGTGTTCAGACAACTTGTGTGAACTCCTATGCTGTTTGTTTTTGGCACATTCGTTGCAAAATTCTGCATTGGATTTTTTGAATTGAGGAAGACCTTTGACTGCCTCGGTTCTGCTGAGTCTGATAAGATATTTGAAATTGAGGTGTCCAAGTTTTTCATGCCATAGTATGATGTGGTCTTTTCCTGCAGCTGCACCAAAATTGCAAGTTTGAACAAGATGATAGCAATTATTTTTAGAGCACAAACCTCTCATGATGCATTCTTGATCTTGGTTGAGCACTTGACAATCTTTCTTGGTGAACTGTACCACAAGGTCCTCATCACACAGCTGGCTGATGCTAATCAAGTTTGCTTGGAGTCCATCAACTAGGAATACTGGAGACAATTCCCTTGAGCCATTGTTCTCAATGGTGCCTTGACCAACTAGGGCACCCTTTTTCCCATCTCCAAATACAACGAATCCTCCATCAATTTCTTTGTAGTGTTTGAGCAGGCTCCTTTCACCAGTCATGTGTTTGGAACACCCACTATCGAAGTACCATACTTTGTCCGCAGCATTCTTCTTTTGTGAGAGAAAGGCCACATGACATCTGTTCTGAACTTTAGGAACCCATTCGCACTTGATGGAGATCAGCTTCATCTTGATTTTGTCATTTGGCCAGGTGATAGGTCTTCCTGCTTGTAGGTCTCTTACTAAGATTCCACAGTTCTTGGTTTTGTGGCCTTCAAGCTTGCAGTAGTTGCATCTGAGTGGGATTGGAGGAGGTGGTCTTCTTGTCCATTTGTTCCTTCCTTCATGGTGGAATGGTTTCTTGATAGTTCGGTGTTCACTTAGCATCCCTCCGGACACAAACTTGCTTTTCTTTTCTCCTCTTGAGGTTGAGGCTTGATATCCCAAGCCTTGTTTGTTACTGCTCGGCCTTCCCATAGCAATTACATCGTCTAACTTAGCTTTTCCTTTGTTTAGTGCCGCTAGAGTGCTTTCAGCTTTGGCAAGTTTGTCTTGAACTTCGGTAAGTTCGGTGTGAAGAGCATCTTTCTTTCCAAGCATACTATAGTACCATAGTTTGTAGTCAACTTTTTCAACCTCCAGATCCTTATTGTCTTTCTGGAGTTCTGCATTTTTCTCACGTAGTTCGTTCACCTGTTCAGACAGTTCTTTGAACACCTTTTCAAGTTCCTGATTTCTGCTTGTGAGACTTTGGAGTTGTTCCCTTAGGCTTCCATTCTCAACATGTAATTCTACTGATTCAGCAATAGAAATTTCCAGTTTCTCGAACGTTTCTTCATAGAGATCATTAAGTTTACTGATGCTTTCATCCTGATCCCTAGCAAAAGAATGAACCATGTTAGAGGAAACCATATTGACTGAGTTAGTACCAATACCTGCCTCGGGTTCATCATCACTGTCTGAATCCCATGTGCCGATGAAGGCTACTCCATAGTCTACACCATGTTCATTGGACTCCTTCTCATCTTCAGAGTCACTGGACGTTACTTGGTAAGATTTGCTTGACTCCTTTGGTCTAAGATTGGCACAGTCCTTCTTCATATGTCCTCTTCCCCCACATTCAAAACAGATGATCTCCTTGTCATCTTCAGTCTTTGAAGATTTGGATTTATTTCTGTCAAATGACTTCGACCCTTTCTGAGTGGATTTTGAGTTTGATGTCCCGGCATCCTTCTTCATAGATGAGTTGAATCTAGATCTACGATTCTTGATGATCTGATTGAGTCTTTTGGACAGCATGGCCAATTCTTCTTCGTCACTGTAGTCATCATGATCTTCCATGGAGGAGTCATCCACATCCTTGGTCACGGATTTGAATGCCACTGGTTTACTTTTGCCCCTGGGGCAGTGATCCATTTCCCACGATTGTAGGATTCCCATTAGTTCATCAACCTGCAATTTATCAAAGTCTTTGTATAGTTCAAGTGCGGGTACTTTTGCATTGAACCTTTCCGGAAGCGTCCCAATGATTTTTCCTACAATATCCTGCTGAGAATACACTTTGCCAAGCTGAAGAGCTTGGTTGGTTAGATCACGAATACGACTAATATATTGGCCGACTGATTCATTATCATCCATAGAAATCTTATGGAATTGACCATCAAGAGTAATGATCCTAGATTTCTTTACCGGAGCCATACCCTCGTAGGTATTGGCTAAAGTATTCCAGACATCGTATGCGACCTTGCATCCAGCGATATGTCTGTATTGATCCTTCGTGAGAGCATTGTGAATCGCATTCAGGGCTTTGGAGTTCTTTAAAGCAGCAAGCTTCTCGGCAGTAGTCCATTCACTCCTTGGTTTGATGGTTTTTACATCGTCTTCTTCTTCTACTGGAGGATGGTATTGGTTTTCTACTGCATCCCAAGCCCCTTCATCTAGAGCGATAAGAAAGGCCTCCATTTGATATTTCCAATAAGCATAGTTGGATCCATCGAGCAATGGAGGTCTGGTTACTGATCCGCCTTGGTTGTCCATGCTTCTACGTCTGGATCTCGCTTTCCAAAGCGTGTGGCTCTGATACCAATTGTTAGGTCCGTTTGCGTGGATAACCAATTAAGTAGTCCTGAAAACTAGTTCAAACACCTTTCGTGGACACGTTAAACAGTTTAAGATATTAAGCAGCGGAAAGTAAATAAACTGTAAGAATAAAGAACTCAAGGTTTGTTGACCCAGTTCGGCACAAGCCTACGTCTGGGGGATACCAATCCAGGAGATTCACTAATTGTTTTGACTTGATCCTCGATCTAAACAATAGTGATTTGTTTCACCCAACTCCAATCACCAAGCGGACTGAATTGTCAAACCAAGACACTCCCCCTGTCTTGGTGAAGATCTCCCCGACCTTGCTTCAATCCCTTGAAGGCTCCTCCTTCAAGTTTGCCCTTGGTCGAAACCTGTTGGCGACTCTCCTACTTGAATCTTTTAATTAAGCTCTTGAGTTTGACGACTCCTCGAAAGCCTTAATTGAATCCGTCGTCCTCAATCAAGTTCACAGTAGCACTTCTGATCAAACCACTCGAGGAAGTGTTGATCGTATGTTTTCCTTCAAGATGATGAATTCAAGAACTCGGAAGGAATGTGATTATCTTAGCACAATACTTTCAATCGCACAAGGGAGAAGATGAATAATGTAAGTCGTAATCCGTTCATCCCTTGGCCGTCCTTTTTGAAGAGAACCATCGCATCTCCATTCCAAGATAAGATATTCTTACCATAATTACACGGATCCTTGGAATGGAGTTGCCCGGATTAGGAGATCCTTATTTCCTTACTTCGTGTGCGGGATCCAGGTAGAAGATCAGCTAGCCGTTGGAGAATCTTCGTGAGTATATTCGCCAGCTCTTCTTCCTTTACGTAGTTTGTCTGCAGTTGCCGTAGTTGGTCCAACAAAGTAGTTCAGACATCGGTTGTGAACACATTTGCTCAAAACTGGTTCCCAACAGAAACTTTTTTTTTTGGTAGTGCTTATATATTATATATAAACAAATTAAACTTGAACCTATTCTCAATCGAATTAAGATGAGCCGAACCGACTCATTTATTTAGTTCTATTATCTATCAAATAAAAGGGTTGCCGCTCAATTCATTCTTCTCATCTCTATATGCATATTTTCATTAATCCATCATGGTATCATAGCAGTGTTTGATCCAATACATAGCGATCGCAGATTGAATTCATCAGATTTGCTTTCTTCCTCAGGTTTTGGTATTGTTTCTTTTTTGTTGTTCTCTTCTTCTAATTGTGTAATGGCAGAAAAAGATGATTCTTTGCAATCTATTGGTGTTCGCCTGGATGGAAAAATTATACATATTGGAGTTATGTCATGCAAAATTTTTTGAAGGGTAAAAGGATGTGGGGCTATATGACAGGAGAGTTGTCAAAGCCTGTTGTTCAAGCAGGTAATGATAAATATGCTTCTGAAATTGACGCTTGGGAAGTGAACAACTCAAAAATCATAACGTGGATCAATAATTCTGTTGAAAGTTCGATCGGAATTCAGTTAGCCAAGTATGACACCGCAAGATCACTGTGGGAGCATTTAGATCGTTTGTACACCCAATCCAACTTTGCCAAGCAGTATCAACTTGAAATGGATATTCGGACTCATAACCAGAAATATATGACTATTAAGGAGTTTTATTCTGCCATGACCAACCTTTGGGATCAATTAGCTCTCACAGAATCACCAGAACTTAGTGCCTTTGTTCCTTATATTGCACGACGGGAGGAGCAACGGTTGGTCCAGTTTTTGATGGCTCTTCGTAGTGATTTTAAGTCTTTACGGGGAAATATCTTGCATCGCAGCCCTCTCCGTCTGTTAATTCCGTGGCTAATGAATTGAGCGGCAGCCCTTTTATTTGATAGATAATAGAACTAAATACATGTAGAGAGTATTTATAATCTAGGGTTCCCATAACAATAAGGAAAATATAATATCTAAATAAATAAGGAAATCTAATAAATCTTTTATGAGCCAATAACCACATGCTATGTCCGCTATAGGTTTGTCGGCTCCAAGCTCATCAGGTATCTCTAGTTCTATTTGGCTATTAGACTCTGGTGCCTCTCATCATATGTCTCCCAATGCAAATTCTTTTGTTTCCCTTTCTCTCTCACCTTCACTATCAGTTATGACTGCTGATGGCACTTCAATGCCCTTAGCAGGTGACGGTACGGTTCGGTTGCTTCATCTCATGTGTCGCTCCCTAATACTTATCTTATTCCCCAACTTACCTTAAGTCTTGCTTCAGTTGGTCAATTATGTGATTCTGGCTATTGTGTGACATTTTCTTCTGATTCGTGTCATGTGCAGGATCTTCACTCTCAGAGGCTGATTGGGATAGGCCGTAGGACTGGAGGTCTGGATATCCTAGGTGAACTTCGTGTACCAGACACTTCTGCTTTTACTTTTGATTTGTCTTCTTTTCATTTGAGTCCATCTTCGTCTGATTTTTATTCGTTGCACTCGCGTCTCGATCATATTTCTTTCTCTCGTTTAAAATACTTAGTGTCTACTGGTGTACTTGGTAATTTGAGTATTCATGATATTTCTGATTGCAGCGGTTGTTAACTTGCAAAGTTTTCAGCCTTGCCATTCAATAAAAGTACTTCGATCTCTCGTGCTCCTTTTGATTTGATCCATTCTGATGTTTGGGGCCTTCTCCAATCATCACCAATGGGGGTTCTCGATATTATGTTTCTTTTATTGATGATTATACCCGTTATTGTTGGGTTTACCTAATGAAGCATCGTTCTGAATTTTATTATATTTATCAGTCTATTCGAGCTCTTGTTAGAACTCAACATTCTGCGGTCATTAAATGCTTCCGTTGTGATTTGGGTGGGGAGTTTACCTCTCATAAATTTTGTGATCTTCTTGCATTAGATGGAACGGTACACCAAACTTCTTGTACTGATACACCTGAGCAAAATGGGATTGCTGAGAGAAAACATAGACATGTTCTGGAAACAACCCGCTCATTTCTTTTATCTGTGATGGTCCCAAATAATACTGAAATCTTGTGTTAAGTGCGTCGTCGAGTGCTCGTCAAAACTACCGAATAACAAGTGGTGTGTGCACAGAGTGTAATGTAGCGGAAAGTAAAATAAGAACAAGAGATTTGGTGACCCAGTTCGATCCGACGAATCTACGTCTGGGGATGCCAATCCAGGTGACTTATACTAATATTCAAGAAAAACCAGACTTAAAGACTCAAAAACAACCAATTCGAACTCTAATGCAACACTTCCCTGTTTGCATATAGATGCAGGCGTGACTCCCCTACAACTCAGTCTCCGGACGATCGTGTCCAATTTGAATTCTCTGGTTGTTCAGGCTTCAAGAACCATGGCATCTCGGCATAGAAGTGCTCATGAATTCATCTCCTTCAAACATCGAGCGCTTCCACGAAGCCTCTTCAATCGGGTGTTGTAGAGAAGATTTGTCCAACAAGAACACTTGTTGAATCAATGAAATCCAGACCTCGTGTGTACAGAATGATCTTCAAAATGCAGTATGAACACAAGGGTTTTCCTAACTCTCTCAAAGAATAGAACAATCAAGTCTTGGAGAGAATAACCGACTCAAGTGTGTGTAAAAATTTGTAATGTGTGAAAAATAACACTCAATAATTGGAACTCTTAATTACAGAGGATCTAAGAACAATATATAAACTCAGGAAGACGAATTAGACCCTTCAGGGTCGGTTAAAACGCGCAGAGAGCAGATAACTATCGCACATGTCTGTAAGTAACTGTCAGTAACTGCTCGCGTAGTTCTGTCGTAGTTTCAACAACCATAAACTTCATCATCTGCACAGAGAGTAATGTTATGGCAATAACAATCTCCCCCTCTCTTTGTGAAGATGATAATTCCATCACCAAATGGTGTTGAAACTATCTAAGTCCAAAGAGTACAAGAGATCAAATCAGTGTAAAATATTAAACAGACATGATTCACATATAGGATGTTACAGAGTAGTCAAAACAAATTAGAAACAACATCTATCAAGTATTCAGATCATAATCATCAGTGCAGATAAAAACTAAGTAGTTCAGCAGTCATCAGAAAATTTCAGAAAATAGTTACCAAGCAGTCAGCACTGCTAGAAAATATACCAACCAGCCAAAAGTGCATCTACATCAACACCACTACTCCCCCATGATGGAAGAATCATCAAACTCATAGGCATCGTTCATAGAAATAACCTAATATCTTCTTAAAAACAAGCAATCAAAAATTCATTAGCTCAAAAATATATCAATAAAAAGAAAATCTGTTTACCCATTGATACTGTAGTCTGTGAGTAATTATGACACTTCAGTAACAGCTTCATCACAGCTACGTATCTTTATCTCAAGCTCAAGTGGTTCAATCTTTGTGCTGGGTTGGTCCAATACCTTCCCTTTCTGACTCTGAAATCATAAGTCTGAAATTCTCTTTAGTTGATATGGCTTGTTGTTCTTCTGTGGTCTCAACATCTTTCAGTGGCAGATATTTCTTCTTTGGAATCCATACTCTTTGTACTCTGATCCTTTTCCGAAGTTCCTGTGATGGGCAAACAACAGTCGACCATTCATTAAGTCTCTTACTATTCTAATACATGTGTTAGCAGAATGTCCAGGTAGTTGACAATAACTGCAGTTCTTCTGTCGTCTGGGCGACGTTGTAACATCGTCTCTGCCAGTCTCCTTATATTGTGAAGTCAAGTATTCTCCACTTACAAACATGGTATTGCTTGGAGTTGATTTGTTCTTATAACCTATACTTGTTTGATCTCCAACACGTTTTCCAGAAGTTAGAATTTCATCAAGAGCACTTTTACCTTTGTTTACCTTTTGAAGTTCGTCTTTCTTGAGTTTCAAATCATCTAACTCCTTTTGCAAATCAGAATTTTGAGCTTTAAGCTTATCATTCTGCCTCTTCAAGGAATCTAGTTCATTCTGTATTACTTCATTCTTCTCGACTTCTTCATCATAGGAAATTCCGACGTCCACGAGTTGTCCCAACAAATTCTTATTTTCCCAAACAGCAGCTTCAAATTCTTCTTTAAGCTCATTGTAGTCAGCAAGTAGTTGATCATACTCATCATCACTGTCACCTGAATCAAAAGCATCTTTGTTAGGTGAAAAACATATTGATTTGATTATACCTTCCAATGGAGTGAGGCTTGCATCTCTCAACGTAAATGCAACAACTTCTTCCGTGTCACTGATCTGATTCATGAGTTTCATCGTCATCTTGATCACTGAGGGTTGCTTGCAATGCTTTCTTTGCCTTCATTTCTTTTCTTTTGGCCGTGGCACATTCAGATTTAAAGTGTCCCGTTCCTCCACATTCATGGCATATCATAGAAGTGAATTTATCAGGCTTCTCATGGTTTTTGCTCTTTCGATTTGATCGATCACTTTTACTGTTGTCTTTCCTTTTAGAATCTCTGTAGGGTGGTCTGTCGGTCGTCTGAACCTCATCAGAATTGCGATCTTGTCTTTCTTTTGTTCTTCCTTTCTTGAAGCATTCTGGCCAATTTCTTCATTAGGTGGACTACCTCATCTTCAGAACTGCCAGAATCTTCTTCTACATTGAGAGCAATACTCCTTGTTGACTCTTCTTCGAGGTGGTTCATTTCATAGGTTTGAAGAACTCCCACTAGACCATCCAAGGTAATAGTGTTCAACTTATCCAATTCTTCCAATGTAGCAACCTTGGGGGCATACTTCTTGGTGAGAGTCCTCAACATCTTTCGAATGAGTTTTTGATTATTATAAATTAAACCTAAGGAATAGGCTTTGTTTACAATGTCCTTGAACCTCCCGTAATAAACTGAGATTGATTCATCCTTCTTCATCTTCAGATTCTCGAACATGGTCTCAACTTGTTGTAATTTGGTAGCTCGAACATCCTCAGAACCTTTGTACATCACCTCTAGAGTTTTCCATGCATCATGAGCTAACGTGTGGTTGGTGACCAATTGGAACTGCGTCTCGTCCATAGCACCGAAAATTGCATTAAGGGCTGTATAGTTCCCATTCTTGGCATCTTTCTCGGCTTTTGTATACTCAGCTTTGGTTGCTGGCCGACTACCAGGTGGATCTGTGGAACCTGCTGGAGCAGTCTGTGGTCGAGTTGGTGGTTGCCACGCTGTCTCGACTGCGTCCCACACTTCATCTCCAAGAGCCATTAGATGAATCTTCATCCGTGTTCTCCAGTATATGTAGTTAGTGCCATCGAACAATGGTGGTCTTGAAAGTGATACGCCTTCTTTGCTCATTTTACCAAGATTTCTTTAGATCGACTCTAATACGTCAGAGAGCAGGCTGTGATACCAATTGATGGTTCCATATAACACTGAAATCTTGTGTTAAGCGCGTCGTCGAGTGCTCGTCAAAACGACCAAATAACGAGTGGTGTGTGCACAGAGTGTAATGCAGCGGAAAGTAAAACAAGAACAAGAGATTTGGTGACCCAGTTCGATCCAACGGATCTACGTCTGGGGAATGCCAATCCAGGTGACTTATACTAATACTCAAGAAAAGCTAGACTTAAAAGACTAAAAAACAACCAAGTCAAACTCTAATGCAACACTTCCCTGTTTGCAGACAGACTGCAGGCGTGACTCCCCCACAACTCAGTCCCTGGACGATCCTGTCCAATTTGAATTCTCCGGTTGTTCGGGCTTCAAGAACCATGGCATCTCGGCATAGAAGTCCTCCTGAATTTATCTCCTTCAAACATCGAGCGCTTCCACGAAGCCTCTTCAATCGGGTGTTGTAGAGAATATTTGTGCAACAAGAACACTTGTTGAATCAATGAAATCCAGACCTCGTGTGTACAGAATGATCTTCAAAATGCAGTATGAACACAAGGATTTTCCTAACTCTCTCAAAGAATAGAACAATCAAGTCTTGGAGAGAATAACCGACTCAAGTGTGTGTAAAAGTGTGTAATGTGTGAAAAATAAAACTCAATAATTGGAACTCTTAATTACAGAGGATCTAAGAACAGTATATAAACTCAGGAAGACGAATTAGATCCTTCAGGGTTGGTTAAAACACGCACACAGCAGATAACTGTCACACATGTCTGTCAGTAACTGCTCGCGTAGTTCTGTCGTAGTTTCAACAATCATAAAACTACATCATCTGCACAGAGAGTAATATTATGGCAATAACAATCTGCTTCAGTTCCTAGTAAGTTTTGGGGGGAAGCCATCCTCACCGCTGTTTATGTCATAAGTCGAATTCCCATTGCCTAAAGGTGTCTCACCTTTTGAGAGATTATTTGGTACCGTACCAAATTATACTTCTTTACGAGTCTTTGGTTCTACCTGCTTTGTTCTTCACCCTCATGTAGAACGTAGTAAACTCTCTTCTCGGTCTGCCATTTGTGTCTTTTTAGGTTATTGGGATGGTCAAAAAGGGTATCGTTGTTATGATCCTGTCAGTTCTAAACTTTATGTATCCCATCACATCTTCTTTCGGGAACGAATTCCTTTCTTCTCCATTCCTTCTAGCTCTCCTAATTTGTCTGAGTCTGAACTTATATTCATATTGATCCTTTTACTAGTGATATTGAGAATATTACTGCAGATACTGGTACTGATGTTCCTCCTGATACTACACCATCTTCTTCTACTACAACACCCATTCTACCATCTGCAGATGTTGATCCTGCTTCTCCTTCTACAACACCCACTCCTCGTTATCCATCTCGTATTCGTAAGTCTACTCAACTGTCTGACTTTGTTTATTCTTGTTATTCTCACCCTTTAGTGTCCTTTTTATCGGCTGTTCATAGTCTCTCTGAGCCCACCTCGTATAGAGAAGCTATTCTTGATCCTCTTTGGCAGCAATCTATGGCTGAAGAATTATCTGCCTTGTCTAAAACCAACACTTGGGAGTTGGTACCATTGCCTGATGGTAAAAATGCAAGTGGATCTCGTTGAGTGTACAAGATTGAAAAGAAATCTGATGGTTCGATTGAACGGTATTAAGCACGATTGGTAGCAAAAGGTTTATCCCAAGAGCATGGTTTGGACTATGAGGAAACTTTTGCGACTGTAGCTAAGATGACTTCTGTCCGCACTCTTGTTGTTGTTGCTTCTGTTCGAAAGTGGCATCTATCGCAAATGGATGTTTGAAATGCCTTCTTGAATAGAGATCTCCAGGAAGAAGTCTATATGGTTCCTCCTCCTGGTGTGTCTCATAAAAAAGGTGAGGTATGTCGGCTTCAGAAAGCCTTGTATGGTCTTAAACAAGCACCACGTGCTTGGTTTGAGAAGTTTTCCTTTGCTCTTATATCACTTGGTTTTCGTGTTAGTGTACTCTGCTATTTTTGTGAGGAAGACTTCTCCTGGCATTATTTTGATCCTCCTATATGTGGATGATATGATTATTACTGGAAGTGATATTAATGGGATTGCGCTGCTGAAATCACAATTGGTGTCGCTATTTGAGATGAAAGATTTGGGATCCTTATGTTATTTCTTGGGCATCGAAGTATGCTGGTCACCTAAAGGTTTTCTTCTTTCACAGTCTATGTACACAAATGATACTCTAGAGCTTGCTCGCCTCACTGACACTAAGACTGTTGACACTCCCATTGAAGTCAATGCTCGCTATACTTGTGCGGGTACAACTTTGTCTGATCCGACTTTATATCGTGCCATTGTTGGTAGCTTGAGTTATCTCACCATTACTCGCCCTGATATTGCTTATGCGGTACACATTGTTAGTCAGTTTGTTACCTCGCCCACCACACTTCATTGGGCTGCTGTTGTTTGTATCCTACGCTATCTCCGGGGAACACTTTTTCAAAGCCTTTTACTCCCATCCACCTCTTCCTTAGAGTTGTCTGCTCTTCCTGATGCTGATTGGGCAAGTGATCATGATGATCGCCGTTTTATAACTGGTTTTTGTATTTTCCTTGGCGATTCTCTTATTTCATGGAAGAGTAAGAAACAATCAGTTGTCTCTCGTTCTTCCAATGAAGCTGAATATCGCGCCATGGTCTCTACTACCACTGAGATCATTTGGTTACGTTGGTTACTTGAAGACATGGGTGTTTCTTTTACTGGTCCTACTCCTATGTATGTGATAACAAGAGTGCTATCCACATTGCTCACAACTCCAAATTTCACGAAAGGACGAAACATATTGAAATTGAATGTCACATTGTTCGTCATCAACTTTAGCTTGGCACCATTACCTTGCCCTTTGTGGACTCATCTTCGCAGCTTGCGGATTTTTTCACCAAGGCGCATCCAATTCTGCATTTTGGGTCTTTCTAGGCAAACTTTCGATGCTTCTTGCAGCCGCATCTTGAGTTTGTGGGGGGATGTTAGGAAAAGATTTATTAGATTTCCTTATTTATTTAGATATTATATTTTCCTTATTGTTATGGGAACCCTAGATTATAAATACTCTATTTAGTTCTATTATCTATCAAATAAAAGGGCTGCCCTTCAATTCATTCTTCTCATCTCTGTATGCATATTTACATTAACCCATCAGTTGTCAATAACGTTATTACTAATTATATTACACCCTCCCATATAGTATTATCACATGCACGAATTTTTCTGTCGCCCAGCTTTCAAACACTTTTCATACTTTTAATAGTAGTGGCACATATCATATCTTATTTATTAATAAGAAGGAGTCATTAATTTATTAATAAATTTGAACACTATAAATTAATGCATACTGCGGGACATTCTTTTTAGATTTGGATTGAGAGCTGAATGAATAGGTGTTGAAGTAATGGTTGTCTGTGCTGAATGAGTTTTTACATGGTGTTGAGTGTTTTTATACAACTCAAACACCATTAAATACCCAACACACACACCTCATCCAGTCAACACGCTATCATCTGCTGAATGCCATCCATTCAACACCCTACCCATTTTTTCTTGATTGGTCCGGGCATATAAAAGGTAATGAAATGAACTTTATACTTATATGAAATGGACCGTTGCGCCATGCATTTTTTTTAAGGCAAATGGTCAACGAGAAAACTTTTTTTTTCAAAAAAAAAACAACATATCATCCATTGCAGACGATTATTATAGTATATACACATGAACACCAGGTCTCAACCATACATGACATCAAGATAATCAGGACAGAAACATAGAACAAAAATCGAAACTGTAATTTATCGAATTCTGGTCCGTAGATAAATACGTCTATGCACCTTATTCCCACACGTACGCATAAGTATGACTTAGCTTGTTGGATTCCATATGAAGTATTTGGGAGTATAATTTTAAAGATTGTATAAATCGGCAATGCCAGCAAGATCATCTTGACGGATATATATTCTCTCACCGGGTGCAATTGCAGGGTATAGCAGCATCAGCAACACTGCTATGGCCAAGCCCCAACAAATGCCCAATTTCGTGTAGGGCAATGCTTTCCAGGTCGTATGCGAATTGGTCCGGTGCAAAACCCCATACCTTATTTTAACAAGGTATGGGCCGACTCATTTATTTTAACAACTCTCCTTCTGTTAACCAAGAAAAATTGCAGAAGGAAGAAAGAACAAGAACTGAATTGAATTAACTGGAAAGATTACAAAATAGAACTGAAATGGAATTACAATGCTGGAAGTAAAGAAAGCGGTAAGAAATTTAATACAGAAAGCGATAAACGAATAGAAATATGCAGAAAGCAAGAAAAGAAAGCAGAAAAAAACAAGAAAAATATAAAGCGGCTCTTGAAGAGTTGTGTTGGAGAGTTGATCTTTCTTCCCTTCTGCCTCGGTTGGTATTTATAGGCAAAGGAGAGAACCGTCTTTGGAAATCGTGTGTAGCAAAGAAGGAACCGTTTCTAATAACCGCTCTGCACCCCTAGCGTTGGTGATGAGGTTGGCGTTCGATGGAGGCTGACGATATGGATGCTGGAGGCTGGCGCCTACTTGGAGGGTTTCCTGATGGTGCCTGCCTTGAAGAGTTTCTTGGTGGCGGCTGGAGCGGCTAATGGCGGCTGAGAAGGTGGTGATGGCGGCTGGGTGATGGAGACTTCCGGCTGCTTCGAGGACGTCTTGATGGCGGCTGCATTGGTGCCATTGAGGCTGGGAGCCTCAGAGTGGCCTCTAGAAGCCTTGGAGGCCATGACGGCCTCTAGGAGGCCCCTGATGGCCTCTGGGAGGCCCTGGATGGCTTCTGGGAGGTCTAGAGGCCATGGCGGCCTCTGGAGGCCATGATGGCCTTTAAGAAGCCTATGGCGGCCTTTGAGAAGCTTAGAGGCCATGGCGGCCTCTGGGAAGCCTTAGAGGCCATGACGGCCTCTGGGAGGCCTCAAATGGCCTCTGGGAGGTCTAGAGGCAATGGCGACCTCTGGAGACCTTGGAGGCCATGATGGCGTTTAAGAGGCATATGACGGCCTCTGGGAAGCTTAAAGGCCATGGCGGCCTCTGGGAAGCCTTAGAAGCCATGACGGTCTCTGGGAGGCCCCAAATGGCCTCTGGGAGGCCCTGGATGCCTCTGGGAGATTTAGAGGCCATGGCAGCCTCTGGAGACCTTGGAGGCCATGATGGCCTTTGAGAGGCCTATGGCGGCCTCTGGGAAGCTTAGAGGCCTCTGGGAAGCTTTTGAGGCCATGACGGCCTCTGGGAGGTTTAGAGGCCTTGGCGGCCTCTGGAGGCCTTGGAGGTCATGATGGCCTTTAAGAGGCCTAGGACGGCCTCTGGGAAGCTTAAAGGCCGTAGCGACCTCTAGGAAGCCTTAGAGGCCATGATGGCTTCTGGGAGGCCCCAGATGGCCTCTGAAAGATCTAAGGCTACAATGACCTCTAGAAACCCAAGGGGAATGGGTTTAGCACCCAGCAGACATTCAAGTAGCTTAATATTATTATTTTAGGTCCAAAAATCTTCTGAATTTGGAATACATTATTTTATTGATAACAATTTACGCGGGACCCAATTTATTTATTGGGTCAACACCTTCTGGCCAATTTTCAATTCTATATAGGTTGTCAATAACGTTATTACTAATTATTAGTATTACGCCCACCCAAATGGGCAGGCATGGTATGTAATAGGATAGATAAAATATCTTATAGTTGGCATATAAAGATAATAAAATATTGAAATGTAATACTGGTCTTTTGACAAATACGAAATACGACATACCAAAATGTGCTTGAATTTTGTATGAAATAATTGATCTTTACCAAAATATTTTGCCCCACAATTGTGTATATAATTAATTCACTAACAATTAAACATGAAATTTTAATTGTTCAAATTTAGATAATTAACCATAATAATTTAAAAAATAGGCATTATTTAAATGTATATAATATAATATTAATCAAATATTCAGCCCAAATAATATATTTAAGTTACTAAAAATTACGATATTACACAAATTAATCTTCACATTATTATGGACAATATCTTTTATTGGATGTAGATAATTGGATTAGATTATCACATAACTTTTTTAAATAATGTATATAATATTTTGAAATCTACCATTTAATCCAAATTTTATATGTATATTTTTTATAGTATTTTATTAAAATGTATTCTTCAAATATAAATAAACATATATGTAGTAATATAATATAAGTTTCTCAAAATCCAATTATGTTTCAAACCCAACAATTTAAATTAATTATTGAAGCCTATTAATGGTTCGTTACTATTCACAAGATCAACATATTTTATATATTATAGATTACACCCTCCCATATGGTATTATCTCATGCACCAATTTTTTCTCTCGCCCCACCTTTCAAACACTTTTCTTACTTTGTGATAAGGATGTATTATTGAATATAATATATGATATATATATATATAGTAGTGGCACATAAATTTGGTCTGAGAGCTAAATCACCAGGTGCTGAATTGATGAAAAATATTTTATATATGCTGAATATTTTTATACATCGAAATACTATTAAATACCCAATACACACTTGGTGAATGTCACCCGTATTCAAACTTGGACATATCATCCCTTATTTATTAATAAAAAGGAGTCATTAATTATCTTTAAATTTGAAAACCCTATAAATGAATGCGTAACTGCAGGACATTATTTTCTGATTGGTCTGGGCATTATTTAAGAGGTAATGAAATGAACTTTATACTTACATGAAATGAAATGGACGGTCGGCCCATGCATTTTAATACTTCCTCCGTTTTTTTAAAGGTTATACTTGTCATTTGCACATATGTCAATGTACATTTTCAATGATTAGTAACTCAAATTCGGTACAAGTAAAAATTTTAAAAATTTGATATTGAAAAATTACAAGATGAGACGAATCCAACAAGATCTCACTTGGCTATAATTTAGTCTTCTATAACTATAACAAAAATAGAAATCAAAATGCTACAATGAACAGTAAAAAAAGTGAAAACGTAAATTTAAAAAAAAAAAAAAAAAGAAAAACGGAAGGAGTATAAGGCAAATGGTCAACGAATATTAACTTTTTTTTTTTTTAAAGACCAACATATCATCCATTGTAAACGATTATAATTGTAAAACACACGAACCCCAGGTCTCAACCCTACATGACATCAATCAAGGACAGAAACTTAGAACAAATCGAAACTGCACTTTATTGAATTCTAGTACGTAGATAAGTACGTGGTCTAAGTACCTTATTGCCACACGTACGTATAAGTATGACTTAGCTTTTCGGACTCTATGTGAGCCCCATTATTATATTTGGTAGTATAATTGTTAGTGACTGTATAAATCGGCAATGCCGGCAATATCATCCGGATCGAAAGTTAATCTGCTCTCACCGTATCCCAGTACAGGGTTCATAACTGCAGCATCAACACTGCTATGCTCAAGCCCCAACAAGTGCCCGATTTCGTGTAGGGCAACGCTTTGCAGGTCCATTTCGAATTGGTTGGGTGCAAAACCCCACACCTCGTCTGCATTATAATGGAATCTCCCATCAGTTGGTGCAAAGGCATGTGCTAGGATTCCATAAGGGCCATCGAATGGATACCCATCGCCGTGTTCTCCCGAATAGAATCCGATCACTATGTCCGAGTCTTGGCCATTAACTTGTGAGAAGGTAAAGTATTGTGATGTAGCGGTTTGCCATCTTAGGAACGCCATTGCCACCGGTATCCTTGCATAGTTGGGAACGTTGAATTCAAAACTGTTAATGAGAATAAACGTGAATTAGAACAAGTAATAACATAACTAATAAATATTGATGATGATATACACAATAGAGGTTTAGCCGCTGTTTGAATGGTTCAGAGGCTAATGAACGATCCCTCAGTTGGAGTTTAAGTTTTAAATATATTATCGCATACACTATAAGAATTTTCTATTTTAGTGAACGAATTTAGAATTTTTCTTGTAGTGATATAACCAACCGGAAGGTTAAATGTCTTTTGGATGAGGGCCATCTAGGGCGATTGGGAAAGAATGAGTAATGCAGGCCTACAGTGTGGCCGTTGGAATTGGATTGGTAGCGATCCTTTTTTCGCATTGTGTTAACTCCATTGATGATATCGGGCACTCCACATCGGGGCAAGGCCATTTTGGACACCGTGGCAGCATCCACAACACCACTAGGGGCAATATTGTAATTTTCTTGGTAGGTCCTGAGGGCAGCCTCGAGGGATTCGTCAAAGACGTTGTCGTAGAGATGGGTTTGGCTGGAGTAATGGAGATAGCCTAAGATTTTAAGATAGTGTTTGAGCTTGTTGAGCCCTTTCGTGGAGTCACCCTTTTGGCATCCTATTAGTTCTTTGATGAAATGGTGGCGTCTTGGCGAAATGTCTCTTAAGGAATGGACAACTGGGGAAATTAAGACAAGGATAATTAGGGACAAGAGATGAATAGGTTTGAATGCCATGATAATTGATAAAGTTTTGGTAGGAAGTTATTACTTGTATTCTCCTGAGGTTGTTAGGGAAATGTTGGGTATTTATAGGCATGACTTGTGGGGAAAAAAAAAAGTGAGGGATACATAATGAGGGTGGCACAAGAGATGGACGACTCCTAATACTACTAATGTTAATGTCAAACTATAGATAATATTTTATATGTAATTCAATTAAAAATAATAATACTAGTAAACAAATATAGACTATACATTTATTATTGATTAAAATTCAAACGGAGAACATCTTATGCTTTCAACCATGATCTCATTTTGAGTAGGGGTGGATCAGTACGGCATATCGAAACTTTTCACTCATACCGTTACCATATATCGTAAATATCGGTATATGAAAAATGAATACCATTACCATACCAAAAATTCGGTATACCGAAACATTCGGCATAAAAGTTCGGTATTATCGATATGCCAATATAATTTTTTTATAAAAATGAACGAAAATTTTCATATAATAGTTTTAACTTAATTGCAATAAAAATAATTTTCAAAATAATGTAATTCACAAAAAACATCAATAGGGTTTTAAATAGACTTTAGAGGTTATTCATAATCTCTCTAGCATAAATAAAATCAACCATGCACTAGTTCCTTCTTTTGGATCTATAAAAGTTTAAGAAACAAAATAATAAGCAATATATAAATATAATTTAACATTTATGTATTTATATATGCTCTTGATTAAAAATATAATTGGGGTTTACTAATATATATGTAATGTAATGTAATATATTTTAAATTTTAAAAATATGTAATTATAATATATATTGGTATATCGGTATTTTCGGTATGCCGATAATCTTATATTTTGATACCGATACCATACCAAAAATATTCGACACGGCACTATACCGTATCAAAAATTTCGGTATACCATAAATTTCGGCATTTTCGGCATTTTTCGGTATGGTACGATCGTTATACCGAGTTTTCGGCGAAATTGTCCCGTCCTAATTTTCAGTCATTCTGTCCATTTGATTGATATGTACGATTATTGTTTTATTATCTTTATTTTATTATCTAATAATTTTAATTTTTCATGGTATGGAACGTGTTTGAATACTAGTATTCAAACAACACGTCGGTTACCATACAGTTTCTTGAAAACTCTGCACGTGCATACATCACATAGAACATTTATTCCCTCGCATATTCTTTTATAACACATAAAGTCTCTCACATTACACACAGAACATTATTCCATCACATAGAACATCTCTCACATCGCATACATGTAGTCTACATGTGCAGGTACTTGCACTCAATCCTATCAACAGTTTGGGTAAGTTGGTATATTTTATGAATGCAATAAATCTATGTATTAACCTAAAACTCTATTGTGTGTTTTCCCACCTAAAACACTTGCCTAAATTATTGATATAACTATTTTTTATAGTTAATTATTAATTAAAACTAAAATAGAAATGTACAATTTGTTCGCATATTCTATATTAATAATTTGATTTAAGTAATTTTTTATAACATTCAGTTTCATTATAACATTTATGGGGTCATATCAGTTAAATATAGAAATGTTGAATGTTCTAGTTAAAATGAAATGCCAATGAAAAATAATTGTCGACATGAAAGAAATGGGAAGGAATCATTGCTTTAAATTAAAATATTACCTTTCAATACAAATTTTTTTAATATTATAGCAATTGGCTAATTATAGCAATAATTAAGTCTAATTACAATAATTATCATAAAATATGAGTAAAATATAGCAATGGAATTTATATTATAGATAATATTACTTTAAAATAAAAAAGAGTTATATTATGATAATTGGTTGATTATCCGAATAAATTAGATATTTTTTTAAAGGTTATTATACCTTAATATACGAAAGATTTCTCATATGTAGATATAAGGTAATTAAGATCTTCTAGATAATAAATCTCAGTAACAAACAAATTAATATATTTCATACTAAATAAAGAATTGAGAAGAAAAAACAATAACAGATTTAACCCATTATCTAGTCCCCGACTTAATACGATCATTCTCATTTGATTTAGAATCAACAAATTACTTAAAGATAAATATTTAATTTATGGGATTATATTATCAATTTCACAAAAAGGAATGTTAAATATAAATAATGAAATGATTTTGGAAGGAGGAAAGAATAATTATAAAAAAAGAAATGATCAATGGAAATAAGTAAATTATTTTATAAAGGATAATTAGTGTAATAATTAATAATGTGAATTAAATAGATAATGATATTAATTGGTAACTGTTCAGTGTGTGAGATGGGTTGGAATTTGGAAGAGATTGTGAGGGAGAATTGGTAACTTAATTTGTAACTATAATATAGATGCTATATTATTAGTTAAAACAAAAATAGAAATGCACAATTTGTTGGCATATTCTATGTTAATAACTTGATTTTATTATTATTATTATTATTATTATTATTATTATTATTATTATTATTATTATTATTATTATTATTATTATAACATTAAGTTTCATTATAACATTTATAGGGTCATATAAAATGTAGCAATATTGATGTAACTTCCCAAAAATTTTAAAATATTTTTTGTGACGTCACTGTCAATCACTCAGCTTACACAGTCAATACGAAGCAAGGTATAAATACAAACATGTATCACAATCAAATAAATGCCAACAAAGAAGTGAACAACCCCATTCCAGTCGATGCTCCCTTCTCCATGTCCATTTCTTCACCAAGCCAAAGCCCTAGTATAACACCCCGGTTTTGATAACCAAGGCCGGGATGTCACCGCCACACCTTCTCAAGCAAGACACAATTCATTTCGAGTCACTTGAGAAGATGCTAAGGCTAAGTGTAACACCCCAAATTTAAAATGCTAAAACAAAAGGGATGTTACCGCCACATCTCTTGGATAAGTACTATGACACACAACTCAACTAAGAGATGCTAAGGCTCTAATAAGAAAATATAAGTTTTATTTCAAAACATGGAGCATAAGTAGT
Organism: Hygrophila difformis; assembly: GCA_030278955.1. NCBI lineage: Eukaryota > Viridiplantae > Streptophyta > Magnoliopsida > Lamiales > Acanthaceae > Hygrophila > Hygrophila difformis. Next base: position 16,090,445 of record JAOANR010000002.1, on the reverse strand, counting down.
TCCAAAATAAATAGTGCCGAAAAACAACCGTAAAATTAATAGTCATAGGGAATTAATATTGATGAGGACACTTTTTACCGCATAATCCGCAATTTTATCGAAACCTATAGCACACCGGTGCCCTAACCTAGGCCCGCAGGCGAGGTTAGGGGTTAGACCCACAATACCGCGTAGTCAAAGGTTCGTCAACCTGGATTTAATTAATTTTGACAGAGTGGGCGAGTTACGTCGCTAGAGATCCGTCACGGTCTTGCCCCTCAACCGCATAATCCACATAATCCGCATATGAGCATATACTCGTCAATACCATTGGTCCACACAAAATAGAACTTATTTTTACCAACAATCGATTTAAGTTACTTATATCCGACAGACACTATTATTATAAGTTCACAGCCACTACAAGAACTTAGACACTGCCACACCTTCAAGCAAGGACCTAGATAAACTTTCAATAAGGAAATTAGAAATACCCATGTACACGTGCCTACCAATTTGCCCCTTTACATTTATTTATATTAGATATATAATACTCACACAACATTATATGTGTAGAAATTCCCATACAAAGAAGTCCCCATGTTTGACTTAAAAGGCAGGAACGAAATGACTCTTGAATAAGTGCTTAATTAATTCGTCGTAACACTATAGAAAGTTGCAAAGCTTCAGCAGCCCCCTCCCTATGACCGACCACACCGCCTAAATTAAAAACATAACTTCATAACACCAAGCCACGTTAAAATAATAGCACAGATAGGAGTTTCAAATAAATACAGGCATAGCCACATACAAAAGTTATTTGGCCAACAAGATTGGACAGATGTAGAATAATAGTGATGAACTTAGACGGAACCAATATTTTGAACAATTAGAAACCAAAGAACGATTGTATAAAACCAGACGAGAGGGCTGGGCAAAGGAACGACTATATACAAAAATTCCAGGAAAGAACGATTAAAACAAAAGAATATAGGAAGATGAGCCCAACTTACAGTTACAATTCAGCAAAAGGGAAATAAAGGATTGCTACTGGACACTACACGATCTGGAACGAGACTGACTTGAGAGGCGGCGTCAACTCCGAAAGAATTATGATGTGAATTTAGGGTTGTACTCGGGTGACGGCTGATATTGACGCTATTTATCAATTTCAGCATGAAATTGACGGGTAAGAGTGTAATACCCGGGATTTTTATCGACGTCCAAAGAAATAAAATTTATTTCTTAATCCGATCAAGGCCGAAATATTTCCGAGAAGAAGAAAATAATTCATTATTGCTCGGAAATGAATTACCGATAAATTCAACATGGAATAAAAGAGGGAAATGAAGCCCGAAGGTATTCCATGGATTAATTCCGAAAGGATTGGAATTAAATTCAAAAAGGAAAAAAATTTTAATTCCAAGAACCCGTGAAGTCGGAAATAATTTAATTAGATAAATTATTGCACGGGAGCCAAAAGACGACAAATTAGAAACCGACAAATCCGAAACCGACGGACTTAAGATTTCAAACACGAAATCAATTTAAGTCAAAATAAATCTATGATAGAAATCGTAATCCGAGAATGACCCGAAAAATCGAGCCCGAGAACGTAGGAGGATAGAAGTCCAAAAGAGAGAAGAAAAAGGTCCGACGGATCGCATGACCCGGCCCAGGCCGCAGCCCAGGCCGGAGCCGCGCGGTCGCCGCGTGGAGAATCGCCATAGACCGCGCCACCACTGCGCCAGAGCAGCAGCAGCTGCCAACTTGCGCGATTTCAGCGATTTCTTGCCAAAATCGGCGACCCCGACTATGGAAACCCGATTTCAGTTGATGGAAGGGCATTTAGGATGAGGTTGGATGAACCCTAGCCTCATTCCTCAGTTTTCAAACCCCTTCTTCATCCAAATTCTCCCAAAAACCAAAGCCACCTTTCCAACGACTTTCCGACGACCTTCCGGCGACTTCCCGGTGACCAAAACCGACCGTGGGAATGTGTAGATCAAGGATTCAGGCTTCGAATTATTGGTAAGATGTAAATCAAGCTTCCTATTCGTTTTAAGATCATAAACATCATTCTAACTTGCGGATTTTACTTGCGAACACAAAATGGAGCCAAAGGAAGAGGAAATCGGGTTGAGGAGATCCGTTCGTAGCCATCCGTCGATTCCGAATGACCCGGAGACATCCTCTATCACACCCACTGTAAGTCAATCCCTTTCGTGTCAATACGGGTTGCCTAGAGACATCCGAAACATTAGATGTGAAACGAACCGTTAAAATCGAACCTAAAACCCTACGGCGCAGCGATCTGGTGTGAATTTTTCGAACCCTTAAAACTGTTCAAACGAAAAACTTAAAACACAAAAAATATTCCTAAGACAATAATCTAGTTCGTGTAAAACTTTTGTAATTTTTCATCGTGTTTTTCTATCCGAAAACGGTCTCCAACGAACCTGCCTTAAGAGTCGAACTTGAAACTGTGACAGATTTGATATTGGACCAAAACCCCTATTTCGAGAGTTCAAACGGAAAAACTCAAAACTAGAATTTTGATCCTAAGACTTAGTCTATGTTGTGTAAAAATTTCAGAGATTTTCATCGAGGTTTACTACCCCAAATCGCGTCGGACAAAATCTGTGAACTTATGAGATTTTCGAAAACTGACAGTGCATGTATTCGAACTTGATGAGCATGTTTCTATGGTTTCTAGTCCGATTTAATCTTTATGATGTAAATAAACATTGTAGATAATCATGTCTAGTATGTGTCCACAAAATTTTAGAATTTTTGGAATCCATTTGATGTGTCAAAAAGTCGAGTTTTGAAACTGTGTCAAATCTGAATCCTGACAGCATACTATTTATGTGAGAAACTTGGTTTTTGACTTAATTTTTTTAACCCGGATCGAAAAACTTAAAACACGAAACTTGTTCGTATTTCGAGTTACTGATGAAATTTCAGAATTTTTGGACTTAAGATGAATTTTTAATTAATTTTGGAGTAAACAGCGTCTTGTGAAAATCGTATTCCGAAAAACTTGTTGAAATTGTGAGATTTGCCTTTAAGGTTTAAACGTGTGGAAATTCCTTCGAAATAAAATATATGAAACAAGAGTTTTTGAAAATTCCCCTTGCATCTTGATTAAATAAAATTAGGGGGTGAGTGCTCTGCAAGGTACCCTCCTAACTATTCACTTCGTGCCTTTATGGACGATGTTGACCCCGCGCGTAATATGAGAACTATTGCCAAAACGACATTGTATTTTGGGCCTACTCTCTCGGGTGTATCCGTATGGGTTACACGAGGCTCGACGGAGTGGTACTGGGTATGGCGGATAGGCACCGGCTAACTGTTACTTACTAAATTGGCTGCGGCCGCCGGATCGCCGGCTAAATGAAACTTACTAAATTGGTTGTGGCCGCCGGATCACCGGCTAAATGAAATATTGTTGAGATTGTGGAGTAACAGGGAAAAATTTAAAGACATTATCCTTATTTAATTTAGGTTATGAGGATATGTGTATTAAATTATGAGGATATGTGTATTAAATTATTGTCTATCATTTAGTCGGATTACATGTTCTAAATATGTATGTTAATCCCATTTAAGTTATGTCTAATTTAGGTCCATGTGTAAATCATCATATATGAATTTAAGTGCGTCATTAAATTATGCGAATTAAACTCTTACTTCTAGATTGGTAAATAAAAATGTTTTTATATGCAAGACTAAAGCATGATTTTATTTATTAAAATTAAACCCCTTCAGTGCTATGTTAGGGATTGTCTTACTCATTATTCCTTAATACTGATAAACGTAGCTTTTTATTTTTCTATGACAGAGTATGAGGCATGAGCATGCATCCGGGGAATTTATTCTGGACATTAAATTATTTTTCTGCATTAGACTGCATACGGGCCTGTTAACCCGTGTTTTGGCCATGTTGGCCCAATGTTTAGATTTCCGCTGCATTACATATATTTATATTTTGATAACATTGTATTCCGCTGCACTTAGATAATATTATGTAATGATTTTGCTGTATATTTATAAATGGGCTGTTTGAAATGTTTTAAATTCTGAAAAACCATAGTCTTGCATCTCTCTAGTAAGCTCGGAGAAACCGTGTCTTGCTAGGGAGGTGTGGCGGTGACATCCTGACCTGGGTTATCAATAGAGGTGTCAAAACGGGTCCGCGGGGGCGAAATGGGCCGGCCCATGCGGGCCCCTATGTTTTTGCGGGCTTGAACGGGGCGGGCCTATACGGGGCGGACTCTAAATACCTAGACCCGACCAGCCCCACACGCGCGCCGTGGGTTATGCAGGCCGACCCGCGGGCCTTTTAGTAATTTTTTAAAATTAAATTTTTAGTTTAAAAAAATAAAAAAAATGGGATATATTTTTTGTTGTATAAATTAAGAATGGGAAATAAAGATTTATAATTGATATTTAAAATTATAAATAGTTAAAATGTGTATTTTTTGGCATAATTATTTACTTTAATAATGGGTTTGTTGAATAATTCTTTATAAAATTAAAGATTTATCAAAATTTGTAATACTAAAGATGTGTATTATATTCTAAAAATATAGTATTGTTGAAGATAAAAAAATTTATAAGTAATGATTGACTTGATAAAAATATTGAATCTGACGGTTGGAGTCTTTAGGAAGATAATTTGTTTTGGAATATTGAATTCATTAATTTTATATTTTAAAAATAAAATAACTGACAATAAAATTATGAAAATTTACTTGCATTCACAAATTTTAATAAATAAATAAAATAACCTAGCTAAAAAAATTTAATAAATAAAATAATAAGAAATTTTAAACTTAAAAGAAATTAACACTAATAATATAAATAAGAAAATAAATATTAAAAAATATAATTATTTGTATTACAATTTATAATTTTATAAGTAACCGAAATAATTATTTAAATATATATTTGGGGACTTTATGGTTGACTTTGAATGAACCAAACAATATTCGCTAACATTAAATAAATAGAACATAGAACAATGAGTAAAAAAAAAAAGAAGCCAAAGCCTGCGGGCCGGCCCGCCCCGCCGCGGGCCCAACCCGCAAAAGCCCGCCCCGCCGCGGGTCGAGCCCGCAAAAGCCCCTACTTAAACGGGCTTTATAAATTCAAGCCCGCCCCGCATTTTTTACCTTGCGGGGCGGGCCGGCCCAACGGGTCCGACCCAAATTGACAGCTCTAGTTATCAAAAATCGGGGTGTTACAAAGAGGGAATCCGGATTTATGGGACATGATCCCCAAAATTTCTCATATCATATGTAAACCCATCCTTGCCATTGGAATCACATTTGAATTTGGTTTGAATACACCCGTATCCCTTATAATGATTATGGTTTGTTAAAAAGAGATAATCCTCATATCCGTTTGAATAGCATATCCTATTTACTTATCTCTAATTTATTTATTTATGTAATTACGAATATCACTACGATTATTATTATTAATTCCGCCAAAAAATTATTATTATTATTATTATTATTATTATTATTATTATTATTATTATTATTATTATTATTATCATTATTATTATTTTATGGGTATCACACTGAGTTGCATCAATATTTATAAATAAAATCCTTAAAACAATGCCCGAGTTTAACATATCGTTTGAAAAGTCTAACATGCATAATAGTACGAGAAAATAATGCGGAAGCTGAAAATGAACGGCCAAACATGGCCAAAACACAAGTTTAAAATAATGCAACATGTTCTCTTTAAATCAAATCCCTGCCTATACATGAATGTTGTGCGCTATCCTTCGAAATCTGTGAAAAGATAGAGACAATGGATTTATCAGTACAACGGTACTGAGTAAGTTAACTCCTACCATAACAATAATGGGTTTCTAAATTATACTAAATTAAAATTTTACCACACATAAAATTAATTAATATAAGAAATATAATTCGGCAAAAATAATAAAAATAATTTTAAAGGCGCGTTTTAATTTGAAGATTCGAACAAAAATACTTTACAATGAATATAAATTTTAAAAACATAGACGTAAATTTTTAAAGCATGCATACAATTTAATAAGATAAAGATCGCACTTAAAGTATTTAATTCCCTTATCCTAGAAAGAGGACGCCATAGTCTCAGTTTCAAGTTTCTCAAGTATCAAGTTTCAGATTGCCGAAACAATCCGGGTTTCTGCCATACACACACACTCCGGAGCCTTGGGTAACCCATACGAATACACCCAAGAGTGTAGACTCATATATCAATTGCCGTCTTGGCACACAAACATGATGGAATCAAGGTGCAAAGCTTAACCAACCCATCTAAATGTCGAGAACATGATGGATTCAAGGTGCAATGCTTAACCAACCCATCTATATGTTCTACCGGACACGGGGTTCCAGGTGCAATGCTTAACCGACCCACCTATATGTCACTTATATAATCACAACGCCACAGTTTGCGCCTTTTAGTTTTAAAAATCCATTTTTAAGGCGATCGATATGAAAATCTAAACTGTGGACCTACGAAAACTAAACAAACAACTTTCATGTTTTAAGTTTTCCAAAATAATGCACGGAAATAAGTCAAAAACCCTATCTTTTGCACAAGACCTCTGCTGTCCGGGAATCAGGAGAGCAAGTCGACGTCGGTTGCTTACCTTTCGGCCCAAGACTCTCCATATCTGTTCTTGGACGTCCTCCAAGTCCTTCAAGTCTATAAAATGGCCTCTTGACAGCCCGTACATCCTTTTGAACACCTTCGAAATTCCACATACTGAAAACCCTAATTCTAAGACGTTGGAGGCAAGAAGTCAGCGAAGGAGGCAGTGTTTTGGACGAATTCAGAGACCCCCAAGCATAGGGGAATCGTGTGGTAAGGCGTACGTTAATATTTCACTTCCGAATTTTCAATTCCAACCCCTAACTTGGAACGTTTTCTTTCTAAACCCCGATCCGGACAAGAAGAAGGAGAACGAAGGATCTCGGGAGACAAACGGTGAACGCGGAGGCCACGAATTCGAATTAGGAGAGCCATAAAACCATTTCATATAAGTTAATCCTTACTACGGTTTTGGTGGCTAAAATTTAACCCGAACATGAAGATCTAATAAGAAACCCCATAAAAATCTGTAAAAATAGAAGTTCACGCGCGCAGTATTTTTATTCGAATTTTTCGGACCTTTAAAAATGTTCAACGAAGAAACGCAAAATATAAAAAGTGTTCCTAAGACACTGATCTACCTCGTGTAAAACTTTCATAATTTTTCGTTAAGTTTTGATGCCTGAAATCCGACCCGGACGAACCTAAAATAAAATGAATCTTGAAATGGTGACAGATTTAGTTTTTGAACTTCTTGGCGATTTTGACACTTGATCTAGGACGAATTAGGACTTGAGTTGAACATGAAATATGTAGATATATGAGTCATAAATACCTCTATATAATTTCACAAATTTTCATCGAGATTTGAATCCCAGAATCCGAACCAAACTAGTATGTGTTCTTACCGAACTCATAAATTAGTTTCGAACTTGAGCCAAATATTAACCACTGATCCGACGGGAATTAGACTTCAAGTTCTAAATAAAAGTTGTAGATAAACAAGTTAAGGTCATGCCTGTAAAATTGTAAAGTGTTTGGAATTCATTTGCTATGTCGAAAAACCCATTTTCTAAACTGTGACAAGTCTGAATCTGGACAGATTACATTTTCGTGAAAGATCTTTAAATTCGACCAGTTTCCTCAACTCGTTCTGAAAAACTTAAAAACACGAAAATTGTTCGTTAGGACGTTCTTGAACTACTTTGAAATTTTCAAATGAATTGACATTGAAATGAATTTTTAAATGAAAAATGCGCGAACAGCGACATTGTAAAACTCTATTTTTGAAATTGGTCCTTCTAAACAAGGAGACAAAAACTCTTTTGAAAACATGGTGATTTGTGACCAAGCGGGATACTATCAATATTGACTATGTGGCTTGTGGACATAAGGGCCCAAGCATATGTCTAGCGGACGTGAGAGCCCTAGCGAAATATTGATTGTGTGGCTTGTGGACACAAGGGCCCAAGCGTATGGCTAGCGGACATAATAACCCTAGTAAAATATTGACCATGATACTTGTGGACGTAAGAGCCCAAGCGTAAGGCTGGAGGATATAAGAGCCCTAGCGAATGGTGATCTATAAAAAGAATGAAACGAGGAAATTTATAAGACTTAAATCAACTCCTTGTTAAATTGTGTTTAGTTTATGTCAATTTATTTAATTACCTTGCAAGTTATAGCTGTGATCTTTTGGAATCCATACCTTTGATTTATACAATTAAATTCCATTAGTTATTCGAGCTAATTTATATAGTGCATGCAATCGTGCCAAAGGTAATTCAAATCTTTCTTAAATAATTAAAGGCTTTGAAACATCATTATTGTATGCTAGGGGTTAACTTACTCAGCATGTTTATGCTGACAAAACCGTTGTTTCTCCTTTTCTTTTCAGAGTATGAGGCTTAGACATGAGCATAGCATGCATTGGGATTTTGGGAACGTTTACTCTCGTTTTTATACATGACTTGCATAACGGGCATGTTTAACCCGTGTTTTGGCCATGTTGGCCCATTTACATTAATTTTTACTTCCGCTGCTATAAATTAAATATTGCATGTGTGCTATACTCTGATATTTTTAATTTAAAATTATTTATGGGCTGTTTTAAATGTTTTAAATTCTGAAAACCTAGCCTTGCATCTCTCTAGCAAGCTCGAATAAGTCGTGTCTTGCTAGGGAGGTGTGGCGGTAACATCCCGGCCTGGGTTATCAAAACCGGGGTGTTTCAATCAAATCCATGACCTCACGGAACTAAAACACAATTTAAATGAGAAGGTCGAAGCTCAGGGGATGGACCTGATCCACCTCGCCGACATCATGCTGACTCCCAATCCTGTAGCTGAGCATTGGGCCGAGCCCAATGGGTCACAGGCCCCGACTCCCGAAGCCAATAATTCAACCGGCCCATTGGTCCATGGACCCTATAGAACCATTGGACTCTGGCCTCACATGGCCTCACATGGGTCATCAGCCGGCGAATCCAAGTCCAGTCCCAAGCCCAGTGGAGGAAGACCCCGTAGAGGATCCTGCTACACTGCCATAAGGAGCTTAGATTTCCTAAATATCATATCTTTTGCTAGTAAATAATTCTATTTTGTACATCCTATCACTTGTAGCCAAGTTTCTTCTAAGAAATAAAATACAAGCTTTATCTAGTTATTTCAAATATTTTGCTAAAAAATAAAAATAAAAAAAATAAAAAAAAAATCGACCCACATACCAAGGCATAACAATCGAAACAAGTAACCAAACGGTAATACCTACATGACAACAAAATCGTATACAAAAAACACTGAATCACAGTCAATAGAATCCTCATCGTACAACCCCATGAGAAAACAACTAAACGAAATACCCCTAGTACAAGCCCTAAATAATAACGCAAAGGGGAAAGGGATCGTAAGATCACTGGTCTGGAGGTGGAAACTGCCGACGCATATACTCGCCCATCTGTCACAGGTAAGCATACATGTCGGTCATAGTGGCATGCTGCTCCAGCTGTCTAGTGGTGATCGTGTCCATACGAGCCTGATACAGATCCATCCGAGCATCCAGAGCGTCGTATCGAGCCTGTCCGGCTGCGAATCCAGCATCCATGCTAAGCCGCATCTCCTGCATCATCTGGGTCATTCCCTGACCCTACGGTGGAACTGTGGGAGGTGGAACCACGGGAGGCGGAAGTGGCTGCTCCGGAGGAGTGACCAAGATCAAACCACTGTCCTCGGGCACCGGTCGAAGTACGGCCCGAGGTGCTCCACGTCGCAAAGCCGCGCGCCGAGCGCTGTAGCGCGAATGAGGTGAACATGTGTGATCACCCTACTTCCTCGGCCTCGACGCATACCCCTCAAGTTATCCTCAATGCACGCCCCACATTCACCCTACCGCCTCGGGCGATAAAGTGAATGGTCTCGTATACATGGTCTAAGATGATGTGGCTCCGAGTGATCGGGTGGACGCGTCGTAACCATATCTGAGTAAGAGTACGCCAAGGAGTGTCCATCATCGTCAACCGCAGCTCATGCCCATGCTCGGTCCGTGGTGGCACCTCGGTGCATAAGACACCCCACGCAGGCGGGGGTATGCGACCTTCGGGCTGTGCCGGAACACGCCCTCGTCGGGGAGGCCAAAATATAGGTTGATCGCCCGAGCACTGAAGTCTAGATAGCGACCGTGAACCCAGACACGGGACAAGTCGTTATGCTCCCCTAGACCGCCAATGTTGGCAATAACCTCCATAGCTAGATACCCCGAAGTAATTCCTTCAGGATGGCGCGCAAGTCCGGTCACTGGAGATGATCCACAACTGCCCGGACCCTATCATCATCGACCTGATGGGGGTGGATGCCTCTCTCCGGAACATAAGCCCGGTTCTTGCGAAGCTCGTCGAAGTAGAACTTCTGAGCGGCCATCGTCACAAACCGATGTCTGTCGTGTTTGCGAGGAAGCTCCTCGTAGGGAAGATCGCTGAGTCTCGGGTCCCGCCCCTCCTCCTCCTCGGACTCACTATCATCTACATCCGGCATCGCCGGAGCAGCAGTACTAGAGCCAGCCTCGTCACGCCGGGTAGCCCATCTCTTGGCCCCCGGAGGGCACATGAGAGATGCCAAAACAATCCACATGAAGACCAACATCCTGCAAAAATACCCAATATCAAATATGAAGCTACCACCCTCATACTCGGCATCAAGCAGAAATACACAGAAAAGCCTCAATATATGCTCCAACATGAATCATCCATAAAAACATCAAGCCCAATCACTCATGATCATCAAACGGGAGGTAATCCCAACAAAGAATCTATCAAAACAACTTCCAAAAATCTTTGTGGTATTTCGTCGAACACCTTATATGCATAAGAAACCAAGTACCAAATCCACTTACAAAGTTTAGGAAAGTTGTCCACAAATTGAAACAATCACTCAAGCAACAATCTATAATCACAATGAGCAACAAACAACGACGATCAACTTAATCTCAAGCCCACATTGTCAACCAAAATTTGAAAATTGCATATTCTACCTAAATATCCAAAATCCAGCAAGAAACTAACAAGAAATTATATACATTATTGCATAAACTCATACAAATTAACAAAAATAACATCAATTATTACATATACTCGCTAATTTGCACAAATAAAGCCTAAAAGTAGCAAATCCCCAAATCTTACACATAAACCCTAACTTCTAAATTCGTCTCGAAATCGAACCAACCAAGGCATAGAAACTGAAATTAGTAAGTAATAGAGGTAGACTTATACCTTACTTAGCAAAATCGGGACTGAAATCAAGCAAAATGAGATGGGAGAGATCGAATTTGGGAGAAACGCACTTGGTGGCTCGAAAATGGGAGAAGAATGGGGCAAGGCTCGCGCACCCCACCTTACGAGCCCTTTATTTTTTCAGCCTGACGCGGCCGCGCGGCCCCGACGCGGGATCAGCCCACACCGCGCGGCCACCGCGCGGGCTACAGAAAACATTTTTATTTTACTTTGTTTTGTTTTTCTTTATTTCATTTTACCTTACACTACTTAATTGACCCAAGCTTACATTGATAATGTGGTACGACGATATGGGTTACCACATAACATCATTTCTCATATCACCTATAAAGGGGGTGATGCACTTTGGCAAACGAGGGAAGTTAAGTCCTCAATACATAGGACCTTATGAAATTCTAGAACGAGTCAAAAATCTAGCCTACCGACTGGCTTTACCGCCACAATTAGCTCGAGTACATAATGTATTTCATGTCTCACAACTAAAGAAATATGTGCCGGACCCGACACATGTACTTCAGCCGGACGCAATTGAACTAGATGATGATTTGACTTATGAAGAGGTCCCAGTACGAATACTCGATGTCAAAGAAAGAGTGACAAGAAATAAGACCGTGAAGATGGTCAAGGTTCTTTGGTCGAACCATGAAAGTGAAACAGCGACATGGGAATTGGAGTCCGACATGAGGGGACGTTACCCGACCCTGTTTCAAACTGATGCAACCACAGTTATGGGGACATAACTGTAAGCTTAAGGGGGAGAGGATGTAACACCGTGTATTCTAATCCCAAATGAATAAACAAATTCAAATTGTTTTGAACTACGTAATGGCTTGATCCCTTCACAGGGTACGTAGGCAACTTGGAAATCTCAATTCTGAGTTCAGTCATAATATAATATGAAAATAAAGAAACCACGAAATGAACAAAAGAACCCGAGGCCTTAGCTCGAGAGAAACTAAAACGCAACTTCGAGGACGTAGTTGATTCTCAAGAAGGGTAGACTGTAATACCCGAGAAATTTGTCACATAAATAAATAAATAAATAAATACATAAATAAATAAATAAATAAATAAATAAATAAATATTAAAAGAGGAATGAGAATTCGAAGGACCCGTGAAATAGAAGATAATTTAACGGAATAAATTGTTGCACGGGAACCCAATACAAATGGACTCAACAATTCGAACCCGAAATTAAATTGAGATCCGAATAAAATTAAGATAGGAATTTGAAGCCTAGGGATAGCCCGAAAAACAGCCCAAAAACGTAGAGGGATAGAAGTCCGAAAGAGAGGAGAAAAGGCTCGACGGATCGCACGACCCGGCCCGGACCGAAGTCCGGGCCAAGGCCGCGCGGGGCGAGGCCTCGAACGCGCCAGCTCCCAGAAACGACCCGTGTGAGATTCACTCGCCCAATTTCGGATTTTTCGAGTCGGTTGCATGTCTTTCAGCCCAAGACTCTTGACAGTCCCATACATCCTTTTGAACATCTTCGAAATTCCACATACCGAAAACCGTAATTCTAAGACGTTGAAGGCAAGGAGTCAGCGAAGGAAGCAGTATTTTGGACGAATCCAGAGACTCCCGGGCATAAGTGAAGAGTGTGGTAAGGCGTTGTCCACATTCCTATCCAAATGCTGAACACGAACCTAACTTAGTTCGTTTTTCTTTCTAAACCGCGGTTCGGATCAAGAAGGAGGAGTACGAAGGATTAGGGAGACAAACGGTGAACGCGGAGGCCGTCGTCATCGAATTGAAGAGCCAGATAACCATTTCATGTAAGTTGATCCTTACTTACGGTTGATGGTGGCTAAAATATAACCCAAACATAAAGTTTTAACAAGAAACCCCATAAAATCTGTTAAAATGGAATTACACGTGCGCAGTGTTAGTACGCGAATTGTTCAGACCCTTTAACATGCTCAAACGGAAAAACTCAAAACATAAAAAGTGTTCCTAAGACTCTGATATATGTTTTGTAAAAATTTCATAATTTTTCGTTAAGTTTTGATGCCTGCAATCCGACCCGGACGTACCTACAATAAAATCGGATCTTGAAATGGTGACAGATTTAGTTTTTCAACTTCTTGGCTATTTTGACACTAGATCTAGGCCGAATTAGGACTTGAGTTGAACATAAAATTTGTAGATCTATGAGTCTTGAATAACTCTATAAAATTTCATAATGAGTGGAGTGCATTTGATAAGTTAAAAATCGGATCTTTGAAATTTGCTACATTCTGAATTCTGACAGAATTATGTCTTTGTACAAATTCAAACTTTTGACTCATTTTCCTTCCCCGGATCGAAAAACTTAAAACACGAGACTTGTTCGTTACAATGTTTTTGAGCTACTGTAGAATTTTCAGATTTTTCTACCTTGAGATGAATTTTTAAATGCGAATGGCGCGGACAGCGACCATGTGAAAGTTGTATCTTGAGGAGATTGCGAAAATTTGGAAAAGTGTCTTTTGAAAACAAAAAAATGAAACTCCTTTTGAAAAATAAAAATAACGATTTCATTAATCCCCTTACGACTTGATTAAAAATAAATTAGGGGGTGAGTGCTCTGCAGGGTGCCCTCCTAACTGCATCGTGCCTGAATGGACGATGGTGTTAAATATGAGAAATTATACCAAAACAGCGAGATGTATAGAGCCTACACTCTCAGGAGTATCCGTATGGTTTCCCGAGGTTCCGGAGTGGTACTGGGTATGGCGGATACAGCTGCGGCCGCCGGTTGCGGCTAAACTTGTTGAGATTGCGATGCAATCGAGAAATACTTGAAATACCTAATCTTGAAGTAACGGGGGCTTAAAAGACCTTAAATTTATTTCTTTTATTTAAATTATGCTTTTAAATGATGTCTTGTAATTATTTTACCAAGTAAGTTATATTTATGATAATGTGGAATCCATGTGGAAATTATGTAATTTAATTATTAGTAGTTACATAAATTAAATTGTAAAGTGTATGTACATGTTTTCTTTAATTTAACTAAAGGCTTTAAAACCCCATTATTGTAGGCTGGGGATTAATTTACTTTTATACTGACAACCGTTGTATTTTCCTTTTTCCTTCAGAATATGGACAACATGCATGAGCATAGCATGCATTGGGCTTTGGGGAAACATTTTTAAATTCTGTTCTTAATTATGACTTGCATAACGCGCCTGTTTAACCAGTGTTTTGGCAATGTTGGCCCATTTACATCTTTTTACATTTCCGCTGCTAGATAGATAAATACTGCATGTGTTTTACTCTTATATTTTTAATTTATATTATCTATATGGGCTGTTTTAAATATTTTAAATTCTGAAAACCTAGCATTGCATCTCTTTAGCAAGCTCGAAGAGTCGTGTCTTGTTAGTGCAAAGCTTAACCAATCCATGTAAATTTCGAGGACATAATGGATTCAAGGTGCAATGCTTAACCAACCCACCTATATGTCACTTATGTAATCACAACGTCACAGTTTGCGCCTTTTAGCTTTAAAAATTCATTTTTTAGGCGATCGATATGAAATTTAAACTGTAGACCCACGAAATCTAAACAAACAACTTTAATGATTTAAGTTTTTCAAAATAATGCACGGAAATAAGTCAAAAACCGTATCTTTTGCACAAGACCTGTGCTGTCCGGAAATCAACAGCAGCAAGCTAACTTCTAACGAGTATTAGACATAGTAGATGTCGCTTAAAAATTATGATATTTTTAAGGTAAATACTAGACTCAATTACAAACAACTTTCATTTATACACTAACACCGAAATCAAACTGGATCATTACGAAAAAACGCACCCTAAAATGAATCAACTCTACTGTCAGCTTTTCAAAAACCTTGCAATATTCCCAGAAAAACAAGATCGGATTTGAGGGCTCAAATGAAGTTCAAATTTCACTAAAAATGTTCCTCATGATGTTAGGAACAACTTTGAAAGTTTAAACATTTTAGTTCGAAGACTGTAAAAGATCTAAAAGTTTGAATTTCAAAAACCGCGCAAAGGGGAACTTTTGGTGACAAATTTGGGTGTCTAGTTTATATCTCTTAGTCCGTTCGACCGAAGGGCTCCAAAATTGATATGGTAAGAATTAACTTACTTTCCACAGATCCTAGAGTCTTAGATCCTATTGATTCATCCTCTGGAAGCTACGGATAAACCCGAATCTCCACGCCTTCCTGTTCTACGGGTACAATTCATGAACACAAGAAAAGGACCTATTGTTAAACGTTAATACTTGACCAAAGAATGTGAAATAAGAACCAAAACCTTCCCTTACCACCAACCTACGACTGTGGTGTGTCAAAACTAGTCCAAGAGGTAGTATTCTCCATCGAAATCCGCCCACAATGCTCACAACTTCGTGTTTTCGGTAGTTTGGAAGTGGGAGGGAGTTGGAGGAGGTTTGAGGGATGATTTAGGGGATTTAGGGTTTGGATATGGGATATAAAAAGTCCACAACAACCTCTACACGTCCCAAGGTCAAATAAAAAGATCATGGGCCGAAAAGTCGGAGATTCTGGCGAAAAATCCGGAGATTCCCACCTAGGGCGCTGTTGTGCTAACTGCACGCTCGTGGGGGCAATCGTTGGTAAATAGCGCGCGATTTTCGATGAATAGCGTGCGGTCCGGCCTGGGCCTTGCTCCTGGGCTGGGCCGTTTCACCTCCGTCGGGCCTTTTTCTCCTCTCTTTTTGGGTCTTTCTCCTTCTATATTCTGGGGCTTAATTATTGGGTTATTCTTGAACTAGAAATTTCTGCTTCCAATCTCTTTCAGGCTCAAGTAACTACGCATTATAAATCTTGAATTCATCTACGAATATTTCTCGCACAATAATCTATTTAATTAAATTATTTCTGACTTCACAGGACTCTTGGAATTTGAATTCTTCTGATCGTGAATTTAATTCTGTTCCATGTTTTTGGGCTCGGTCCATGGATTATTTTCGAGCTTTCTTCCCCTCTTTTAGTCCATTTCAACTCATCCAAAGTTTGAATTCGAATTTTTGAATTTATTGGGAAGTCATTCCGAGCAATAATTATAAATTATTTTCGTCTTCTCGGACTTATTTCAGGCTTGCTCGGACTAAGAAATTAATTTCGTTGCTTTGGACGTAAATAAATTTCTTGGCTTTAAAATGGACGTAAATAAATTTCTCGTGTACTACACCTAGAGTTCTTCAATCGACATGAATGATCAATTGAGGAGAATGCCCGATTTTCCCAACGCTTGGTTCAATTAAAGGGGGTTCTGAAAGGTGGGTCGGGTCGGGCCTTGGGTAGGAGAGAGGGTTGAGTTGTGGGCTTAGGCCAATGAATGGGTTTGAGCTCTTTCTATTTTATTGTTGGTTGGGCTCTCCAAATTAATTCTAAATCAATAAGAATATTATGAGACCAATTTATTAAGTCAATCATAATTAATTAATTTAATTATGAAATATTAACCGGGATGTTACAATCTCCCTCCTTTAGAATCATTCGTCCTAGAATGAAATAAGGGAATGAATTAAAATGTTATCTTCAATGAGTTGGAGTGGAATCCAATTCTGAACACTTTCTACACGCTTCTTTCAGTTTCTTATCAACACTTTCTACATGCTTCTTTCGGTTCCTTAAATTGTGTCCTCGTCACATGTTGAGGCCATAGTTCTTTCACCATCTGAAGCTTCTTATACTGAAATACATCATCCTTCATTTGATTGTTCATTTTTTGTTACTACCTATATTCTTTACTCTCATCAAACTCCACATCATCAGGTTGCATGATTCTGTTGAATCATATACCACTTCTATCAACTCAGATATGTGGAACACCTCAAGCGTGTTCATAGCTGAGGACTCAAGTGGTAGATCACATTCTCAATCCTCTTCATGCTTTCAAACGAATCCCTTACCTGGAGTTTGGTCTACACTCAAGTCTAGTTCACTTGATTAACATTTTTAAATACATGAAGTAAACTTTATTCTCATGTAACTCCACATTTACCTCTTCAGGTTCACACTATATACCTTCTGATTATTTTCAGGCTCTTCTCCATTCTTCCTCTAACAATGTGACAACTCTAGTTATTTGTTGAAGAGTTCCGAACTCAACTCTTCTCATTTAGAAGAGCCACTCATTTGATGAAGGCTTCTTCACTTTCTTTTCAATTAGTTCTTACATGATGCCAACCTAACATTCGAATGTTGTTGGGTAGTGTAAGAGGAACTTAACATCATCAGATATTTCTCCCCACTCACATAGAGAACTAATTCACAAACTCGTATCCAGTCCTTAAAATCCAGATTATGTCCAGTATTCCATTTCAAGCAGTAGCCTTTTCCTCTAAATCTCCATCGACTTTCGACAGATCAATTAGAGATGTCGCCTTTAAATCAGCTCAATTCGTGTTTCAATTCGTGTTTCTTCTCACACTTCTACATCATGCATTAGGATTTCTGGAATACAATCATCCTGTTAGTCTTAAACTCTGTGTTTCGTTGCATCTCGCCCAACAATTCTCTCGCCAGTCTTTTGTTTTTCTCATGGAAATATCATAAACTTAGTACAATCCACTCAATTTCCGGGTTCACTGATTCAAACTTCAATGAATTTCATCCCGGAAGCCATCTTAAGCTACAGTTCGTAGTATACATCTTGATGGCATTCCCAGGTTCTATCTCATTTCGAGGGCGTTCCACACAATTTTCAACTGTTATAACAGTTAATTGGCCCCTGAAAATTTGTTTGAATTGGGTTGTATCTTACCTCCATTCGAGATAAACCATGTGCCTTCTTCAATTTTCCGCTTCTAACTCCGTACCGTTGAAGGTTTTTGTTATCGAGTCTCTGATACAATTGAATAAAATGCAGTGTTAACTCAACAGTTCCATAGATATTTTCGCCTCAGGGTGAATCTACATCGTAAAAAGAAATGATCAATCTCTAACACAAGTTAGAAAGTGAGGTCGAATTCATAAGAATATGGTAAACTTAGAATTATATCGGCAGCCAAAATCTTCCGACACATGTGAAAAGAATGCAGAACAACTAAAAGAATTATTGTTTGCGGAACACATAACGAATACGGATACGTAAAACACCTTGTTTCACAACAAGATGGTCTATATTGGCAAAAAGTACTTCAACTAAAAAGTTGAAGGGCGAATGCAATTAGAAACAGATTATCAGGGTGCCTTAAAGCACACCCGATTACCCTCAAGTATTATACTTGAATGTAAGATAGTAGGAAATAGTAGGACTTGCAGAAGCCTTATCATTTCCCTACTACAATTTAAAAGCTTGCATGATATCGTTTGAGTGTGACAAACGCGAATAAGTAGACAAGGGTGGAACGATTCTGTTTCAGTTAAAAAAGGAATCCGCGAAGTAGATAAAAGTCCGATTTTAGTGTAAAAGAATCGGATTGTGAAAATTAAATTTACTGGGAGGGCGCCAAGTAGATAATAACTATAACAATTTTTTTAAAATGAATTGGAAATATATCGCGGAAACAAGAATACTGACATGAGCATCATTCTATAGTGGAACAAATATAATTTAATAAGTGAACCAATAACGAGATGGCTCAGATTAGCAAAAGGAGTCCTACTGATTGATATAGACTTCAATTTATTACAAGGATAATAAATCAGTAGAAAATATGAGGTACTAATAAAATGCCCGGTAAGAAATGACTCTACCCCGGGTAGAAATGAAATAGTAGAACAAATTAAGAATGGCGAATAACAACTAAAAAGAAAGAGCCAACTCAGACTCAAACAGGTACTAAAGAAACTTCCAGAAAATGTAAGGAAGTCAGTGACAGTGTTATCATATAATTTTGGAGAATGATAGGGGAGTTTGAAACTTTTTAAATAAACGCAGTTACATATAGCGGTATAAATGACATGTAATTCGAACTATTAAAATATTGAAACGGTGTAAAAATATTAATTCTGAAAGAATATCAATGAGAACCATTCAAATAGCCTCGAGAGTGGTTTGACAGTACATGTCCCAAATTAGAGAGTTTAACTCGGAGAGAAGAACTGGTACCGAAACGTACACAACAGAATCTTCAAAAGATGCAAGAAAAATAATAGAGTAATTTATTTTTTCATAATTAAGAAAATAAAATAGGAGGATTTATTTTTCGATGAGCCATAAATGGCCAGAGAACAAAATAAGAGGCTTTAGAGATAAAGCGTAACCAATAAATACATAAAATAAATAATTATATGTATATATATATATATATCAACGTAACAAGTGTCACGCCTTTTGGCATTAACTCGAATCAACTCCTCCACGTAATTTATGTGGTATACTTCAATTCGATGTCTCAAATTGAATATCACCTTATTTCCGTCGATCAGTACACTCGGGTGAGTTAGCTATTATATCTTTAAGATTTAAAGATGTTTGAGATATTATTCTCCTGATGTTCTGATCATCTGCTGATAATGGATCATCATCAAGTATATGTATAACCTGGATTTGCATGTGCGATCAGCTCCAAATAGCTACGGGGCCCACAGAAGAATTTTGTTGTTGACGATGAACCCACGCTCAACGGCTCGAGTGCTTCCTAGCGATTTTCGCAATCAAGTCATCCAGGTATTCAGTGCCTACAATTCATCTTAAACACATGTCCCATATAGTATCACAATACATCATGTTAACAGTAATAATAATAACAATTAATCAGCAACTTCTTAACAAGTTGCCAACTGAATTAAATCATAGATCCCTTAGGATAACCTTGTTATCCGCCCATAGTTATTTCCCAAACCATGGCTCGAATCCACATGGTGCGCAATGTGTTAATCAGAAAACCAATGGAATAACAATGAATATAACTAGTGTATAACAATGCAAACCTATCCTATATGCAATCCCAGCACATCTCACCACTTGCTTTTAACAAGTTTTATGCATATATAAGAGCGTACCAACATGTAACGCTCCGAAAATTTTAAAACATTTTTCGTGACGTCACCACCGTATTAACTATTCTAAACTGTGAACAACCCCATTCCAGTCGATGCTCCCTTCTCCATGTCCATTTCTTCACCAAGCCAAAGCCCTAGAATTGTTCTTCAATCGATGGGAATGAGCAATTGAGGAGAATGCCTGATTTTCCAAACACCCGGTTCAATTAAAGGGGGTTTTGAAAGATGGGTCGGGCCGGGCCTTCGGTAGGAGAGTTGGTTGAATTGTGGCCTTGAGCCAAGGAATGGGTTTGAGCTCTTTCTATTTTATTGTTGGTTGGACTCTCCAATTTAATTCCAAATTAATAAGGATATTATGAGCCCAATTTATTAAATCAGTCTTAATTATTTCATTTAATTATGAAATAATTAACCGGGATGTTACAATTGAATATTCTACTTAAAATGAAATGCCAATGAAAAATAATTGCCGACATGAAAAAATAGGAATGAATCATTGCTTTAAATTAAAATATTACATTTCAATACAAAAAGATTTATATTACAGCAATTGGCTAATTATAGCATGATTTATTATAATATTAAGTCTAATTACAACATTTATCATATAATATGACTAAATATTTTAATTTAATTAATATTTCTTTTATTTTGATTTTGTTGTTGATTTTTATTATTTATCAAATTTACTTTATTTAGTTTTACATTTTAATTAAATATATAGTGTGCATTACAATATAGAATGTGAAAAATGAGTTACCACAATGGCACAATTGCTTACTTTCATCTCAATTACTAGGGTTCGAGGCTACTTGGCTACACTTTTGGAGTTGAAATTGTGGAGTTTATGGGTTGTGGGATGGAGCAGGGTTGGGTCTGGTGGGCACCCTTTTTTTTTTATTCTGTGTTTTTTAGCAACCGCAAATTGGGGTCGCTGATATAAAAAAGCGACCGACATTGAAGTTCGCGGCCAACAATTGCAGTCGCTAATGCGGTCGCGGAACCTTCGATCGCTTTACTGACTGGTCACCGTCCAATTTCTAACTAGTTGTATGGCGACCACCGTTTTGCGGTCGCAGAGGCCGATTCCAATCGATTTCAGGCTGTTTGCGACTGGCTTTGTTGGTCGCTATAGTAACTTTTTCTTGTAGGGATACTCAATACATAAATTTGGTGTTCAAGGTAATGTCTCTCAATTATGGCCAAACAATCATAAGTATCGGGATCGTTTTATCCGACTACAGAAGTTCGTCATGAAACATCTATTTCTTTTGAGTCTCGTATATCTCAATTCAAGTCCTTCGAAGATATTCTTGGCACCAAATATAATCCATCCACCACAACTCCGTTTGGTATGTTATTGTTTTATAAATTGTTATATGTCTTATATTTTAATTATATTGAACAAATATATAGTCTGATTATTTGTTATGAAGACATTATTGGTAGGCTTATTTCTAATCCCTTCCATCGACGACGCCTACTAAAATGGGAAAGAGATGGAGGTTTTGGACTTCACCCTGGAGAATTTATCGTATATTTAGCAATATTTATAGTTAAATTTTTTTTGGCAATATTTTTTGTCTTTCCCCAAACCTAATGCTTATATTTTATATTCATAATCTCTATAATTTTTAGAGGGAACCTCTTGAATTGTACATTGTAGGATGATTATGTTAGATAATTCATACATTTATTTCATGGGAGAAACAAAGAGGAGGAGAATATTGTTGTTTTATAGTTTTGCCGGACCATATTGTACCAGGGAATGTTAAGGCGCAAAGCGCACTACATGCAACCAAAATTTTACTTGATGCTAATGTTGATGAGATCCATTCCTTTCGTCAGAGATTAATACTTGCACTAATTTTTATTTTTTATTTTTTTTATCGATTTATATTTAATCTCGGAGGTTAATTTCCATATTTCAATGTTGGATCATGGATAACAAACTATTGTTATATTTAGACTCTCAGAATTGGATATGTGTTCTAAGAGAGTAGATGGTGGTTTTGGTGTGAGTGGTCATCGTGTCAAAGGAATTGGAGGGTCTTCTGATACTATTACGAGTATTCAGACTATATGTGATTGTTCATCTGTAAGGGGTTTTATTAATAATTTTCTAATTACACAATCATCTTGTAATGAGCTACACCTATTAATATTGCTTTTTTTTTTCCTTTTTTATGTACAGGGTGGTATATTGTAGGTAAATGGTAAAGTGGTGTATATAGATGAATCCGCGGAATGGTTCTACACTGCATGTAAAAAATGTTCGAAGAAAGTGAAAAAGGCACAAAATTGCGGAAAGTGTGATAAATTCTCTCACGAGATTGATTACAAGGTAATTGTTCATGTAGCCGACGATACCAGCTGTAACACCCCGATTTTGGTAACCCAGACTGGGATACCACCGCCACACCTTCCCAAGCAATATGCGAACCATTTCGAGCTCACTTGGAAGGATGCTAAGGCTAAGCTGCATCAATATTTAAAAATAAAATCCTTAAAATAATGCATGAGTTTAACATATCATTGAAAAAGTCTATCATGCATAATAGTACGAGAAAGTAGTGTGGAAGCTTAAAAGTACGACCGAACACGGCCAAAACACAAGCTCGGAGTTCGTAAACTTTTTTAAAAATAAATTCGACAAGTCTTCGGAAAATCTCATCCCATTCTTGGATCTCGTACACTATTCTTCAAACTCTATTAAAAAAAATAGACAACAGGTTTATTAGTACAACGGTACTGAGTAAATTAACACATAACACTACAATATTGGAAATTATAGAAGAGTAATTTATTTAAAAATGAATTTATTAAAATGCAGAGAATTTAAAATCACGGGATAAGATACTTGTTCTCGCATAAACCAAAATTTTAATCTTTTACCATTATTTCCATATGATCGAGGACACCCCGTCCTTGGAGAATCGAACCAGCAAGAACTCAAATACATCCTAGTGAATCGAACCCATGAGTCAAAAATATCCTGGGGAATCGAACTCGCAGGAAAACATACACCTTGGGGAATCAAACCCGCAAGGTAAGTTAATGCAGCGGACCCTATACAGACACACTCCGGAACCCTAAATAGCTCATACGGATACATTTAGGAGTATAAACTCATACATAACCTATCATAATGCCGTTTTGGTTACGAGTGGGGCGACATAACACGCCAAGTGCACATACCATCGAGAAATAACAAAGCTTCCCACTCGATCATAAATCACAAAGTTTCAAAAATAACATTTTTATAATAAGGGAATTTAAAATAAGGAGTCAAAATTCCCACCAAACCTCATGTTTTTCCCCATTCATTTCAATTGCACCACAGATTGCGCCAGATCACTTTAAAAATTCACACGACATCCGATGCTCCAATATTTGGACAATGGATACTCAACACATAAAGAATAACTTTGTAAATTTGCATTTTTTGAGAAGTCAGAAAATAGTTCAAAAATCAAATTCTTTACAGTTTGTTAGAAATCACCAACTGTTGATAGAAATTCAATAATGTTCACTTGGTTTTCAACAGGCGTTTACAATGATGCTTTGGATTACAATATTCTCCATGTGGGATTAAAACTAATCAAAGATTCTGAATGCTGTTGATCCATCAATTTGTGACATTTCTCTTCATGTCATATTGGATCAGTGTGCTATGTTATTAAGCAATGACATTAATAGCCAAAGACAAGTTTGTAATCCTGGGATTTGAAATTTTCAGAAATAGTATTAGCAATCCCAGTAATTAAATTAAGCATGAACCTTAGCCGTTGGCTTCTTTTTATTTGAATAATCTTGGCCAATCCTAAAAGTAAAACGAAAAATAATACATCAAACAAGAACTCCTGGAAAGCCAAAAAATAGGGACACTAGTCGGCCGGTCCTGAAAGGTGGATAGAAGTGCAATTGCCCAGGGCCCTGTTTAAAAGGGGCCTATATTTTATTTTTAAATTTTAATAATAACTTTATGTTGCCATGATATTAATTTTTTTTACTTAGTTCTTTATGTTTTCTTTTTCTAATAGAGCAAAACTAATCATTAATTTCTCATTTAGTTTTTTCTTCACCAAAAAGATTACAACATTTTATGAACATAAGGAAAGATCATTTATTCAACAAACTTTTATTTTTTTTAAGAATATTTCAATTTAATATTTATTTAGATTCAATCGGGACATATTATCTTAAACAAAAGTCTCTGGTTCGAGCATTAGTGCATGTAAAATTCTATTTTGGGAGAGATAATCCTTCAATGCCAACTAAATTCTCGAGGGATTAGTCCTGTACTCAATAATAAGGTCTAGGAATAACCGGTTATTCAAAAAAAATAGAACTTATTATTTTATTTTGCCTAGAGGCCCTAGAATGTCAGGAGCGGCATTGAACTCACTCTAGTTTGCAGTTGCTGTGTAAATCTCCAGTACGTATACAATAAAATGCCGACACATTTAAAAATGTAATAATCCCTGTCCCAATAATCATCACTACAGCACTCCACGCTTCATAATAATCTCTTGTTTATAGTCCACTGTTGGCTTTCTTATACAGCCTAAAACTCTATTGCTAATTAATTGAAACATCCATTGAAAGAAAATTATTAGCAAAAGATAAAAAAATTTCATTCCAAGTTTAGGATGGTGCTGGAAAAAAAACTCATTTAATCCTATAAATTTTTTCAATTTTCAAAACCATCCTACAAATATCAAATTACACGAATCTGTCCCATAACTACCATAATTATCACCGAACCCGTCCATGAATCCGGTTTTTTGCTAATCATCGCCGAACTCGTCCCATAACTAGCTTAATGGAGGGATGGGTGCGATGATTAGGGTAGTTATGGGACGAGTTCGGCGATGATTAGCGAAAAAAACCAGATTCATGGATGGGTTCACCGAAGATTATGGTAGTTGTGGGACTGATTCGTCTAATTCGATATTTGTGGGACTGTTTTGGAAATTTTGTTTATATTGTGGGACGATATGAGTTTTTTTTTCCGTGCCCTGATCTTAGAATGCTATTACAGATCAGTTGAAGTAGTGGTTTGTATGTGTTGAATGAGTGTTTTATATGTATTAAGTGTTTTTATATGATCGAAAGATTATTAAATACTCAATACACACCTCATTAACACCCAACACATACACACATCATCGGGTCAGCACGCCGCCATCACCTGCTGAATACCACCTATTCAACACCCTATCAAAACCTGATTGGTTCGGGCATATAAGAGATAATGAAATGAACTTTATACTTATATGAAATGGACCGTTGCGCCATGCAGTTTTATTGAAGGCAAATGGTCAGATAGAAAAATAAAAAATTCTAAAAAAAAGTGCGACATATCATCCATTGCAAACGATTATTATAGTATAAACACATGAACCCCAGGTCTCAACCTTACATGACATCAATCAGGACAGAAACATAGAACAAATCGAAACTGTACTTTATCGAATTCTGGTCGGTAGATAAGTACGTCTATGTACCTTATTGCCACGCGCACGCATAAGTATGACTTAGCTTGTTGGCTTCTATGTGAACCCTATTATTATTATTATTATTATATTATTGGGTATAATTTTAGAGATTGTATAAATCGACAATGCCGGCAAGATCATCTTCACGGATATATATTCTCCCACCGGGTGGAATTACAGGGTACATAGCAGCACCAGCAACACTGCTATGGTCAAGCCCCAACAAATGCCCGATTTCATGTAGGGCAACGCTTTCCAGGTCGATTGCGAATGGGTCCGGAGCAAAACCCCATACCTCGTCTGCATCATAATGCAATCTCCCATCAGTTGGTGCAAAGGCATGTGCTAGGATTCCAGAAGGCCCATCGAATGGAAACCCATCGCCGTGTGCTCCCGAATAGAATCCGATCACTAGATCCGAGACTTGGCCTTGAGCTTGTGAGAAGGTAAAGTATTGTGACGTTGCGGTTTGCCATCTTCCGAATGCCTTTGCCACCGGTATCTTTGCATAGTTGGGAACGGTGAAGTCAAAACTGTTGAGAATAAACGTGAATTAGAAAAAGTAATAACATAAATAAATATACTATAACATAGTACACTATAAGAAATTTTCTGTTTTAACGATCCAAAAAATTTGGTAAAACGCGATGACTAAAAAGTTTAGCGATAGAACATGCGACTGAAATTCGTTAGCAACAACAATTTTTGTGTACGAATCTGGAATTTTTCTTGTAGTTATATAACGACCTAACCTGTAGGTTAAATGTCTTTTGGATGGAGGCCATCTAGGGCGAGTGGGAAAGAATGAGTAATGCATGACACTGTGGCCGATGGAATTGGATTGGTTGTGATCCTTTGTTCGCATTGTGTTAACTCCATTGATGATATCGGGCACTCCACATCGGGGCAAGATCATTTTGGACACTGTGGCAGCATCCACAACGCCACTGGGGATAATGTTGTAATTTTCTTGGTAAGTCCTGAGGGCAGCCTCGAGGGATTCGTCAAAGATGTTGTCGTTGAGATGGGTTTGGTTGGAGTAATGGAGATAGCCTAAGATTTTAAGATAGTGTTTGAGCTTGTTGAGCCCTTTTATGGAGTCACCCTTTTGGCATCCTTGTAGGTCTTTGATGAAATGGTGGCGTATTGGTGGTTGTTGGGTTGGCGAAATGTCTCTTGCGGAATGGACAATTGGGGAAATTATGACGAGGATAATGATTAGGGACAAGAGATGAATAGGTTTGAATGCCATGATAATTGATAAAGTTTTTGTAGCGAGGAAGTTATTACTTGTATTCTCCTGAGGTTGTAAGGGAAGTGTTGGGTATTTATAGGCATTTCTTGTGGAAAAAAATGTGAGGGATAGATAATGAGGGTGGCACAAGAGTAATATTTACTTTCAAATGTGATATTCAAATGGTATAGTGTATGTTTGGTTATTTTTTCACTAAAGAAAGTGGCAAATATGATTCATAATGAGGGTGGCACAAGAGATGGACTCCTTCTAATAATACTAATCTGAATGTCAAAATAGATGTAATTCAATTAAAAGAATAATACTAATAAACAAATAAGTATAGCCTATACATTAATTGCTTAAAATTCAAATGGAGAACATCTCTCAAGAACCATTATATACTTTCAACTATGATCTCATTTTGAGTCATTTTGTCCACTTGATTGATATGTAAGTGTTGTGGAAATCGGGTTAGTTTCCACCAAAATTATACCCGAATAATAGAGCTATTAATTAAGCAATAAATAGAACACAAGGATTTAACGAGGTTCGGCACAAATATGCCTACGTCCTCCGGGCCCCACCGAATTATTATTTCACTATCAAGGGAAACAATATTACAAAAGGATATAGGAAATAATAATATACCGCAAAACCCTCTCGACGAGAAAGACTCACAAAGGCTAAAATATAAACTACACTGGGAAGGAGCTTTCAAAGGCAGACAAGCTGCTTTGCATTTATCTTTGTTGGGGTGATCTTCTGCAATTGATGGAGCCTGGTATTTATAGGCGAACTTCCAGCAGCGAAATGAGCAGAAATGAGAAGTTAGGCACGTGTTGACAATAGCTTGTCAGCAATCTCATCCCCACCCCTACCTAACTCATTAATATTGCCTGACAAGTTTGACAATGTGGGACGACCATTTACAAATCTCCACCTTGGTGCGTCCCAAATTCCAATCATAGTATCTCCTTCAAGGTTCTCTCTCGTCACAAAATTCAGTAGGACCTCCAAATGCGCTTTTTAGCGCCAGCTTCAATATCTTGAGACATTTATCAAGTTCAAACATTGTTCGAACTTGATACCTATTACAACCTTCATCAACATGTCTGCGGGATTCTCGGTGGTCTTGATCTTTTGTACCTTGACTCCACCTTCTTCAATTATTTCCCGCACAAAATGGTACCGTACATCGATATGCTTGGTTCTAGCATGATACACCTGGTTCTTTGCTAGATGAATGGTACTTTGACTGTCACAAAACACTATTACATGTTTCTGACGAACTCCTAAGTCATCCATCAATCATTGTAACCAAATGGCTTCCTTAACAGCTTCTGTAATGGCCATGTATTTTGCCTCCGTTGTTGACAAAGCAACGGTTGACTGTAAGGTAGACTTCCAACTAACTGGTGTGTTTGCAAGAGTAAATATGTATCCAGTAGTTGATCGACGTTTATCCAGATCTCCTGCAAAATCTGAATCACAGTACCCAACTATATGTTGACCAGTAACATTAGTCTTCTCAAATATCAACCCAATATCTAAGGTTTTCAAGATATACCTTAGAATCCATTTCACAGCTTGCCAATGATCTTTACCAGGATCATGCATATACCTGCTCACTACTCCAACTGCATGTGAAATGTCAGGCCTTGTACACACCATTGCATACATCAAGCTACCCACCGCATTTGAATAAGGAACCTTTGACATGTATTCGTGTTTCTCTTTCGTCTTCGGGCATTGTGAAGCACTAAGTTTGAAATGAGGAGCAAACGGTGTACTTACAGGTTTGGTTTTGTTCGTCATGCCAAACCGCTGCAATACTTTCTTCATATATTGCTTCTGAGTCAAACTCAGAGTGCCCCTCTTCCTGTCTCTTGTTATTTCCATACCGAGAATTTTCTTTGCTTCACCAAGATCCTTCATTTCAAACTCCTTGCTGAGTTGAGACTTCAACATGTTTATCTCTTCTCTATGTTCGAAGCAATTAACATGTCATCTACATATAGAAGAAGATAAATGAAGGATCCATCATGTAGCTTACGTAAATATACGCAATGATCAAAACTGCTTCTGGTGTACTTCTGGCCAATCATAAATTGATCAAATCGCTTATACCATTGCCTTGGTGATTGTTTCAATCCATAAAGCGATTTGTTCAACTTGCAAACCCAATCTTCTTTTCCAGCAACTTCAAATCCTTCTAGTTGGGTCATGTAGATTTCCTCCTTCAAATCACCATGTAAAAATGTCGTCTTTACATCCATTTGAACTAGTTCCAAGTCAAACTGCGCTACCAAGGCCAGTAAAATGCGAATAGAGGAATGTTTTACAACAGGGGAAAATACCTCATTGTAGTAAATTCCCTCCTTTTGAACATAGCCTTTAGCTACCAATCTTGCCTTGTAGCGAACGTCGTTCTTTTTTGGAAATCCTTCTTTCTGAGCATAGAACCACTTGCAACCAATTGCCTTCTTTCCCTCTGGGAGTTTAGCTAGCTTCCACATGTGATTTGCTTCAAGGGAATGCATTTCCTCGTCCATGGCTTTCTTCCACTTTTCTTTTTCCGGACTAATTTTTGCATCAAGAAAAGTTTGTGGTATACCTTCTTCAATAACAGGAAGTGCATAGGCCAACATGTTTTCGAATCGAGCAAGTCTCCGAGTTTCTCTTCTTGGCCTCCTAATTGCAATTGGTAAGTCTTGCTGCTCCTGAGGTTCTTGGGTTAAAACCTCACTTTCTCTGGGCTCTTCTTCGGTACTTGGACCATCGTCTTCTATTGGTTGACCGTCTACCTCTCTGGTTGTAGATGTCTGAAACTCCACTTGTTGAGGATAATGCTCCACCTGCTGGGGAGTACTATCCGGCTGCTGCTTGGCTACCTTCTTCAATATTATCGATTCGTTGAAGGTAACATCTCTGCTAAAGATCACCTTTTTCATCTCCGGGCACCATAGGCGATATTCTTTTACTCCAGAAGATATCCCCACAAAAACAGCTTTTCTTGCCCTCGGATCCAGCTTTGATTCTTTCACATGATAATAAGCAGCGGAACCGAACACACGTAAAGAATCATAATCATTTTGCAGGTTTGCCAAACCATGCCTCCAAAGGTGTCTTGCCTTTAAGTGAAGTTGATGGTAGTCGATTGATTAGATGGCTCGCATATGTCACCGCTTCAACCCAGAACTGCTTGCCCAAATTAGCATTGGACAACATACACCGAACTTTCTCCAACAAGGTTCGGTTCATCCGTTCAGCCACCCCATTCTGTTGTGGCGTGTCCCCCACAGTGAAATGTCGGGAAATACCTTCCTTCTTGCACAAATCGAAAAAAGGGTCATTTTGATATTCCGTGCCGTTATCAGATCGAAGCACTTTAATCTTCCTCCCGTTCTGGTTCTCCATCATTTTCTTCCAAGCGAGGAATTTCCCGAATGCTTCATTTTTTGTTCGCATGGGATACACCCATACTCTCCGGGAAAAATCATCAACAAACGTTACAAAATAGTGGTTTCCTCCCAGAGAAGCCGTCTTGGTAGGTCCCCACACATCTGAGTGAATGTAATCCATAATGCCTTTAGTATTATGGATTGTTGTTCCGAACTTCACCCGTGTTTGCTTTCCCAGAACACATTGCTCGTAAAATTCAAGTTTGCAAGTCTTTGCACCCTTTAATAATCCTTGCTTTGCCAGAGTCTGCAAGGATTTTTCCCCAGCATGCCCAAGCCTCATATGCCATAGCTTGGTCATCTCCTCTTCCTTGTATGCTTCTGATACTGCTGATGCAATGCCAATCACTGTATTGCCCTGGAAGTGGTATAAGTTATTTTTCCTTATACCTTTCATGACGACAAGTGCTCCCGAGATCACTTTCATAATCCCATTCTGAATGCTGATGGAGTTGACTTTGGCTTCCAAGGCTCCAACTGATATGAGGTTCTTGGAAAATTTCGGTATGTACCGAACTTCCGTCAGCACCTTAGTTTTTCCATCGTGGTTCTTCAGATATACTGAGCCAACTCCAGCTATCTGGCAAGGTCCGTTGTCGGCTAGGTAGACAACTCCACCATCAACACTTTCAAAGTTGACAAACCACTCCTTCCTGGAACACATGTGGAATGAGCATCCTGAGTCTAGCAACCAGTCGTCAGTGCGCGTTATCGATGA
Organism: Hygrophila difformis; assembly: GCA_030278955.1. NCBI lineage: Eukaryota > Viridiplantae > Streptophyta > Magnoliopsida > Lamiales > Acanthaceae > Hygrophila > Hygrophila difformis. The sequence goes on along the minus strand of JAOANR010000002.1, from coordinate 16,059,218 downwards.
GACACAAGCTAAAGAATACTCTGTCTCATCACTATCAGCAACACAAGCCTCTGCTACCGCTTCCCCTTTTTCTTTTGTAGCTTAGGACAATCTTTCTTCCAATGTCCTTTCTCGTGACAAAAGATACATTCATCTTTTGACACTCTGCCTCTTGACTGGGATCTGCCTCTTCTATCCGGCTTGTACTTGTGGCTACGGCCCCGAACAGTGTGAGCTTCACCAGTCGAACTCCTGTGTTCTAACTTATCCTTCTTTCTGATCTCGTTAGAATATAAGGCAGTGGTAACTTCTTTAAAGGAAATTGTTTCCTTTCCAGTCAGCATACTAACAATTATATGCTCGTATTCATCGGGGAGCGAAGCTAACAGTATCAGCGCCTTGTCAACGTCATCTATCTTCTCGTCAAGATTCAACAAATCGGTGACCAAAGAATCGAATCTTGTTATGTGTTCATTCATCATGGTACCGGGCAAATACTGGAATCGATACAGCTTTGTCTTCATGTAGAGCTTGTTCTCCATGCTTTTTTTTTCATGAATTTATCCTCCAGTTCTTTCCACAGTCTGTGCGCCATCGTCTCTCTCATAAGCGGATACTTCTGCTTCTTTGAGAGACATAGCCAAATTGTACCACACGCAAGGCGGTTGATCCTCGTCCAGTCTTTGTCATCAACACCATCTGGTTTGGTTTCTTCAAGTGCCCCATCCAGCTCCTGCTGGTACAAGATGTCCAACACCTCGCACTGCCACATACCAAAATTATTGGTACCGTCGAATTTTTCGACGTCAAATTTGGCATTTCAAACCATCGTCCGTGATGACGATGTCACCAACGGCTTCGAATCTGAAGTTGACGTTTCACCGGACCTATCCGTCATTTCTGCTTCAAAGTTTAATTAATAGCTCACAAACGGTAGCTCAACCGAGATGCGTTTCTGATGTGGAAGATCAGCTTAGCTGCAACCACAGAGCATACTATGCAACCAAGGCTCTGATACCAATTGTTGTGGAAATCGGGTTAGTTTCCACCAAAATTATACCCGAATAATAGAGCTATTAATTAAGCAATAAATAGAACACAAGGATTTAACGAGGTTCGACACAAATATGCCTACGTCCTCCGGGCCCCACCGAATTATTATTTCACTATCAAGGGAAACAATATTACAAAAGGATATAGGAAATAATCCTATACCGCAAAACCCTCTCGACGAGAAAGACTCACAAAGGCTAAAATATAAACTACACTGGGAATGAGCTTTCAAAGGCAGACAAGCTGCTTTGCATTTGTCTTTGTTGGGGTGATCTTCTGCAATTGATGGAGCCTGGTATTTATAGGCGAACTTCCAGCAGCGAAATGAGCAGAAATGAGAAGTTAGGCACGTGTTGAGAATAGCTTGTCAACAATCTCATCCCCACCCTTACATAATTCATTAATATTGCCTGACAAGTTTGACACTGTGGGAGACCATTTACAGTAAGATTATTATTTAATTATCTTTATTTTTAATATCTAATAATTTTAATTTTTCATGGTACAGGAATGTGATTGAATACTAGTATATTCAAACGACAAGTCGGTTACGATACATTCCATTAATAAGTCTGTATGTGCTTACATCACATAGAACATCTCTTCCATTACATATTCTTTCATAACACAGAACATCTCTCATTACACACAGAACATTATTCCATCACACGAAACATTTCTCACATCGCAGACCTCACTCGCATACATGAAGTCTGCATGTGCAGGTGCATGCACTCAATCCTCATCCTATCAACGGTTGGACGGGGTAAGTAAGTACTGCATTTTATGAATGTAGCATCTCCTTGGATTAATTTCTTATATTACCTTATATATTTTGCAATGATTTTCATTTCATTTAAGACTTAACACTAGTAATTGGGGAATGGGAACTTGGCCTAGTGGACATGTCCGATCCCACTTCCAACCTTATCCTCATTTGAGGGTTCGATTCCCACCCGGCCCCCTATCCTTCCCTTTTATCCCCATTTGTAATTTGTGTGGTTTGGACTCTCACACACATTTTCCAACATATGAGTATCAATTTTTACAAAAAAAAAAAAAAAAAAAACACTAGTAATTGATTTTCTTAATCTTTGACATATATAAACAATAAAATTGGTTACTTTCACGTTTCTTTCTATTGATACTGAAATAAGGTAATTTATTAGAATTTAGAAGATTATGAATGAAAATAAAACATTTTAAAAAACGAGTAAAAAATTATTTAGTATAAAGACTATAATGCTATTTAAAAACATAACAAAACATGTACGGAACGTACAGATAATATCTGCATCTTGCCATGTTTTTTATTATTAAGGTTCTTAAATTAATATATTAGTGTGAGAAGATTGGAAAAGCGAAAAATGAATAATGAATAGTGTCAAAATTCATATGTATCTCATTTTAAAAAAATATATAGGAAATACATAGCAAAATGTAAAAGGAAAAATTTATCCACTGCTATTTGTTTCCATTTTTCTTCTATCACTACAAGACTTTTGCCAAAAAAGTGATAAAAAGAAGATGAATGCCGTTGCCTAAAGCTGTCACCTGTATGATTTCTTCACCTTGTTTATCGACTCGTGCCAAGCGACGAACAAGGAGACAAAATTCTTCCGTCGCCTTCCTACGGATATTTTTGTAGTGTATATATGCATCAATATAATGTATGCATGGTCCATTTTCTAACCTGTATGGACTGTTCAGCATATAATGTATGCATGTTTGTAGAGGTAATAACTAAAATAGGCCACCAGAAGGAGTCATTTCCACTTTTAGGCCACAATATTTTGATTTAGGAAAATAGGCCATCAGAAGGATTTCGGGCCTGAATTTAGGCCATTGGGCTGGAATTCGGGCTACGATGGCCTAAAAATGGAAATGACTCCTTCTGGTGGCCTATTTTAGTTTTTGTCAATTATTTTTTTATTTTATGTAATTAAAATAAATAATACTCATTTTATGTCATTATTTATGTCCTACTTTCTTTTCTTGTTCCAATATTTTTATTTCATTTTCATTTTAAAAATAATAAAATATTAATCGTCAAACATACCCATCACCTAACATTAATAAATAAATATATTAAACTTTCAAATTACCCTTTACCATTAATAATTTCAGTCCACCTCACAACCACATATCAGTAAATCACACATAAATAGATAAATTAAAATTGTAAACTCATTACAATCATATTATATAAATTTTTAAGTTACTTTTTTTAACACTAGTAATAATGTGACGAATCGAGTAATATAAGAAATAAAATAAATATTAATTCAAATATACTATAAAATAAGTAAAACAAACACATATTCAAATAAATTATAAATTAAAAAATAAACATATTTTATTATAAGTATCCCAAAATTTTCGGACATGGTACTTTATGTAGGGATAATTAGTATTAAATACACGGATATATTAGGGTTAAAAATGTAGATTAAGAATTTATATAACGTGGTTGTAATGAATTTTTAATTTAAATTTATTTATTTATGTGTGATTTACTGATATATGGTTATAGGTTGGATGAGAATTATTAATGGTAGTGGGTTTGAAAGTTTAATATACTTATTTATTTATTAATGCGATATGATGGGTATATTTGGTAATTAATATTTAATTATTTCTAAAATGGAAATAAAAAATGTTGGAACAAGAAAAAAAGAAAGTAGGACATAAATAATGGCACAGAATGCGTATTATTTATTTTGATTAAATAAAATAAAAAATAATTCAAAAAAACTAAAATAGGCATTTCCACTTTTAGGCCATTGCAGCCCGAATTCCAGCCCAGTGGCCTAAACTCAGGCCGAAATCCTTCTGATGGCCTATTTTCCTAAATCAAAATATCGTGGCCTAAAAGTGGAAATGACTCCTTCTGGTGGCCTATTTTAATTATTACCTCATGTTTGTATGCACACTTGTATCATAGATAGCCAGGTATGCTAGTCGATGTTATTGTATAATGAGTGTCTAACTCCTTGAATATCATTTCATGCAAACCTTTAAAAAAGAATCTTGTTGCTTGCTTCCTCTTCTACTAGTAAATTTGAATCTCTCATTCAAAATTTCTAATAAATTCTCTCATGTTTTTACTAGTATGCTAGCAGCAATTTGGCATTTAATTATTGCATTGCTTCCAATGTGCTGTGTTCAAAAGCCACAAGTTTTCAATACCACACATATTGATGATATGTGCAGATTAAGAAGTACTATAACCTGAAATTAGTTTGTACTTCTATTCAGTGTATGCGTTGGGAGACATTAAAATATACTGGTGATATATGTATTGTCTTAAAACTTGTTATTTGACATTAAAATATACTACTAAGTACTAATGATGTAGTATGTATTTTCTTTAGACTTTTAGAGTTAAAGGGGTATAAGAAATATACTAATGATGTGTGTAGTACCTGAATAATGATGCTTTGGAGTATAACATTCTCCATGTGGGATAAAAACTAATCTAAGATTCTGAATACTGTTGATCCATCAATTTGTGACGTTTCTATTGATATCATATTGGATCAGTAGTGTGCTATGTTATTAAGCAATGAAATTAATAGTCAAAGACAAGTTGGTAATCCTGGGATTTTCAGAAATTATTGTATTGTTTGGCAATACCAGTAAATTAAGCATGTAGCCGTTGGCTTCTTTTTATTTGAATAATCTTCGCCATTCCTAAAAGTAATGATGCTTCATATGTAATGATGAAATTTTGTTCTGAAACGGATCTGTTTGCTTGCTTCTTCTTGTGCAAATAAATTTCCTAAATCATGTGTTTTCATTCCTTGGACAATTTTGTAATTTACCAACAGTCTCTGCGTTTAATTATTCTTTTAATTAAAAAAAAGAAGTAGCTTAATTTAGTCCCAACTCCCAAATGGTGCTCGGATTAAAGAAATCAACAATCCTATCCTCTGCTTTCTTCAACTCCCAAATAGTCCCAACTCTAGTTGCTGTGTACATAATATCCAGTCACTGTTGCCCTGATTCATTCTTTGATCCTGATTCGTGCTGCACACATAGTATATTACTAGTGCGTATACAATAAAATGCCGACACATATTTAAAAATGTAATAAACACCATCCCAATAATCATCATTACAACACCCCCACGCTTCATCATAATCTCTTGTTTATAGTCCACTGTTGGCTTTCTTACACAGAGCCTAAAACTCTATACTGCTAATTAATTGAAACAGCCATTGTAAGAAAAGTATTAGCAAAAGATAAAAAAATTTCATTCCAAATGGAGGATGGTGCCCTGATCTTAGAATGCTATTACAGATCACTACAATTATACACATTCATGGAAGGAAAAAACATCCATATAATTTCTTGAGTTGCATTTTGTGGATGAGAATATAATTGAGAGCTTGTTTTCTCTTCAGGAAAAAGGATGCACCACTTTTATATACAGATTAAGCATCGAAGAATCCTTAGTTTGTAATTCGATCGACTAGTCTAAAGAAGCAACTTTGGCTCTGTATGCGGCGGCTGCCACGGCGTTCTTGACCTTGTCTTCCTGGGGAAGCTCGCACGCCTCAGTAACCGAATCGAATCTGAGCTCAGCAGGAGGGATGAAACAGTCCGCAGACAACCCGGGAACGTTGAATGCGACTTCTTCAATTGTCCACGCTTCTTCCATTCTCGTCTTGGTGTGGCTCATGGCTGTTTCACCAAACTTGAAAAGGGTGACCACGGATCGCCCTGAGTGGGCAATCATGATCCCTTCGACAGGCCTGTAGTCGTCGAGGAATGAGTTAATGGTAGTCTCCCAATACACGGCTTCGCCTCCATTGGCCTGAATCCGCGTCAAATGGGAGTCCTCTAAATGCACCAAAAGCCCCGTCTTCTGGCTGAAGTAACCGAACAACACGTGTCTTATAATCTCTGCCGGACCTTCGCTCCTCGCCTTGAGAGTATGCGTGTCCGCACACAGCTTCAGAACGAAGCAATCCTCGTCGTTGATTTTCTTCTCCCCCGTGCACCGCGCCTCTGCAAACATGTTGGCCGTCGTTCTTGGATCAAGGCCCTACATCACAACCAACAAGGATGTTAGATGTTAGAAAGATGGATCTGATGTTCCAACCCAAAACCAATTGGCAGTAAGTAGAGTGGCTCAGTTCCATATAAACACACAGAGTCGCATCCAACATATAACGATGTGGGCATTGTAACAAAGGATAAATAATTGATTAACCGAATGTAATAATAATAATAATAGTTCCAACTCAAAATCAATCAATTGGTAATCTGTGAATTCACACCATCAACCTGTAGGGCGCGGCGGAGGGGTCGAACAGGTCCTTTAGCAGCGTGGGCGCCGAGCCAGGGGGTGTGGCGCCACACGAGGCTGCCATTGCAGCCGGCGTGAACCTTGCTGCCGCCGATTGCCAGCTCGACATACCACATGTCGGGATTCATCTGCCAGAGAACGAATCCCCCTGATTCGGCTGCTCTCGTGGAATTCCTCCTGGTCTTGATAACTTTGGTGGCTGTCTCTATATCAGATGCCAGCATCTTCACCTTCCCCATTGCGTAGGCACTCTGAATGGAGGAGCCCTGAAGCCTCTGCCCGCCACCGGATGCTGCCAAATATTGCTGCAGGATGTACTGAGCCGAGGAAGTCTCCTAGACAGACAGACAAACATTTGCCGAGGCAGGCACGTTCATTAATTGTTGTTACAATTATACTTAGTTAACTGTCCAGAAATCGACCGCAATCAATGCCAGGATGGGACCATACAGTATACACCATAGACCATGGACCACCATGAATTCCAATCCGCTTTTTTTCTTTTTTTTTTTTTAATATATACTCCCTCCGTCCCATTCCAAATGTCCTACTTATTATTTTTGGATGTCCCATTACAAATGTCTTCTTTCTATAAATAGAAATAATTTTCCCCTCCAACAACTATATGGACCCCACCACATACTCACAAACCAACTCTACCTTAATTCCCGTGCCCAACAGTAACAAGACACTTGGAGTGGGACGGATAATTTTCCCCTCCAACAACTATATGGACCCCACCACATACTCACAAACCAACTCTACCTTAATTCCCGTGCCCAACAGTAACAAGACACTTGGAGTGGGACGGAGGGAGAATCAATTATTCCTATTATGCCTTTCAGAAATTAATGAAATCGCTATACCGACAAAGAAGATGCTGTAAGTAAACAGTCGCAATCCTTGCACAACTTCTTCTTAGTTAAAAACAGCCACGGCCTCATAAATGTGGTAAATTATGGAAAGAAACAAACTTTCAACCAATTTTCTAACCAAAATTACTAACCGCAAAAGGAATTAAAGCTAGCGAAGAGAACTCACAATGGGGGTGTTCTTGATACAGATGTGCGGCAGCGGCTCACAGTTGCTAACGTGCACGGGGGCCAGCGGCGCACCCAGGACGCCCAGGAGGAGCCTCAGCTCGGACCTGGAGCAGCCCGGCCCGGCCGCGGATACGGAAGGGGCCCGACAAAGCCAGTGGGCCCAACGGTCGCTCTTCGCGTCGCCCGAATCCGACCCGGCCGGATCCGGACCCTCCCGCAAAGGGGAGAGCGCCTCGGCTCCGGCTCTCATACTCATCGATCTCGGCATTAGCACTCCAGGCGCGCCGGAGCCTCCGCTCCCGCCCCTCCTCCGTCGACGGAGGGCGGAAGCAGACGGCGACTGGCTCCGGCCTCGGCGGGAACGTCCTGGAGAAAGGCCACGAACAACTTCGTCCTTGAGGGCGGAGAAAAATCCAGTCTTGCGGTCCATAGGAAGTGAAATTGGGAGTGAAATTGGGAGTGAGGGAGTGAGTGGGGAAGAAAGAAATGGAGGAATGGGAAAAATGGGAAATTGGAAAAGTTGGGGTGCGGCGTTTATAGTAAATCGGGAAAATTGAGGAGACAAAAAAAAAAAAAAGTAAAGAAAGGAGATGGAATGGAATGCGAATGACGTTTATCTCAAGCAAAACATTTGTCTTAGTTTCGCGCTTATATATATACACACATACTGTATGTCTGTATGCAGTAGGAGTACTATGTTACTCCCTCCGTCCCAAGAGTAGAATTGGTTTGTGGGTATATGGTGGGGTCCACTTAGTTGTTGGAGGGAAAAATATTTCTATTTATAGAAAGAAGACATTTGTAATCGGACATCCAAAAATAATAAGTATGACATTTGGAATGGGACGGAGGGAGTATTATCCCTTCACTCTTCCTCACACTGCAAATATAAAGACTACAGGGACAAGAGACCGGACAGACAATTTTTTTTTTTTTTGGACGAGCTATTGAAGGTCTGGAAAGAAGGGTGGGAGCTCATGCCACATAATTACAAAGGGAATAAAGGGAAGGGATAGAGCCGGTGGGAATCGAATCTCCAACCTTCCGTTGGAAGTCAAGGACTTAACCACTTGAGTTAAGTCTTCATCCCGATTCCCGACGGACAGACAGACATTTGGAACCCGCTTTTTAAAGTCGTGTTTTTTTTATTATACTAGTAATAACGAATCTATCTGGTCCTATTTACAGCCATTACTACCCTACTCGTGTAAATTCTTTTTTTTATTTATGAGGGAAATTAATCCACTAATTATGAAGCCTCATCTTCTAAATAGATCCCAATTATTATAAAGGGTTAAATGTTAAAAAGGGCCATAACAAGGAGGCTATTCCGCTTTTAGGTCATAACAAGTTCCAATTATGAAAACAGGCCATAACAAACACAGTTTTGTAAAATTTAGGCCATAGGACCAATTTGAAATTAATAATGGAATCCAACAACTTTTCCTTTATTTCATTCATACCCCAAGGAAGTTTGACTTTATTTACTTTAGTCCTTTCTCAATATACTTAATTTTTCATTATATAAATGACACCCAATGCGCTTGAAAATTGGTATCAGCCCACCTACTTTCCTTTATTATATTTTGACCCCATCAGTTGACTTATCAACTTTTGCCCTTTTACACTTTGACCCCAAACTTTAGATTTTTCATTAAATTTATGACACCCAATGCGCTTGAAAATTGGTATCAGAGCCTAGGTTTTATTGAAGAACAACCCGCACCTGCAAAGAGGAGATATTCTGGAGCTTAAGTTCATTTCAGCGGCACCAGAGATAGTCGGAAAAGGTTCTTATCCGGTCTTTCAATTTATTAAATTACAGAGACCTGATATGATTGCCTTCAACAGAGTTAAGTCTATGGATGAGAAGACACCATTGGTATCTTCAATCAGCGAAGATGAAATCTCCACCCGACGAGCATGGGGATTCTGGGTCTGTCTCACCGAGATGGAAAAGGTTAAATATCCGTTTAAAATATTCTCAAACAATTTAAATGGATCGTTCCTGGTTAATTCTTTAACAGGGAAAAGCACAGAGTTTGCGGAAACCTCATTTGAGAAGAAGAGGTTACTCATCTGGGAAAACAAGTTGCCAGCAACCGAGTCTACCAGAAAAAAGGCATGCAATATGATGCATGTTGGCCAATGGGATAACCACATATGCCCATATTGTGCAGAGCAGGAGAAACCCCTATTCGGCACAAAGATCCGGGTAACCCAGAAAAAATCCGGACCCGAACAGGACAAAGGGAAGAAACGTCCAAAAAACTTTCACAAGCCAAAGTAAGATTAGCTGGATGTAAAAGAAAAAGAGGTGTCGGCAACACTCATAATTAAAAGCCGACAAAGAAGGGCAGAGTGGCTGGCAGAAAGTGGCCGACAAGAGAAGGTGGAAAGTTGACAAAAGCCACCTAACGCAATAATTCAAAAAAGGACAATAATGTAGCCGGTGGAAATTAAGGCCAAGTGACGAACGCAGTGACGTCACAAGGATTTAGAGGAAGATTGGAATCCGGGGCTGAAGTCCGCGGGCGCCTATAAATAAAGGAGTTTGAAGCAGATGGAAGGCATCGAAAATTCCTCCCAACTCTTCAAAGTATTTGTAATATTTCTCTTTCTGCATATTTCCTTTCAAGTCTGTAAAAGTATGGGGTATTCCCCCAAGAGTCTTGTATCCTCCATGAGGAACTAAGTGTCTGTCTTCTCCGTTAGGGGAAATTATGTTTAAATAATATTTTTAATATTTCTTCAGTAAAATCCAGGCTTCCAAATATCCCAAATATCCCGATAATATAATTAAAACCCTTTTTTCATATCTTGATACGTCCTAAGGTAGGAAACGAAATAGGACTGTGCTGTTTGTTGCTGAAGGAGCCAAGAATCGGTGAACCATCGGTCGCGGCTGCGTGGTTGGAGGAAATCCGTAAAATCCCGGAGCTTAGGAAACCCGGCAGCAAGGCGGTCAAAGCCAAGGTATGAAGTTTAGTGCTTAATTTAATTATCGGAAGCATGATGGGCGGTTATTGGATTAAATTTAATGAAAAATCTAAAGTTTGGGGTCAAAGTGTAAAAGGGCAAAAGTTGATAAGTCAACTGATGGGGTCAAAATATAATAAAGGAAAGTAGGTGGGCTCAATTATTATTTTAAAAAGTCTAAATGGCCCAAAATTGAACAAAAGTGGTTTGTTATGGCCTAAAATCATAACTCAAACTTGTTATGACTCAAAAGTGGAAATGACTACTTGTTATGGCCTAAATTAACTATTAACTCTATTATAAAATCTCCCTCTTTCAGGGCTTTATTGAGGTACTCTATTTATCTATACTATATATCTTTTCATATTTGTGGGATAAATGGGTTCAAAAGATAAAGGTTTGCCAAATTACTATATGCTTCTTGTTATTTAAAAAAAAAAAAAAAAAAAAAAAAAACTATGAGCTTGGAATCTAAAGCCAAGTTTCAAGAATTTTCCCATCTATTTTAGGTGTAGTGAAAACTTAACTAGAATTTTTAGATTTTGTATATTACTTCAAAGATTGAAATTCACTCTTGGTAAAAACTAATACATCCCTCATGATGCATGTAGTTGAATTTTGAGGTACCAGTACCACCGCCAAGCCAAAATTAAATGTAATTGGTGGATATAATTTTTTACCAAAGCAAGTTGCTTATTCTAAATTGTAATATATTATATAGGAATACTATTTATTGTACATCTGTATGAATGAGAAAGGGAATACTATAAATTAGGACAGGGAATAAATTTGAAAGCTTTGGTTCTATTTTTCCCTATTATTTTAAGTACTAGTATATGATTAATTCCTAGCCAATACTCTATGCTATACATTGGAAAGTGTATATACTATAATATTATGTAGATTGAATATTTACAATTTATTCTTTGGGTATCTGACTTCTAAATAAAAATTAATGTTTTTACCATAGTTGTTAAGATCCCGATCCTGATCTTAGGATCTTACGATTTTACGATCACACCTCTCTAAAACGATCCCGATCCTTGTAGGATCTTAAAATTCGTAAGATCCCGATCCTGATAGTAGAATGTTACGATCTTATGGTCATACTCCCTCAAACGCTTCTACGATCTTACGATCTTACCCTCTTAAAAGCATAAAATTTTTCTAGTATTTTATGATTTGGGATCAAAATAACTTGTTTATTTTAATTTTAAACTTAAGAGCTTGTATTCCTTATGTATGATGTGTAAAAAAACATAATATATATGTATGTGGAAATATTTTATGTTTAATTGTAATATTTTAATACTGTATTGTATTAATTAACTTAGGCCCCGTTCTCTACAACTTATTTTCAGACCTTATTACTTATTTTTTTCCAAAATCAGATCAGACCAGATCAGATAAGAAACATTCAGATCAGACCAGATCAAATCAGATCAGATCAGACCAGACCAGACCAGACCAGAAACATTCAGACCAGATCAGATCAGACCAGATCAGATCATTATAATACAATTACATAATTACATATAATATTTTTTAAAAAAAGGGCAAAAACATATAGGAATGTATGCAAATATTATTTATATTGTACTTATTAATACTAATTTTAAAAGTATTTTTCAAAATATTTTTTTGCTCTTCAAAATATTATTTAAATATACTAGTCACGTTTTTAATATATTTTATATTATAAATACTTTCAAAATATAGTTTTAAATACTTTCATTAAATATTTTTGAAATATATTAGAAAATACTTTCAAAAATATTTTCAAAAATAACTAAACATAATAATAAAAACTATTAATTAATTATTATTATTATATATAATAAATATTAAAATATTAATTATTATTTTTTATTATTATATATTATTATTATTATTACCATAATTTAATTAGAATCAAAATAGCTTATCGAAAAAAATAATTAGAATCCAAATATAAATAAAATAAGATCAGAACAGATCAGACCAGATCAGATCAATTCAGATCAGACCAGATCAGACCAGATGGAATCAGACCAGACCAGAAACATCCAGATCAGATCAGACATATTCAGATCAGACCAGATCAGATTTTACAAATTCAGATCAGACCAGAAAAATTAAGGCCTAGAGAACAGGGCCTTACAAGATTTATACACACACAAAATAATGCTTTTACTTGTTAGTATGCATAATTGAGTTTATCCATTATTGCAATTTCATAAGATCTTAGGATCCCGATTCGATCCTACGATCCCGATCTTGCAAAGAGAAAAACGATCTCATATAGGATCCCGATCTTAACAACCTTGGTTTTTACTATTTTACCTTGAAAATGTAGTACTAAATAAATAGAAAGAAAAATCAGAAGTAATAAAATGAGTTTGAATTTGAAGAAGCATATGATTGTATCCTGGAAAAATAATGCTACTAGTGTGTAAAAAAGGCAGCAGCCCACACCTACTTCACTACTTCCCATCCACCAATAATAGTCCAATATTAAATCCATTAACTATTTCCTATTCTAGTGTAAAATATAAAAACTGTTATAATAGTATAATAATAATAAATGCTCAATAGATATATGAGTTTTATATATGTGTAATACAAATACTTATGCAGGTATTGCTCGAATACAGCTTTGGAGAGGAAATGAAATGGCAGTGTTTTAATAGTGGACAGAAATATCAAAGTGGTGATTGAATTAATTCTAATGTCTATACAATGGTCATATTTATAGCCATATTAACCGACTAAACAAAGACCACAATTTACCAAATCTAGTAAACTTAATTATAAAGGTATACATCATTGACGTCGGCACTACGAAATTTGCTTGGTGGCCACGTTGATGACGTCAATATTATGTATAACACTCCCCTTGTATGCCTTTATACAAAGAATATACATCGTTAAAACCTTACTAGGAAAAAACCCTGTGGGAAAAAATCCTAGTGAAGGAAAAAGAGTACAATATTTTTGTATTTATCGCTCCCCCTGATTTGGATATCATTAAAAATCTCGAAGCCGTCGCATTCCAATTTTCTTCACGAGCTTCTCGAACGTCGCAGTTGGTAATGCCTTTGTCAATAGATCTGCTAGATTATTGTCTGATCGAATTTGTTGCACTTCAATTTCACCATTCTTTTGAAGATCATGAGTGAAGAAGAACGTTGGTGAAATATGCTTTGTTCGATCTCCTTTGATATATCCTCCTTTCAATTGAGCTATACAAGCTGTATTATCTTCATACAATAATGTGGGGGCAAGCTTTTCCTTAGATATTAACCCACAATTCTTCAGGATATGATGGGTCATTGATCTTAACCAAATACATTCTCAACTGGCTTCATGAATTGCCAATATTTCAGCATGATTGGAAGATGTGGCAGTTAATGTTTGTTTAGCAGATCTCAGGGAAACTGCAGTACTGCCACAAGTAAATATATAGCCCGTCTGGGACTTGGCTTTGTGTGAGTCCGACAAATACCCAGCATCAGCATATCCAATCAATTCATTTTCACATCTATTTGAATAAAATAAGCCGAGATCATATGTACCTTGAAGGTATCGAAAAATATGCTTAATGCCTTGTCAATGTCGCTTTGTGGGGGAAGCACTAAAGCGAGCCAATAAATTAACTGAGAATGCTATATCAGGCCTTGTACAATTAGCAAGATACATAAGTGCCCCAATAGCACTGAGATATGGTACTTCAGGACCAAGTATATCTTCATTTTCTTCTTTAGGCCTGAATGGATCTTTCAAGGGATCAAGCGATCTGACCACCATCGGGGTGCTCAATGGATGTGCTTTATCCATATAAAATCGTTTTAATACCTTCTGGGTATAATTCACTTGATGAATAAATATTCCATTCTCAAAATGTTCAATTTGTAAACCAAGACAAAATCTTGTCTTTCCGAAATCCTTTATTTCAAATTCATTTTTCAGATATTCGATTGCAGTATGCAACTCTTCAGGAGTTCCAATTAGATTAATATCATCAACATATACTGCAATAATCACAAAATTTGATCCAGATTTCTTTATAAAAACACATGGGCAGACTGGATCATTTGTATAACCTTCTTTAATCAAACATTCACTAAGACGGTTATACCACATTCGTCCTGATTGTTTAAGCCCATATAATGATTTTTGCAATTTCACAGAATATAATTGCTTAGGCTTTGATTTAAATGCTTCAGGCATTTTAAATGCTTCGGGCACTTTCATATAGATATCAGTATCTAATTCCCCATATAAATACGCAGTAACAACATCCATAAGGCGCATTTCAAGCCTTTGGTGTACTGCCAAACAGATCAGAAATCTGAATGTAATTCCATCCATCACTGGGGAGTATGTTTCATCATAATCAAAGCCTGGTCTTTGAGAAAAACCTTGAGCAACCAATCTTGCTTTATATCTAATAATTTCATTCTGCTCATTTCTTTTTCTAACAAAAACCCATTTATAACCCACGGGTTTTGTACCTTCGGGTGTTTGGACTACAGGTCCAAAAACATTTCGTTTTGCCAGCGAATCCAATTCAGATTGGATTGCGTCTTTCCATTTTGGCCAATCAATTCTCTGCCGACATTCTTCAACCAATCTGGGTTCTTGATCATCACCTTGTTTCATAATTTCAAGTGCTACATTGTAGGAAAATACATTATTCACATCAGTATCTTTCCTATTCCAGTATTTCCCATTAGTGACAATTTATTGAAGTTTCTATAACTTCTTCCTCTTCAGGGGTTTGCTCTTCAGGAGTTTGAGTTTTGTCACAATCTATATTTTGATAATTTGAATCTCTCTTCTTTCGAGGATTCTTATCTTTAGAACCAATTGGTCTACCACGCTTCAGGCGTGTACTGGATTCATTAGCACTTGTTATTTTTCCTTCAGGGACATTTAGTTTAATTGGAACATTCACTGCTGGGATATGTGATTTAGTAACTCTTCCGGAGTCACACAATGCATCTGGCAATTGATTTGCAATTCTTTGTAAATGAATAATTTTCTGAACTTCAAGTTCACAATCCTTCATACGAGGATCAAGAAAATCAAATGCCATTTTCCAATTAATCTCTTTTCTCGGTTGATTCATATCTCCCCCTAATGTCGGAAAATTTGATTCATCAAAATGACAATCTGCAAACCTTGCAGTAAATAAATCACCTGTTTTCGGTTCCAAATATTTAATTATAGATGGTGATTCATATCCGACATATATTCCCAATCTCCGTTGGGGGCCCATTTTTGTACGTTGGGGCGGTGCAATAGGAACATATACCGCACACCCAAAAATTCTCAAATGTGAAACATTGGGCTCATAACCAAAAACAATTGTAGGGGAGAATATTGGTGATAACTTGTCGGTCTTATTCTTACAAGTGTTGCTGCGTGCAATATAGCATGTCCCCAAGCCGATGTAGGTAACTTCGACCTCATCAATATTGGTCTTGCAATAAGTTGCAATCTTTTGATAAATGACTCTGCCAGGCCATTTTGTGTATGAACATATGCTACAGGATGTTCAACAGTTATTCCAATGGACATGCAATAATCATCAAATGCACGTGATGAAAACTCAGCAGCATTATCCAATCTTATTTTCTTAATTGGATAGTCAGGGAATTGTGCTCGCAATTTAATTATCTGTGCAAGTAACTTTGCAAATGCTTGATTGCGAGTAGATAATAAACAAACGTGAAACCATCTTGTTGATGCATCAATTAGCACCATAAAATATTTAAATGGTCCACATGGTGGATCTACAGGCCCACATATATCACCCTGAATTCGTTCAAGAAATACAGGAGATTCAATTCCCACTTTACTTGCTGATGGTCTAATAATTAATTTTCCCTGTGAACACGCAACACATGTAAATTCACTTGAACTTGGAAATTTCATTCCCTTCAGGGGATGGCCATGCGATTTTTCAATTATTCGCTTTATCATTGTACAACCAGGGTGGCCAAAACGATCATGCCAAATCATAAACTCAGTTGGCATTATAGACTTCTGGTCTATTATATTATGGGCTTCACTGATATATATATTCGTATAATATAGCCCAGATGAAAGGGACAGTAATTTTTCCAATACATGCTTCATACCAAGAGCTGTATTTGTGATCAATAAATATTCATCAGTCCCTTCGGTCAATGTCTCAATATGATATCCATTTCTGTGAATATCTTTGAAACTCAACAAGTTTCTTCGAGACTTGGGAGATAATAGTGCATTTTCAATAATAAGTTTTGTCCCATTCAAAAGGAACACTACAGCTCTTCCGGAGCCTTTGACCATATTTGCACTTCCACATATTGTATTAATTGGTGCATCTCCCAATTTTATATAAGAGAAATAATTCTCATTTTTCAATATTGTGTGCGTACTGGCACTATCAATTAGGCATGTCTCATTATAACTTGTATTCATTTCTTCTTCTGGAAGAAAAATACTATATTAATATCCATGCCAAAAGAGTACAACGGGTACATAGCAAAAATTGATACACTAGCTAATAAAAATACAAAAAATATACTAGAAATAACAAATAACATAACAAAAACATTAATCAATATTTTCCATAAAATCATCTATATCAAAATTGGCCGTGAAAGATGGTCCAGCATCCATGTTGAAAGGGTCAGCTGCTTCAGGAGCTGGAATGATAGGCATAATAATATCATCATTTGTAACCATATTTGTTTCTGCCATTTTGCCTTTCCCCTTTACTGAATCTTGATATAATTTCACAAGATGCTCTGCGGTACGACAAGTCCGGGACCAGTGTCCTTCCATTCCACATCTGTGGCATTTATCTCTTTCATCTTGCCGTTTTTCATTCATTTGATTATATGGCTCAAATCTTCTGGATTTGTGATTTCGGCCACGTGCACTACCTCGACCACGACCATAACCACGACCGCGACCACGTCCGCGGTGACCACCTCGTGTATTATCCCAAGTTTGGTGGTTTCTAGAAATTTGGGTCGCATTCGCTTCTGGGAATGGACTAGCACCAGTAGGTCGTGTCTCATGATTCTTTAATAATAACTCATTGTTTTGTTCAGCCAACAATAAGCACACAATGGGTTCAGAATATCTCGTAAATCTCCTTTCTCGATATTGCTGCTGCAGGAGCATATTCGAGGCGTGGAATGTAGTAAATGTTTTTTCAAGCATCTCCTTTTCACCGCACAATTTCAGCTGTGAAGTGATTCTAAACATGGCAGAGTTATACTCGGTGACCGTTTTAAAATCTTGCAATCTCAGTGTCAGCCAATCATTTCTTGCCTTTGGCAGGTTGACCATCTTCAGGTGATCGAACCTTTCTTTTAAATCCTCCCAAAGATCTGCAGGATCTTGGATGGTCAGATATTCAGACTTCAGGGCTGAATCAAAGTGATGACGAAGAAAAATCATCGTCTTGGCTTTTTCAGAATTAGCCATATCATTTCCCTTTTCGATAGTTCTCTCAAAATTCATTGATTCAAGATGCATCCTCACATCTACGAAAAGACACTTTTTTGGAAAGAGTTACATCTTGATCGGACGCCAGTTTCTTCCCGCCGTTCCTTTCCTTGGCGCAGATAAGCCCTTCACGAGGATTGAGATGCTTCCTTGCTCGAAATAATATTAACGTGATCTAACTCGGAATCATCTTTCTCAGGTGGCTGTGCTCGGGTAGTTGATTACTCGGGCTCGCTATCCTCGAGCTACACCTTTATTCTAATATAGATGGCTTGCTCGGGGTGATGTCTTATGGGGTTTATGGGCTGATCCTGTCTTGACTTTCTCCGTTTAAGCCTAGATATTGAGGCCTATATGCAGCTTGAGCCTTAAACAGTTTTGGTATTTATTAACATTTTTTTTGTGTTAACAATATGCTAAGGCCATCTCCAACCGAAAAAAAAAACACTAAACCGCGAAATGCAGTTTCTGTCACATCCAACAGTAATTTGTCTCCAATCTAACACTAAAACTTAAACTCAAAAAGAATATTCCTAATATATTCCTTCTTACACAACTTTTTTACTTTTCTTAATTACACCCCTATAGTTATCAAAATTTGCAAAGTAGATCTCTCAACTTTTTATATCTTTAAACTATTTTCTAAATGTAATTATCAATTAATAATTTAATACTAAAATAATATTAAATTAAAATTTATTGTATTAAAAAATTACACAATACAAAATAAAGTTACATAACTTGAAATAAAAGTGAGTTAATGATAATTTTAGGCCACTATAAGGAGTGGTTTCCGTTTTTGGGTCATAATAAGTTTGAATTATGATTTTCGGCCATTACAAACACATTTTGTTCAATTTTAGGCCATTCAAACTTTTTGAAATTATACTTGACCCTACCAACTTTTGCCTATTTATACTTTTGACCCCATCAGTTGACTTCAACTTTTGCCCAATTACACTTCGACCCCCATCTTATATTTTTCATTGAATATAGTCCAATTAAAGCCCATCATGCTTCCGATAATTAAATTAAGCCTTTAAACTTCATACCTTGGGTTTGACCATTATGCTGCTGGGTTTCCTAAGCTCCGGGATTTTACGGACTTCCTCCAACCATGCAGTCGCGACCGATGGTTCACCGATTCTTGGCTCCTTCAGCAACAAACAACACAGCTCTATTTCGTTTCCTATCTTAGGGCGTAACAAGATATAGGTAAAGGTTTTTAAGTATATTATCGGAATATTTGGAATACTGGAAGTCTGGATTTTATTTAAGAAATATTAAAAATATTACAGATATATTTTTCTCCTAATGGAGAAGACGGACACTTAGCTCCTCATATATGAGGATGCTTGACTCTGGTGGACTGACCCCATATGAAAAACAAATACAGAAAGGAAGTTTTGCAGAAAGGAAATACAACTTATTATTTTGAAGAGTTGGGAGGATTTCTGATGCCTTCCATCTGTTTCAATTTCCTCTATTTATAGGAGTCCGCGGATTTCAATCACGGACTCCAAACAAACTCTAATTTCTTGTGACGAACGCAGTGACGTCATTTGCTTTGGATTCCAGCCTACATTATTACTCTGCCAGAATTATTGCTAGTGGGCTCCTTTGTCAACTCGTCACATGCCCTTGCCAACTGCCCCTCTCTACTTTGTCGGCCATTATTGTAGGGTCTTTGCCGACACTTCTTTTTCTCTTACATCCAGTTGTCTTCACTTGGACTTGTGAAAGTTTTTTGGACGTTTCTTCCCTTTATCTTGTCCAGATTCGGCTTTCTTTTGGGTTACTCGAATCTTTGTACCGAATAGGGGTTTTTCCTGTTCCACGCAATATGGGCATATGTGATTATCCCATTGCCCAACATGCATCATGTTGCATGCCTTTCTTCTGGTAGACTCAGTTGCTGGCAACTTATTTTTCCAGATGAGTAACCTTTTGTTTTCAAAAGAGGTTTCCGCAAACTCCGTGCTTTTTCCTGTTAAAGAATTAACCAGGAACGATCCATTTAAATTATTGGAAAAGATTTTAAATGGATATTTGACCTTTTCCATCTCTGTAAGACAGACCCAGAATCCCCATGCTCGTCTGGTGGAGATCTCATCTTCACTGATGGAAGATACCAATGGTGCCTTGTCATCAATGGACTTGACTCTGTTGAAAGCTATCATATCAGGCCTTTGTAATTTAATAAAATGAAAGACCGAGTATGAACCTTTTTCAATGATTTCTGGTGCTGCTGAGATAAACTTGAGTTCCAGAATATCTCCTCTTAGAAGGTGCGGGTTGTTCTGTCATGATTCATGCACCGCACTACTTATCCATCCCGGAAGTTTTTCTATCTCTGTGAACCCTGGTGATGTAGTATGAACAGATGCTAATGATCCAAAATCATACCACTTTCGAACATCTTCTGGCTTCGATCCCTCGAGCATCCAGACCCTGTTGTATATTCCGGATGTTTCGATCACCGTCTTGCTGGGGTTAATTCCCTTTTTGGAAACCAGTTGTTCCCATTTTCCTTGGTAGTCCAACCAGGCTGTAGAAATGACCTTCCCTTCTGAATTAACCTTAGAGGTGCCTGTCATTGGCCTAAGGTTAATTTCTTCCTCTTTTACCCCAGAGGCAGTGGGTTGACTTGAACTTTCGGAAATGTGACTTTCCTCTTGCTCAACATTTTTGTCGGTATCCGACAATGGTTCCTTTAAAGCAGTGCTTGAATCTGCTTCTTCATATGTGACCACTTTATCTTTTCGGGCACATTTCTCTTTGTTTACCAGGGAAGCTGACGCTTTCCTAATTGGCTCTAATACTGTTTCCCATAGTGCTGTCATTGCTATATGGGAGGTTCGTATATTGTTGCGGACCATGTCCACATCTCTCTGTTGTATTTGGGCAGCTGCTCGTGCATTGATCTCGAGCTGTCCAAAATGCTTTGATAGCTCCTCTAGGTTTTCTCTGAGGTGCCTGAATCTCGTTATGATGGAATCTGCTTCAAATGCTTCCATCTCTTGTCAAGAAATCCGAAAGAACATTTTCATGAGATTTTATAACATCAATATCATGTCTAATATTGACATTCAGCTTGCCATCTGATAATACGAGCTTTTTCAATTTTTGATTCAAGTTTATTTCTTAAAAAAACCCTAACATTAGTATTATCAACCTTTAATACAAATTTCTTTGCAAGTAAGAATAAAGGCCATTTTTTAAATAATTTCCATACTGCAAAGAATTCCTTTTCGTTAATATGCCAAAGTTTGGCTTGTTGTTCAGTGAACAACCCTCCTGTGTATCTACAAGGTTCTTGACCTGTAGTTGTTTTTCTCATGAGAACTCCCGCCCATCGAAAGTCATTGGCGTCCGTATAGACTACCAGCTCATCCTCATCTTGAGGTATCGCGAGTTTTGGCAAGCTATTACAACCTTGCTTTAGTTCGCGAATTCTCTTTGTATGGATTTCTTCCCATTTCCATCTAGAGCTTTCAGTCTCTTTCAGGAGTGGTCTAAAATCCTTTCTATATTTTGCAAGGTCTTTTATAAACATACCTGCAAAATTTACAACTCCTAAGAAACTCTGAAGTTGTTTCTTGTCCTTTAATATGTCAGGGAAAATGCGGATTTCCTCCACAATGTGTTCCTGTAACTCTATCCCTGCTTCATCAATTTGAACTCCTAAAAATTCAATTTTGTTAGCAGCGATGGTAGCCTTTTTCTCAGAGAGAACAAGACCTTCCCTGTGACATGCATATGAAAATATTTCAAGGTGTTTAATATGCTTTTTAATATTTCGAGGTGCAATCAGAATGTCATCTATGTAGAGGAACATAAACTCTAGATAATCTTTAAATAGATTATCCATCTTTCTTTGGAATATCTGAGGGGCATTAGAAAGCCTCATTGGCATAACATTCAAAATATATTGCCCTTGTGGGGTGGAGAATGTTGTGAATTTCTTCGACTCACTCTCCATCTTAATCTGATAGAAACCAGATTTGCAATCAAATTTAGAAAACACTTTAGCACCTTTGATGTAATCAATTAAGTGTTCTCTACTCGGAATGTAATAACCATCAAACAGTATTATTTTATTAATACCTTGATAGTTTATTACCAACCTAGGTTAACCTCTTTTTATTTCACCGTGGTTTCTTACCAAGAATCCAGGGCTACTATAAGCTAAGACTCCAGACTCGATGAGTTTAAGATCGATATGCTCCTTGATAATTTGCTGCATATCTTTCTTATCCTGCATATTCATTAAAATGGGTTTGTATCGAACATACTCATATTTATATTGTTCTTTTACCTGTAGAGTAGCTTCGATCTTTTTTTTATCCCACCATGCCAGAGGATCCTCGTTAAAGTTTCTCTGGATAAGTCTTTTGACATTTTCGAGGGACAATTTAGTTTCCCCATCAATGTCTAATGAAGTTATATTTAACAGCTTCATTTCTTGTATTGCTTCTTTGAGGTTTATAATTTCCTCAATAGAAGTTTCATCGAATCCTTGTTGTCTAAAAGACAACAAAGCCTTACCAAACTTTATTTTATCCTGCATTTTTGGATGGGTTAGTTTGGCATCATTATCACCACGTTTGCTGTGAAATAATATAGGCATTAATCTGTTGAATGCTTTTTCTCTGCGCAATACCTGTATCTCATTTCCACAACTTGTGGTAAATATTAACAAATTTCTTTTGTTATCTTGAACATATTTTGTAAAGGATTGTATAAAATTATTACCTAACAAAATATCCGCTCCTGTATCATGAAAGTAAATAGGAGGCGTTTTTTACCTTATACCAAGATGTACCAAATGCTCCTCCAATCATGATATTGGCCTGTCGAATACCCTTATTTAGTACTAAGATTTTTTGGGAAAAATCTCTTCCTGCAATATTGGGTAATGATTCCTTAGCTTCGCTAGGGAAAACTCCTGGTTTTGCCGTGCAAATACCTGATCCTGAATCAATATAAGCTGCAAAATATTCTGACTTATATTGTTCATATATTATCCTATTGAGATATAAATGGAAAATGGACTTGTCATTTAATTCTGATGGTGTGACCCTTCAGATTAAATTCTATACCATTATCATTTCTTACCCATGGTTTATGATTTTTGAGAAAACTTAATCCCAAAATCATAACCCCATTTTCGTTTCTGGCGGTGCCTAGGACTCTGATCTCGTGTCATGCAATTTCAATTGTTCCTTCATAGGTTCCAATTGATGGCTGCTGCAAGTGGTATAAGTCATCACATGAAAAACGGTTAATCTTTTCAGTGATGTCAAATATTACTCGTATTTCTTTCCATCCTTCAGCGCATTTAATTTTTATATTATCTACCCCAATGGATTGAGGAGTTAGATCTTTGATGAACTCCTTCCCTTTATATGCCATAATTCTGTCTTCCGAAAAAGACATACGGCTTGCGTACTCAATTCTAGCACTCGTTGATCTGTCTAGAATTGGATGATCTCTTATCTGTATGTCTACTCCTCCTAACCTTGGAATCTGGGTAGGATTTGGAGTCATGACTTTAGCAAATTCCTTGAAAATTCTAGGAATTTTTATATATTCTTTCCTGAGAAATAAGTCAGAATGATGACTATTGGAAAGTGCATAAGCGATTCTATAAGTTATAGAATATGGTCTGTTCCATTCTTTCATCAGATCTTTTCTTTTGAAATCCTGATGAAGGGTTAGTACTCTGCTAAAGTCTTGGTCGGCTAAGTTGTAGGAAATTCTAGGATGAATGTCAAACATTAACTTCCCAGCATATAAATTTCCTACCATAGTTCCAAGAAGGTCATCTCTAAGGTTATTGATTCTTCTATCAGTGACTGATAGATGTAATTCAGAATCAATGCCTTCTTTGAAGGTTGCCTTAATTACTACTTCGATGGCTCCTATGTGGATCCATTTCATAGTAATGTGATAATGGCCAGAAATTTCCATTATTTTCAATCCATTTCCGTGTCTGAAATGGGCATTTGATCGCATTTCGGTCTTATATTAAATAAGAAAGCAGTAGAATTAGACTGATTTATGCATATTTGTAAAAATAATAAGCTGGTATGAAAAAGGCATAAATATGTAATTTTATTACACATTTATGTTAGAAAAATCCAAAAATATGAGAAAAAGAAAGGAATGGAAAAGATGGGCAAAAGAATAAACCAAGCCCACAAAAATTGCAAGTTCGGCCCATCTGGCCCAAACCAGACAGTGTCCAGAATGCTCTGTCGCTAGACCCCGTGGCGCGAAGCATGGTCTAGCGACACGGGAGGGTTCCGCGCCACAAGACTGATGAAGAAGAAACCATGTCTCTAGACTCCTGTCGCTAGCCCCGTGGCGCGATCCATGGCCTCGCGACAGGGGTAGTCTAGCGACACAGAAGCAGACTTGAAGACAAAACCCAGTCTCAAAGCACCAGTCGCTAGGCACCCAGTCGCTAAACATGGCCTCGCGACTGGGGGTAGTCTAGCGACACAGAACCAAGACCTGGTCCAGAGAGCCTCAAGACAGGGCGTGAAGTCTTGTGACATGCAACCTAGTCTCGCGCCACACCGCGTGATGCCGCGACATGCTTGTGATGTGTATGAGCCTTACGACAGGCTTGGGCCTCAGATCAAGGACCATGGGCCTAGGGTTTCACCTCTATAAATAGATGGTGATCCCTATGTGCTCAGGAGTTAGAATTTCATTCCCTTGAAGACAGAATCAAGAATTCTCTCTAGGTAGTTCTTAGTTCAGGGTTAGTTTTTTTTATATTATTTAATTTTTGCATTAGCTTCGTATAGATCAGTTTATTTTAACGTTGTTCTTCTTTTAATTAGTGTAAGTAGCCACTGCTCACAGTTTTATTTTTGGTTATGAGTTTTTGATTTAGGGTTTGTGATGCCCAAGTTAATGGGGATTAACAAACCCACCTAATAAATGGGAAGTTAATCTGAAAATGTGTCCCAAAATTATGAAATGGGTATTATTAACCCATGGATTACTGCTTTCATTTTTCTTTTGGGTCATTTGACACTTATTTCTTGTTCTTTGCTTACTGTTTTCTTTTACTTTCGGACTATGCACGCTTATGTGTGATCAAGCCTAGATTAGAGTTTGCTTTATTTAAAATATTGTTCTTGTCCGTACTATTTTATTTGTTCAAGCATGTTCTTGTAGATTTAAATATTGTTTGGTTGTTCTAGGCCAGAATTACTTTTTGATCTGAAATAGGGTAGATCACGCTGTTTGCATGCTACTGTTCTCTTTTGCTTTTTCTGACTTATGTCCTGAGCCATTCATGTCGCCAACCTCTTTCTGTCGCGAGACCACGTCTAGCAACAGGAAGGCTGTTCCACGACATGGATGTCTAGGGACACTTGTCTTAATATTGAAAACCCTCAGTCGTGAAGCAGTCCTGTCGCGAACCCACGGTTCTCGACACAACCCTTGCCTAGCGACTGGGGACCAAAAACTCGTGTTTTTCTCTGAATGGCTCTGTCGAGAAACCCCTGTCGCGGACCCACGGTTCGCGACACACTTTTACTTCGAGACGGGAAATTATGCCCTTGCAACATTTTTGAAAACCCCAGTCGCTAAACTACCCTGTCGCGAGACCACGTCCCGCAACACAATTTTTGAGTCTCGCGACTGGGACCCAAATACTTAGAAATTTTCAAGCAAAGCTTTGTGGCGCCAGACTCCTGTCGCGGACCCACGGTTCGCGACATACTCCCTGTCTAGCGACACAAAGCCTAGCCTGCCAAAAATTTCTAAAATTTATCCTGTCGAGATACCCATGTCGCTAACTTCGGCTAGCGACACAAATTATGGTATCAAGACAGGATTCCTATCTTTTTAAATTCCAAAAATTCTGACTTCTAATCCTCCATTATATTGCATCACTCACGTCTTAACCCCGCGGGTTAAGATGTAATACCCCAGTTTGCAATATAAGGCGTTATGCTGCCAAAATTTTTATCCTCCATTCTCTCACTTAAATAATTGAACCCTTAAGTCATTAATTAAAGATCATAATTAGCAATAATTAAGATCAATAATTGCCATGATTAAAGGATTTTTGTTCAATTCTCATTAAAATATTTTTCTATAAACAAAGTCTTAATGCCTTAAGCAGATAATCCGGACTGTAATTAATTACGGTATGAAGGGTTATTTAAGTCATTAATTATGGATTAATTCCATAACCTTGTATGAGAAACCAATGTCTCTCGTACAAGACATCCTCTTTTATCTTATTTATTTTTCATTTCACATTTTGTCTTTTCGTGGTGTATGAATGAATAGTAAAAGATATTACAGATAATGTCGGCGAACGATCCCTTCATCGGGAAATGAAGTAGCCCGTAGTCTGAATATTAATTACTGTTTGTTATTTTGCATGGTTTGGAAAATAATTAACGAGGTCGGTCGGACGGTCCTTTCATCGGGAAATAAAGTAGCCACTCAGTTGGTTACTATCCAGATACAGATTTTCTTCTCTTTACCTTAATTTCCAAACCCAAATTCCAATCTGTAGTATAAGTTGGTTGATATCTATCAATATTAGCTGATGAATACTACAGAGAGGAAGCATGTAGGTTTTTATCTGAATTCGCAGACAGTAGGGGCCCAACTGGTAGCGACACTGCCATTATAGGGTTTCCACTATCTAAATTCGCTCCATCCGAGTAATTGGGAAATTGGATAGCAGATGTTTGCAATCCACCTGATTATTCTGCCACCTCTATTGGCCCCCCAACCACTTCATTCTGTGTTCCACATTCTGACTAAACCCACTTTTATATCTTGGGTTAATTGATTTTACACTTCCTTATATCTGTATGCATGATATTATTATGTAATAACTGTGGTTTATAATATTTTGGGATCCTTCCCTTGGACAGTAGAAGTCTAGATTTAAACAGATATTGCATATTAAA
This sequence comes from Hygrophila difformis, assembly GCA_030278955.1. Classification (NCBI taxonomy): domain Eukaryota; kingdom Viridiplantae; phylum Streptophyta; class Magnoliopsida; order Lamiales; family Acanthaceae; genus Hygrophila; species Hygrophila difformis. The sequence continues at coordinate 16,032,404 of JAOANR010000002.1, read as the reverse complement.
CTCCCAACAAAAATTCATTTATAAAATCCGGATCTAAGTAAGGGATAAATTCGTCAGTTATGACTAGTTCACATTCTACCAGGGGTTAATTTTGGGGAAATAGAAGCAGAGTCAGCGATTAGGTATCTTCTGGACTAAAAGGGTCTATGTTCTTATTGAGAGTCAAGTACCTGTTTAGGGAATGGTTTTCAGATTTATTATTTTCCAAAATTGCTATGTGTTGGGAATTTAGTCTTAACTGTCACACCGAGATGGGATCCACTTGGATTCAAATACAGTGTGATAGGTAATTCTAGAGGAACAATGCGTAGGCCTTGGTTATTTGCTAAGATAGGGTTGAGTTCCTTTCAACTGCTATCCTCTTCTGCCAAAGCCTATTTTTGAGTCCTGAGTGAGTGCATCCGGAACGAACTAATCTACCAGTTCGTTTCATTAGTTTGTAGCTCATAACCACCCGGAAGGAGGTGAACACTACGAGCGGTTCATCGAGATCCGAGAATTCTTGATCCACACCCAGTCATCCTGATTGGGGGCTTTCTTTTACTACTAGTACGAAGCTTTTGAAACTTCCGAGTGATAGGATTTTAAACAGCTTTCTTTACTGCTTTCTTTTAAACGCTTTCGTAGAGGTCACTCGGATGTATCACTAGATCTTCTAACTGCTACTAGGACTAAGAGTTAAGGGATAGTTCAGGCTTATTTATAGACTTTGGGTGTGACATGGGGGAATGGTAGCAGTACTCGGCACTTCAACTAATGATTTGTCGGGTGTTGCTTGTCCACCACAGATGAAATAACATACCCTGGCCGGGGCAGTTACGAATCTGTGGTATCTTAGAAATTGTGGTCTTAAGAACATGTAAACTCATACTGTAAGTACCTGTAAAGGGAACATAGTACTGAGAGCATGAGAGCTAGCTATCTGACAGAATTATCCCAACCAATGATCTGTGCATAAAAATGGAAGTTTAATTATGTCTTATCTAAATCTTGTCCAATCTTTATTCTTTTCTCCCTGTCCATCTGTCATCAATTTGAATCAGCTTCATAAATAGCATAGTTCAGATTCACAGCTTTTCTTAGAATAATTTCATTGCTTCAATAGGGTAGAATTATCTGCTTTCTAGACTTAAATTTTAATTGCTTTCTAGTTTAACCTTATCTGCTTCCTAGAATTAGAATTTTACATGCTTTGTAGAATAACTTCAATTTCTTTCTTAACTAGTTTAAATTCAGTAAAGTAGTTGTTAGACAACTTCTCAAACTGATTCGAGTAACCGAGTTGAAAATCTTATAAAATGACGTGGGCCCTGCTTCTATCGCACATCCTCCAGTGAACGATCCGGACTTACCTACAAATTATTGCAATTTTTGACACCGTGCGCTTTCGGGCCACAGTTTCTCAACACGAGTAATAAAAACGTGACAACCTATACATATATCCCTAATCCCAATTCCGCAATCATAAATTGATTTTCATTAAATAAAATCAAGACCGGGATTCTATTCTTTTTATTTTAAAAATACTCGTGTAGGAAATTGTCAAAAGTTTCATGGCGCCGTTGCCGGGGAGGATGCAGCGCCATTTTATAAGAGAACTAAACTCCCGATTTACTCATAGCTAGTGTACATACTTTATTCAAAACAAAAATATCCCAGTCTCAAAAATCAATCACACAATTAGAGCAGTAAAGCTCTAAATGTGAGGATGTTGGTTTCTGAGAAATAATACTTCTACACCAGTTCTAACCTGGGGATGGTTGCAAGTACTGCCCTCATGGAACGAAGCTGTACATGCAACGGAGAAGGGAAACACCACCTGAACTTCCTGTAATACCCCAGATTTTTATCAACGTCCAAAGGAATAAAATTTATTCCGATCAATGTCAAAATATCTCCGAGAAGAAGAAAATAATTTATCACAATAAATTATTGCTCGGAAATGAAACGCCGATAGATTCAAAATTCAAAATGGAATAAAAGAGGGAAAGGAAACCCGAAGATATTCCATGAATTGAGTCAAAATAATTGGAATTAAATTCAAGAAGGAAAACAATTCTAATTCCAAGAACCCGTGAAGTCGGAAGAAATTTAATTACACAAGTTATTGCACGGGAGCCAAAGGACGCGAATTAGAAGCCGACAAATCCGAAACCGACGGACTTAAGATTTCGAACATGAGATCAATTTAAGTCGGAATAAATTTAAGTTAGGAATCCTAACCCGAGAACGACCCGAAAAATCGAGCCCGAAAACGTAGGAGGACAGAAGTCCGAAAGAGAGGCGAAAAGGCCCGACGGAATGCACGGCCCGGCATGGACCGCAGCCCAGCCGGGGCTGGCGCGGTGGCCGGGCGGTTTTTCCCTAAAAACCGCGCCAAAGGCGCGCCAAATAGCAGAAGGCGATCGTATTGCGGATTTCGACGATTTCTTACCTTATTTTCGACCCCCGACTTTGGAAACTCAATCCCGGTCGAGGGAAGGAGTATATGGACGGGTTTGAGGGGATTGGACACTCACAATGAACCCAAAATTTCGAAGTGGCAGCCCCCATTACTCCCAAACTCTCAAAACTTCTCCCTTGTTCATCCAAAACCGATCCGACGACTTTCCAATCACTTTCCGGCGACGAAAATCGACGAAGAAGGCGTGGAGAGCAACATTTCTAGTGTTCTAGATTGTGGTAAGTTGTCCATAGGTTTTCGTTTAAGTTTACGAATCCAAAAATCCGATCTAACCCTAGATTTTTACGTTCGATTTCGTTTCGGGGCCAACGGAAAGGAGACGGAGTAATTGGGACGTATTCGTAGCAAGCGTGGGCGCCGCGATCAATCCAAAACATCCTAGACATCATCCCCACTGTAAGTTAATACTTACTTGGTTTTGGGTGACTTAAAATGCAACCAAACATATGGATTTAATAACTCTAAAATCTGTCAACACGAAAAACCCTCGGCGCAACAATTTTGTACGAATTTTTTGAATCCTTAAAACTGCTCAAACAGGAAAACTTAAAACATGAAAAACGTTCCTAAGACATAGATCTAGTTCGTGTAAAAGTTTCATAATTTTTCATTGTGTTTTGATATCCGAAAATGGCCGAGAACCAACCTGCCTTGAGATTCAAACTTGAAACTGTGATAGATTTGAAATCGGACCAAAACCCCTATTTCGAGAGTTCAAACCGAAAAACTCAAAACTAGACTTTTAATCCCAACACATTAATCTAGGGTGTGTAAAAATTTCAGATATTTTCGTCAATGTTTGCTATTTCAAATTGCATCGAACATGAACTATTTTGACAAAACATTTTCGAAATCTGCCTGTGAATATGTCCGAAATTGATGAACCTGTTTCTATATTTTCTAGTCCGATTTGATCTTTGCAATATAAATGAAAGTTGTAGATAATCATGTCTAGTATGTGCCTATAAAATTTCAGAATTTTTGGAGTCCATTTGATATGTTAAAATGTCGAATCTTTGAACTGTGCCAAACCTGAATCCGGACAGAACACTGCTTGCGAAATAAACTCGATTTCTGACATGTTTCCTCAACTTATTTCGAAAAAGTTAAAACACGAAAGTTGTTCGTTAGGGTGTTTTTGATTTACTGTGAAAATATCAGAATTTTTGGACTTGAAATGAATTTTTGAATTAAAAAGGCGTAAACTGTGACGCCAAGATACTTTTAAATCGAAGAGATTTTGAAATATCGAAACAAACGGTCGAGACCTTGAAATACGATATATCTATACTTTTGAAAAATCCCGTTACACTAAATTAAAACATATGAGATACTTGGCTATGTAGGGGGTGAGTGCTCGATAGAGTGTCCCTCTAGCTTTTCGCATCGTGCCTAGACGGACGAGTGTGACCTATGTAGGGGGTGAGTGCTCGATGGAGTGCCCCTCTAGCTTTTCGCTTCGTGCCAAAACGGCCGAGAGTGACCGACGTAGGGGGAAATGCTCAATAGAACGCCCCTAGCTTTTCGCTTCGTGCCAAAACGACCGAGGGTGAATGTTATGAGAAACTGTGCCAAAACGGCCAATGAAATACTTGAAATACGACACGGCTGCGGCCGCCGGATCACCGGCTATACAAGATACTTACGACACGGCTGCGGCCGCCGGATCACCGGCTATACAAAATATTGAGAAATTATGATCTCGATGAAGATTTGACTTACGAAGAGGTCCCAGTGCGTATTCTCGATACTAAGGAACGAGTAACGAGGAACAAAACCATCAAAATGATCAAGGTTCTTTGGTCAAACCACGAAAGTGAGACGGCAACTTGGGAAGTAGAATCCGACATGAGGGAACGATACCCGACATTGTTCCAAACCGATACCGACACAGTTATGGGGACATAACTGCAATCTTAAGGGGGAGAGGATGTCATACCCCCTAATTTTTCGGGCAATCTTGTAAACTTTTGAACTACGTTATGGCTTGATCCCTTTACCGGGTACGTAGGCAGCTTAGAAGTTTTAATTCTAAGTTCAGTCACAACATAATAAAACAAACACAAGACCTTAGCACGAGACGAGAAAAGCCGAAACACAACTTCGAGGACGAAGTTGATTCTTAAGGAGGGTAGACTGTAATACCCGAGAATTTTCCAACATAAAATAAAACAATAATTAAATAAATAATAAATAAAATAAATACTATAAATAAATAAACCAATCCAGCAAATAAAAGAAATAAATAAAGATAAGAAAATGAGAAATGAGATTTTTACTTAAAAAGGAATTAAAGGAATTTAATTAAACAAAAGTATGGATAAATGGTACACCAAAACCCGACACTAATGAACTCGAGTATTCGAGTCCAAAACATCCAACTAGACTAAGAATAAAAATTAGAGAGAAAGTATGAACCCGAATATACCCCGGGAATCGGAATTCGGGAGCAAAGAGGGATAGAAACCCGAAAGAGAGGCGGAAACGCACGACGGATCGCACGACCCGCCCGGACCGAAGTCCAGGCGAAGCCGGCGCGGTGGCCGCGCGGTGGAAGGGCTTCAGCGCGCCACGACCGCGCCAACCCACAGATTTGGTTGTTGCGTGAATCTCTCACCCGAACGCGGATTTTTCGACTTTCGGTTGAACACCTCTCGACTCCAGAGTTCTAGGTCGGCCGTGGACGCCCTAGGGACTTAGAATTCTATAAATAAGCCCCTTGGGAGCCCCGAACAAGTTTACGAAACCCTAAAGCATTCTATACGCTCGAAACCCTAAATCCGGAGTCGTCGGAGGCACGAAACCAAGACGAACGCTGTTGGACGAGTTCTCAACAGATCTCCATAGTCGTGGTAAGTCTCGGTCCAATCTCTATTCAATAAACGATTCGAAAACGAATCCTAATCATCTCCTTTTTCTTTCTACACCCCCGTATCGAATCTAGATCGTAGAACCCGACGAACGGAGAGGAGAGACGGTGATCTGGAAGCCACGCCTCCGAATTGGACATTCCCGACGTTCATAGACACTGTAAGTTAACCTTACATGGTTTTGGGAGATTTTAAAACATTCGAAACCTAAAAAAATTTGACACGAATCATAAATCTGTCCTCTTTCGTTTTCTACCGGCGCAACAGGATTGTTGAATTTTTCCGACCTTTAAAACGAACTCAAACGGAAAAACTTAAAACACGAAAAACGTTCCTAAGACTTAGACTTAGTTACTGTAAAAATTTGAGAATTTTTGGAGTTGATTTGATATGTGAAAACCTGTCGAAACCGAACTGTTTGATTTTAGATCTTGAAATCTTGGACAGAACTTAGGAATGATCTTGATCTCGTTTTTGACATAGGATCTAGGCTGTTTTAGATCTTTGGCCGAACATGAAAGTTGTAGATAAATGTCTTAAGATGATCCCTGTCAAATTTCATTAAATTTGGAGTTGAATTGATATGGTAGAAATTGAAATCTTTGATCTGTGATGTATTAAACTCGGACAGATTTCTTGTTATGCAGAAATTAGCGTTTTTGACCTACTTAGGTATCTCGGATTGAAAAAGTTAAAACACGAAAGTTGTAGATCTTGGTGTTTCCGAGTCAGATATGAAATTTCGGAATTTTTGGAATTAAATCTGATTTTAGACGAATTTTGGAGTAAACTGTGATTTACCGAAACGAAATTTTGAGATCTTGTTGAAACATGGAATTAACCTTTAGGGTTGAAACGAATTGAGATATTATTTCTAAATTAATACATTGGAAGTCAGATTTTTAAAAACTAAATCCCCTTACAAACTTGATAAATTAAAATTAGGGGTGAGTGCTCTGCAGGGTGCCCCCTAACGATTCACTTCGTGCCGTAATGGACGATGGTGACCCCGCGCGCTATACTTGAAATGTGATATTGCCAAAACGGCGAAACTTAGAGCCTACACTCTCGTGAATATCCGTATGGGTTTCCCGAGGCTCCGGAGTGGTACTGGGTATGGCTGATACGGCTGCGGCCGCCGGGCTACCGGCTAAACTTGTTGACATCGCGATCTTTATCGTGAAACTTGAAATACCAAATCGGGAATGTAATGGGGATTCTAAATTAAATTAAACTAGATTAAATTATAGTGTTGTCCAATTAAATTATTTAAATGTTTTATTTAAAAAATTATGGCTTTTATGATTTAATCATGTGATATGTGTTATTAAATAGAGCCTGAGATAGATTGTGCTACATGATATGGATTATATGAAATCAAATATTATGTTATTAGCATGCTTTTGTTAAATTATTAAAGTTATGGCTTTTAAACCCTACGATCATGCATGTGTTAACTTACTCAGCAATTTTGCTGATCAAAACCGTTTTTATTCCTTTCTTTACAGAATATGTGGAATGAGCATGTGTGAGCACGAATCATGCATGGGATTTTGGGAACTTTCATTTTGCTTTTAAATTTCGTACTTAGACTATATTATGAACGGGCCTGTTTAACCCGTGTTTTGGCCATGTCGGCCCTATTTAAATTTTCCGCTGCGATACTGTACTAAACTAAATATTTCCGCTGCGCTATGCTATTATTATTTTCGATTTATATTGTATGGGCTATTTTGAATGTTTTAAATATTTTTAAAACACTGCAATACCTAGCCTTGCATCTCTTTAGTAAGCTCGGAGAAACCGTGTCTTACTAGGGAGATGTGGCGGTGACATCCCGACCTGGGTTACCAAAAACCGGGGTGTTACAAGTTGGTATCAGAGCCCGGCTATTTTTAAACTATTATTTTTAAACCATTACTATTTTTAAACTATTATTTAAACCACTATTATTTTTAAACTATTATTTTTAAACCATTATTATTTTTAAGCTACTATTAATATTTTGACTATTATTTAAATTTTAAATTTTTATTTCCATGGAGAAATTTTATTTTAAAACCCATGGGAAAAAAAATATATATGGTGCATTAAATTATTATTGGGGGGGAACTATCATTTGCATATGCATGTTGCATCTCTGCTATGAACTTAGAATCTTGGAAACTTGAACTTAGAATCTTGGCGAAACTTGCACTAGAATCTTGGCGAAACTTGAACTTAGAATGTTTGCGAAACTTGAACTTAGCATCTTGGCGAAACTTGAACTTAGAATCTTGGAAACTCGAACTTAGAATCTGGGCGAATTGAACTAGAATCTTGGCGAATATTAACTTAGATCTCTTGCTTGCGCTAGATGGCTAGTCAGGACATGATGCAGTTGATGGTCAGGATGATGAGCGTTCACCTCGATTCCCACCAAACCCTAGAGCAAATGAAGTACCGTATGGCTCAATTGGAGGCCAATTTACATCACATGGGCAACTTGAGAGAGGCGGATCATCACCGCATAAACCAACTCGAGCGCCAAGTCCAAACCCTCACTACACAAAACTTAATACTAAAGGAATACATCGATGCCCACGGGCAAGATTTAAACACTATCTTTGACGACCTACTACCGCCGAGTTCGGAGGAGGAAGATCCGGAGGAAGATCCTGCTACCCCGCCGAGAGACGTCATGAGGCACTAGAGATTCTACTGTTAGACATTGTTTTGCTAGAAAAATATTTCTACTTTTGTACTAAAATTTCTTTTGAGGAAATAAAATGCCCGATTTATTTTGTTTAAATCAAAACAAACAAAACAAAATAAAATAAAACCTCGAAGCATACGATGCTCCTTAGTTCGAACAAAGCACCACGTGCTAAATTACTACACACATATACATTCATACAAATTGCTTAGACTATATGCTAAATTCATCAGTCCTAAACTATCCTATTTGTACCAGAATGGCACCCAGAGGAAGAGGAAGAGGCAGAGCCCAACCTGCTCCCCAAACCACTACTGAAACACCTACTGAAACACCACCAAACGTCACCGAACCAAACCAACCTGACGAGGAACAGCCCCAAGGTGCGCAGGACGCCCCCGCACCGAACAATGTGGGCGATCGTCTTAGGACGATAGAGGAGGTGTTGATTGCGCTCGGAAATGCGCAAGTCAACCAGGGTCAAGCTGCGGCGGTACCTCCGCCCCAAGCTCGCCCTAACTACCTGGCGATGGTGAATCCCTACCAGCCGCCCCACTATGCTGGTGAGGAGGATCCAGCTAAACTGGAGGAATGGATCCGGACTTTCGACAAGCTGCTGGGAGCGGTCAAATGTCCGGAAGGAGAAAGGGTACATGTCGCTTCATACTACTTGGGAGGCGAAGCTGATGACTGGTGGCAAGCAACGCAAGCCAAACTAACTGAAGATGACGAGCCTTACTCATGGATGGAGATGATGGAACTACTCAGGGATCGATTCTATCCCTTGAGTACCAAAGCTGCCATGTACGAAGAATTCCTGTCGTTGAAGCAAGGAAGCCAAACGGTGCAGGAATACTACACCCGCTTTAAGGAGCTGGTGAGGTTCGCACCAAGGCTAGTGCCTACTGATGCGGAAAAGGCACAGAAGTTCGAGATGGGACTGAACCTGTCTGTGCGCGAAGTGATCGCGGGGGTACACTACCCCGATTTGCAAGCCGTATACGATCGCGCTGTAGCGGTAGCACGCGTGCAGCAGCTGAAAAGAAGAGTGAGTGGGGAGTCCAGCAGGGGTCCTCAAGACAATAGAAGCCGAGACTCAAGAAACGAGAACAACACTGGAAGGAACGAGCAGCGCAGAGGGTCGAATAGGCCCCAACAAAGCAACACGGGAAGGAGGTTCAATCAAGAAGATCCGGTACCGCCTTGCCCGCGATGTGGACGACCACATCTGGCAAGGGGATGCCCGCAACAAGGCGCTTGTTACCGATGCGGTCGAATGGGTCACGTTCGACGGGAATGTCGAACTAGGCTCGAGAACATAACGAAGAGGGACGATTTGGTCGCGGGGCAAGAACAGCCTCAAAACCAAAACGGGCGAAATGGGAATAACCAAGGGTACAGACCCCCTCAAAATAGGCCGCAAAACCAGAACCAGAACCAACGACCTCCGCCCCCGCAGAATCAAAACCAACAGCAAAATCAGCAGCCAAATGGGAATCAGCAGGGCAATCAGGGACGCCCTGTGGGGAGGCTCAACGTGGTGAACCAAGCGGACGTGCCTGCGCAAGGAGAAGTGATGGCAGGTACATTTCACGTTTTGAATACACCCCTTAGAGTTCTACTTGATTCTGGAGCTAGTTGCTCAATTATTGCGTCAAGGATAGTGCCTGAGTTAGATCTACCTAAGTGCGAGAGAATTAGCTTAGGAATTCAATTGCCTTCTGGAGAAATAGTGTCTTGCTCTAAACGATACAACGGAATTCCTGTAGTGATAAAGAACGTAGAATTCTTCGCGAACTTGGTAGAATTTAACTTAAGAGACTTTGACATCATACTGGGGATGGATTGGCTATCCCAGTATAAAGCGGTGATCGAATGCCAAAAGTAAAAGATCACCTTGTCGAAAAGTAGGGGAAAGAGAGTTATCTTTTACTCTCAGCCCCCTAAGAAAAGTAACAAAATCGTTAGTGCACTTAAACTAAATAACTTGATGCATAAGGGGTATGAACTATATGCGTGCTATGTGCACAACCTTGAGGCGGAAGAGAACAAGGTTGATAGCATACCAGTGGTAAGAGAATACCCGGACGTGTTCCCTGAGGACGTTTCGGGCATGCCACCTGAGAGAGATCTTGAATTCACGATAGATCTCATTCCGGGGACAGAGCCTGTCTCAAAAGCTCCGTACCGGATGGCACCACTGGAAATGAAGGAGTTAAAGGAACAACTCGAGGAGCTATTGGGAAAAGGTTACATAAGACCGAGTACGTCCCCTTGGGGAGCACCGGTTTTATTTGTCAAGAAGAAAGACGGAGGACTACGTCTTTGCATAGATTACCGAGGACTAAACCAAGTGACCATTAAGAATAAATACCCCCTTCCGAGAATAGAGGATCTGTTTGATCAACTGAAGGGAGCTTCAGTATTCTCGAAGATCGATTTGCGATCTGGGTATCATCAATTGAGGATCGCCGAGAAGGACATTCCGAAGACGGCATTTCGAACGCGATATGGTCATTACGAGTTCACAGTGTTATCCTTCGGGTTAACAAATGCTCCGGCCATGTTCATGAATCTCATGAACAACGTGTTCCGAGAATTGTTAGACCAGTGTGTCGTAGTGTTCATTGACGACATCCTGATCTACTCGAAGAGCGAGGAGGAGCATGCGAAGCACTTACATCAAGTGTTAGAAATCCTGCGAAGAAATCAGCTATACGGCAAGCTGTCGAAATGTGACTTCTGGCTGAAAGAAGTGGCATTTCTCGGACACATAGTATCCGCTGATGGAGTATCAGTGGATCCGGCAAAAGTTTCTGCCGTAACTGAATGGGCAACTCCGAAGAGTCCAACGGAAATAAGGAGTTTCCTTGGATTAGCCGGATATTATAGACGATTCGTGAAGGACTTTTCAAGGATTGCACGTCCTTTGACCCAGCTACTTAAGAAAGGAGCAAAATACGAGTGGACCGAAGCATGTGAGACATCGTTTCAAGAGCTGAAGAAACGACTCACAACCACACCCGTATTAACATTACCATCAGAGAATGGTGACTTCGAAGTATATAGCGATGCTTCGAAGGAAGGTTTAGGTTGCGTTTTGATGCAAGACTCGAGAGTCGTAGCCTATGCATCACGCCAACTAAAACCTCACGAGGAAAATTATCCGACACACGACCTGGAGTTGGCAGCGGTCGTTTTCGCTCTAAAGATATGGAGACATTATCTTTATGGGCGGAAGTGTCGAATGTTCACCGACCACAAGAGCTTGAAATATATATTCACTCAGAAGGAGTTGAATTTGAGACAGCGAAGGTGGTTGGAACTCATTAAAGACTACGATTTAGAGATAGCATACCACGAGGGGAAGGCGAATGTGGTAGCCGATGCCCTAAGTCGGAAAACCCAACACGTGACAAACTCGTTGGTAATTCCGCCGGCATTGTACATGGATTTGGCAAGATTGGAGTTAGAACTTGTGCATCCTGGCACAGTGAAAGAAACGGTCAATGCCATGGTCGTAGAAACTCCAATATTGGACGAGATTCGACTCGCTCAACCGGGCGACCCGAAACTCGAGAAGATAAAAGGGTATATTGCCGAAGGAAAGGCAATAGGATTTGCTGTCCACGAGGATGGAAGCATCCGTTTCAAAGGTAGATGGAGTGTACCTCTTAAATGTGCCGAGTTGAAGCAAAGGTTGATGGAGGAAGGGCACAACACGCCATATTCCGTACATCCCGGAGGTGACAAGCTATACAAAGATCTGAAGAAGATCTATTGGTGGCCGGGAATGAAGAAGGAAGTGGCAAATTTCGTGGCGAGATGTCTCACCTGCCAAAAGGTTAAGGCAGTGCGACATAAACCCTTAGGATTGATGCAACCACTAGAGATTCCAAGTTGGAAGTGGGATAGCATCTCAATGGACTTTGTCTCGGGATTACCCCGATCACCTAAAGGCATGAACAAGATTTGGGTGATTGTGGATAGGCTAACGAAGACAGCCATATTTATCCCAATGAAAGACACGTGGACTATGGACCAACTGGCCCGAGCCTACATTGATAATGTGGTACGACGACATGGAGTACCCCACGATATCATTTCCGATAGAGACAGTAGATTTGTCTCTCATTTCTGGACAGAGTTACAAAAAGCTCTCGGTACTCAAATCAAAATGAGCACCGCATTCCACCCGATGACGGATGGACAAACCGAGAGAACAATCCAAACACTAGAAGACATGCTGAGAGCATGCGTGTTGGAATTCAAAGGGAATTGGGAATCTCATTTACCCTTGATTGAGTTTTCCTATAATAATAGTTACCATGCTAGTATCGGCATGGCACCTTTCGAGGCATTGTATGGACGAAAGTGCCGAAGCCCTTTGAGCTGGGAAGAAAACGATAAGTCCGTGGTAGTGGGACCACAACTTATCGAAGACATGGCTCAACAAATCAAAGTGATCCAAGGGAAGATGAAAGCCGCTCAAGACCGTCAAAAGAGTTATGCCGACGTGAGACGACGAGACCTAGAATTTCAAGTGGGAGATAGGGTCATGCTAAAGATATCACCCATGAAGGGGGTGATGCGCTTTGGCAAACGAGGGAAGTTAAGTCCGCGATACATAGGACCTTACGAAATTCTAGAACGAGTCGGAACTCTAGCCTACCGATTGGCTTTACCGCCACACTTAGATAGAGTTCATAATGTCTTCCATGTCTCACAACTAAAGAAGTATGTGCCGGACCCGACACATGTACTTCAACCGGAGATAATTGAGCTCGATGAAGATTTGACTTACGAAGAGGTCCCAGTGCGTATTCTCGATACTAAGGAACGAGTAACGAGGAACAAAACCATCAAAATGATCAAGGTTCTTTGGTCAAACCACGAAAGTGAGACGGCAACTTGGGAAGTAGAATCCGACATGAGGGAACGATACCCGACATTGTTCCAAACCGATACCGACACAGTTATGGGGACATAACTGCAATCTTAAGGGGGAGAGGATGTCATACCCCCTAATTTTTCGGGCAATCTTGTAAACTTTTGAACTACGTTATGGCTTGATCCCTTTACCGGGTACGTAGGCAGCTTAGAAGTTTTAATTCTAAGTTCAGTCACAACATAATAAAACAAACACAAGACCTTAGCACGAGACGAGAAAAGCCGAAACACAACTTCGAGGACGAAGTTGATTCTTAAGGAGGGTAGACTGTAATACCCGAGAATTTTCCAACATAAAATAAAACAATAATTAAATAAATAATAAATAAAATAAATACTATAAATAAATAAACCAATCCAGCAAATAAAAGAAATAAATAAAGATAAGAAAATGAGAAATGAGATTTTTACTTAAAAAGGAATTAAAGGAATTTAATTAAACAAAAGTATGGATAAATGGTACACCAAAACCCGACACTAATGAACTCGAGTATTCGAGTCCAAAACATCCAACTAGACTAAGAATAAAAATTAGAGAGAAAGTATGAACCCGAATATACCCCGGGAATCGGAATTCGGGAGCAAAGAGGGATAGAAACCCGAAAGAGAGGCGGAAACGCACGACGGATCGCACGACCCGCCCGGACCGAAGTCCAGGCGAAGCCGGCGCGGTGGCCGCGCGGTGGAAGGGCTTCAGCGCGCCACGACCGCGCCAACCCACAGATTTGGTTGTTGCGTGAATCTCTCACCCGAACGCGGATTTTTCGACTTTCGGTTGAACACCTCTCGACTCCAGAGTTCTAGGTCGGCCGTGGACGCCCTAGGGACTTAGAATTCTATAAATAAGCCCCTTGGGAGCCCCGAACAAGTTTACGAAACCCTAAAGCATTCTATACGCTCGAAACCCTAAATCCGGAGTCGTCGGAGGCACGAAACCAAGACGAACGCTGTTGGACGAGTTCTCAACAGATCTCCATAGTCGTGGTAAGTCTCGGTCCAATCTCTATTCAATAAACGATTCGAAAACGAATCCTAATCATCTCCTTTTTCTTTCTACACCCCCGTATCGAATCTAGATCGTAGAACCCGACGAACGGAGAGGAGAGACGGTGATCTGGAAGCCACGCCTCCGAATTGGACATTCCCGACGTTCATAGACACTGTAAGTTAACCTTACATGGTTTTGGGAGATTTTAAAACATTCGAAACCTAAAAAAATTTGACACGAATCATAAATCTGTCCTCTTTCGTTTTCTACCGGCGCAACAGGATTGTTGAATTTTTCCGACCTTTAAAACGAACTCAAACGGAAAAACTTAAAACACGAAAAACGTTCCTAAGACTTAGACTTAGTTACTGTAAAAATTTGAGAATTTTTGGAGTTGATTTGATATGTGAAAACCTGTCGAAACCGAACTGTTTGATTTTAGATCTTGAAATCTTGGACAGAACTTAGGAATGATCTTGATCTCATTTTTGACATAGGATCTAGGCTGTTTTAGATCTTTGGCCGAACATGAAAGTTGTAGATAAATGTCTTAAGATGATCCCTGTCAAATTTCATTAAATTTGGAGTTGAATTGATATGGTAGAAATTGAAATCTTTGATCTGTGATGTATTAAACTCGGACAGATTTCTTGTTATGCAGAAATTAGCGTTTTTGACCTACTTAGGTATCTCGGATTGAAAAAGTTAAAACACGAAAGTTGTAGATCTTGGTGTTTCCGAGTCAGATATGAAATTTCGGAATTTTTGGAATTAAATCTGATTTTAGACGAATTTTGGAGTAAACTGTGATTTACCGAAACGAAATTTTGAGATCTTGTTGAAACATGGAATTAACCTTTAGGGTTGAAACGAATTGAGATATTATTTCTAAATTAATACATTGGAAGTCAGATTTTTAAAAACTAAATCCCCTTACAAACTTGATAAATTAAAATTAGGGGTGAGTGCTCTGCAGGGTGCCCCCTAACGATTCACTTCGTGCCGTAATGGACGATGGTGACCCCGCGCGCTATACTTGAAATGTGATATTGCCAAAACGGCGAAACTTAGAGCCTACACTCTCGTGAATATCCGTATGGGTTTCCCGAGGCTCCGGAGTGGTACTGGGTATGGCTGATACGGCTGCGGCCGCCGGGCTACCGGCTAAACTTGTTGACATCGCGATCTTTATCGTGAAACTTGAAATACCAAATCGGGAATGTAATGGGGATTCTAAATTAAATTAAACTAGATTAAATTATAGTGTTGTCCAATTAAATTATTTAAATGTTTTATTTAAAAAATTATGGCTTTTATGATTTAATCATGTGATATGTGTTATTAAATAGAGCCTGAGATAGATTGTGCTACATGATATGGATTATATGAAATCAAATATTATGTTATTAGCATGCTTTTGTTAAATTATTAAAGTTATGGCTTTTAAACCCTACGATCATGCATGTGTTAACTTACTCAGCAATTTTGCTGATCAAAACCGTTTTTATTCCTTTCTTTACAGAATATGTGGAATGAGCATGTGTGAGCACGAATCATGCATGGGATTTTGGGAACTTTCATTTTGCTTTTAAATTTCGTACTTAGACTATATTATGAACGGGCCTGTTTAACCCGTGTTTTGGCCATGTCGGCCCTATTTAAATTTTCCGCTGCGATACTGTACTAAACTAAATATTTCCGCTGCGCTATGCTATTATTATTTTCGATTTATATTGTATGGGCTATTTTGAATGTTTTAAATATTTTTAAAACACTGCAATACCTAGCCTTGCATCTCTTTAGTAAGCTCGGAGAAACCGTGTCTTACTAGGGAGATGTGGCGGTGACATCCCGACCTGGGTTACCAAAAACCGGGGTGTTACAATAACCAAAAGAGATGATCTGGTCGCTGGACTTAACTAGCCACAAATAACCAAGGGGGACTCATGGGACATTAAATGTGGTAAAAGAAGCAGACAATCATGTGCTAGGCGACGATACTCGAACCTTCGTGGGAATAATGTGCAGGCAGTTATGGGGACATAACTGTAATCTTAAGGGGGAGAGGATGTAATACCCCGTAATAATGCATAAGCATTTACTTTTGAAACCCGAATATTTTGTAGCCCGAATAAACAAATTCAAGATTGTTTTGAAGTACGTCATGGCTTGATCCCTTCACAGGGTACGTAGGCAACTCGGAAATTTCAATTCTGGGTTCAGTCAAACAATAATCCAACAACAAACAATCAACAATCGAACAATAATTCAATAACACAATATCGCAAAATAATAAAGTAAACAAAAGGACCCTAACTCTTAGCGCGAGAAAAGCCGAAACACAACTTCGAGGACGAAGTTGATTCTTAAGGGGGGTAGACTGTAATACCCCAGATTTTTATCAACGTCCAAAGGAATAAAATTTATTCCGATCAATGTCGATTAATTTATCACAATAAATTATTGCTCGGAAATGAAACGCCGATAGATTCAAAATTCAAAATGGAATAAAAGAGGGAAAGGAAACCCGAAAATATTCCATGAATTGAGTCAAAATAATTGGAATTAAATTCAAGAAGGAAAACAATTCTAATTCCAAGAACCCGTGAAGTCGGAAGAAATTTAATTACACAAGTTATTGCACGGGAGCCAAAGGACGCGAATTAGAAGCCGACAAATCCGAAACCGACGGACTTAAGATTTCGAACATGAGATCAATTTAAGTCGGAATAAATTTAAGTTAGGAATCCTAACCCGAGAACGACCCGAAAAATCGAGCCCGAAAACGTAGGAGGACAGAAGTCCGAAAGAGAGGCGAAAAGGCCCGACGGAATGCACGGCCCGGCATGGACCGCAGCCCAGCCGGGGCTGGCGCGGTGGCCGGGCGGTTTTTCCCTAAAAACCGCGCCAAAGGCGCGCCAAATAGCAGAAGGCGATCGTATTGCGGATTTCGACGATTTCTTACCTTATTTTCGACCCCCGACTTTGGAAACTCAATCCCGGTCGAGGGAAGGAGTATATGGACGGGTTTGAGGGGATTGGACACTCACAATGAACCCAAAATTTCGAAGTGGCAGCCCCCATTACTCCCAAACTCTCAAAACTTCTCCCTTGTTCATCCAAAACCGATCCGACGACTTTCCGATCACTTTCCGGCGACGAAAATCGACGAAGAAGGCGTGGAGAGCAACATTTCTAGTGTTCTAGATTGTGGTAAGTTGTCCATAGGTTTTTGTTTAAGTTTACGAATCCAAAAATCCGATCTAACCCTAGATTTTTACGTTCGATTTCGTTTCGGGGCCAACGGAAAGGAGACGGAGTAATTGGGACGTATTCGTAGCAAGCGTGTGCGCCGCGATCAATCCAAAACATCCTAGACATCATCCCCACTGTAAGTTAATACTTACTTGGTTTTGGGTGACTTAAAATGCAACCAAACATATGGATTTAATAACTCTAAAATCTGTCAACACGAAAAACCCTCGGCGCAACAATTTTGTGCGAATTGTTCGAACCCTTAAAACTGCTCAAACAGGAAAACTTAAAACATGAAAAACGTTCCTAAGGCATAGATCTAGTTCGTGTAAAATTTTCATAATTTTTCATTGTGTTTTGATATCCGAAAATGGCCGAGAACCAACCTGCCTTGAGATTCAAACTTGAAACTGTGATAGATTTGAAATCGGACCAAAACCCCTATTTCGAGAGTTCAAACCGAAAAACTCAAAACTAGACTTTTAATCCCAACACATTAATCTAGGGTGTGTAAAAATTTCAGACATTTTCGTCAATGTTTGCTATTTCAAATTGCATCGAACATGAACTGTTTTGACAAAACATTTTCGAAATCTGCCTGTGAATATGTCCGAAATTGATGAACCTGTTTCTATATTTTCTAGTCCGATTTGATCTTTGCAATATAAATGAAAGTTGTAGATAATCATGTCTAGTATGTGCATATAAAATTTCAGAATTTTTGGAGTCCATTTGATATGTTAAAATGTCGAATCTTTGAACTGTGCCAAACCTGAATCCGGACAGAACACTGCTTGCGAAATAAACTCGATTTTTGACATGTTTCCTCAACTTATTTCGGAAACGTTAAAACACGAAAGTTGTTCGTTAGGGTGTTTTTGATATACTGTGAAAATATCAGAATTTTTGGACTTGAAATGAATTTTTGAATTAAAAAGGCGTAAACTGTGACGCCAAGATACTTTTAAATCGAAGAGATTTTGAAATATCGAAACAAACGGTCGAGACCTTGAAATACGATATATCTATACTTTTGAAAAGTCCCGTTACACTAAATTAAAACATATGAGATACTTGGCTATGTAGGGGGTGAGTGCTCGATAGAGTGCCCCTCTAGCTTTTCGCATCGTGCCTAGACGGACGAGTGTGACCTATGTAGGGGGTGAGTACTCGATGGAGTGCCCATCTAGCTTTTCGCTTCGTGCCAAAACGGCCGAGAGTGACCGACGTAGGGGGAAATGCTCAATAGAACGCCCCTAGCTTTTCGCTTCGTGCCAAAACGGCCGAGGGTGAATGTTATGAGAAACTGTGCCAAAACGGCCAATGAAATACTTGAAATACGACACGGCTGCGGCCGCCGGATCACCGGCTATACAAGATACTTACGACACGGCTGCGGCTGCCGGATCACCGGCTATACAAAATATTGAGAAATGGTTACGTAACGGGGAAATAAAAGATTCAATATTTTTAAGTATTTATTTATTTTTGCATGTCTTTAAATTATGCATTTAAATTATGTCTTTAAATTTCATATCATGACTAAATTGTTATTGTGGATTAAATGCATGATCAAGTACACAATTAAATTATTAATTTTAAATTGATAGATGAGTTGTTTGTATGCATGCCTCGGAGTAAAAAAAAAAATTTAATTATTTAATTAAACCTCTTTATACGTGTGTTAAATTATGATCTTGTGGAAATCCTTGTCTTTTCAAATATGTAATTAAATGATTATTAGATGAATAAAATTTAAATAATGTCTTGTATGCACATGTTTTTCTTAAATCTAATTAAAGATTTTGAAACCCCTTGATCATAGTAGGTGTTAACTTACTCAGCACGTTTTGCTGACCAAACCATATTTTCTTTCCTTTTTCTTTCAGAGTATGAGGATTATGCATCATCATATGCGTACATGGGAACATTCGGGAAAAACTCTAATTTTAAATTCCTGCATTTAATTACAACTTGCATGAACGGGCCTGTTTAACCCGTGTTTTGGCCATGTCGGCCCTATACTTAAATTCCGCTGCATTATACATATGTAAATATTACTTTCCGCTGCAACTTTGATATTATGATTTTTAAATTATATTATAATGGGCTGTTTGAATATTTTAAATTCTGAAAAACCATAGCCTTGCATCTCTTTAGCAAGCTCGGAGGAACCGTGTCTTGCTAGGGAGGTGTGGCGGTGACATCCCGGCCTGGGTTATCAAATCCGGGGTGTTACACTTCCACTCAACCTCGAAATAGAAAGGGAAGCGAGACGAATCAGAGCCCTCACCAAGCAGAGGAAAGAGCAGGAAAGGAGGGAACGTGTAAGACAATCTTCTTCCAGTACGAGCAGCGGAGTTTCGGACATGGCACAGTTACCAGGCAACAATCCACCCGTCATTCCCGATAACCCTGTCATCATTGACAATAACCCACCACCATTACATGAGAACCGAGATGGAGAAACCGGTAAAGATGAAGGTAAAATTTCTGACCCTTCACCACAAAAACATTTAGATGATAATAAGTATATGCCAAGGGTGCCATACCCTGCGCGTCTTAAAAATAAGGAACAAGATCTCAAATTCAAGAAATTTCTGGAAAGATTGAAAGCTGTTGAGATCACTATTCCCATGGTCGAAATGATTTCAGAAATGCCCGTCTATGCTAAATTTCTTAAAGAAATGATTTCAGGGAAAAGGAAATTCGACCAGGATGAAGTGGTGATTGTAAAAAGCAGCTGCAGTGCCATAATCCAAAGAGTGCTACCTGAGAAGAAGGAGGACCCAGGCTGTATCACACTGCCAGTCCATATCGGAAAGACAAATGTCGGAAAGAGACTATGCGACTTGGGGTCGAGCATCAACGGTATGCCACTCGCCATGGCAAAACGTCTTCACTTGGGAGTGATTGAGCCGGTTACAATGAAATTACAACTGGCAGACTGGTCAATCACTCATCCCGTCGGGATACTGAAGGACGTGATCGTCAAGACAGGAGGAATACTCTTTCCGGTCGACTTCATCATTCTCGACATAGAAGAAGATTATGAGATGCCACTGATCCTAGGCCGCCCCTTCCTTTCAACGGGTGGTGCACTGATAGACGCACGTTCAAATCAAATCAAGCTCCGTGTTGGAGAAGAAGAGCTGAATTTCAACATGAGCAAGCTGCAGAGGTTTCCGCATGAGGGAACTTGTTCCACACTTGATGTAATAGATTGCAGGAGAGAGGGAGAGCTAGACTCTAACAATGGGATTGTAATGATGATGGATGATTACTATTCAAAGCAGGTACTGAAGCTTGCTGACGAGGAGCACGAAGACTGCAGCGCCGTCCATTTCGCCGATCCCGAAATTGGGGATTTGGAGGAATTTGACGGCGCCGAGTTCCATGACGACACCGACCAAGAGGAGGCGGATCCTATGCTGATGCAGGATCCGAAAGGTAAATCTGAATTTCCCCCATCTAATTCTCGCAAATTACTTCCTTCGGTGGAATGCCCACCAGAGCTTGAACTAAAAGTGCTACCGGACCATCTTAAGTATGCGTTTCTCGCTGTACATAAAATGTTACCGGTAATTGTGTCAGCCGAGCTAACACAAGATCAAGAAAATGCTCTGGTGGGGGTGCTAAAAAAACATGTGCATGCAATCGGTTGGACCATTTCTGACATCAAAGGAATAAGCCCTTCTGTTTGTATGCACAGGATTTTAATGGAAGAGAATTTCAAGCCTTCACGCCAGCCCCAACGAAGATTGAACCCACCCATGCAAGAAGTGGTAAGAAAGGAAGTGATCAAGTTGTTAGATGTCGGTATTATATACCCAATTTCTGACAGCAAATGGGTCAGTCCTGTGCAGGTTGTTCCCAAGCGGGGTGGGATGTGCATAACCAAGAATGAACAAGGGGAGGAAGTTGCCACACGGCCGGTCACCAGATGGAGGGTCTGCATAGACTACCGGAAGTTGAATGAGGCCACTCGCAAGGACCATTTCCCTTTACCTTTTATCGATCAGATGTTGGAACGGTTGGCGGGAAGGGAATTTTATTGCTTTTTAGACGGTTATTCAGGTTATAATCAAATAGTGATCGCCAGTGAGGATCACGAAAAAACAACTTTTACATGCCCCTATGGCACTTTTGCCTATAGGCGCATGCCTTTTGGTTTGTGTAATGCACCTGCCACTTTACAACGTTGCATGATGTCTATATTTTCCGAATTTATCGAAAAGTGCATTGAAGTTTTCATGGATGACTTTTCTGTATATGGAGATACGCTTGAAGAATGTCTGACCAATCTTGCTAAAATTTTAATGAGATGTAAGGACACTAACTTGGTTTTAAACTGGGAAAAGTGCCATTTCATAGTCACTGAGGGCATAGTGTTAGGTCATCGCATTTCACAAGCAGGCATTGAAGTCGATCCAGCCAAAGTTTCAGTCATCTCCAATCTCCCTCTTCCTAATTCTATTAAAGCAGTTAGGAGCTTCTTAGGGCATGCCGGTTTTTACCGGAGATTCATTAAGGATTTCTCTAAAATTGCCAAGCCGCTCACTAATTTGCTTTGTAAAGACAATTCCTTTTTAATAAATGAAGCGTGTGTCCAAACTTTTGACACGCTCATAAAGATGTTGGTTTCTGCTCCAATAGTGCAACCACCCGATTGGTCAATACCTTTCGAGGTAATGTGCGATGCAAGTGATTTATCCGTGGGTGCAGTACTTGGGCAACATAAGGAAGGGAAACATTGTGTAATTCATTACGCAAGTCACGCCCTGAATGAAGCCCAAATCAACTACACCACCACAGAAAAAGAAATGTACGCTGTGGTTTTCGCGTTTGATAAATTCAGACAGTACCTTATTGGTACGAAAACCATAGTGTACACAGATCACTCTGCACTGAGATACTTGTTTAGTAAACAAGATGCCAAACCTCGATTAATCAGGTGGGTACTTCTGTTGCAGGAATTTGACATCGTAATAAAAGATAAGCGAGGCCGAGATAATGGTGCTGCTGACCATTTATCTCGATTAGAAAATGATAAAAATGATAGAGCCGTCAATGAGGATTTTCCAGATGAACAACTGTTTGCGTTGCATTTGCACGATCAGGCGTGTCCATGGTTTTCCGACATCGCTAAATTTTTAGCATGTGGAATAACGCCACCATTCCAGCAGAAATACAAAAGGGCAAAATTCTTCAAAGAAGTAGTGAACTACTTTTGGGAAGATCCCTTCTTGTTCAAACATTGCGCTGATTCGATAATCAGGCGATGTGTTACTGAAGCTGAGGCCTACCTAATCACCAAGAAATGCCACGAATCTGAATACAAAGGTCATCATGGTCCCACTCGAACAGCCCACAAGGTACTTGAGTGTGGATTCTTTTGGCCTACTATTTATGAGGATTGCAAGGTGTTTGCGAAAGCCTGCCACAGATGCCAAAGATTAGGAAACATCTCCAAGAGGGATGAGATGCCTCAGAAAGGGATTCTCGCACTTGAGATCTTTGATGTATGGGGCATTGACTTCATGGGACCGTTCCCACCATCTGGTGGGAACTACTACATCTTGGTAGCTGTCGATTACGTGTCCAAATGGGTCAAGGCGGTCGCATTACCAACCAATGATGGTAGCCAAGTCATAAAGTTCCTCAAGAACAACATTTTTAACCGATTTGGCATACCTAGGGTGATAATATCTGATGGAGGAACACATTTTGTTAATAAATCCTTTGAGAACCTCATGATGAAAACTGGTATCCTCCATAAGATAGGCACGCCTTATCATCCCCAAACCAGTGGTCAAGTCGAAGTATCAAATCGCGAGATCAAATATATACTCGAAGCCACGGTAGGGATAACCCGAAAAGACAGGGCACGTAAGCTCAATGATGCTCTATGGGCATATCGTATTGCATACAAGACCCCCATCGGGATGTCTCCTTACAGACTTGTCTTCGGAAAAGCCTGTCATTTGCCTGTAGAGTTAAAGCACAAAGCTTACTCGGCCGTTAAAACGCTTAACTTCGATCCGAAAGTTGCTCAAAGCAAACGCAGGTTGGACCTCAATGAAATTGAGGAAATACGAGCGCAAGCCTATGAGAGCTCTCGGATTTATAAAGAGCGGACCCAGAAGTTACACGATCGCCGGATTAAGCCTAAGTACTTTTATGTTGGCCAAAATGTACTGTTGTTTAATTCTAGGTTAAAGCTGTTCCCCAGAAAGCTCAAATCCAGATGGGAAGGGCCACATAAAGTGAGAGAGTTGTTTGAAAATGGAGTCGTCAGGATCCGAACTGACAAGGGCAACATAGTGGTGAATGAGCAACGACTTAAGGAATACATCGGACAGTTCGATCCGGAAAAAGAGAGCCAAACAGTGGCAGACCCGGCTTATCCTCATTAAAAAAATAATATAAATATATATAATAATAAAT